>CM077163.1:214489603-215123130 GCA_039583875.1 Platanthera guangdongensis | reverse complement strand
ATTGAGATCTAAAATGGGTAAACACTAAAAAGGTGAGATGGGATGAAACAAAGAAAGTTGTTGTGGGGGAGGGGCTTCTTTCCTTTTAAAGTTGATATTTATCCTAAGAATTGCAAGTGTTGTCACAAGTATATTGCACCAAGATTTTAATTTGTTTCGTGAATATTGACATGATATGTTCTGTTATATAAGTAACTTTTTATTAGTGGGTAAGCACAATTCATGAGTTTAGAAAACTTTATTTTTTATATTTGAATTGTGTATTTGAAGCTTGCACTTGTAACAATTGGAATAAATCATATATTCAGCTATTTTGTTGTTTAAAGCTAGGAGCCATTTTTTTGTTGAAATGATGGAATTGGTTAATTTTTGCACAATTTTTTCTAATTGGTGAGAGTATACGAGATGCTCAACTAAGATGGTTTGGACATGTACAAAGGGGACCATTAGAGGCACCTGTTAGTCATTGTGAGAGTTTAGTCACTAGGCATGTTAAACGGTGGAGGGGTAGACCAATAAAGACTTGGAATGAGACTATAAGGAAAGACATGATGTATTTAGGTATTAGTGAGATTATAACTAAAGATAGGGCACAATGGCGACAAAGGATCCATATAGCCATCCCCACTATAGTGGGATAAAGGCTTGAGTGTTCTTGTTGTTGAGGGAATTGGTTAATTTATTATTTTGTTGGATGTAGTTTAGATACTAACATTGAGTCCAAACTCCATAAATCTCCTAAAACTCCTCAAATGTTGTAATTGAGTTTTTTACACAAATGAATCAAGACAAAGTTAGCATTTTCTAAAAATCTATTTATCAGCAACCAAATGAGCCATTATTGCGAATTCCCTTAACTCTACGTGATTATAAGTGTAGAGAAAAACTCAACCTTGTATATACTTTCTCAATAATGAAATACAGTGTATGAATAGACATTTATAGGAGGGAGAAAGAGAGAAGAGAGTCCTATACAAGATGTGGGACTAAAGAGTAGAGAAGAGAAAAACAAATAAATGGGCCTAATTACATGGGCTTTACATGGGTTTTTCCAACACTCCCCCGCAAGCTGGAGCGTACAAGTCGTGTGCACCAAGCTTGGACAGACACTGGTAGAATATGGTCCAAGGTAGAGCCTTTGTGAGGATATCGACCACTTGTTCAGTACCAGTAACATGCTTCAATTCTATCTTCTTCATTTGGACTTTCTCCCGGATAAAGTGACAGTCTACTTCAATATGTTTCGTTCTTTCATGAAAAACTGGATTCTTCGCAATGTGTATAGCCGCTTGACTATCACAAAACAAGATGGCGGGTGAGGGAAGTTTTACCCCTAGATCGGCCAGGAAACTTTCAAGCCAGGTAAGCTCAGAGACAACAAACGCCATTGATCGGTATTCTGTTTCAGCTGATGATCGAGCAACCACTGCTTGTTTCTTACTTCGCCAGGTAACAAGATGTCCTCAAAAATAGGTACAAAAACCACTGGTTGACCGACGATCATCCAAGGAACCGACATAGTCTGCATCAGAGTACGCAACAAATGTTGGAGTAGAGGATGAGGTTTTGTATACCTAACCTTGACTCGGGGTTGTTTTAAGGTATTTAAGAATACATTCAACAGCTTGAAGGTGAGATGTTCGCGGAGCATGCATAAATCTGTTGATCACCCCAACGACGAAGAAAATATCCGGTCTTGTGACCGTTAGATAGATCAATTTTCCAACCAGTTGTCGATAGTATTCCGGATTTTGAAAAGGAAGGCCTGTATCAGAAGAATGTGCACACAGCTTATGATTCACGTCCATCAGAGTAGTAGTAGGTTTGCATCCCGAGTAACACACACACACACACACACAGCGCACCGATAATGCTCGCGAATACACCGGTCACGGATTTCCAAATTTGTGCTCTTAATTCGGGATTATTCATCAAACATCTTGTGCCTACACCCCCAGCAAAACAGCGTTGTCGAAAAGAAAAACCGTCACTTACTCGATGTAGCCCGCTCCCTCATGCTTCAAATGCACGTTCCCAAACCTTACTGAAACTTTGTGATCTCCACTGCCTGCTTTCTCATCAACCATATCTCATCCTCCGTCCTCTACTATGCTACACCGTTCAACCTACTATTTCCCTCCACTCCGCCCTTTCATCTCCCGCCTCGTGTCTTTAGCAGCACCTGCTACGCCCACCGTCTGGGGTCGTCCTCGGATAAGTTGGATCCTCGAGCAGCTAAACACATCTTTGTCAGCTATTCGCGCACCCAGAAGGGCTATGTATGTTATTCTCCAGCTTCTCGAAAGATCTCGGTCTCTGCTGATGTTACCTTCCGGGAAGATCAACCGTTTTTCCCTGCTCCTTTACCCGCTCATCTACCACCAGCTCCTCTCCCGCCATCCATCCCACGACCGGTTATCTCCGTTACTGCACCACCTTCATCGGGTCCCCCTGCACCGGCTCCTGCTCCGTCCAAACCACCTGTTATCCGTGTCTACACTCGTCGCCCTCCCGGTTCCATTGCCCCTCTGCAGTCGGCCTCAACCATGGATACTCCGTGTCCTGCTGATCAGGTACCACCCTCCACTGTTCATCCTCTGGCCAACTATGTCTCCCTCCATCGCCTATCTCCCCTCCTGCACACATTTGCTACTTCTCTTTTCTCGGTCTCTGTTCCTAACTCTGTGCGGGAGGCGCTCCAACATCCGGGCTGGCGGGCCGCCATGGAGGAAGAAATGGTTGCTCTCTAGGCTAACCTGACATGGACTGTAGTACTACTTCCTTCGGGTCAGAAACCGGTTGGGTGTAAGTGGGACTTTGTCATCAAACATGCTGCTGATGAGACGATTGACTGTCTGAAGGCTCGTCTTGTGGCTCGTGGTTTCACCCAGCAATAGGGGCTCGACTACAAGGAAATTTTCTCTCCGGTGGCCAAGCTCAATACCGTCCGTGTCCTCATCTTCGTCGCTGTCCATCGCCAGTGGCCCCTACTCCAACTGGATATCAAGAATGTCTTTTTGAATGGGGATCTTCAGGAAAAGTGTATATGCAACAACCACCCGAGTTTGAGATCACGGGGGAGTCTCAGGTCTGCCGTATTTTGAAGGCTCTGTATGGTCTCAAACAATCCTCACGGCCATGGTTTGGAAAATTCAGTAAAGCCCTTCGAGATATTGGTTTTACTCGGAGCTCGGTCGACTTCTCGCTGTTTACTCGTCACCGGACAACAAGAACGGTTCTTCTGTTAGTATACGTTGACGATATCATCATTACAAGAGATGACTCACAAGTGATACAAGCAGTCAAACTACATCTAAGTTCTGTCTTTCAGACAAAAGATCTGGGGCCCCTACGATACTTCTTGGGTCTTGAGGTTGCCAGACGGCTAGATGGGCTTGTCCTCTCTCAACGGAAGTATTACCTCGACCTCATTCATGATGCAGGCTATTCAGGCTGTAAGCCGAGTGACACCCCAATGGATGTAAACCACAGGTTGTGCGCCAAGGCATCTGACTCGGATCTCCAACTCTAGAATCCAGAATGTTATCGTCGACTCGTTGGAAAATTGATCTATCTCACAGTAATCAGACCAGATATTTCCTTCGCTGTTGGTATTGTCAGTCGGTACATGCACTCCCCTCGAAGATCTCATCTTCAGGCTGTTGAACGCATTCTCAGATACCTTAAAACAGCTCCTGGTCAAGGACTTGTTTACAGAAACTGCTCTTCAGCTCCAACATTGGTGGCATACTCGGATGCTGATTATGCTAGTTCCCTTGATGACCGACGATCTACCAGTGGTTTTTGCACCTATTTTGGAGGACATTTGATTACCTGGCGAAGCAAGAAACAAGCGGTCGTTGCTCGATCATTAGCTGAGGCAGAATACCGGGCAATGACATCTGTAGTGTCTGAACTGACGTGGCTTGAGAGTCTTCTCACCGATCTGGGTGTAAAGCTACCTTCACCAGCTCTTCTCCTCTGTGACAGCCAAGCTGCTATACATATCGCCAAGAACTCGGTCTTCCACGAAAGAACAAAGCACATCGAAGTCGGCTGTCACTTCATCCGGGAGAAGGTTCAAATGAAGAAGCTCGATCTAAAACATGTCCCGGGGACTGAACAAGTTGCGGATGTCCTCACAAAGACTCTTTCCAGGCCCCTCTTCTATCAGTGCTTGTCCAAGCTTGGCGCATACGATTTGTACACTCCAGCTTGCGAGGGAGTGTTAGAAAAGCCCATGTAAAGAGCCCATTATTGAGCCCATTTTTGCTTTTTCTTCTCTCTTCTTTAGTCCCACATCATGTATAGGATTGATTCTCTCTCCTTCCTCCTATATATTTGTATTCTCTCTTTGTATTTACACACATAAGAAATACATACAAGTTTTGAGATCTTTCTACAATATATAATACGATATATTCCTATTTTTCAGGAAGTATCCAAATAAGACCACTAACCAGTTGGAGGGGGTGTTCAACATTAATTCACGTGGCGAGAGTTCGATTCCCACTGGTGATGATTTTTACACTAATTTTGGGCGGGCCCGATACTTGACCAGCCCAGTTACGGGGAACAGGCCACGGTTCCTGGTTTTTCGGTCAACCCTCCCGGTTCCCCGGTTTCCGGGCGGTCCGTGGAGAAGGCGGGCCTCATACCGTAACCGGACCGAGTAGGGGTCCGATCTGCAGTCCGACCGGTCGGACCAGCAGGTCCGATCAGATTTTCAAAAACTTGGTTTTAAAAAAATTGTTTTCAAATATTTATTTTCTAAATCTACTCTCCCATTGATTTATCTTAACAGGGAACACTTTTGATTTTTTTTAAATTGAATTATACTCCTTTTAACCTTTTATAACCTTAATTAAATTAAGCTTGCATTTTTCGTCCTGACTATTAAAAATTACCGGACATTTTATTCCTGGTCTCACCAGGTGGTCAAACCAATGAATCAGAAATTCTAAATACAAGCTGGTGTGCGGGAAAAAAATACAGTTCACAAAATAAATTAAATGAAAAGTTATATGATGTGATCACGCGTCGTCAGATGCGACAAAGGGTTCATCAATTCTCCTGAGGTTGACGGAGCTCGACCCCGTCAAGAACTCGCAAAGAATAACAATGGAGAGATCTGGGCGTCGTCGTTGTAACTCAACAATGTTAATCTAAGGGTTGTCAGTAATGTCTCGACCCTGCTATGAACCCAATTAGCGCTGGTACTCCCCTTAGCGAGTGTGAAACACTTGTACGTCGAGAATCTGGTCTATCTCCTCAATGGTATGCGTCAACACTGGTGCTAAGTTGGGTGGTATGTTTGTGGCTGCAGTAGGTAAATTGGGGTTGGAATTAGGTGGATTTATGAGCTTTCAAACTTTAAAAGAACCAAACTTCCTTTGTTGTAGCTTGTGATATGTCTTTGGAGCAAATCTCCGTTGCCTGAAATACACAAACACTCAATCTCCTTTCAAAAAGTATAACTTCCGACGATAGTGACCAATCATGGTTTTATAATTTTCAGATGTTACTCGTAATTTATTAGCAATAATTTTATGTATTTTTTTAAAAATAATTAATATGACTTTGAGCATCGAATGAAATACGTTCATAGGATGGTAGGGAGTGACGGTCAAGTGGGAGGGGTATAAAGAACTCATAGAAAATCTCGAAAGGGGATTTATTAGTGGAACAATTTTTTAGAATTATTAAATGCGAATTCAGCTAGGTGAATGCACAAGATCTCATTGTTTTGGTTTTTCCCCAGTTAAACACCAAGAAGGTCCCCCAAACTCATATTACTATCTCAGTTTGTCCATCTGTCTGAGGGTGATAAGCGTTTCTAAACTCGAGTTTGGTTCTCAGTCGACCCCCTAGTGTTTTCCCAAAATTTCCCATAAAACATCTAAAATATTGATGCAAGCCAACATGTCTGCCTATGTCCAAATGATAACGTGGTGAAATAAAAGCGTGATCTCTAAATATGAAATCGACATAGAGAGGTGTGTGAGATAGGCGTCCATCAAATATAGTGTGGGATCAAACCTAAGTGATGTGGGATGGACGACACATCCCGATCTCGACTTACATCATGGGGTGGGGGGTTCAGGTCAGAGTGTGATAAGAAGTGTTAGATATGTTGTTATTATTCATGTATTATTGTATTTTGTATTCCATACTTCATACGTATATATACACAAGCCTTTATATCTCTATTGAGGAATCAAGTCTTTCAATATTGTGTTAACATGGTATCAGAGCACTATTAGGGAGCAATCTTCTCTCGACAGTCGATTCTCCATCCGACGACGCTGCTCGAAGATGTTGACATCGATCTCTCCTAAAGTTCACGAGATCGACGTCCCCTGAAGCACACGACATTGTTGTCTTCTCCTTCTTTGTGCACCAGTAAGCCCCTTCCCTCGTTGACGCCCCCATTCCTCTCATTGACGGAAGGAATTCGACGATCCTCCTACTGTTTTGACGACGTAGGAGGACCTCGTCGACGCTTGTTTGCATGCTTATCTGTGATGTCGTTCTGAGCATTGTTCCCTTGCCGCGCGATTCTCTACGATGCCGACCTTGGTGGAAGTCGTCGACCGCCGCACCTGCTTCCATATCGATGTTTCTAACACCCGCTGCCTGATTCGACACTCCTCCTAATCTCCGTTGTTGTGTTACTTCTTCTCAGTCATGATCTGACACTGCCTGGAAATACTTCAACAAGGATATCTCCTGTTCTTCTACCTTTTGATTTAGGTCATGGCTTCCTCAACCACCAGTTCCTTAACTACCAGTAACGCTTCGACGATTGTATCTTCCGGGGATTACAACAATGCATTTCATCCTAATGCGAGGTTTGCTACTACTATCCTTACCTCCTCAAACGTCCAATCGCGGAAAAGGAGATCAATATGTCTCTATCGGGTAAACGGCGTATGCACCACTTTTCTCGCCTCCCAACTCATACTGTGGGTAGTAAAGAGTACGAGGATTGGTACATTGATGATTGTCGGATCTTTGCTCCCCTGCTGAGTTCCATGGCTCCCTTAGTTCAACAAATATGCAAAAATTGTTACATTACTAAGGAATTATGAGATACCTTACATACGATGTTCTCCCAGGCGAACAACCTTACACGTCTTGGTGAATTCTTCCTCAAGGTGGCTGAACTAAGACAAAGGGAACATTCCTTGCTGATGAGATAGTGGATCTTTGTACCAGAGATTCAGAGAGGAGCACCAGGCCCAACGTGAACACTTTGTACTACTTTAGCTACTAAATGGTCTTGATCCGAATTTCTCTACAACAAAGACTGAAATTTTAACAAGTCTCTCGACTCTGCAGACAACACAATTATTTTAATGGATTCATTATTTGTTACCTTCTATGTATTCCTTACTTCTACGAGATGATAGACCAACTGATCTTGGGAGAACCAGACATTCTCATCTTAAATGCTATTGCAACTTGTATCTCTGTTGTGACAAACCTTTTGCACATACCTCTAATAGTATCACCTCCATCCTCGAAAATTTATTCTCATGCTACTGGTCGTGGAGCACAACATGGCCATGGGGGCCACACTGGAGGTCATGTGGAAATCACCCTCTTTGCTCACATTGTAGGAGAATTGGTCATCTTGTCAGGCAGTGCTTTATGAAGCACCTTCATCTTCGTCCTCAGGCTCATGTCAGGTTACTGAGTCTAAGCTTTCTTCTCAGCCCACCTCCACTCTATCACTTGAATCCATCTGTCTCTTCGACAGATATTGAGACTCTGATTAGTGCTTCAAATGAATCTTCCTTCCTCGCAAATTCTTCTTTTAGTGTTCATGTTGCTCTTTAGGGTAATTGGTTCATCAACCCTGGTGCTACCAATCATATGACTGAAAACTCTCTTGTCTTCCCCCACCTCAAAAAGCATAATCGGTTACCATCGGTGTTTGTGGCTGACCACTCTCCTGCTCCACTTTGTGAAATTGAAGTTGTTACTACCACCTCCCTTCTCCAATTGGACGACATTCCATATGTTCAGAATTTTCCTTGCAATCCATTTTTTGTCAGTGCACATTTCAAATGATTACATCGCTCTATCTCATTCTCTCATATTAGTTATTTTCAGGTCTTTCAATGGAAGAGGAAGATTGCTACTGGGACTGAATGGGGAAGCCTCTATTACCTGGACGATCTTCCCACTTTCTTAGCATGTGTCGTTTTGACTTGTCTGCCTTAATGACATCATCTTGGTCATCCTCCACTTCGTCTCATCCACCAACTCCTACCATCATTAAATAAACAAGCTTACTGAATCCTAAATCGAATCTTCTCGTGCCCCTTAATTGGTCTAAGAAAACTCTTATGAAAGGAAAAAAATGAAGTGAAGAAGCTCGTCCCTGTATCCACTCTAATCAACTCCACGCCGCCACGATTCCACCCTTCTTGTGAGACTTTTATATTCACTTCTCTCCTCATTCAGAGCACAAAATTCTATTCCCCGACCCGGCCGATGAGGTACTATACACATGGACAAAGAGAAGGTTCGTTCTATCACCGAGTAGCCGGCCCCGACCAAGAGCTTCAATCTCGATCTCTTTTCTGAACGATGGCATTTTGCGCGCCCTATTAGATTCATTCAATGAATTCGTAATCAAGATTGAAGTGAGTTAAAAAATGATTTCAAAGAAAGACTAAAGATTGTTGCTTTGGGCTAGTAGTGGGATAGACTTTCGAAATAACCTGGTAGGAACTCAAGTCAAAAGTCAAAAGTGGCATCAGGATCATGTGGACAAAGCTTCAAATTTCGTAATCGGTTTGAGTTTATTTTAGAATGTGTAGTTTGTCAATATGGCAAACACCATTGTTTTAAATTTTCAACTGAACTTTGTATGAGTTTTGTACTTCCTTTTGACCTTGTTCATTTGACATCTGAGGTCCTTGTTCTACCAAGTTTGTTGGTATATGAAGTTTGTATTTTGTTATTTTTATTGATGATTACTCTAAATGTACTTGCGTGTATCTTTTAAAAGACCTTTATGAACTTGTCTCTATATTTTATAAGATTTATAATGGAATTCTCACTCAATTTAGTCTTGCCTTAAAAATTATACGAATAGATAATGTGAAAGAATATAGAGTAATTCTCCTCTTTTTGTACCTCTAATAACATCGTTTATCAGACCAATTGTGTATATACAACCCAAAGAATTTATGTGGTGAAAACTAAAAAAACCGTCAAGTGAATGTTCCCTAATTCTACTGGGGTTATGCGATTATCATTTCTTATTTTGTCATTAATCATATGTCTTCTTCTACTCTTTAAGGTAAGACACATTTTAAGATAATACTAATTTTCCTCGCCCCTTGTGTGTTTTGATGTATTGTCTTCGACCTCACTCCCTCATTTGGCCGGAACAAACTCTCTGCTCACGCCACCATGTGTATTTTTGTGGGATATTTTCCTCCTTAAAAGGGTTATAGTTGGTTTGACTCTATCGCCAGACGTCAAAATATCTTTGTTAATGTCATATTTTTCAAGTCTACACTCAATTTCTCCAAAGACGACGGTTCTCTTCCTCTCTAGATCCCCCCTCCTATCCCTACCACCTCTCCTCCTCTACCCTTATATCCTCTTTTCATATCATTCATGCTCCTCCACATGTATCACATCCCACAATGTTGTTAAAGGCGCGCTTTAGGCGCGCCTAAGGCTCAAGGCTCACCAGACTCAGAGGTTTGCGCATTCGTGCGCCTTCAGAACATAAAATGTGCGCTTGAGTGAAATTTATGTTGTAATTTTTTTTCAAAAATAAAGTAAGAACTCAATAATTTTTTTATTGATTTAGTGTTTATGAAGAATAATTGTGCGTTGGGACTTAAATATGATTCATACTCCTCCCACAATGTATCACACATCCCACAATGTTGTTAAGGGCGCGCTTTAGGCGCGCCTAAGGCTCAAGGCTTACCAGGCTCAGAGGTTTGCGTCTTTGGAACATAAAAGGTGTGTTTGAGTGAGATTTTTGTTATAATTTTTTTTTTCAAAAATAAAGTAAGAACTCAATAATTTTTTATTTATTTAGTATTTGTGAAAGATAATTGTGCGTCAGGAGTTAAATATAATGCAAGTGATCACTTTGATTCTAAGTTTTTTGAGATATAAACAATAGTAATGAATGATTAATTAGTAGATTAGATGAACAATTGGATCAAGAAGCTGAAATGATGTTTGATACTGATTATTTAAAATGGATATGGTTGCGCATTGCCTTCGTCAGGCGCGCGCCTGCGCCTTGAGTCTTGCGCCTATGCTCCAAAACATCTTTGCCCCTTGGTGTGCCTTGCGCCTTTAATAACTAAGATCCCACTCCATCTTTTTGACATATACCTCATCTCTTACCTTTTCCTTATCATTATCCTTGACGTACTGCTACTTTTGCTCCCATAGCTCCTTCCACTCCCAAGTTCTCCAACGTCAGTTCTCAGGCCTACCCTCTCTCCTTCAGAAGTTTCCTTCACCTTAGCATACTTGGACCAGGATGTTTCATTGCTCTGCGGATAGTGGTACGATGGAGTACAAAACATCCTCTTATTAATGTTGTATCTTTTGCAAATCTCAGTCCATTTTGCAGTTGTCTCGGCAGTATTTTCTACCACCGTCTATACTACCTACTATGAAGCTCTTCATGTACCTCACTGGAAAACATCTATGGATGAGGAAAATTCTTCTTTGACATCCTAGAGTACTTGGACTTTTATTCCTACCCCACCGAATGTGATATTATTGGTTGTCGATGTGTCTTTGTCATCGAGTTTCTCTTTAACGACACTATGAACAAGTATAAGGCCAGACTATTGCCAAGGGGTTCATCCAGACATATTATATTGATTTCTTTGACATGTTCTCTTTGGTTGTCAGTATTGTTACTATTTGGGTACTCTTCTCTGTTGTTGTTAACTGAAATTGACAAATGTCCCAACTCGCACATGAAGGTGATATTATTGGTTGTCGATGTGTCTTTGTCACTAAGTTTCTCCTTAACGGCACTATGGGCAGCTCGACCGGTTGCTGAGGGGCTCATTCAAATATATGATATTGATTTCTTTGACACGTTCTCTCTGGTTGCCCGTATCTGTACTATACAGATACTCTTCTTTGTTGTTGTTTACTAAAATTGACCATTGTTCCAGCTCGATGTCAAAAATATCTTCTTATGACAATTTGCACTAAGTAGGTATATGGACAATCTCTCAGTTATGTTACTCAGGGGGAGTCTTAGGTGTGTAAGCTGCAGAAGGTCATTTATGGTCTTAAATAAAGGCCCCAATCATGGTTTGACAAGTTCAGTCAAGTTTTTCCACCATTATGTTTTTTAGAAGTAATGTGGATCACCCTGTTTATACAGAAGATCGACCGAGAAATGATCATTCTTGTTGTGTGCGTGGATGACATTATTTTCATTTGAGATGATTTTTCTGGAATAGAGATAACAAAGAAACATCTTCAGTCATATTTTGTTGCAAAATATATGGATACTCACAGATACTACTTGAAAATCAAAATTGCTAAAGACAATAACAATGTGGTTCTTTCCCAATGAAAGTATGTCTTAGATCTACTAAAAGAAACATGTCTTCTTAGTACAAAGTCTGCTCGATATCCTATGTCTGTGTGAACAAACAGGCTCTAGAATGAGATGTCTACTCTTCTAAAAGATATTACTCGTTATACGTGTATAGTTGGTAAACTCATTTATCTTATCTAACCAGACTTGGCATCACTTTCGTTGTTTGAAAGATCAGTTAGTTTATGCAAGCTTTTAAAGAGTGTTATCTTGAAGTTACATTAATTTTTTAGAATATATCAAAGGATCTTCAGATAAATGACTGATATTTAAAAGAAACAATCACTTACATATCAAAGCATATTCAAATGCAAGCTATGCAAATAATAATAGGGATTGAAAATCCATTTCTAGATATTACACGCATCTCGATGAAAATTGTCAGTTGGAGAAACTAGAAACAAGCTATGGTGTCTAGATCAAGTGCTGAAGTTGAATACGGAAGTATGACTCAGACTACTTATGAGTTAGTTGATAACATTACAAAAAGTTTTTCGTGAAACTTGCAATTATTTTAAAGATGTTTTGCGATAATAATGTTGTCATCTACATATCTAAAAATCTTATGTTCCATGAAAAAATAAAACAGATAAGTAGATTGTCACTTCATCGGATATTAAGCTACAAACAGACGAATATGCACTGTGTTACTTCAGATACAAAGTTGGCTGACATTTCCCCCAAAACGATTTCGTTGTCTTTTCTGATATTTGTACTAATTTGAGAATGATCGATATATATGTTCTAGTTTGAGGGAAAATGTTAAAGTCTATTTGTAAAAAGCAGAAAAAGGAGATTATATATATATATATATATCTTATATATATAAAAGAATATAGATATTTGGAGGCACACAAAAAGTTAAATATTGGCCATTGGATCATGTGAGAGAGAGCATGAGGAGGAGAGTAGGAAGAGAGAGAGAGAAGGGTGAAGGAGAGAGAGAGGGGGATGGAGGGCTAGGAAGCACTGGTATAGGTACGGGTACTAAATACGATACGTACCCAGTACAACAATATTTAAAAAACAAGGATACAGATACATCATGATACGTTATAACAAATATAAGATATATTTATATATCACAAATGCAATAAATAGTTCTCAAAACATTAAACATAAATTATAACTTGAAGTATAAGTTCACAGATTAATGCAATATGACATGAAGTTTTCAAACATTAAACATTCATAAATATTACAAAATTTAACATCTTATATGTTTAATCAAAAGAGAGAAAATTAAACTTAAGTCAACTTATCATTTTTTTTCTTCTTCTTCAGTATTGGAGATCAACATCTTCAATCTCTGGTTAGTCTAGAGACAAGTTAGTTGTTTTGTTAATAACTTGCGTTGAATTAACACGTTCAATACACGTACTTGTAACAGAAACGTACTGATACCAGAAACATACTCGGTACAGATACACAACTTAATTAAACGTACTAACGCTTCTTAGCATAGAGTGAACTTTTGTTTACTCTAGAAAAACATACTTCTATCACAATATGCAGAATGATGTGCTAAGTCCAAGTGTGTCCACATAGGTGTATCCGTCGAGTATCGGGTACGTACCGGTACCAGATACGTATCCGGTACCGGTATGCTGCCTTTGGGGAAGTATTCGTGCTTCATAGATGGAGGGAAGGGGAGAGAGGGAGTAATTTTAATGAAGAAAGAGAGGTAGAGAGAGGGGGCGGGAGAGAGGAGGAGAGAGAGAGAGAGGAGTGATAAAGGCTCTGTTTGGCACGACGTTTTTCAAGCGGCACGTCGCTGATTCTGCCACCGCCACGCCAAACAATAATTTGGCGGGAAGCAGTGGCTGACGCCACCGCTAAAAACAGCGGTGCCTCGCTATTTCCGAGTCGCGGAAATTTTCCATGACTCGGAAATAGCAGCAGCGGTGCAGCCAATGGCTGCAACGATGCTACAGTTTTTATATAAAAACAAAATTTTAATATTAAAAAGTTATAATATTAATGTAATTAATATATTATAAGTTATTATATTAATATATATAAGTTATTATATTAATATTAATATATTATAAGTTATTATATTTAATTAATATTAAATTATATTATAAGTTATATTATAAGTTATATTATAACTTATAAGTTATTAAATTAATATAATTATATAAGTTATATATTATTAATGAATATAATATTATTTATATAATATTTATAAAATAAAATTATTAACAGCACTGCAAACGCTGTTCTTCCAAACAGATTCGCAGATTCTGCCGCCACTCTGCAAAACAGCTGATTATTCCACCACTGCTTACCACCACTGCTTCTCCAGTCGCTGCAGGCTCGCCAAACAGAGCCAAAGAGAGAGAGATGGAGAGATAAATTAATTTTTATAGATTAAAATTTGTCAAATTTTATAAAATAAAAATAGGAATAATACTTTATATTTTTTTGCGGTCATTTTAAGTACTCATGTGTATATGTTTTGAAAAAAAAATTTGAGTGCGCGCTTAGCCCGCAACGACGTATCTTGCACGGGCAAAGCCCGTGCTAAGGCGGGCGAAGCCCGCCTACATGCAGCCGAAGGCCGCCCGAGAGCATCGAGCACGGGCGTAGCCCGTGCGAAGATGCTCGTGTGTATATATATATATATATCTTTATAAGATATAAAGAAATATGGTTCTTGCCAATAATAATGAAATATAAATTCATAGAAATAATCAGGACCGTGCGATCTGATTAGATCATAAATCTCAGCCATTTGATCACACAAATAAATCATGACCGTCTATCTAATTTTTTTATAGGTCTCCTACACCTATGATAGTAGGGGGACCTAAACCTATAATTTAATAGGGCTAGTATCCTATAATGGGAAATTGTCATTTGACCCTTCAAATTCTGAAAAAATACAAATTAAAAAAGGGCATTGGCTGAGCCTTGAGCCATCAACCTCTTGAACAAAAATCAAGCACCTTATCCATTAAGCCACAAATACTTTTTAGTATATATTAAAAATGTTTTTTTATTTATGACCTGTAATATGAGAAAATTAAATTAATAATTTTAAAAATTTATAATTATAAAAAAGATCATGATAAAAATTATTTAAACCTGTAGCCCGGCGGGGGCTAGCAAAGCCGCTGTCGCCGGTCGGGTACTGTCGCGCTTGGCCGTAGGGGCGGAGCCCCGTGTCTGTCACTCGTATGTGTATATATATATATATATATATATATATATATATATATATATATATATATATATATGTTTTTCTTATATTTAGTCTCACATCTCCAAATGTATATTCTTCCTCCTATTTTATATAAAGAGGGGAGTTATTTTGTAATAAGTTAGTAGTTTTGAAATAATAATTATTTTACATTTCAGATTCTCACAGTTCTAATAAGGTGGATATATCATTCATGGATTTCTTTGATGAAATGTATTGCTATTTTTAAAAGAACCCTCTCTTACTCTTCGGAGGAAAGTTGTTCTTGCTCCAGGAATTTAGCATCCTCTCTCTTCTGGTTGTTGATGATCAATATAAATAAGAATACTTTTGTAAGTGTTGGAAGAGCCCAAAGCTTGTATGTATTATTTCAGTATGTAAATACAAGGAGAGAATACAAATATATAGGAGAGAAGAGAGAAGAATAAATCCTATACATGATGTGGGACTAAAGAAGGAGAGGAAAAATGGGCCATCAAATGAGCCTTTTACATGGGCTTTTCTAATACTCCCCCGCAAGCTGGAGCGTACAAGTCGTATGCGCCAAGCTTGGATAGGCACTGATAGAAGAGGGTACTAGGTAGAGCTTTGGTGAGGATGTCAGCAACCTGTTCAGTACCCGGAACATGCTTGAGCTCGATCTTCTTCATGTGGACTTTCTCTCGGATGAAATGACAATCTACCTCAATATGCTTCGTTCTTTCATGGAAGACCGGGTTTTTGGCAATATGTATGGCAGCTTGACTGTCACAAAGGAGGAGAGCTGGTGAAGTTAGTTTAACTCCAAGGTCGGTAAGGAGACTCTCAATCCATGTGAGTTCAGAGACCACAGCAGCCATTGCCCGATATTCTGCTTCTGCTGAGGATCGAGCAACCACCGCTTGTTTCTTGCCAAGTAATCAGATGTCCTCCAAAATAAGTGCAAAACCCGCTAGTAGATCGTCGATCGTCGAGGGAGCCAACGTAGTCGGCATCAGAGTATGCCACTAGTGTAGGAATGGAAGATGAGGTTTTGTATACAAGTCCTTGGCCAGGAGCTGTCTTAAGATATCTGAGAATGCGTTCCACAGCCTGGAGATGAGAGCTTCGAGGAGAGTGCATATAGCGACTCACAAGTCCCACAGCGAAAGATATATCAGGTCTTGTAACTGTTAGGTAGATAAGCTTCCCAACTAGACGACGGTAATATTCTGGATTTGGTAGAAGCGAATCAGAATCTGAGCCCTGAGCACATATTTTGTGATTTGCATCCATAGGAGTGTTAAAAGGTTTGCAAACAGAGTAGCCTGCATCATGAAGAAGATCCAGGCAATATTTGCGCTGAGAGAGAACCAACCCATCTGACCGTCTGGCCACTTCCAGACCGAGGAAGTACCGAAGAGGACCCAGATCTTTAGTTTGGAAGACGGAGCTCAGATGTAGCTTAACGGCCTGTATGCCGTCCAAGTCACTGCCAGTAATAATGATGTCGTCGACATATACCAACAGGAGAACCGTACCAGTGGCTTGGTGACGAGTAAACAATGAGAAGTCAGCCGAGCTGCGAGTGAAGCCAATGTCCAGGAGAGCTTTGCTGAACTTGTCGAACCATGCCCGAGGGGATTGTTTGAGACCATATAGAGATTTGAGAAGATGACAAACCCGTGACTCCCCCGTGGTCTCAAACCCGGGAGGTTGTTGCATGTAAACCGTTTCCTGAAGGTCGCCGTTCAGGAAAGCGTTCTTGACGTCGAGTTGAAACAAGGGCCACTGGCGATGGACAGCCACAGAGAGGAGAATGCGGACCGTGTTGAGCTTAGCGACCGGAGAGAAGGTCTCGTCATAGTCCAGCCCCGGTTGCTGGGTGAAGCCACGAGCAACCAACCGAGCTTTGAGGCGATCAATGGTCCCATCAGGAGCATGTTTAATGACGAAAACCCATTTGCACCCAACGAGTTTCTGGCCGGGAGGAAGGGGCACCAGGGTCCAAGTCTGGTTGGCCGAAAGAGCAGCCATCTCTTCTTCCATGGCCGCACGCCACCCAGGATGTTGAAGAGCGTCCTGGACAGAAGTAGGAATAGAGACCGAGGAGAGCGAAGTAGCCAAGGCCTGAAGAGGTGGAGAGAGGCGATGGAGAGAAACATAATCCGCCATTGGATGAGCGGTAGAGGCCGACACCGGAGCAGCAGAACACGGAGAAGCCGAGGTCGAAGCCGACTGCAGAGGAGCAACAGGAGGAAGAGGGCGACGAGCATAGACCCGAATAACGGGGGGTCGAGGAGGGTCAACGGTGGGAGGAGGCGGAGGGATGGTGGGAGGTGAGTGGACGTGGATCACTGGCCGGGGAAGGGAGGGTGTTGTAGGAGGTGGTGGTAGAAGTGGTGGCAAAGGAGGAGGGAAGAAGGGTTGATCCTCCCGGAAAGTAACATCAGCCGAAACAGAAACCTTCCGGGTGACCGGAGAGTAGCAAACATAGCCCTTTTGGGTACGGGAGTAGCCGACAAAAATGTGTTTGGCCGCACGGGGATCCAGTTTGTCAAGAGTGGGGCCCAGGTTATGGACAAAGCATGTACATCCAAAAACCGGGGGGTGAGGGGGAAGGCGGGTGTGGAGGGAAAAAGAAGGCTGAAGGGGGTAGCGTTCTGGAGAACGGGAGAGGGGAGACGGTTGATAAGAAAACATGCTGTGGACACCGCAAAGTTCCAGAAGACTTTGGGAACGTGCATGTGAAGCATGAGAGAGCGAGCCACATGGAGCAAGTGGCGGTTCTTGCGTTCGGCGACCCCGTTTTGTTGAGGGGTGTAGGGACAAGAGGTCTGGTGAACAATACCGAAGTTTGCGCAGAGAGTGGCAAACTCGTGGCTAGTATATTCCCGTGCATTATCAGAGCGGAAAGTTTTAATGGTGGTAGAGAATTGCGTACGAGTCTCTAACACAAACGCCTGAAAGACACGAGGAAGCTCAGAGCGATCATGCAGGAGATACAACCAAGTAGTACGAGAGTAATCATCAATAAATGTTAGAAAATAACGATAACCAGAAATGCTAGAAACTTTATAGGGTCCCCAAATATCAGAATGTATTAAATCAAATGGAGCAGAGCTCCTAGTACAATGAGCTGGATAAGAAGAGCGAGGCTGTTTGCCAATAATACAAGAATCACATTTAAAACCAGGAAGAGAAAGGTCGGGAAGCGCCTTCTGCAGGATAGGTAGAGGGGCATGCCCAAGCCGACAATGCCAATCAGACGAGGAAACGGAGGAAAGGGATGTGGGAGAGACATCGAGGAGGTAAAGCCCGTTCTGCAGCCGACCCCTACCAATGGTAATCCGCGTCTGCCGATCCTGTATCAAAAAACCAGAAGAGGTGAAGGTGATAAAGCAATTCATATCAGTAGTAAGACGACCAACAGAGAGTAAATTAAAAGGCGAGGCTGGCACATAAAGAACGGAGCGAAGAGAGAGAGGGAGGAAGGAGGAGATCCGCGCAGCCGGAGACCGGGACAAGCGCACCATTGGCCACAGTAATAGACGGGGGGTGAGCAGCAGCAGAGAACTGGGGCGGCCGCATGGAAGTGATGTGGTGGGTGGCTCCCGAGTCCAGGATCCAGCGAGAGCTGGAAGAGAGACAGGCAATACCTGCAGCGGAGGTGGAGACAATACCTGCATGGGAGGTGGAGGCATGGGAAGCAGAAGGGGGGTTGAGGAGCCCCTGGAGTTGTTGCAGCTGAAGGCGAAGAGCCTCAAGATCCGTACCAGTCGGAGGAGAGATATCGGTAACAGCAGCAGTAGGCGGGCGAGGGGGGTAGCCATGTTTCTTGTGACAAACGGCTTCAGTATGGCCATCCCGGCCGCAGTAGGTGCACTTGGGCCGTCCGCGGCCACCACGGCCCCGCCCACGGGAGCCCGTACGGCCACCCCGAGGAAAGGAGGATTGTGGGAGTAAAGGAGGAAGGGCCTGCTGAAGAAGGGCCGGCGAGGGTGGTGCATGAGCCTCCGGTGGAGGTGGTACACGAAGTAACATCGAGCAGACATCAGAGAAGGAAGGGGTAGTGGGTGAAGCCAGAACCTGGGCCCGAATACTGTGCAGGTGTGGCGGGACGCGAGCCATAATCATAGCAATACAAACAGCCTCCTTCTGGGCGCGTTGGGCAGCGAGATCAGTAGTCGCGGGCTGGTGCTGAATCCAGGCTTCCGTGAGAGTTTTAGCACGGGCCACGAAGGAGGTCATGTCCAGAGCTTTGCCAACATCCAAGGCTTGAAGATCAGTGAGGATGTCAAAAAGGTGCTGAAGGCTGTCCTTCCCGGAGTACAACGAATGAAGTTCATCCCACATGGCTTTAGCAGTCTCATGATACATGATCATCTGGTACGGCTCACCCTCGACCGAGTTCAGGATCCAGGTCTGGACACGACCGTCATTGCGGAGCCAATCATCAGTAGGAGGAGTTGGTGGGCCCTGGGTAAGGTGACGGGCAAGGCCCTTGGCCTGTAAGACCCGGAGGACAGAGTGGACCCAGGGAATGAAGTTGGCCTTGCCAGAGAGAGAAATAGTAGTAATCCGAAGCTCATCTCGGAGTTCGAGAGGAGCCACGTGGTCGGCAGGGGGTTGAGCGGTAGTGGAGTCGCTGGAGGACATGGCGACTGAAGAGCAGCAGACAGCAGGGCTCGGAGAGAACAACCCGCGCGGCAAGCAGTGGGAGAAAGGAGAGCCCGCAGCGGTCTGGAGGTTGCGGCGGTCTGGAGGTCGCGGCGGTCTGGAGGTCGCGGCAGTCTGGAGGTCGCGGCGAGTTGAGTGAGGCCGCGGCGAGTTGAGTGAGGCCGCGGCGAACAGGAGCAGTCCGCGAGAGGAGGGCGCGGCGAGTTGGAAGAGGTCGCAGCTCAGTGGAGCAGATCGCGGCTGGTGAGAGCAGAGCTGGAGCAGTTCGCGACAGAGGCCGCGGCGAACTGGGGGCAGGTCGCGACAGCGGACAGGAGCAGTCCGCAAGAGGTCGCGGCGAACTGTGGGCAGGTCGCTGGAAGAGAAGAGCACAGTGGATACAAGCAGAGCCCGCAGCGGACAGGAGCAGTCCGCAAGAGAAGGCGGAGAGAGAGAGAGTCCGCGAGCACAGAGGCTCGAGCGGACAGAAAAAGAGCGAGCTAGAGGGAGCAGTCCGCGAGCAAAGAGGCTCGAGCAGACACAAACAGAGTGCAGCGGACAGGAATGATCGTCCGGAGCGGATAGAGAGAGGTGGGCCCCACGAGTCAGAGCAGAAGATGGCTATAAGAAGCCTGAGGAGGGTGGAACCACGGAGGGAGAGAAGAGGAGCGGAATCAGAAGGGCAGTCCGCACGAGACCGGAGCGGATGCAGGAAGGCAGTCCGCACGAGACCGGAGCGGACAGGAATGCAGAGACCGGAGCGGACAGGAATCCGCAGGGTAGCCGGGCGGACAGAAGCAGAGGGGCAGTCCGCAGGAGACCGGGCGGACAGAAAAGGGGCAGTCCGCGGCTAGACGCAACCTGGCTTTGATACCATGTTGGAAGAGCACAAAGCTTGTATGTATTATTTCAGTATGTAAATACAAGGAGAGAATACAAATATATAGGAGAGAAGAGAGAAGAATAAATCCTATACATGATGTGGGACTAAAGAAGGAGAGGAAAAATGGGCCATCAAATGGGCCTTTTACATGGGCTTTTCTAATAGTAAGCATTTTCAATTTTTCATGTTTAGGTTTAGCAGAATTAGCTTTTCTTTATGTTTTTTCTTGTCTTTGTGATAGTTATTATAGAAATCTAATTTGGGAGAGGAAAAAACATGTCTTATCTCAATGAGAGTAATGTGTCCTATTTATATTCATGATACATGTCCTTATACAAGATCAGAAAAATATAAATTATAGAGTAGAAAAAATTTATTTCAAGAGTTATTATATTATATTTTAATCGATGTTTCAGATTTTGAGTTTTATATCTTCTTTTTATATAAATAATACTTTATGCTTATGAAAATATGATTGCAATGAGAAATAAAATTTCATACAGCTCACATTTTTGGCTTCCTTTTTTTCATCAATGATTGAGAAATCATCTCAAATTATTTTGAAAATTTAACTAGTTTTGACACTTGGAGGATTACTTATTATGTTTCTCTTGAATTCTTATTGAAAAGTTCACTTGCCTAATCAGCATAAGGTAGATGGTATATTAGATATATCTGCTAAAAGATATTTTCTGGGCTTGATTCGGTTGTGTCAATGGCAATTTATTTTACAGGATTGGGGAGTTGACCCTAACAAAGATGTCCTGCCTAACCCCGCAACACTTAAATATACCAACTTTTTGTCGGCCACTTCCAACGGCAAAATTGAAGGGCAAAAAGGTTTTGGTAAAATTGTAACTCCTTTTGAAAAGACAAAAATTGCTGCTTATACAGTTGGTGCGATGGTCCCTTGCATTAGGCTTTACGCATTTTTAGGGAAGGAGCTTGAACATTTTCTCAGTCTAAATGGAAGTACTCATCTCTATACTAGTTGGATTAAAAACTATTCCCCATCAACTTTTGAGGTAACTTTCAAACTCTGATATAGCATACCATTTATTTGAAATTCCCCAAAAATGTAATCATTATACCAAGATTTCCTTTATAGTGTTTCCTTCTTTCATTCTTTTTTTCTGTATGTAGGAAGCTGCTCTACAAATAGAAGACTTGCTTGACAAATTAAGTGTTCCTCTAACCGGAGAGGAGCTAGATGTCATACAAAAGCTTTATCACCAAGCAATGAAGCTTGAGATTGATTTTTTTTTGGCTCAGCCAATTGTTCAACCTTGTGTAGTTCCATTGTCAAGGCTGCATAATTCGGAGAATCATCTTTTTATATTTTCTGATTTTGATTTGACATGTACTGTACTTGATTCCTCTGCCATTTTAGCTGAAATCGCAATTATAAAGGCTGCAAAATCTTTCGATCTTCCTGGTACTGATAGTCCAGTCAATCAGATGACCTCTTCAGAATTAAGAGACTATTGGAGGGGTTTATCTAGTCAATATACTGAGGAGTATGAACAGTGTATAGAAAACTTACTGCCAGCTGAAGTAGGTAATGTTGATGAGATTTTTGTTAGCTACATTTTTTTGCAGTAATTAGATAGATAACAATACAAAATATTCTTGATAGAGAGGGATTTGATGTAATTTTTTTGTTGATTTTGCTTTCTTAGCCGACACATTTGTTCTTGATGATATTTACGAGCGTCTACAACAGCTGTCTGATTTTGAGAAAAAGGCAAATTCTAGAGTTATACAATCAGGAGTATTGAAGGGAATGAATGTTGACGACATAAAACGTGCCGGAGAACTTTTAAAACTTCACGACGGTTGTTCAGATTTTTTCCAGAAAACTGTTGGGTTGAAGGAAAGGCTGCATACGGATATTCATATACTCTCATATTGCTGGTGTGCTGATCTCATAAGGTCTGCCTTCTCTTCAGGTATAATTTTCATCCATTGCTATTTTATTAACTCTTTGGAATCTTCATTTAGATACAGACAAAATTTTGATACATTTCTTTTGACTGGACTAGCCAATTTCCACTTGTTATGGTAACAAGTTCTCTTTATCATATTCTAACCATACTTTGTTGGTTTCTCAAATGTATTTAACTATAAAACTTATTGTATAATTTGAATATCCATAGAATTAATGTGTGATACGAGCAGGAAAAGGGGTCAGGGTGGGGTGATTAATGTCAGGCATCATAGCAAGGAGTAAGGGTGTCTTATGACATGGAAAAGGACTTGGGGGAGATGAGGTGGCTACATTAACAAGGACGAAGAAAATCAGGAGACAATATGGATGGAAAATACTAGTAATACAAATTAATTTCATTGATAAGAAGCTATAGCTATTACGGCATAGGACAAATCTATAGGTGACCTGGCATGCGATGATCTAACTCCATATGCAATACAAACAATCATGAACAAATGCAATGGATCTACGACCAACCATAAAATGAAGATGTGAGTACAAACAAGCAATCAAACATGAAATCCAATGAACAGGATGAGATGCTCACTATATAAACTCTAATGTGATGCAAATGCAATGTCTCAATCATGCAATTACTTCCGATGCACAATTAATTAAAGAATATTAGTTTTAAAATCTCACGCAAGCATCACAATTAATTACAACTATTGCAATTTGAGCAGACATATGATTATTGTAAATTAAAGTGCACAAAATTAAAGCACAATCTGAATAGGATTGCACATCAATGAAATAAATTTAACCAAACATGATCCGAGCAAAATAGTACTATGAATAATAAAGTGCATCTGTGTAATGTAAGTAAATACAAACTAAAATTTAAAACCCGTCAAGCAAATTTCTTGGGTTTATGAAATTTCAGGATTTGGATTAAGTGGAGGGATGTAGAGGGAGGTGGAGGTGGCTTAATGGATGCTTGAAAGGAAGAGGGATGGCTATATGGGGACTGGTTGATGCTGAAAAAAGAATATTAGGGGTTGTTGGGGTGGCTGCGTGGTTGATGGAGGGTGGAGGAGGCGGCGAGGAGTCTTTGGAAGAGAAAAAAAGGCGGTTGTGGAGGCTTTGGAAGAGCAAAAGGGAGGGTTAGGATGCGGCGGGAAGTTCTGGTGAAGGGAAGGTGGTGATGGTTGGTGGCCTAGGGCTGTAGATGACTTGCCAGATTCGACTGAGGCGGTGGAGGCCGGTGGTGAGTTGGAGATGGGGGAAGAGGTATATCGATGGTCGGTGGTGGCAAGGCCGTAGGAAGCAGGACATGTGGTTGTCAGTTTCGGGGAGGACAAGGGAAGTGGCCGCGGGCTTAGAACTGGACGCCAGAGGCTGGACGGTGTTTCATCAAGATTGTTGGAGGTACGGTTAGAAGCGAGGGAAGCAGGTGTGCAACCCCTTGGAATAGTTTGAAATATTTGAATCCACGTTATACAAGATATGATTTTTTCTTTTGTGAGTGGCAGATTATTATTTGTAGAAAATAACCATGACCAATGATGAAAAGATCTTAGTAAGTTAGGCTAAACTATTTCTTTTACGTTAAAATTTTGAGAATTGATTTAGGATATATTAAACCTAAGATCTGGAGGTTTTGATAATATTTGGACTTCTACACTTAAAGATCTGAAAGTATTTGTAAATGTCACTACGAATGCATTGATATAGGTAAATGCTGAAATATAAAAACAATATGATTTTGTTTGGTTATAAATAAACTACAAATGACTTGAAATTTTCAGAGGTGCTTAAAACAGATGTTAAGAACGCTTCCCAAAGGTTTCAACTCAATTTAAGTTGATTTAATAGTTTTAGTAAATCAAACACCAAACTCTATTATGCCAAAAAAATAAAAAACTGCACTAGGAATTTCCTGGACAAGAGCTAGGGAAACTTATCTCTGATACAAGAGTAATGAAGATGAGGTTATAAAATGATACGAAGATGAGCGCAACTTTAATCGTGAGATTAAACGTGACTAACTTTAAGATTTCAAGCAATAGGACACGGCCAACTATTCCAGATGGCCGAAAATAGAATGTCGATAATTTTGTGACGTGCAAAAGTATCACTAACTGATAGAGTCTGGAGGGTACAAGTTATGCAGAAGTAATGATAATACAATCAAATATACAACACCGTAGCCTATTCATTGAAATTGGTTGATAAAAAATAACTGAGCTGGTATCCACACAAACAGTCCATCGTCGTGTCGTCACCGTCTCCTTCCTTGAAAGTCCGTTTCCAAGGGATTGCACTCGATCACTCTTAGAGATCTGTTACTAAGAGAGAAGGAAAAAATGCAAAAAATGCATAGCAAACTCATAAGATTTTCTTTCATTCCAAAATGTCTTACAACAAACCTATTTATAGATCATGAGAGCCATGAAAGGTGAGAAAGGGATGGCTTTGGAGTTCATGAAAGGTGGTTGGTGGTTGAACCATCATGATGGTGTAATTTGGTCACATGTTTGAATGAGAAAGAAAATAAGGTGGTTTATATGTGAAAAAGGGGGTGGTTTGTGTTGACTATTTATGAGAAGAAAAAATGAAGTGGTTTATGTGTTACAAGAGGGTTGTTTATGGTGACAAGCTTGAAAAGTCTTTGACGACTTTTCACTAATTATTTGGTTTATATGTGAAAATGGGGTGGTTTGTAGTGATCATTTGTGACAAGAAGAAAGTAAAGTGATTTATATGTGAAAACGAGTGGTTTATGGTGGCAAGTTTGAAAAGTTTTTGGAGATTTTTCATGATTCTTTAATTTGATGGTTGTGCTTCATATTATATGAATGGGCTTATAATTGACTGGTCTTTGCGTAATGGGATTTAAGATTAGGCTTGATGGGCTTTAGGTTTGGCTAGCTCATTCTATAAAGTAGGGAATAAAAGAAAAATCCATGTAAAATAAATAAATAAGCTTATAAGATGCTCAATAAATAAGCTTTCTATCATGATGTCATGCATCATAGACCACCTGAATAGACGTCATTTTAGTCATTGGTAAAGTCTCGTCATAATCTGCTCCATATGTTTGATTGTAGCCCTTGACAACTTGACATTCTTTCAATCGAGTAGCAATCTGATGTAGGGTAGGGTGTGTGGTGCTAGGCTACAATACAATCCTAATGGGTGGTGGAATGTTTACCTTACGTCCTTAACACTAAATGAAACACGACCATGCAAAGAATGACGATAATAATCAAAATCGAGCAATGAACATTAAACTCATGCAATTATAAATAAACAAGTGAAAAGCAATATTCTTTTTGGCTATCTAGCTAAAGCTTTCCTCATCTTATAGGGCCAAAGCAAAACGCGCGGCAAATGATTCCTGCCTGCAAATCACAAGCACATCTAGAGCAAAATTCCACATTACTAAATATCAAAGCAAATGAGAGTTCACAATACCATATTTTAATTTAGAAAAACAAGATTCACACAACAAATAACTCACAAAGTGTGAGGGCTGCAGTGGCATAGAGATCCGGTGTTCCAAGGCATGTAGGTGGCTGGAATCAAGGCCTGTATACTGGGGAAGGGCTTGATCTGGAAGCTATCTGGATTGCAGGGTTGTAACAGAATGTGAATCGGAGGGCAGTGGTTGAATTTTTTGCTGGAATAGGTAGGGCCGAATGCCTCCCGGGAGGGCCTTGGCTGCGGGGTTTTAGGGCTGGATTCAAGGTCTGGTTTAGGGGCTGGGCGTGGGCTTCCTGGGGGGAATCTGTGAATATTGTGGAGGGTTTTCAGTGGGCTGGCTAATGGCTTGGAGGAAGGGGATGCTGTTTGGGGGAGTTGGAGAGGGTCGGTTAGGGTTGGGGAGGGAAAGAAAAAGGTTAGGGAAGGGAAATGCTTTAGAGATGCATAAAACTACATTTGAGTCGACACCTAGGGCCTCACAGAATCGTCATCGTGAGGGGATCGCCGAGTTCTGGGAATGACTTTTCCAAAATCTGCAATCTCTCAAGCAGCCACATACTCTCTATTTATAATAAAACAAAACTAGGGAACTCCGACATCGATGATTATGATTGACTGGAGATGCGGCAGGCCCGATTACATGAAATAAAAAATCATAGCTATACAATATATGAAAAAAATAGGCAAACGATCAGCTGGACGCATCCGAGGAGTCGGATCGCTGATCTGATCAAGTTCTCCCGCGATACCAGTTATTTTAGGTAACCTACGAGCACTTCTAAGGGATCGCTCTTCTAAAATTACTCTTACCCATCCGCCCTGATATTAGGGTTTCAAATTCTTTCTTAAACCCGATAATTTTTCATCATGGATTCAGCTTACCCAGAAACCTCTACTAGCCTCTCTTTGTTTAAGCTTCGGTATTAAAATACACTCTCTTCCCTCATTAGCAGTGGCGGAGCTAGAATATTTGTCTTGCCCGGAACCAGTAGAAATTTAGGTATAAGTAATAATAAAACTTACAGAAATCTCTCTTTTTTTAAAACTAGTTAATCAATTATATGATACTCTCACAGAAAAATGCCATTCATTGTGCATTTGTGCTGATTGCTGATTCCTAATAGGAGTATAAGCTTACAAAATTGAGATAATGGCTAAGGCTCTGTTTGGCTCATCTTCAGCGACTGCAGAAACAGTTGTGAGAAACAGTGGTGGAATAATCAACTGTTTTGCAGAGTGGTATCAGAATCTGTGTAACTGTTTGGATGAACAATTTTTGCAGAGCTGTTTCAAACGGAGAAGCTGTTTAATCTGTTTGACAATACAGATGTGCGGTGCACAGTTTCACAAAGTGAGCGCAATCTTGTTGATGAGTTGCACAATAATTCAACACCAATTCTTCATCATCATCTATGTTAACATCTCTATCATCATTTACGTTTGACATTATAGCGACCTATAAATATGAAACAACAAACATTATAACAATGTAACATATATCACTGCATGAAAGATATCAGCAAATCTTAAATAAAATAAGCTTTCAACAATAAATAAGTGTCACACATTAATACCTAAAACACATAAGAGGCGGGACTTTAACATCATGCAAGTATTAAATAGAAATTCATAAACTAAAATATATCATATATATGAATTCATGTAGTGAGTCTTCAGCCATTCCACCCTCCTATCAAACACACATACACAAACACAAATCAAACACACACAAACACACACACCTAAAAATAAAATCACATATAACAGTGGTACCACAAAAATAAAATCACATATAACAGTGCTAATTCTCTCTTTGTAGGAACAAAAATTTGGAAAAAGTTATACCTTGTCGGATGAAAATGTTCAGCCAGAGAGGAGGCCTTGTAGGCGTTGAGGAGATACTTCTCGCTGTGCCCTCTGAAAAGGAGGAAAGGGGGCGACACTTGGCTCAATCGCGTGGGCAATGCTCGACATCGAGTGCAGAAGGAATAAGATCGCCTGGGCAGTGATCAGCAACGACTCTGGAGGAGGAGAAGGTGATATACGCGTCGCCGGAGTGGAGAAGTCCAACGCTCGCCTGCGTGGAGAAGTGCAATCGACAGATTCCTCGCCGGAGATGGATGCGATGGAGGAGTTCGGGGTCAGCGGAGCGCGGGTTAGGTTGAAGCAGTGGAATCGGAAAAATCAGCGATCTCGAGTCGTGAGAAATTATCGCGACTCCAGATCGCTGATTTTTCGCGATTTTAGGGCGGCGACGACTGCAAAATCCGGGTTGAAATATCCGTTTGGCGGAGCGGCACAGGAATCCGCGGCACACTGATGCGAAAACGCGACGCCAAACAGAGCCCAAGTACTTTACAATCCAAAAATCAAGAGAATAAGAGATTCAAATCATAATGTAATAACAGAATAAAACAATACAAAATCAATAATGAAGAAACAGGTATGTTGAATTAAGAGAATAAAAAATTATACCTCATGGTCAATTGTAGATCGCACCCCTCACTAAATGTATATGTTCATTGAGGCATTTCATCGAACACTTAAGGGGTGATATCACCATCAATAAATTGGTATGTTTAAGAGCTACAATCTAACCTCTATTTCAAGTAAGATCATTGCCATTTGAAGGCTTCCTTGAAGTTATGCAAGCACCAAACAAGTATATCTCAACCTTACTGAATCGAAGTAGATTGAAGAATCATCAAAACGCAAAAAAAATGGAAAAAAAAGGAAAGTCACCTGCTGTGAAAAAGACGAGGAATTGGGTTTGACGAAGACGAAAATGGGCAAAGAGAGTAGCAAATGAAAGGCTCCCTGACATGTTTTTCTCCCGTTTTCCGGCAACTTTTGCGTGGCTAAAGCTGCGGTGGACGCTTCACCTCATGCCGGGGAGAGGAGGATGGATCAATATTTCTGTAGCATCGCGGTAAAGGCACAAACCCCTGGAAGCATCTGGATTCCTGCACCATCGTCGTAAAGGATGAATCAAGATTTCCGCAACATCTGGGAGCCGGCGAATGCCTAAGAACGAACCCCTCACATTTTTTTGCGATTTTTACGCCCGGGTACGTGCCCGAGCGTGTCTCTACGTGGGTCTGCCCATGCTCATTAGGTTTAATATGACGCAGTTTGGACCTTCCATGACGATTTAGATCGTACAAATGGTGATTTAAGAGTAATAGTTGTGTTCAAATTTTTTTGTTATTGGATCAGTTAATCAGGTATGAACTTGAAGAAGTTAAATATTGTAGAGACCCAAATCCTAGGCTTTTCAACTGATTCAAGGATCGGACATCAGTTTTGAATAAAAAAGGTCACAATACATCAGAATGTAAAGTACAAAGAATATACACCAGACTTTTTATTTCATTTTTTCCTCTATTTATTACACGATCAGTAACACATACTAGATGAGCTTATTACAATAGATACACGTCGGTCCAGTACAACAAGTTCTGTGCTAATCCCGAGCTTGGATTATTACCGTTGCCAGATCAGTTGGTAGGCTCCTATGTGTTCCGCTTGCGTTGGTTCTGCTGCCTATAAAACATGTGTCCACTCTGGGTTAGTCATAAAAATTATGACTATGTGAGAACAGTATTTTGTGAAACAGTTATACATGCAAATAAGGGGGATAATAACAATATACATAGAGTACAATAAATCAATCACTTGATTATTCAACACTAATCCTTAAATTACTCCTTAATTTTAGTTACATCAAATGAGAAATGCTCTGGTGATGCAAACTTGAATTGGGCCTCGCCCCCGAAGAGCGTAATTGTAGGCTCACCCCTACTGGTGAATCCATCAGTAGATGCCTCTACATCATAGGATTCGAAGACATCACATTTCACTATACAGAGTTTTAAATAATTTTTATCTTGTTGTATAAACATGAATTTTTAATAAAACTGATCCCCTCAGAAATCTGTATCGCTTAATTGTTCCCCCGCCCACTTTATTTATTTAGCGATATATCCTTTAAGACGAAACTTATATGCACAAGCAATTTCGTTAAAAGAAACAATATATTAAATTCTGCAAAATAATTGGATACCCATAATTTCAAGAAATAAAATACTCACAGCAGTTTTGCCCTTATTCATATTATCCTGAGACGCCATCCTTCTTCGTTTAATTCTTGACTGCGGAAACTATTGTAATAACATGTATTTTTATTCGGGTTGCGTCTCTTAAAATATATAAGAGATTTACGAAAAGTCAGAAAGCCAAATAATAAACCGGAAAACTCAAAATACTCAGAAATGATCGTAGAAAACAAGTTCAGCTCGTATACTTTGCTGGACAGCCATAATTGTGCCTTGAAATGGGCTAAAACCAGCCCCCAAATGGATTTCCCGTCCCCTTAAAATTCCGTCCAACAAAGCCAAAAATATTGGGTGAACCACCCCTTGAAAACTCGACGAAAAGTGGCTCAAAATCAGCAAGAAAACAACCACGAAACAGCTACTAAACAGCCATAGAAATCAGCATAAAACAGCCCCACAATTTGTAAAAACAGAAATCAATAAACAACAGTCTTACAACAGGAGAAGGAGGAAGCAAATTGCTGCACAGTCGAACTCCTGATGTGCCCAAGTGCGGCAAGGGTCTTCCAAGAACTCCAAGAAGAAGCTGAAGAAGAGGAGGTAAGGAAGAGAAGCAGCAACAGGTTTAAACCAGCGGCAGAGCAACTGTACAACAAGGCAGCAACGCAGGAGCAACAACAAAGACAGCAACATCTCGGGAGAAATCAGTAAAGCAGCAGCTAGGACAGCAGGAAGCAACAACTCGGGTAGCAGTAGTGCAGCCAGACAACAGCAAGAAGCAGCCAGGTGGCAGCAGCTGCTCAGGACAGCATAACAGCAGCTAAGAGGCAGTGGTGCAGCAAGCTATCAGGGAGCAATGACGTAGGCAGCAAGGGAGCAGCAGTTTGGGGCAGCAGAGAAGAGGGAGAGCAGTTGAAGGAGAGGAGGAAATCAACCAAGTATTTAAATAGGGGCATGGGCAGTGAAGAGGCAAGAAGAAGTCAAAATGGATTTGTTAACTCAACTAGGTGTCACCAAATGAAACAAAAACAACAACCAACAACACCAAGTGGCAAAGTAAAACAAACCTCAACATCAAGCTGCCAACACACCCAACCAAGTGTCAACATAGCCACCTCACCCAAAATAAATTTAATCCAGCCGGTCAAAACCAAAACAGCAGCCCAAAAAGAATTAAAGGCAGCCCACTTATTAAATTCAGCCCAAAGAAATAGCTAGCCCACTTCTAAAGGCAGCCCATATATTTACACAAGCCCACTAAAATTCACAACGCAACTATTAAAATGAAAAAGAAAATGCGCGAAAATCTCGAAAAATTCGTACTGCTTTTATCATCATCATTGGGTAAAAATAATTATTTTGGTTTGCGAATTTTGGATTGTCACAAATATACTCCTAGGCCTCGCCTACTCACATATAATTTGTCTGACATGGATTCTAGAACTGTGGGAATTGATGTCCCCCTAAAGTATGTGAATTAATAGTTTCAAGCTCAAGTCCTAGACAACACAAAAATATCAGGATTTGCAAATGTTCCCATGGTTGCCTAATCTGGACAACCATGAGCTATATATGAGGAAGAGAATTAAGCCCATTGACCAACTTTCTAAACTAACATACTCGAATACAAATTTTGATCCTGTCTCAAGCTTGTTCAAGGCCTGAGATAACTCTATTTCTGCTAAAGTTATTTCTTCTCGAGTATAGTATCACAAAATGATCTCATACAACCTGTCATTAGAGTGACCAAGTTAGAGAATTAGGATACTCGTTCTTGAAGAGCGTTCAATTAATGGATCTGTCGCTAGAGAATACTTGATTCTATCAAAACTGACGAATATCAACCGTACACAAACATATAAATAAATAAACGTTGAGATATAGAACTCAGTTTTACCACCATCTGCTAAATTCAACTTAGCGAACCGGTATTTCCATTGAAAAGTTTATACTATTTTTGGACGGTCATGAAGTTTTTGGCACGACTTAGGATTTTTCATTCATTCAGTAGGCTGTGCTGCTGTTGTGATCACTCTATGTGCTAACCATTTATGTTTTTTTTTCTTTCTTTAAGCTGGCTGTTCTGCTGGTGTGTCCATACATTCAAACGAGTTCGAGTACAGAGGGTCGATTTCCACGGGCGAGATTGTGAGGAAAATGGAGTCCCCTCTGGACAAGCTCCAGGCCTTCAGGATCATCTTAGACCAAAGCACCGATGCTCCCCACATGTCCGTGTACATTGGCGACTCCGTGGGCGACTTGCTCTGCCTGCTGGAGGCGGACATAGGCATCGTAGTCGGATCAAGTCAGAGTCTGAGAAGGGTGGCAAAGCAGTTCGGGATTTCCTTCGTTCCGCTCTTTGAAGGTTTGGTGCATAAGCAGAGCGAACTCCGGTCGGATGGCTCGTTGGCATGGAACGCGAAGTCGGGCGTTCTCTATACCGTTTCCGGTTGGCCGGAGATACACACATTCATTTTGGGGCATGAATCTTCGTGACAACTCCTCTCTCCTCTCATTGTAGCTTGCCTTGATTATTTACCAAGGGGCTACTATACCTCTATCTGGTAGGGTGGCAGATTTTTTTAAGCCAGGCCACTTGTTATCCTCTCCCTTTGATCAATTGATCAAACAAACCATTTGCACTTGTTCGCCCGAGGAAGCCGCTGTTTCTGATTGCACGCGTCGGTCCTCCTCACCCAGTTTCTTCTCGAAGTTATTTTGGAAATAATATTTTCTCCTCCTGTATTTCTAAATTGCCATGCTCTTTAGAAATCCGCACTGCTTATTGCAGGTGTATAAAACTTTAGACTGCAGCCATGGTTTCAATCTTTGAACATTAGAGTGCTTCTGCTCTGAATAATAAGCTTGTATTGGCCCGCTGGTTTCTATGATTGTTGTAATAAAGTTATTTTTTTTTACTTCAAATGGTGAAGATTTGTGGGATGGACTTCATTTCTTCTTAAAGATTTATATGGGCAGACATATAACGGATTATAAGAAAGGCTATGGGCAGACTGGGCTTTTACAGGTTCACAAATTTCTATAATTTTTTTTTATTTTGGCTTACCATTAGTCTTGGTGTGCCCTTAGCTGGAATTGATCTGCCCATAAAAACGGCCAAAAAGAAATGCTCTTAGGAAAAGGATCACCGTTCCTTCCATGTTTATTTGCACTACGAATAATTGATGCATTATATATTCCCTGTACATTACCGCTTATTTTCCATTTGCTTGAAATACTTTCATTTAGATGTCGTGTTTATCCTCAAGACTTGCATTATTGCTTGAATTATTGCTGGAAGTTTGCTTGCGAGACGGCTCTCCTAACTCTCGATTTTCTTCTAAGCACCATGCATACAAAATCTTAGGAAGAGTGATTCAAGTTTAGTGCGCTGGTCAAGCGGTTATTACCGCAAGAACCGGATCTTAATTAATGTTCGATTCATGCAGTCGTAATTGCATGACCGGTCAAAATAAGTCCCCCAAACAGAGTCCAAGTATATTTTTGTATGCTATTTTAGTGGGAGACCAGGAAGAAAAAAACGGCGTGATGCCAAAATATTGCACCACTAGAGAGGTAGATGTGCACATGAGAATCCATTTTGTTTCCTGAGCATGCATAGATGGATGCAGCAAGATTTTTTAGTGAAGACTTTCAATAAAATAATGATGAAATTTTTTGATGTGTTTGATATAAAGTGACTACAAATTTGTAAAAAAAAAATATTTAAATTAGGACATTTTAATTTAACAAAATAAGATTACATACTTTATTACAACAACACTCTTCTTTGATGTTTCATGTTCTGGAAACATTCCAAGATAATTTTTTTGTCGATGACAAAAAGACATTTTTTCATGTCAGATTTGGCGGTCGTAATCATTTCAATGAGTTTAAAATTCATTTGTTTGATACTTCTTTATATATATATATATATATATATATGTATATGTTGCGGGTCACCCGGTTTTTCTCCGGTCCGGAGAATCAGACCGCCTTTACTCCAAACTGTATCGGGCGCACAAACAGTCAATGAAAAACAACTAGTGACTTTAGTTTTTTTTACGTGGAAAACCTCGAAAGGATGAAAAACCACGTAACTGAATCTGTGACGAGCAAAAATCCACTATTTCATTTGAGTTTACAAGAGTTGGGATAATTTCTCGAATGGTGACAGATCACCTCTCTGTTACATGTGCATAATATGAGAATAATGAAAAAAATGAAGTCTTTGAAGTCTGGGTGGAAGCGCCCCGGTGATGAAAATCTTTAAGTTCTCGGAGCCTAGGTGCAAGCGCTCTGATAGTGAAAATATCTAAGTGCTCGGAGGCTCGATGAAAGCGTTCCTGTTGAGTCGAAACCTTGATAAGAGTGCTCCTTTGGAGAAGGAAAAATCTCGTTCTTGAAGTCTCGAGATGTCTTCGTACTAGAAAGGGAGCAGAGAGAATTTCAGGTGGAGGAACGATCAAAGTCCAACGTTCTCTCTGGAAAACCTCAAGGCTTTTTTTAGCCTCTAGAGTTGTTTGTCTTCAAATGAAGGTTTGATGACCTATTTATAGTTTTTTTGGAGGAATATGTTGTTAATTGTGTCGATGTGGAATTTGTGTTGGTGAATGACGTCACTCCGTTTCGGTCTCCCGGATCACCAATTTTATTGAAATGACGAGAGTGCCCCCCGGGCGGTCCAGGAACCCCAGGCAAGGTGCCTGGCGACGGTTGTGGCCGACGGCATTCGCTAGAGGCGGCGACGGTCGCTGGCGTGCGCCCTCTCAGGGAGCGCACGCGCACTGTGCGCATGCGCCCAAGGTGTGTGCACGCTTTAGGCGCTGGGCGCGCGCACCTAGGGGGGGCACGTGCGCTGCGCGCGTGCGCCCGAGGTGCGTGCATGCTCAAGGCGCTGGGAGCGCGTGCCGGAGGTGCGTGCATGCTCAAGGCGCTGGGCGCGTGCCTAGGAGCGCACGTGCGCTGCGCGCGTGCGCCCATGGGGCGTGCGTCCCAACGGTCGAGCGGGTTGGGCGCGCGTCGTTCCTGCCTTGGTGTGATGTGCTCGTGCTCGAGTCGACTGTGTCTATACGTGCTTCTTCTTGCGTGGTCGCTCAGACCCCCCGACTTGACTCAAATTTTTTTTAAGGGGAACCCATCAAATGCTGCCAAATTTTCGTGAGTCATGATCCGCGAAGCAATGAACGCAAATTTTTTGACTTCAGCTCAGTATGTTTCTGAACCTGCCGTGATCATTAACTTTGGTTATGAATACTCGCTTGTCGAAAATTAGAATGAAGAAATAAGTGAATTTTTTTCCATACCAGGGAGAATATTATATGTCGTTTCTGCGAGATATTTGGTCAAGATACTTTTTGCTTCGCTACATCTTTTGATACACGAGAATTTAGTAATGAGATATTCTGAAATCGATGACGCCTTCCATTATAAGCCATCTTGCGTGGTTTATAAGTTAGAGAGGGTTTCTGCTCCATTTCTTACATTGCTGCAGAGTTCTTGGCGTTCTTGGAGTCCTTTCTTGAAATTTGTGTGCTCTTAATGTCATCGTGTTCCCTTCGAAGAAGGTCAGTATTTTTATGAAAATATTCTAAGTCCCGATGAGGGAGAATGAGTGATCGAAGAAGGGGAGCGAGCGAAAATGGACAAGCGCGGAGATCCCCGCACGGGGGCGGCGCTGGTGTGCTGGTGCGTGGAGGAGATGTCGCAATGGGGTCCCGGCTCGGGTGCGGGGGACGATGCCCATGGGGGCGCCTGGGCGGTCGCCTGCGGGGGAAACCCGCGTGAGGGCGGCCGCAGGAGCGCGCGTGGCACTGCCCACGTGTGTGTGGCATTAGTCGTGCTGGTGTGCGCGCGGGGACACCCGCGCATGCAAGGATGCCCGCGCGGGGACGCCTACGTGCGCACGCGGTGGGATGCCCGCGCAGGCGAGCGCGAGGGGACGCCTGTGCGAGCGCGCACGCGCGTGGTCGCTCGGTCGTTCGTTTGGGCTTGCGCAAGGGGTTTGTGCGGTCTTCTTGCGAGCGCGTGCGAGAAGTCTTTCGCAGGTGCCCGGTTTTGCAGGGATTTTTCCTGATTGTTTGTTTTTGTGCTAATACCTGTCTTTTTGCATGTGCTGAAGGGTAGCTCTCCACCGTGGTCAATGCGCCTTCCCCCGACTCTGAGCCTCACCCGAATGAGCAGTTGGAGGAAACACTTGGTATTTTGGCGGACATGGAGGTCGCGATCCCTTCTCCGTTGGAGCGCATTCATAGTCCCCCTATGTGTCATTGTGCGGTTACATAGGAATGTATGAAGGCGGGCTTTCAAATCCCTCCCGCTGATGATGTCATCGCGATTTTTTAGTATTGTGGTGTTCCCATTACGCAACTCACTTTGGTCAGGCTGATGATGGTTATGGGGTTATTGTGCTTCTTTCGAGAGCATGGTTCCTGCATTTCACCTCGCATTTTCCATGAATGGTTTGAAGTTTGCCTCGGTCCCGATGACCAGATTGGGGTGCGGAACAACAAGAGGGGGTTGTCGTTCGAAGACAAGACTGATTGCCGTCATGGAGGAACGTTGATTGGATTCGTCAAGAGCCCGTGGAGGCTCCCTAGATTTGGCGGGAGCTTCCAGATCTCTGCTGCCATCTACAGGGGAAGGAGTATATATTTTCTCCTCTATTGGGGTTCCAGGATTCGCATAGGCTGAGCGACGCTCTTTACAAGATCAACACATTCATTATCAAGAGAAGGTTGGTTCTTACACGGATGCAGAGCGGAGCTGTGTCGTACTGTTGGAGGGTGGAAAGAAGAGGAAGCCAGAGTTCTCACAAAAGTGGGGGGGGGGGGGTCCTCGACCGCCCCGAGACTATTATTGAGGTCACTGATGAATGCTCGGACGACCTGGTTGCTGATCCGTCTCCTGCAGGGGCCGAGGATACCTCGAAGCTCACAGTGATCGAACCGGCTTCTCGAGAGGACCCCAAGCTGCCACTGGTGGCAGCGAAGGGGAAGAGGAGGGAATTCTCTGCTTGCCGAGCGCCTCTCTCGAAGGTGTGTATGTTGACTTAGTATTTTTCAACCTTTGATATGTGTTCGTGCATTGAAATGATCTGTTCCTTGCATTTGCAGCTGGACGAGATGCACAACATCATGCTTTTCTAGAATAATAATTACATGACCAGGAAGGATGGTTTTCTCTCCTTGTGTACGAGGTTGGCCGTGTTTGAGGACTCTTTGTTGGCTGCTCGGAAGAATAAGAAGGAAGTTTTTTCCTTGCTGGTTAATGCGAAGTCCTAGTTGTCTTCTTCCCATGTTGAGTTCGAAGCTCTCCAGGAGATGCGGTTGAGGTGGAGGTTAAGGCTCTTTGCGAGAGGCTGATTGCAGCTAAAGCGACTCTCGCAGAGTCACTTCGTTGTACTGAGGCAACATACACGACAATGTTTCAGCAGGAGGCAAAGGTGGAGCAGATGAAGAAAGAGAATGCTCGAATGACTGCAGTGCTAAAGGATGTCGAGGTCATGCAGGCATCCGCTGTGGCTTAGTACAAATGATCTCATAACTTTGACATAGAGCGATCCTGTATTGCAGAGGAGGCCTGTTCCGAGATGATGGAAACCAAGGTCAACTCGCTTATGGAGGACGAACGTGATGCTTCATATTGCTTGGGCTTCAGCAAGTGGTTTCAGGTTGCTTGGAGGTTACCGAGGTGCGACGATTTGGGCATGGAGGATGTCTTAGATGACGACGCTGATATCGACATTGAGGGATGATCCTATGGACACCTTTTCCTTTGTTTGTTTACTTTGCTTCCTTTTGCGGGTGCACCTCTGCGCCACCGCATGTTTTCGTTTTTCATGATGATGTAGCCCGCGTGACAACTTTTATTTGAATGAAGACCCTTTTTGTTTTTGGATCTTTTGTGTTCTAGTTGCGTTTTGGGAGTACTATAGGTCGCTTAAAACTTTGTGGTGAGGAACATTTATTCGTTTGTCTTAGGAGAATCAGAGTTCGTTCGGGTGGAGGCGGCGATGAATCTTTGCTCGTTCATACCTCAGGAGGACGGGGGTCCGTCCGGGTGAAGGTGACGAAGAACCTTTGTTCGTTCGTGCCTCGGGAGGATCGGGGTCCGTCCTGATGGAGGTGATCGATGAAGAACCTTTGCTCGTTCATGCCTCATGATGACTAAGGTTCATTTGGGCGGAGGTGATGAAGAACCATATTCATTAGCGCCTTTGGACCACCGGGGTACGCCCGAGTGGAGGTGAAGAAGAACTTTTGTTCGTTCGCGGTTCAGGAGGACTATGGTTTGTCTGGGTGGAGGTGGTGAAGAACCTTTGTTAATTCGCGTCTCAGGAGAACCAGGTTTTGTCCAAGTGAAGGTGTAGAAAGACCTTTGTCCATCTCGCTTGAGAGGTGCAGACGAACCTTTGTCTGCTTCGACTGGAAGGTGTAGAAGGACTTTCGTCCATCTCGCCTAGGAGGTGCAGAAGGACTTTAGTCCATCTCGTCTAGGAGGTATCGAAGGACCTTCATTCATATCGCCTGAGTTCTATTGAGCTTGCAAATATTCATTGTGGTTGGCAAACGAAATTAATTTGATTATTCCTGAATGAAAGCACAAAGGTGCTCATGCCCGGTTGTGCGGCCTTTATTCTGGTATCGATAGAAGATAAACTGTGGTTGGTGGCGGAGCTCCCCAGACGTACTCAGTGTGTCAAGCCCTGACAGGGTCCTAGAAGGTGCATCCTGCGAGCGGATGTCCAACACGATGCCTTGGTCCAGTACGTCAACGCAGATTGCCCTCAACATCGGTCCCCTAAGGATGGCATCCCATGTCGAGGCGGCTAGTACGATGTTGAATTGAACGTCATATGTGGCTAGCACCGGAGGGACTCCCAGAGTCACTGGTAGGATGATGCCTCCTAAGATGAGGATTGTAAGGTGTCCTGTAACGTACGCGCCTCCCAAGCCGAGCTAGATTTCTATCTTTGAGATTCCTAGTCGGAGTAGAGTTGATAAGAAAAACACATTGGCAAACACGTCATCATCGATCAATATCTTGTTCACTTCGACCTGTGGGCTTACAAGGGTCGCCTGAATGTGCTGTGGATTCGCCAAGGGTCCTAGTGTTCTTGGGGCGGTCGGATGGTCTAGCTCTTACTGCTTCTCGGGAGGTGCTTCTTCGTAGTGTTGCCCTTCGATGGGCTTGTTCAGGTCCGGCGACGCAGCCGTCCTGTTTTTGTAAAATTCCTCGAGAAAGCTGCGACACGCGAGCTGCTTGACTTTCTCCTTCATGTGTATGCACTCCTTTGTATCGTGCATGTTCCCTTGGTGAAAGTGGCAGTACGGAAACTGGTTCCCCCTGCCCCGTGGGAGCACCTTCAACCTACAAAGTTGTGGATGGTTAAGTTGGGCAAAATGTTGCCCCCCTCGACTTGCAAGGTTCCACCGGGGTGCCTGTCCGTTTTCCAGACTTCGGGCTTAGATTTCTTTCCTTCCTCTTTCCTTGGTCACCTTGATCTGGTTGGTGGGGTGCCTTGCTAGGAGTGATGGCTCCTACGACCAGTGCTCCCCGAGCCCTAATGTGGTGCGTGGCGTGGATCACTCCACTGAGCGATCGGTGGCCTGAGGGAAATGATGCATGGCCGCCTTCCAGGGGTATGTCCCCGAGGTATGAGAGGCTCCTAACCCCCTTATCAAAACGAGTGCTTGAGCTTGGCACTCTTCTGTAACGCCCCGGATTTTTTGATTACGTACGCATGATGGGCGTTACGTTGGTTTTGATTGTAGTTTGAGCATGGTTTTTCCCGCGGGCTTGCGAGTGGCTGTTTTGTTTGCCGAGTTGCACAATTCCCCAGCAAACCGGAGTCCATATGAGGGACTCGGTGAGGCCTCTTAGGGAATGCTTGCACTTGTTCGCGCCCGGGAATGTAGCTCAAAATAAGTTGCTGGTTCAGGAAGCAAAAAGGGTAAAAAGTGCTTGAGGCAAAAATGGTGTAGGACGTCTCAGAAACATTTTTCACAAAAGGGAAAAATGGTCGTTTTTGTGCTAGACACGCCCCCTGACACGGGCGTGACCCAGGCCGTGACCTGGGCGTGACCTCCTTGACTCGACGATTTTTCTTGCGTCGAGTTGAGCTCGACGAATGGGGTACACGCCCCCGTGACACGGGCGTGTCACGGGCCGTGTCCCGCTTCGTCGAGTGTCGAGTGTCGATCGTCGAGTATCGAGCGTCGAGTATCGAGTGTCGAGTCGTCGAGAGAGGGGACACGGCCTGTGACACGGGCGTGTCACAGGGCGTGTCAGGCTGGGTCGAGTGTCGACACTTTTTGTCGACGAGGTGTCGAGACACGGGTTACACGCCCTAGGTCACGGGCGTGTACCCGGCCGTGTACCGTGTGGATAAACGTGGAATTGCCGCCTTTCGGCGCCGCTTATGGTACACGCCCTGTGTCACGGGCGTGACACAGGGCGTGACCGGCCCGAAAATCGACTTTTTCCAGTTTTTTTGTGCCATTCATTTCCTTGATCCTGCATCGAACGGTTCAGCTCTGTTCTGGATGACATAAGTCCGAAACAGAGATTTCATTTTCATTTTCTTCTCTTCATCTTCTTCTTCATTCCAAAGAGAAGGCAAGAGAGCAAGGGAGCAAGCAAGGCAAGGAAAGGGAGGAGCAGCCGTCGCGACATCGTCTCGGTTCAGGCAAGCGGTGTTCTTCACTCTTGCCAATCTTCCTTCTTGCTTTTAATTGTGCAAACAAAATAGCCTTCTTATGTTTCATAAGTTTGTTCTTCTTGTTTTGAATTCTTCCTCATTAGCCTTCTTATGTTTTTTGACTTTCCCTATGATTCGATTGCCTAGTTTATTCTTCTTGGTTCAAATTATGCTTAATTGGTGTAATTAGCAATCCTCTTGTTTGTCTTATCAGAGGTCCCTAGGCTAAATTCAAATTAGCTAATTCCCTATGCTAAAATTCCTTATGCTAATTCCTTATGCTAATGCCTTATGCTCATTCCCTATGCTAATTCCCTATGCTAATTTCCTATGTTATCAACGTTCCATATTACTTCATGTAGCTAATTTGTCATATTCATGTAACCTATCAAGAGAGGTGATTTTTCCTTGATCAAAAACATATGATTGTGTTCCAAATATGTGGTTTATGTACGCATGTTAATCAAATCCTATCATGTGATTCTACTTGATACAAAGCATGTGACTTGTTATGTGATGAAGTTCATCATACTGTACGTTGGCAATTGGCCGTCGTGTGTGAGGACGATGAAAGGAACGTGTTACCTTGGGTTATGGGGCGTTTTGCGAGGCGAATTCGTGAAGCATGGCGGGAGCGTTTGTGTGAGAATTTTGCAAGGGGTGGTGTGGTGTCAGCCTGTGGCCACCGGGTTTTGTTTTTGTGGTTAGAGAGACCACTTTGGCCCCGATTTGGGCTGGTTTTGTTTGGTGCGTTCCACTTTAGGGCCGCCACCGATAAGACCCTTGCGAAATTGAACTTAACCGCTGCTTATGCTTCACTTGTCGAATAGGTTCTTGTCCTATGAATGATGGAATGGGCATGTGTTTTGCCTTTTGCTCCTGCGGTTTGCGCAAGACATGATGAACTTGTACGCACTTGGTGTAACATCCCATTTCCAACTAGACCCCTAAGAGTGGTTTTGGCCATGACTAGGTCATGACAAAACCCTGGGAAGCCAGAAATGGGCCAAGAGATAGGAGGCCAAGGTAGGGATCACCATGGTCTGCAGATAGTAGAATTCTGAACAATAGTTTAGGATGACAATGGGGCTTCACCATGACCCCAAGACCCTACCACAACACTCCCAAACATTTTGGGAGACCCATTAGAGCCAAAAGGACCCATTAGGGCCAACCCAAGAGGCCCAGTTGACCAAGGTCAACCCTAGCCCTAAATAGGTCAACCTAGCCCACTTAGGGCCAATTGACCTACTCCTAGTCCAGAGGACCCCACCCATGCCCTCCTAACCCTAAAGTGGGATCAATGGGTCACTAAGGACACATTGGGGTCAGCCCTAGAGGCCAGGTTGACCCAAGTCAACTCAAGCTCCTAATCTGGTCAAAGTACCCTTACTAAGGGTATGTGACCTCCAAAGTGTAGGGTAACCCTACCTAGACCCTAAGGGGAGTCAATGGGTCACCAAGGATCCATTGGGGTCAACTCAAATGGTCATGTTGACCCAAGTCAACTCTAGCCCTAAAATGGTCAAAGTGACCTTACCAAGGGTCAAGTGACCTTTAAGGTGCCAAGTCAACCCTACCCAACCCTACATAGACCTTAGGGGAGGCCAATGAATCACCCAGGACCCAATGGGGTCAACCTAGATGGTCAAATTGGCCAAGTCAACCCTCATTGAGGGTCAAGTCAACTTAGCCCAAAAAGGGCTAACCCAAGCTCAAGCCACTTCTCCCTTAGGCTAAACCCATTCCCATGATCATCATAATCCAGTGGGCTGCCTTTAGCTTGTGGGGTTGACTAGTCAACCAGAGGTGACTAGGAGAGAGAAGGAGCTCCTCTCCATGATAATGGAGGAGAGAGAAATGAGGAAGGAGAAGGGGGAAGTGAGAGGCCGGCCAAGGGAGACTAACAGCCACCCATTATGGCTGCAATCAACTCCTCTAGGGGAGAGGAGTTGATTCCAGCCGTTTCCCGGCCACCAAGGGGTGGGTTCAGCCCCCCTCCACACAACCCGAGCCACTCCATTAATGGAGATAATGGCCATTGAAGAACCAGCCTCTCCCCTCCCCCAATTGCCATTTAAACACCATCAGGAAGCCGAGGGGATCATTTTGGAGCACTTACCTGGAGGAGACGAGCCCTTCCACTGTGCAGTTGCAGAAGCCGAGCGCCGCCGCCGTCGCCAATGGCATCCCGCCGCTCCTCTCGCATCCAGGCCGCCAGGAAGGTCCTCCTCCTCTCCTTAACTCGCGGGTAGATCCTAGGAATCCTTAGGCTTGAGTTTCGGGCTCAATTGAGCCCGATCGAATCCGGGATTTCTCCTGGTTTCGGCAAGAAAAATTCTTGCTTAATCCGCCGGAAAACGCCTCTCCGGCGGCGGAGCCGCCGTCTGACGATAGCCACCACCTCGACGGAGGTGTTGGTGGCGGTGGCCGGCCGGGGAAGGGGCTGGATTGCCGGCGGCAGAGCTTGGAAATCGCTCCAGGCAGAACCAATCCCAGTCGTTGGCTCAGTGGGGACGATGACCAGATGCCGTCGATCTGCGCCAAGATTCGTGCGGCATCAGATCAAATACTATAGGAATTAAATAAGAATCATTTCATTTCTGTCACACTGGATGTATTTAATGTATTTAAGTTTTAAAATACTTAGGGACCCTGAGTGGAAATTTGCCCAACATGAACATTGTAGCTTAGGGTGTCTAGTTTGTAGCAAAAATTGTTTGGACCCTTTTGGGTCACTGGTTAGACCAGGGCACCCATTTTGGTGGGACATACCCTTAGGGCTAGGCAGTCAATAAAATGAGTGCCCACTCTTCACCCCAAGCCCAAATTGGCTGAAATTTTGGCAGAGAGTCTATCCTAGACATACCTAGGGCCTGCCAAAAAATGGGAATTTTTGGGGAAAATATTTCTATAGTTTTGGTAAAAATTTAATAATCATTAGATAAATTAAATAGGTGCCCTAAACACATCCAAACCTTCCCAAATTTTGGTGAGTGGTCCCTGGGCTCCAATTAGGTTCCTGTATAAAATTTCATTCAGATTGGATGTGTTTTGAATAGGTTTTGACCCAACCCTATTTATACCCTATGAAGGGCATTTTGGTCAAAAGTTGCACTTTTGGTTTTGAGTGACCAAATCACCTCAACAGAGGCTGAAATTTTGGCCACAGATATAATTTGACTTTTTACACTCACTTATGGAGTTTGGAGTGGATTGGACTAGGGTAGCCCTAGAATGTTAGGGTAGGCCCTTTAGGGTAAATTTCTAGGGTTTGAAGAAATTGGGGTCAAAAGACCTTGGATGGACTTGAAACTTGGTAATGATGTCCATAGGGTTACTATGGTCCTGTGGTTAAAATTTTAGGGCATTTGGAAGACTTAAGACCCCTTAAATCCATAACCCTAGTTTAGAGCACTAGCTTTGAAACCATAAGATCTAATACCAAAACTATCTGAAAAGGCCTGAGATTTTGAATGGGTAGTTGCTTAGGGCATACATGTCTCTGGAAATTTTATAATAAATTTTGGATGAATATTTTTGGTACTTTATTCACAAAGTCATATTTTATAATTTCCACTTAAGAATTTTTGCAGAGAACTATACTTGTTTAAACTTGATAAAACTTAGCAAAGGGGCTTATAGTCATGATACCCATCTCTGTAAATTTTTATGAAATTTTTGAAGAATGATATTTAGTAGTTGCTTCTTTAATTATTTAATTCCATGGAACCTTGGGAAATTTAATAATGACTATTAGATTGTCTGAAAAATTCTAATTTCTTCATCATGATGTTTCTAGTTCCCTGTGAAGCCCTAGTAATTTTTACATAATTATTGGAGACATATATGTGGCACTTCCTTCATTATATTTGATTTTAGGAATTATTTTAATAAATCCTTTAGAGGTCAAGAACTATCTGGAAAATTATGAAAATTGGCAACCAATGATATTTCTCTGTTATTTAGTGAATACAAATTTTAGGAGGCCATTACCTGAGAAAATCTTATGGTTCATGTTCAAATTGACTATGGCCTAGTTTTTGAGGAAAATTCAATAAATAGTAGATTAATTGGGAAAAATATGATTTTCTGAATTTAGTCTATATTTATCATAATAGACCTCTGATAATTATCATGAGGGTACTGGATGAGTATTTCATGTACTTCCCCTTTTACGGGTCACGTAGCTTAAGTGGTCTGCATATAGCAAAACTGCAGGATTTCATTTGGATATGAATTAGGGCACGTATGATGGGTCTTGATGGTTTGCTGTAAGGACAAGTGGAATGGGCTGCATCTTTGGAAGATGAGTGAGTAGGGTGTGGTTTTGTCTAGGGTTTAAAGGCGTTCGGGTCCGACGAAAGATCGTCCTACCCAAGGAGAGTTGGAGTCAAATCACCCTAGGATTAGCGTATCGAAACATGAGAAAATAATGGGTAAGGGGATCAACCAATAATAAAATAAGTACCTTGCGAAAGGGAACGCTGGGCGTAATCCCAACACAGTTCCTAGTGCCCCTTGAGAGCCCTTCACAGGGAATACCGGGGGCAGTCCTGGGTTAACGTAAACTGTTTAACAAGCTGAAAAGAGTAACTTAGTAATTAGGGTTGCACATTTCACAGACACTGATGGCACGGGATGTTAGCTGGGAGCTTCGGCTCGATTGTTTGTGACGGACGTGTTGGTCCGGGGAGCTTCGGCTCGGGTTTTGATCACGCTAAATTTGCATGTGCATAAAAGGAAAGTAAATTAAGGTGGTGGGTCTTCGGTATTGGAGGGTCGATGCACCGACGCCAATACGTCGACTCGGCAAGTGTGGTTAGCACTTCGCCAACAGAAGTCCGGTGCGCCAGCCGGCAAGAGTACGCAGGAGTCCGCTTCGTGCACCAAGCGTTGAGGCGTACGATAGGTCTGACCGGTAGTGCTTTACTGGTTTAGAGGTGGGCGAGGCCCAACCCACCGCTTCCGTCTGCCACTACGGAGGTATCCTGGGAGGTTACGGCTCCAGAAAGGGGGAACTAAAGGTCTGTGTGCACAGAGTCGGGTGTGTGCGTTGCACTTGCATGATCCATCATACCCACTTGCATGTCATAGCATAATCGTTACCTTAAACCTTGACACCTAAAGTATAAGTGGAATGGGACGCTTATACTTTAGGACCTGCAAAACGACCCCTTAGTCTATAAGCTTGTGTGGGCAAGTTTATAAATTAAGGTTAATTTTGATATATTTAGTTACTGCTATTTGACCACCGACACCCCAACGTATAAATCGGTATGGGACTTTTTATACGATGGGAGCCTTGCAAGAGACCCCTTGGCTTATGTGTTTTTCCACATAAGTGAAGGTTACATTTCAGCTTACATTTTATTGTCTTTATATGCTATAGAACTTGCTAGAATAGGACCGCTGCCATCTGCTTTTGATATTCTCCACCTTCAAGTCCTCCCCTTTCTTCCTCTCCGCTCGGTGCCTAGGAGCCGTGGGGGAAGGGGTGGGGGATGATAGGACTTAGTCTTTTAGACTAACGGTTTTCGAACCGCATCATTTAGGGGATCGTGGAGACCAGCATGGAGGAGCAGCCCCAGAGACCGGTGCGCTTGGAGGTGGGGCAGTCTAGCTCCGGAGTTCATACAGCCGGGACTGTGAGTCTCGACCCTGAGTAGTTTTTCAGCTTTTGCTTCCGCATGAGTGATTTTGTAGTGAGGATATGTTGTACCGGGCATAAGCCCGTATTTTGCTACTCTGATGTTATCATCTGTGGACACTCCCTTCGTGGAGTTATATTTATATATGTCATGTGATTCTCTGTGGACAGATAGTTTTTCATTTTACTTCATTATGCTACTTTTATGTGATCGAATTGGCCGGCAGAATCAGCGCCTTGTGGTGATGACCCTTCAGGGCGTGAAGGAGTCACCGCAAAACGACGGTTCTGGGCCTAAGACCCCGGTGTCGAAAAAGAAAAAAAAAAAGGGGGTCTTACACTTGGTGCGTTTGGCATGGATTGTGGTGCGTTTTTCCACTTGTTTTGTTCACTCATGTTACTTGATGAAACATCTCTGTGGGGTCGGTAAGCCCCTTCGTTATCATATATGACATTTATGCTCTCTTTTTGTATAGCTTGGTTGATTGCTGAGGTATTCTTTCTTGAATGCCTCAGGTGCAGGTTGTAGCCGGTTGAGCGGCTAGGTTGGTTGGTGGCGTTTCCTGGGAACTAGCCGAGCATTCATAGCGAGGTAGTTCTTCTTTTCGTTGTACAGACATACATGTGCCTCAATGGGTTTGTGTCAGCTTGTTGGCGCCCATTGGTGGTTTTCTTTTGTGTAAATATGAACTAGACTGCTAATGTAATTTTTTTGGATGGAATGATATGTACCTGCTTTTAGGATGGTTTTCTAGTAGGTTGCATTAGCTATTTTGACTAATGATATGTACTATTGTATATCATGCATACATGTTTTGTTTAACTAACACATATTTTCCAAATAACGTAAACAAAGAGGAGTTCTTATAGTAGTATCACTCTAGCCTGCATATAGGAGCTCATCATAAATAAACAACGTATTTCCGCCGCGTACAAAGAAAATTTTACTATCTAAGGCCGAGGGATACGGCCATTGAATCCAAAAGTTTTCCTGCATGTAACTATTGAATTTCAACTTGTAAAGTCAGCGTCAAGAGTTGTCTGAGCGTGTGCAGTTATCCCCTGCACGACGTGGCATCATAACCCGTAGTTCCTCTTGCTCTGATACGATATGCTCGTTGAGGAAATGCGGGTTGTGACACTCTTCCATCTGGCGCGTTCGCTCTTCCACTGAAGACACTAGTGTGACGATGGTTTCCTCGAGGCGCGATTTGGGGCTAATGGGCGAGTCATTGGATGCTTGATCACTACCTCTTTGTAAGCTAGTTGGCCGACGATATGCACTCTTCCTTTCGCCATTACAGCTGATGTTGTGATTTGGAAATTTGTTAGAGATTTTGGGAACACCTTCCCATAGACGCCGCCAAACTGTTGCGGGTCACTCGATTTTTCCCAGTTCGGAGAATCGAACCGCCTTAGCTCGGAACTGTACCGGGCGCACAAACAGTCATTGAAAAACAACGACAAATGACATTTTTTAACGTGGAAAACCCGAAAAAGGTGAAAACCATGTGACCGAATCTGTGTTGGTCCAAAATCCACTATTTCGTTGGAGTTTACGGAAGTTGAGACAATTTCTCAGTGGGTGACATGCCACCTCTCCGTTACAACTTACAAGTGCAGAATATGAAAACAATGGAGAAAAAAACTATTTCCTTAAAACCTGGGTTGAAGCGCTCAAGTGGTAAAATCTATAAATCCTTGAAGCCTAAGTGAAAGCACTCTGATGATGAAAATATTTAAGTTCTCGGAGCCTCGATGAAAACCCTTCTGTTAAGTCGGAGCCTTGATGAGAGCGCTCATTTGAAGAAGGAAAAACCGCGTTCTTGAATTCTCGAGACGTTTTCGAACTAGAGAGAACAGAGAGAATTTCGAGTGGATGAACGTTCTGTAGAAGGCGCTCGAAACATCCGGAGGAAGGTCAAAGTGGAACCTACTCCCCGTTGTCCTCAGCTAGATATATATAAAGAAAACCTAGGGTTTATACGCGCAAAGCCCCCGAGCCCGTTATTCGTCCGAATATACACTTACAATCTCATCCTATATTCGTGACAAATAACGGTGACGTTTCGGGGTGCTGGAATGTAGATAAAATAATAATCCAAACTAAGCAAAAGCACTCAGGACAGATCATACTAATAAAACAAAATAAAGGTTTTGCCTAAACGGCAAACCATCACACAGATGCTGTCCAAAACATAGTCGGAATAATTATTACAAAACAAAGACATGAATTAAACGTTTGATGATTCTACTCGTCTAGTAGATCATCGTCATCTATATCCAGGTCTACAGCTCCTCCATAATCTCCATCGTAGCCTGCAACGAATTTCATGAGTCAGACTCTATGAATTCATAAACATATGCAGTAACATTTAAAGTAAACTAGCTCTTACTAAATGAACTTAGCACTTCTAGCAACGGTGAAGTAACTCTGTCAGCATCTCATCCAGTCTAACTAGGACTAGTCATGTTACCTTACTCATTACGGATCACTATGTGCCTCACCAACACATGTGAGCACACATCACGTGCAACATTATCAAATGTGGAATAATGTGGTGTGACCAATAATGTTTAGATTAACATTTACAACGACTTTCAATTTCCAGTTGAATAACTCTTGAATCAACTTACAATGGGAGGACGTTAGGTTATCAAGTGTGGAATAATCAGCATCCAACCATCTTGGGTTTTCATCAAGAAGTTATTTGGGGTTTTCAGTCTGTTACTATTTAGATGCTTGAATGTTAACAGCTATAGGCTCGTACGTATCAAAACATAAACGTTGGAGGAAAGTTTCATATTTCTATGAACTTTAATCTCATTTCCCCCGATGTTTTGATTGTGAGAGCTCTATTTAATCTTTTAGTAAGGGCGTCTGCAACATTATCTTTTGACCTCACATCAACGAGGTTCACAATCCCTTGACTCGTAAGGGAGGTCAACCAGGCTTGTTTCATCCGTAGTTGCCTTCTTTTGCTATTGAACAACGTGTTCGTAGCAATCGTTTTAGTAGCCTGATTGTCGCAATAAACTGCAATGGAACTCAGTTTCAGGCTCGATAGTGGAATGTCCATCACCAAATCTCTTATCCACTTTGCCTCTTCACCAGCTGAAGCTAGAGCATAGAGTTCAGATTCCATAGATGAGAGTGCAATGCACGACTGTCACTTGGACTTCCAGGCTACAACTGCTCCTCCTAATGTGAAGAGGAATCCACTAGTGGACTTGCTGTCGTTTACTTCTGAGCACCATGATGCATCAGAATATCCTACCAGAACTGGAGGATGACCACTATAACATAAAGCATACTGTCGGGTGTGCTTTAAGTATCGCATCAGCCTATCGAGGGCATCCCAATGGTCTTGGCCAGAATTGTTAGTGAACCTACTTAACATGTCGACCGTAAAGGCTATGTCAGGTCTCGTACAGACCATAGCGTACATGAGGCTACCAAGCAGTTTAGAATAATCTAACTGTCGAACCGCAGCTCCAGCATTGAGCTTTAAGCGGTTAGAATAATCGTATGGTGTCTCAGCCGCTTTACGTTCACTGTATCCCCACGTGTCCAACATGGACTGGATGTAGTGGCTTTGACTTAGGGAAATGCCATGTTTCCCAAAGCTCACTTGCATACCTAGTATAGTGTCAACTACACCGAGGTCTTTAATGATAAACGTCTGCATTAGTTCTGACTTAACGTCATCCACCACGGATTGATCAGAACCAAGAATCAGCATATCATCCACGTACAAGCATATTATGACGACTTTGTCTGATCTAGGACGTAGGTAAAGACATTTGTCTGAGAGACTCGACATGAATCCCATGTTCTTTACAGTATAGTCAAACTTCTCATGCCATAATTCTGGTGCTTGTTTCAATCCGTATAGCGACTTTAAAAGCTTACAGACCTTGTTTTCGTGACCGTCTATAATGAAACCTTCAGGTTGACTCATGTAGATCTCTTCGGTCAGATCTCCGTTCAAGAACGCAGTCTTAACGTCCATTTGATGAACTACAAAGTTCTCAATGGCCGAAATAGCAAGAAGAACCCTAATGCTTACTTGTGTGAAACCTTTAGCCACCAGGCGTGCTTTATACTTAGCTACGCTACCATCGGGATTTAGCTTCCTTTTCAGAACCCACTTGCACCCTACAGTTTTAGCCCCTGTTGGCTTATCAACTAACGTCCAGGTGTCGTTCTGAAGGAGAGAGTTCATCTCATCCTCAATAGCTTCTTTCCAGAGTAGGGAATCCCTTGATCTCATCGCTTACTTAAAGGTAGATGGATCATCCTCAACGTGGTAAGTGACAAAATCACTACCGAAGGTTCTGGGGGTTCTCTCTCTCACTGAAGTCCTCCTAGACTCTAGGCCAGAGTTATCTACTGGAACAGAATAGGGGGTGCTCGGTACTGATGCAAGATCTTCCTCAGTAATAGTTGCTTGCATACCTGATATTGTGAGGTTCTTATCTTTGAGGAATTTATCCTCGAAGAACACAGCATCCCTAGATTCAATAATTATATTATTAGACATGTCTAAGAATCTATCTGCAGCACTATCTTCAGCACAACCTAAGTAGACATATGTATTGGTTCTAGGTCCAACCTTAGACCGTCTAGGGTCAAGAACCCTGACATAGGCTATACAACCCTAGGTCTTAAGTCTAGTTAAAGACGGGGGTCGCTTAAACCAAAGCTCGTAGGGTGTAACCTCTAACTTAACATGAGGAACTTTATTCAGAATGTGATTCACAGTCAAGACTGCTTCTCCCCAATAAGCGGAATGCATGCCTGCAGTGAGCAACATAGAGTTCAACATTTCTGTTAACGTTCTATTCTTGCGCTCAGCTATGCCGTTAGATTGGGGGGAGTAAGGAGCAGTGGTTTCTGCTATGATGCCCTGTGAAGCAAGGAAGCATCTGAACTCACTGGACATATATTCTCCTCCTCTATCACTCCTAAATCTCTTTATTTTCATGCTTAATTGGTTTTCTACCCTGGTTTTGAAAAGACAAAATTTTTCAAACGCTTCGTCTTTAGTTTTAAGCAACGAAATATGACAAAACCTTGTGCAGTCATCTATGAACGTGATCATATACTTCCTTCCACCTCTAGTGACAAAACTCTTAAAGTCACAAATATCGGAATGTATAAGTTCAAGAGGTGTTGTGCTCCTAGTAACCGTGCCAAAAGGTTTCCTAGTGATCTTAGTCTGAGCACACACTTCACATTTTCCAAGAGGAGACTTAGTGTCTAATGTGATCTGATGAGTTCTAGCGACTTGGAACATTTTCCTGTAGTTTACGTGCCCTAGTCTCTCATAGAGAGTCCTAGGGCTAACTAAATTCAATTGAACTTGTTGCACTACTTTATTTGCTAGACTCAGACGGTATATCCTATTTTGGACGTAAGCACATCCAAAGTAGTGAGAGTTAACTGACAGAGTCACTCTACCGCTACAGAAGGTAATGAACATACCAGCATCACACAACAAACTAATAAACACTAGGTTAACAGATAAAGAAGGAATAAATTTTACGTTCTTTAACAGTAAAGACTTACCTGAGGAGATCATCAGAGTTGCATTCCCCACCTTCAATACATCTGCTGTTCCTCCATCTGTTACAGTCACTGATTCCTTTGCATTCTTCAGCCCTGTCAAGAGATTAAGATTGTTGCAAACATGACACGTTGCCCCAGAATCTAGGAACCACTCTGTGCTGGCCTGCTCGTGTCCGACCATGGCAACAAAGTCGGATGGCTCAGCTTGGCTAACCAGATGGGCCTGGTTGCCCTCTTGTGGTGTCTTAGTTCTTTCTTTCCTCGGTAACTTGCAGTCAGATGCGCAGTGTCCCCACTTGTTGCAGTTAAAACATTTACCCTTAAATTTCTTAGAGGGTCTACTCGGTCCTGCAACCTGAGGGCTACTACGAGACGTTTTGGTCTTGTGAGGGGGAGAAGCACGCTTAGAGCTTGAAATCATGTTGGCAGCAGCCTTCTGTTTGCCAACAGCTTCCAAGGCGTGCTTCGTCCTGTTCTCATCCTCAATGCGTATGAAACGCTTGAGGTCGTTCAGACCAACTTGCATCTTCTTGCGGTATATCTCTGTTTTGAAATTGTACCATGAGGATGACAACTTATACACAATTGTGCCCGCAACAAAACTATCTGGCAGACTAATAGACTCACTATGCAGGGAATCAACCAAATTTTCAAATTCGGATACCTGAGGGAGAATGGCTTTCTCCTCGTCGAAGATGAAGGAGTGGAACTTGTCCACCAGATGAGCTTTGGAGAGGTCCTCCTCCTGCTTGAAGTGCTCCTCCAGTGCTTCCCAGATCTCCTTAGCAGACTGCATCTTGATGTAGTTCTTGGCTAGGCTGGAGGAGAGACAGTTCAGCAGGTAATCCCTGCAGAAGTCCTCATCTTAGAACCAATGCGCCTCATCTTCAGTCCCAGCAACGTCAGCACGAGTAGACTTGATGGTGTAGAATACGTCCAGGTATTTCATCCCGAACTGGTGTTCAACTTCCAATCATTGAACTCTGTGGCAGTGAACTTCTCCAATTTGTTCATGGGTACTGGAGAGGAGAAGCTGGAGTTCCTCATCTTGACTTGCTTGCAATCCCTAGCTGGATTCAAGAAAAAGCCCAGCACACAAGAGAGAGCGGAATGGAGACGGCTACACGAGCTCAGCAACCTTGGATCGGCTCCACTGGAACGGCGATCGTCGACTGAAAAGAGTCGATCATCGAACGAAAAAACAATCGTCGACCAGGGATCGTCGAACGTCGACCGGGGAACGATCGTTGAACGTCGAACGGGGATCGTCGAACGTCGACCGAAGATCGTCGAACGGGCGAACGTCGACCGGGATCTGCTAAGCGATCGTCGAACATCGACCGAAGATCGTCAAACGGGCGAACGTCGACCGAGATCTGCTAAGCGATCGTCGAACGGGCGATCGTCGACCGAAGATTTGCTAAGCGATCGTCGAACGGGCGATCGTCGACCGAAGACCCTGGATCTGCGACGGGTAAGACGTGACGACGAGCTCTTTGTTCAGCGGCGGCGAACGCGACGGCAAACCCAAGCAGGCGGCTTTAAGAGGACGCGAAAGGCCCAGGAGCGATCGTCGATCAGGATGCAGAGAACCGCGAACCCTTTGTTCCGCGAAAGCGAACGCGACGGCGAACCCTTTGTATGCGGCTTATAGAGCGACGACGTCGTTCTTCACTCCTTCGTCCTCCGTCAACGAAGGAAGAAGGAGGCGGAGAAGAGCAGTCGCGAAAAGGCAAAGGAGAACGGCGACAACTATCGGGAACAAAGGCGAACCCTAGAAATCGCGAGCGATCGCCAGAGGGAGCTGTTTCGAGAATGTAGAAGGCGCTCGAAACATCCGGAGGAAGATCAAAGTGGAACCTACTCCCCGTTGTCCCCAGCTAGATATATATAGAGAAAACCTAGGGTTTATACGCGCAAAGCCCCCGAGCCCGTTATTCGTCCGAATATACACTTACACGTTCTAAGTCTCATGTTCTTGCCAGAAAACTCAGATCTCTTTCTAGTCTCTGAAGTTGTTTGTCTTCAAAAGAAGACCTATAGGCTTATTTATAGTTTTTTTGGAGAGATATGCCGGTGATTGCGCAAATGCGGAATTTGTGCTGGCGAATGACGTTATTCCGTTTCAGTCGCATAGATCACTAATTTTAGGGTCAGTTTGTTTGGGCGGTGGCGGTGACAAAAGGAGCTGTGAGAATGGAGCTGTGGAAATGGAGCTGTTGGAATGAAGCTGTTCAAAATGACAAAACAGTTTGATAAAACAGCGGTGACATAACTGTTCAGAATGGAGAAACAGTTTGGTAAAACAGCGGTGGCGTTTCTGTTACATTTAATTATAATTAATATTATTATAAATTTAATTTATTATTATTAATAATCATATTAATAATCTTAATACTAATAAGATATGATTATAATAATCATTATAATAATAATATTATAATTTCATAATAATAATATAATTTAATAATAATATAATATAATATTAATTTATAATAATAATATAATATTTCTCTTGCTTTCTTCTTCTCCTTCCGCCCGACCAAAGCTGCGTCGTCGCCGGAGCACCGCCTCGTCGCCTCCTCGTCAGTGGAAATGCAGTTCACGGTTCACCTCCGGAGAGCGTAGCCGGAGCACCGCCGGAGAACACCGGAGCACCGCCCCTTCACCTCCTTCCGCCCGACCTCTCCAGAGCACCGTTGGTAACGTTGGCGTTGGAAAGGAGCTCGGAGCAGCTGCCGGAAAGCAGCGTTGGAAAGGAGATCCGATGCCGACGCAACGCCCAAACAAACTGACAAAGAAATTTTTTTCCGTTCCATTGACAACGCAAAGGAGGAAAAACGCCCAAACAAACTGACCCTTAGTGAAATGACGAAAGTGCCCCCTGAGCGGTCCAGACATCCCTGACAAAGTGCCCGACTGTGGTGGTGGCCGGCAACGGCCGGAGGCGGCGGCGGCCGCTGGTGCTGTGCGTGCGTGCCTAGGGGCGCGCGCCCAAGGCGTTGTGCGTGCCTAGGGGGCTCGCTCTGCGTGCGGGCGCCCCAGGGGCGCGCGCCGTGCCTGCCTTGGCGTGACGTGCTCTTGCTCTGGTCGACTATGTCTGTGCATGCTTCTTTTTGCGTGGTCGCTCGGACCCCCCCGACCTGACTCAAATTTTTTTAAAAGGAACTCATCAATATATATTAATTAAAATTATATAAATCATCAAAAATTGCATAAATAAATATTAAAGTCATATGATTAACATATGCATTAAATATGAGACAAATGTATATAATAATAATTAGTTAATTTTGATCTGTTTATTTGAGCCGCAGGAGTAAGAGTAGTGGGGATAGAGTGGTGAGAGATGGATGAAGGTGGTTGCTGTGTGAATGAAGCAGAGGGAGATGGTTGTGGTCCCAAAAAAATGCTAAAAAGAGTTTTTTTTAGGGGCGATGTTAGCAATGAGAATGAGAATTTATCAAACACTTTTAAAGTAGTGTTAGACATTTTCCTCCCAACAAAAATGAAGCAAAAAGCTCAAACAAACAAACCCTTATCTTCAATCCTCTTTGATGGGTTATACCATCATTTATAAGGCATGCTCCCCCATGATCTCCCCTCAAAATGGGAGATCATGAGGTTGTCAACCCCACCTCCCATGATGAGGAGAACATGAGGGGTGGGGCCCACTCCCTCTCTCTCCACTAAAACCACCCCCATTGGGAGGTAACCATCGGCCGGCCGCCACCACCGGCCGCCCCCGGCGGAGTGGTCGCCGTCGGCTGGGCTGCAGCCGCCGGACCGGCCTCGGCCCGTCGGCGGCTAGGCCACCGCCGCGGCCGCCAGGCGGGCTGCAGCCAGCGCGGCCGCGGCCAGGGCGCCGCCAGCCAGGGCGCCGCCAGCCAGGCCGCGGCCGGCCTGGCCGCTCCCGCCGGCCAGGCCACGGCCGGCGAGGCCGTTCCCGCCGGCCAGCCCGCTGCCGGCCGGGCCGCGGCCGGCCGGGTCGCGCCCGTCGGCCTGGCCGCCCCTCCGCCTTCGGCGGCTTACCCACCGTCCGATCGCGGTGGGCTTTCCTCACCATCCGATCTGGTGGATAACCACCCACTAGCCCACTACCTTGGTGGTGGGGCTCGCCATGATTCTCTCCCGGAGGCTATAAAAGGAGCCCCATGGCCTTCTCACTCTTCATCTTTTGGCTCCTGGTCATCTTCTTTCTCAGGTCAGAGCTCTGCCGGACTCCTCCCTCAGGTCATCCTCCAGCCACCTCGAGCCACCGCGAGCCACCACGAACCACCACGAACCACCAGAGCACCACTAGCCGGAAAACGCCCAAGTCCCAGAGCGAGCATAGGAGGAAGAAGACGATCCTTGCAAGTAGGCGGGCGGCGGACCCGCAATCCAAGCTACAGAGCAACAGTGCCGTCACTCGAATTCTAGTACCCAAAACGCTCCCGCGACGCAGCCTATTGCCCGCGGGGAGCTGTAGTACCTCTTCTCTCACCTCAAGTTGTAACGGGAGCGGCCTTTCGCCCCGATTCTCCAAACGCACCGTAACCGCAAACAGCTAGTGTATTTTGATCGGCACAGATCCGATCACGTGGTTTTTTACCCAATTGAGGGGTTTTTCCCCATCATCACATCTTGACTCGATCTTTCCTTTTCTCTGACTGTGGGCGCGCTCGATCGCCCCACAAGCTAAGGCGGTTCAATTGAATCCGGTCCGATCGGGGCATTAAGTTAGCCCGCAACACTCTTCGTTATTATAGAGAAAAAGTTACAAGAGTAAAATAAGAAGAAAGAATATGCTATCAAAGAGTATTTTTTTTCTTCTTATAATCATTTCAGTGCAAAGTAATGTCAATTTGATTCCTAAACTTTTAAGTTATGTTATTTTTTATTCTTTTGGCTAACATTCAACTTCATTTTGACTACAATTTAAGAGCTAAAAAATGTCCCTAATATTGACATAATATTAACTTAAATTTAAGAGATTGATATGATTTTTACCGCAATATTGACATATACATTAAATATACATGAAATGAATACAATAATAATTAGTTAATTTATTCTTTAGTTTTTATCCTAATATTGACATATACACTAAAACTTAAGGGCAAGTTTTACCGTACTGCAATTAGACCCACGATGCTCTATGGTTCTGAGTGTTGGACAATGAACTGTGTACATGAGCAAAAAATGGGAGTTGCGGAGATGTGAATGTTTAAGTGGATGTGTGGACGCACGAGATTGGATAAAATTTGGAATAAGAGTATCAGGGATAAGACACGTGTATCACCAATTGCAAAGAAGATGTGAGAAGCTCGTCTAAGATGGTTTGGACACGTACAAAGGAGATCATATGAGGCACCTATTAGGCATTGTCATAATATCACTAATGCCACTAGACATGTTAAACGAGGGAGAGGTAGAGCAATAGAGACTTGGAATGAAACTGTAAGGAAAGACATGACGTACTTAGACATTAGTGATATTATGACAAAGGATAAGACACAATGACTACAAAGGATTCATATAGCGGACCTCACTATAGTGAGATAAAAATTTGACTGTTTTGTATTCTTTAATTTTTTTTATTAGACAAAGAGAAAATTATGAAAGTAAAAGAAAAGAAAAGAAATAGAATGTTTCACTATAGAGTAATTGAAAATTTAGAATGTTAAATCAAACCATATGTGATGCCGCTTTTGCAATCCATGTGTGTTGTCACTTGTGAGCTTTTGCGATCCGGACCTTTGCCCGCCACCGTCGGCTCCGCTAGGTTTCTCCGGCGAAGAAGTTCTGGCGCAATCTCTACTTTATTCAGCAGCATCAAGCAAGTTTTTGAGGTAGCCCCTTACCCTTAGGTTGTCTTCTAGGTTTTACCTCTTGAAATCATTTGAAGAATTTGGGGCCAATTTTCTCGTTTAATTTCCTTAGCTATTTTTCTTCTATTATCTCCCGCCACTTTATTCCACATAAGATTCATTCGTCTGCTGATTGCAGTTAGTTTTAAGTTTTTTTTAGTCACGGTTGTGCGATTGAATTAAAACCCTAGCATGACACTTCCACCTTTTCATTGTGATATTTTGTTAGATCTTGTAGGTCCGTTGGTTGATGATAGGTTTTTCTTAAGCAGGACAGCATAATCCCATAATAATTAAGTGAGCATGGTAGGTCCATTGATTGTGTTTAGCCGGTTTAAGTCAATTAATGTTATGACATCAGAGATTTAAGTATTGATTCTGATTATATTGGTCCTCAGGAGAGCAGAAAGGATCACTACTTTGTGCTTTATCATACTGAAGATGACAGGCTATAATAATATTAGAAATAACACGGCAAATCAAAATGTTCACAAACATTATGATTATAACGTGTTGATTAACATGATTAGTAAGTGTCATATGATGCACTAAATACCAGATTCATAAGATACATAGTTTAAATAATTCCTCAACATTGATTTCAAATGCCGGGTAATTTTATAAACATCAATCCCAAAAAAAATAAAAGCCTTTTCTGCATTCAATAGGTTTTGTTGTGAGAACCAAGTGCTATGGACTATTTCAATAATTAAAATGGTTCGATCTCTATAAAATTTAAAAAGAGTTATCTACACTTGGTAGTGTAAGATCCCCTCGCGAAATAGACACCGACGAGCGGGTCTTACCGCACATCATCATCAACACGTAATAATGAAGTTGCTAGAGAGAGAGAGAGAGAGAGCAGATGCATGAATGTCCCACCTCTCTCCACCCATCCACTCCCAACGCTACAAATTAGCAGTAGTGTTTTGCAAATAACCATCATGTCACACTCAATTAATGTATAAAACATAGTAAAGCGGAAGTAAATCAAAAGTCTGCGTAGCTAAAGTCTACTCATCTATACAGTAGCTTTATAGAATAAATAGTAAGGAAACCAAAAACATATAAACACAGTGTCTCAGTACGAATGCCCTATAGCCCAAGTGCATGGTATATGAATGAAGGTGCAATCAGGTGACTAACAACAGATGCCGATCGGTTAATAATAAATAATGCTATCTAGTATCTCATTCTACTCTTTAACTCATTAACTGGTCCTTTCTTGAGAGTCTCCTGTTCTACTTCGTCAGCTACACATAAAATGGAGATGTCCATTGACGGGTTAGTCATAAAATGACTAAGTGATTCCACTCTCCCTCGGAACACTATATGCTTAAGGAAACCAAATATTCCTATAGTAAGTGTCAGGAAGGCACAAGCTTATATTTATGTATGTAGTAGTATGGACAAATGATATATAATAAAAGTACAACAACTAAATTTCAGTAAATAATTGCTAAATAATAAGGATAGTAGTTTACTATACAGTCACTACCTTAGTGATGCATTATCGATCTCATATATATTATAAATTATTCTCATAAACACATATGTCATAAAATAAAGCAATCAAGCATTAGAAGGCCATGTCGACAAAGGATGACACCATTTTTCATGGGTAGTCGCATGTACTCCAATCTTCGCCCCAACAAGGACAACGTCATCGTAACCAAGGGGCCTAGTGCTAAACATCATGAGTAGCTAACACATAGGAAACACTGCCGTAAGTTAGAGTTATCTCACTAATCTAACAAAATTCACATAGTAAAGAGTCATCCTTCAAGGTCTTCATCACTATGAAAGGAAAAATAAATGAATATATATATAAATAGTCGTGCACGAGATTTTCATGTGTCACGACGCGACAATACAATTGTCATTCTATCCCGTAAATGTAAATCTTAATAAAAAATTGAAGGTCTAGTGATATACTTGAAAAAAAATAAAAAAAATTTAATTGAAATAAAAGGATCAAATTAAATTATAAAAAGTTGTAAATTTTTTTAAAAAAGGGATAAAATTGAAACGATGAATGTTTTACCAAAAGTAATTTTCATATAATAATATAGGTATAATAAAATAAATTATATTAGGCAAACATAAATGAAAGGATCACTTGAAATCACTGGATTGAAGATCAAACACAAGACTGTGGGTAGCATTAGGAACATGTGAACAAATACATAATAGGCTCCAGATGATCGCCCTAGAGTTTCTTGAAGCGTTATTTCGATCACAAAACCAGTTCTCTATCTGAACAAAGGAGCGAGGTCGGGGTCATTCATATCCAGATCCAAATCACCTTTTAGGCGCATGCGATGCACTACATTTTGTGGTGGCTCGATCGCACAAGGATTCTTAGGAGTGTAGCCTTGCAATCTCTCTAGGTCGCATGCAAGCCATCAAATATATGCGCGGTTTACCAGAGGTATGACCTTCACTAGGATCTCTCACTTGTCTAACAAAATGCACATAGTCAAGAGTCGTCCTTCAAGGTCTTCATCAGTATGAATCTTACTTGAAAGCTCCTTTAATTTGAGCACAAGCTAAAGTTTGTTTTGCTTTGTATTGTTTTGGCCCAAAACTTCTGTCAGTGGGTAAAAAAACATGTGGACAACAGTTTTAGCCTCCAAAATTGCTTCCCGGAAGTAATTACAACAGTTTTGTACAACCGGGCAGCAATCTTAGGCTCTGTACAACAACTATATAGTGCAAAATTGCTGTCCGGAGGTAAAAAAATGCCTGAAATTACATCCATACAGCAGTTTTAACATATTTAACTCATTATTTATTTTGTAAAAATTGTTCAATAGGCTGGAATGGAAGCGAATTTTTCTGGTTCATCCAGTGTTCAATCAAACAAAGATCCCGGGTGGAAGTATGTGCGACAAATGACTACATCTAATAAGAATGATTTGATTTGCAACTTTTGAAAAAAGGTTACAAAGAGTGGAATTTACCGTGCTAAAGAACACATTGTTGGAGGCTTTAAGAATACTAAAATTTGTCTCAAATGCCCCCAACATGTACGTATGGAATTCTAAGAGTATATGGAAAAGAAAGCTACTGCTAGCAATACAAAGAAGCACACATTACTTGACTTCGTAGATACTGAATCTTTTGGAAGCAATGAGGAAATGAATGATATTGGGGAGAAGGTTCGTGGTAGAGAAGGTGTGTCCAAGAAGAACGACCAATAGATTTTTTGTTTCACCTAACATTGAAAAGATGATGCAAAAAAAAAAAAAAAAACAAAAAAATAATGAAACCAACATCTATTAATGAAACTTGTAAGAAGAAACTTAGAGGACGAGCTTGCAAAAATATAGTGCAATGGATGTATGACGCATCCATCCCATTTAATGTCGTGACTTATCCTAGCTTTGCGATGTTGGTGGAAATGTGGAATCCATTAGATTGTTTGGGGTTGGACTGAAACCACACAGTTACCATGAGGTTCAAGTGCCTTTACTGAATAGTGAAGTCAAAGGCATGATGATGAGTTATGAGGATGAGTGGAGGTTGTATGATTGTTCTATCATGGTTGGTATGGAAACAAAAAATATTGATAATTTTTTTTGTGAATTCACCAAAAGGGATATTTTTTCTCGAATCTATTGATGCATTTGATTACTTGAAAGATTGGAGAGGGGATGCTCGAGTTGATTGATACGTTGATCGAACGATTTGAAGAGGAAAAAGTTGTCCAAATTGTTAATGACAGTGCGCGTAACAATGTATTTGCAGGCAATCAATTCATTAATTATTCATTATTCTTTTCATTTTAGTCATATGTTGATTTTTTTCTTTAGATTTCTTCGTTTATATGATAAATAACATAAAAATTATTGGAATCAAAATGACCACATTTATATGGGACGCCATGTGTTGTTCATTATATTAATATAATATTGGAGGATATTTGGAAGATGCTTAATATTAGTAGAACATTAAATATGGCAATGACCATAAATGGTTATATTTATGTTCACCCTGGATTTGTCAACATGATAAGGAGCTTTACAGTGCAAATGAAGCTTATTAGACTTGCTGTAACGAGGTTTGCAACTTCTTTTCTTACACTTTAACACTTTCACAAGCGAATGAATAATTTGAGAAAATGTTCACTTCACCTGAGTGGACATCAAGCAAGTGGGCTAATGAAACTGGTGGTAAGCAAGTACATGCCATTATATTAATTGCCTCTTTTTGAAACTGTATTGTGTATATTTTAAAGATCTTTGAACCTTTAGTATGCTTACTGAGATTGGTTGAAGGTGAGAAAAGACCAGCCATGAGTTATATTTATGACGATATGGATAGAGCTAAAAAAGTGATCATTAAGTCTTCTAATGAGAAAGATGACAAATACAGGGATGTCCTAAAAATTGTGGCCAGAAGATGAGAAAGCCAGCTTCATCGACCTTTGCATGCAGCGAGTCATTATTCAAATCTAGAATTCTTTTATTCGATTCCTTTTATTGCAGAAGAGGAAAGACTTATGAGGGATTTATATCTGACAATGCAAAGACTAATTTCAAGCAATAGAGAGCAAGATAATATCATTGACCAATTAATTTTATATAGAAATGCTGAAAAGTTATTTGGAATGAAATTTGCAATCCAGCACAAAAAAGAAAGTCTCCCGGTAAATTAGACATTATTCAAACAAGCTTTTTCTGTACTAAGAATTCATAATTAATTTCTAAATATTCATTACTTTTGCAGTTGAATGTTGACAAGCTTACAGGGCTACAACTCCTAATCTTAAAAGTTTTACTATAAAAGTGCGTAGCCTTATTTGCTGTGCATTTGGTTGTGAGCGCAATTGGAGTTTTTTTGAATATGTAAGTGCTCAAAATTTTTTTTTGGGAGATTAAGATGGTGATGAAATAGTGTTGATTAATTTATAGTTAATTTTCTATGTTGTAGATTCATAGAAAACAATATGCTAGCTCAACAACGCCTAAATGATTTAGTATTTGTGAAGTGCAATCGAGCATTGCGACATCGATATGATGCACGTGATCATATTGATCCGATTTCGTTGACATATATTGATGATAACAACAAATGATTGATGGGCAAAATGGAGGAAGACATGAGATTGAGTAGGAGGATTTGGTTTTTGATGGCGAATACTTGACTTCAGATGCAGTTGCTAGGGCCACTGGTGTTGAAGAGGATATCTATCAGACTTATCAAAAGAAAAGAACATGATCCCTATAAAGATGTTGAAAAGGGGAGCACATCTAGGACGAGGGTTACTCTCCAGTAGTCCTTAGAGATGATGATGAAGAGGATGAGAAAATTGAGTACAATGAAGAAGAATTTCAGAGGATGATTAGCCGTTATAGAACTGATGAGTAATAAATTATTTGTATTTTTTTAATATTTTCTTACCTTTAATAGTGTTTTTTATTCTTCTTTTGTATCACATTATTTATTATTGGCATTAATTCTAGTGTACTGCTATGTCGATAGTTTTATTTTATGTATTTTTTGCATTTAATAAATTAGGTAGTTTTTTTTTTGCGCCTCACATTCGTCAGGTGCGCACCTGCGCCTTGCGCTTAGGCTTCAGGACCCCTTTGCGTTGTTTGTTCATCTTACGACTTTAATAACATAGATCATAAGATTCGTCTAATGCATGATGCTCCTATTAATTCCAGACAATCTTATTTGTGCATTGCAAAGAGCCTATTTTGTAGTTTTAACTCGGTGACTAATAAGGTACACTAGAGATATCATAAAATTGATCTAGGCCCACTATTTGCTCAAATGCAAGGCATTGAGTGTTCTATTAATTTTTGTTCACATTAAATGGAGATTCTGTTTATGGAATCATTTGGTTTGATAGAGTCCCATTGGCTTAATATTGGAGCAAATCTTAGCAAAATTTGTTTGCCTGCTAAGCTGTTTCCAACTTAAGCTAATTGTTGATAGAATTTCTTTTGTTATACTGTTGATAAATGTTTGAACATCATTGAAAATTGTCATCTTGGTTCTCACGGAATAAGGATTAACCAGTGAAAACAAGCAGTTTCCTTTATGAATTACTTACAATTTGTTTATCCTATTAGCTTATATCAACTAATAAGCTTAGTAGAACCTTTCATTTGTGATGCTGTAATAGATTCTTGCTGTTTTGAAGATTTGCAAGTTTTGGTGCTGAAGGAGTAACCCTATGAAGGACATTCCGTCTTTGTTCTCTCTGTGTTTAAGGACAATCACATGGAATATTATGCATGGTACGTCATGCAATAGTGTTTGATGAGGTCTTCATTGTTTTTGAAGTCTTTCCCTTTTTTGTTCTCAACACTACAATTTCCGTTCTTACGCAACTTGTTAGGATGTGGGAACTCACAAGACCTCTTTGAACTTCCATCGGTATTCCTTGACGGCCTCTTGATGATTCTTCCTCCATTAGCTTTGCAAAATATTTACGAATTGTAAGTAAGATTTTCACTTGAACATGCTCTTCTTGGCTTAGGTTCTACTTGTTTGTGCCTTTTTATTTCATTTTCTTGGGATAAAAACGCTATTGGAGAAATTGATGTGTGTAGTAAAAATCCATTTTGTAGCTTCGGTGCGGTGAGAAATGCCAAAAACTCCATTTTCCATTTCCCACTGAAACGTGAGAGTTTCATTTCTCACCGGAGCTCTATTTTGTAATGGAGTCACCATGACTGCTCTCCCAGATGGAGTCTTTGTTGCTGAATTCCATGTTAGTACTTGATTTTAAGTTGTTGTGGGTATCTGATAGTTTTCTAACAAAAAAGTGTCATGGAAATTTTATTTTACCTTTTGCATTGATAAGGCAGATCAATTGGTTGCTCTTGCAAGAAGGTTTCTACAGTGAATAACATCAGGACTAAAAGGAAACGTGGGAGGTTTGATGAGAAGTATGCACGTTTGGCCTTGTATAATAAATTATGTAGAAAGTAAATAATATGTGCATACTATTTCAGGTACAATGAGTTAAATTTAGCATGGGAGACATTGTATAAGAAACGATGGCCTGAAAATCTTAAGACGAAACATCAGCTCAGGGGTACAGAAGTTGATCATGGCATTGTAACACATGAATCTACTTGTGCTATTGACTGGCAGCAAGTTTACTGGGAAGAGCATCTACAGGAGTATGTTAATTTGATTGAATGGGACTAGAGTTGTATTGCCTCCTTGCATGGATCCGATTGATGCTAACACAATTTTTTAAACTGTATGATTAAAAGATGCTTGGATGCAGTTACAGAGCAAGCTTTACTTCCTTCTTTTGATGGTAATATTGCTGAACTGGAGATACCAGGTAAGTTTCTTTTACTTTTCTGCTTGTTCTCAAATTACAGTACATCTATTTTGTGAAGGATAATGTAATAATTCTTAGCTATTAATTTCTTTTGTATAAGGAACATTGCGCTGTATAACCTTCCGGATGCAGATGCATAATCCATGAATGAAATATTATTAACATACAATAATCACTAAATGAGATCAATAATTGCATGGTTCAACCTCCCAAATGGGTTCTTTGTACTCTGGACGGAGATATAAACAAATCCAGTTATAAAATAAGTCATATAGATGACATGTATGTTCGTTGTTATGGCCCTTTACGCCTAGTCATCCTTTAGGTCATTATGTGTTAATTAATATTGTGTCTTTATTACTAGTCGGTTAGTGTCGACATGTCATTATGAGCTGTTAATGTCTTTTAAGTGTTTTTGGGTAGTTTTGTAAAAAGTCCAATTGTTGGGACTTATTTACGGTCAGTGCGATCGTTTTAATTCTATTTGAAGACCTCTAAGGTCATGAACAAAAGTAAGCATGATTTGAGTCTCCTCTTATTCCATAGTATGAGATTGTGGTAGCTCTCTTTCTTTCCGGTGCACTCCCTGTCTAGGCAGCCACAGTTCCAGCCTAGTAGTATCTCCACCACCGCTATCTCAAACTCTGGTCACCTTCGGGAAATCTACCAACGTGTTATGGCCGACCCCACAACATTCTTCTCAGTCTCCATATTTTCTTAAATCCCTCTACAGGAGCTTAATCATGTCCAAAGTAAATGTTGCACATTATGGTTATATATCGTTTCTGTTAGAGAAAGTCTCATCATAGTCGAGTACTTGTTGTTGAGTGAATCCGCGAGCCACGAGCCGGACTTTCAGCCATTCAACTGATCCGTCGTGAGCATGTTTGATTGTAAATACCCACTTACAACCAACAAAAGTCTGTCATGGAGGGAGAGGAACAAGATTCCAAGTCCGATTGGCCCACAGAGTAGCCATTTCCTCATCCATGGCCGCACGCCACCCTGGATGTTGGAGAGCCTCCTGTGAAGAGTTAGGTATAGAAATGGAGGAGAGATAGCGCAAATTGGAGGACAGGTGGGGAGAGGTGGTGAGAGGCGATGTAAAGATACATAATTTTCTAAGGGATGAGACGTAGAGGTCGATGTCGGATCGACAGGCCGCGAGATCACACCGGTAGAGGGAAGTTGCTGCAGGGCATTCGATTTGGGAGGGCGATGAGTGTATACACGAAGGGGTGGTTTGGGCTGGACGAGTGTGGGAAGAAGAGGCGGAGGCAGAGACATGACTGGAACCGTAGGCCGCGGTAGTGGAGGAAAAAAGGAGCTGTAGGGGAGGTGTGGAACGATTGGTATTCAAGAAAGGTGACATCAGCCAAACAACCGTTTTTCCATCGGGAGGAGAGTAGCATACATAACCCTTCTGAGTTCAAGAGTATCCAACGAACATAAACTTTGTAGCACGAGGAGCAAATTTGTCAGTAGGCGGACCAAGGTTATGGACATAACACGTACATCCAAAAACATGAGGCGTGAGAGAGAAGAGAGCCTTGAAGGGAAAAAAGATTAAACATGGTCTCGAATTTGAGGATGAACGAGGGCATGCAGTTGATGAGATGACAGAAAGAAGAAATAACAAAGTTCAGTATAGTGGAGGAACCTGCATTTGAAACTTGAGAGAGCGGGCAACATCACAGAGGTGACTATTTTTCCACTCTGCCATCCCGTTTTGTTGAGTAGTATACACACACGAAGTCTGATGAATAATGTCAAACTCTGTGCGTAGATTGGAGAAGGTACGTCTGGTATATTCACGCGTATTATCAGTGCGAAGAATTTTAAGCAAGTGGAAAACTGAGTGCGAGTTTCCGTGAGAAATGCACGAAAGATAAAGGGTAGTTCAACACGATCGCGAAGTAAATACAATCAGGTGACGCACGAGTAATTATCAATAAAAGTCACAAAATACCGATGACTAAATATTAGGGATCTTATATGGTCCTCAAATATCAAAATGCACTAAACAAAAAGGAGCATCGCTCCGAGTACAGGGAAAATTAAATGAGATACGATGATGTTTGCTAAAGTTACAAGATTCACAAATAAACTCATAAAGAGAAACATCTGGTGAAGTTTTCTTGAGAATCGGGAGAGGAGCATGCCCAAGATGATGATGCCAAGCAACAAAAGAGACGGTGGAGAGAATAGTAGGTGGAACATCCAGATGATAGAACCCATTAGACAGCCACCCCCTACCAAGTATATTTTGCATTTGTTGTTCCTGCACAACAAATGAGAAGGATGAGAAAGTTACACAACAATCCAGATCTCGAGTAAGATGAGTAACAAAAAACAAGTTAAAGGGGAATCTCAGAACATGAAGAACCAAAGATAAAGAGAGAGTTGGAGTAAGAGGCACGTGAGCTGCGCCAAAAACCGTAGTGGTGTCACAATTTGCCACTGTAATGAACTTGGGATAGGCAGAGTTCAAGTATTGAGGTGGTTGTTGCAGAGAGATGTGATGCGTGACACCAGAGTACACAATCCAGTGAGAGATTTGAGAGAGATAAGACATACCTTTATTGGAGATTGACGCCACGGAGCCAGAGGAGCGATTAACCACCCCTTGTAACTGTTGGAGCTGGGTGCGCAGCGCAACAATGTCCTGAATGGTGGTGGAGTGAGGATCTGCAGTAGCGGAAGCAGTGAGATGAGGAGGGAAATCATGCTTGCGATAGCAGGTGGCCTCAAGGTGACCATTCCAGCCGCATTGAGAACAGTTTAAGAAGGTTCGGCCAGCCCGTCCCCGTCCCCAAGAAGTATGTCCTCCACGAGCCGGTGGACCACGAGCTGAAGGAGCAAGAGTAGAGAGGGGTTGCTGGAGGAGTGCCAGAGTTAGATTCGCAGGAGCATCCGGGGGTGGAGTAACCTTCAAGAGCATCGTGCAAACATCTGAAAGAGAGGGAGTAGTAGCGGAGGACAGAATCTGAGCCCGAACACTTGGTGTATGTGGATGATATTTTGATTATGGGAGATGATCTTAAAAGAATACATATAATCAAAAAACATCTGGCGATTGTGCTTCAAACAAAGGACCTGGATAGCCTTCGCTATTTTCTTGGTCTCGAGGTGGCTCAGAGACCTGATGGGCTTGTGTTATCTCAAAGAAAGTGCTGCCTAGACTTAATGATGTGGGCTACTCTGGATGCAAGCCTGCCGACACTCCTATGGATATCAATCACAAGCTCTGTGTTCATGCCTCAGACTCTGATTTGCTCCTTTCGAACCCAGAGTATTATCGTCGTCTTGTGGGAAAGCTGATATACATCACTGTTACCAGACCTGATATATCATTTGTTGTTATAGTTGTCAGTCGATTCATGCATGAGCCACATATATCTCATTTCCTGGCAGTTGAGCGTATTCTTTGATACTTGAAGACTGCTCTAGAACAAGGACTTGTATACAAGCCCTCTTTGTCTCCCTTATCTCTGAGTGTTTATTCTGACGTTGTGCTGGGTCTTTGGATGATCGTTGTTCCACAAGTGGATACTGCACTTATTTTGGAGGACATCTCATTACATGTCGCGGAAAGAAACAACCTGTTGTTACTCACTCATCTGCTGAGGCCGACTATCGTTCAATGACAGCAGTTGTGTCTAAGCTTACATGGCTTGAGGGTCTCCTTGATGATTTAGGAGTCAAGCTTTCCTCACCTACCACTCTATTTTGTGACAGTTAAGCTGTCATACACATTGTCGAGAATCCTATTTTTCATGAACGGACAAAACACATTGAAGTTGACTGTCACTTCATTCGAGAGAAGCTTCAATTGAAGAAGATAGAGTTATGCATGTTCTCGCTGCTGAGCAAGTTGTCGACATCCTCACCAAGGCCTTACCACGACCTATGTACTATCAGTTCGTGTCCAAGCTTGGTGCCTACGATTTGTACGCTCCAGCTTGCGGGAGAGTGTTGAAAGAAATATGTAAAAGCCCATTAATAAAGGCCCATTTAGTCACATAGCTAGGATGTGTTGTCTTACATCTTGTATGGGACATTCTCTGCTCTTCCTCCTATATATTTGTACTCATATAAGTATATTGACAAGTTTTTTTACATTGAATAAATTGGAATTTCTTCTATACAGTCATTCTTTTACACATAGAATTAATGTTGTTGTTGGTTTAAGGTTCATCATATTGAACGTTCGTTGTTCCTAAAATTATGATGAATTGAATGAAATGTTATCCTATTCATGAGCATTGATATCATGCAAACAAATAAGGTGATGACTAGCTGATGCAAACCAAGTTTAAAATACTCTACGTGAGATGAATTCATGTCCTTTTGATGCTCTCAAATCCATGAAATAAGCATCGGTTTTTGGGAGTGGAATTATGCAATTATGCTTTAGCCTTTATTGTTTTGAGGACTTTCAATTACATTCGCGAGATATGCATACATATTTATTATATTTAATATTGTTGTACGGTCCACCATGAACCCAAAAAATGCATGTCAAGATTAGTCTCACACCACCAACCCAGACAATCCACTCGTGCTTATAATAGATCCCGCCTCTCCTATCGTGACCCGTGTTTTGGAATGGAAAATGGGTGCGGTGGTTTAACATGGTATCAGAGGCAGGTTCACGCTAAGTAGGCGTGTTAGACGGTCCAACATGAACCCAAAAAAAGCATGTCAAGATTAGTCTCACACCACCTACCCAGACGGTCCACTCGTGCCTATAATAGGTCTCGCCTCTCCTATCTTTGACCCGGGTTTTGGAATGGAAAATGGGTTTAACAAATAGAATGTATCCCATCGTACATATATCTTTGTTTTTTTAAAAAAATTATACCGTCGTACCGAATACATATTGTACACGGTACTCGTACCAGTAACAGTGCTTCTTAGGTATGCGGTGTGACGTGTGACACACGAATGGGGTGCACGAAAAAATGTGTTAGGAAATAAAAGTGTTGAAAGAGCCCAAAGCTTGTATGTATTATTTCAGTATGTAAATACAAGGAGAGAATACAAATATATAGGAGAGAAGAGAGAAGAATAAATCCTATACATGATGTGGGACTAAAGAAGGAGGAAGAAAAATAGGCCATTTAAATGGGCCTTTTACATGGGCTTTCTAATACTCCCCCGCAAGCTGGAGCGTACAAGTCGTATGCGCCAAGCTTGGATAGGCACTGATAGAAGAGGGTACTAGGAAGAGCTTTGGTGAAGATGTCAGCAACCTGTTCAGTACCCGGAACGTGCTTGAGCTCGATCTTCTTCATGTGGACTTTCTCTCGGATGAAATGACAATCTACCTCGATATGCTTCGTTCTTTCATGGAAGACCGGGTTTTTGGCAATATGTATGACAGCTTGACTGTCACAAAGGAGGAGAGCTGGTGAAGGTAGTTTAACTCCAAGGTCGGTAAGGAGACTCAATCCATGTGAGTTCAGAGACCACAGCAGCCATTGCCCGATATTCTGCTTCGGCTGAGGATCGAGCAACCACTGCTTGTTTCTTGCTTCGCCAAGTAATCAGATGTCCTCCAAAATAGGTACAAAACCCGCTAGTAGATCGTCGATCGTCGAGGGAGCCAGCGTAGTCGGCATCAGAGTATGCCACTAGTGTAGGAATGGAGGATGAGGTTTTGTATACAAGTCCTTGGCCAAGAGCTGTCTTAAGATATCTGAGAATGCGTTCCACAGCCTGGAGATGAGAGCTTCGAGGAGAGTGCATATAGCGACTCACAAGTCCCACAGCGAAAGATATATCAGGTCTTGTAACTGTTAGGTAGATAAGCTTCCCAACTAGACGACGGTAATATTCGGGATTTGGTAGAAGCGAATCAGAATCTGAGCCCTGAGCACATATTTTGTGATTTGCATCCATAGGAGTGTTAATAGGTTTGCAACCAGAGTAGCCTGCATCATGAAGGAGATCCAGGCAATATTTGCGCTGAGAGAGAACCAATCCATCTGACCGTCTGGCCACTTCCAGACCGAGGAAGTACCGAAGAGGACCCAGATCTTTAGTTTGGAAGACGGAGCTCAGATGTAGCTTAACGGCCTGTATGCCGTCCAAGTCACTGCCAGTAATAATGATGTCGTCGACATATACCAACAGGAGAACCGTACCAGTGGCCTGGTGACGAGTAAACAATGAGAAGTCAGCCGAGCTGCGAGTGAAGCCAACGTCCCGGAGCGCTTTGCTGAACTTGTCGAACCATGCCCGAGGGGATTGTTTGAGACCATATAGAGATTTGAGAAGATGACAAACCCGTGACTCCCCCGTGGTCTCAAACCCGGGAGGTTGTTGCATGTAAACCGTTTCCTGAAGGTCGCCGTTCAGGAAAGCGTTCTTGACGTCGAGTTGAAACAAGGGCCACTGGCGATGGACAGCCACAGAGAGGAGAATGCGGACCGTGTTGAGCTTAGCGACCGGAGAGAAGGTCTCGTCATAGTCCAGCCCCGGTTGCTGGGTGAAACCACGAGCAACCAACCGAGCTTTGAGGCGATCAATGGTCCCATCAGGAGCATGTTTAATGACGAAAACCCATTTGCACCCAACGGGTTTCTGGCCGGGAGGAAGGGGCACCAGGGTCCAAGTCTGGTTGGCCCAAAGAGCAGCCATCTCTTCTTCCATAGCCGCACGCCACCCAGGATGTTGAAGAGCGTCCTGGACAGAAGTAGGAATAGAGACCGAGGAGAGTGAAGCAGCCAAGGCCTGTAGAGGTGGAGAGAGGCGATGGAGAGAAACATAGTCCGCCATTGGATGAGCGGTAGAGGCCGACACCGGAGCAGCAGAACACGGAGAAGCCGAGGTCGAAGCCGACTGCAGAGGAGCAACGGGAGGAAGAGGGCGACGAGCATAGACCCGAATAACTGGGGGTCGAGGAGGGTCAATGGTGGGAGGAGGCGGAGGGATGGTGGGAGGTGAGTGGACGTGGATCACCGGCCGGGGAAGGGAGGGTGTGGTAGTAGGTGGTGGGAGAAGTGGGGGCAACGGAGGAGGGAAGAAGGGTTGATCCTCCCGGAAAGTAACATCAGCCAAAACAGAGACCTTCCGGGTGAGCGGAGAGTAGCAAACATAGCCCTTTTGGGTACGTGAGTAGCCGACAAAAATGTGTTTGGCCGCACGGGGATCCAGTTTGTCAAGAGGGGGGCCCAGTTTATGGACAAAGCAGGGACAGCCAAAAACCCGGGGGTGAGGGGGAAGGCGGGTGTGGAGGGAAAAAGAAGGCTGAAGGGTGTAGCGTTGTGGAGAACGGGAGAGGGGAGACGGTTGATAAGAAAACATGCTGTGGAGACCGCAAAGTTCCAGAAGACTTTGGGAACGTGCATGTGAAGCATGAGAGTGCGAGCCACATCGAGCAAGTGGCGGTTCTTGCGTTCAGCGACCCCGTTTTGTTGAGGGGTGTAGGGACAAGAGGTCTGGTGAACAATACCGAAGTTTGCGCAGAGAGTGGCAAACTCGTGGCTAGTGTATTCCCGAGCATTATCAGAGCGGAAAGTTTTAATGGTGGTAGAGAATTGCGTACGAGTCTCTAACACAAACGCCTGAAAGACACGCGGAAGCTCAGAGCGATCATGCAGGAGATACAACCAAGTAGTACGAGAGTAATCATCAATAAATGTTATAAAATAACGATAACCAGAAATGCTAGGAACTTTATAGGGGCCCCAAATATCAGAATGTATTAAATCAAAGGGAGCTGAGCTCCTAGTACAATGAGCTGGAAAAGAAGAGCGAGGCTGTTTGCCAATAATACAAGAATCACATTGAAAAGCAGGAAGAGAAATGTCTGGAAGAGCCTTCTGGAGGATAGGTAGAGGGGCATGCCCAAGCCGACAATGCCAATCAGACGAGGAAATAGAGGAAAGGGATGTGGGAGAGACATCGAGGAGGTAAAGCCCGTTCTGCAGCCGACCCCTACCAATGGTAATCCGCGTCTGCCGATCCTGTATCAAAAAACCAGAAGAGGTGAAGGTGATAAAGCAATTCATATCAGTAGTAAGACGACCAACAGAGAGTAAATTAAAAGGCGAGGCCGACACATAAAGAACGGAGCGAAGAGAGAGAGAGGGAGGAAGGAGGAGGTCCGCGCAGCCGGAGACCGGGACAAGCGCACCATTGGCCACAGTAATAGACGGGGGTGAGCAGCAGTAGAGAACTGGGGCGGCCGCATGGAAGTGATGTGGTGGGTGGCTCCCGAGTCCAGGATCCAGCGAGAGCTGGAAGAGAGACAGGCAGTACCTGCAGCGGAGGTGGAGACAATACCTGCATGGGAGGTGGAGGCATGTGAAGCAGAAGGGGGGTTGAGGAGCCCCTGAAGTTGTTGCAGCTGTAGGCGAAGAGCCTCAAGATCCGTACCAGTCGGAGGAGAGCTATCGGTAACAGCAGCAGTAGGCGGGCGAGGGGGGTAGCCATGTTTCTTGTGACAAACGGCTTCAGTATGGCCATCCCGGCCGCAGTAGGTGCACTTGGGTCGTCCGCGGCCACCACGGCCCCGCCCACGGGAGCCCGTACGGCCACCCCGAGGAAAGGAGGGTTGTGGGAGTAAAGGAGGAAGGGCCTGCTGAAGAAGGGCCGGCGAGGGTGGTGCAGGAGCCTCCGGAGGAGGTGGTACGCGAAGTAACATCGAGCAGACATCAGAGAAAGAAGGGGTAGTGGGTGAAGCCAGAACCTGGGCCCGAATACTATGTAGGTGTGGCGGGACGCGAGCCATAATCATAGCAATACAAACAGCCTCCTTCTGGCGCGTTGGGCAGCGAGATCAGTAGTCGCGGGCTGGTGCTGAATCCAGGCTTCCGTGAGAGTTTTAGCACGGGCCACGAAGGAGGTCATGTCCAGAGCTTTGCCAACATCCAAGGCTTGAAGATCAGTGAGGATGTCGAAAAGGTGTTGAAGGCTGTCCTTTCCGGAGTACAGCGAATGAAGTTCATCCCACATGGCTTTAGCAGTCTCATGATACATGATCATCTGGTACGGCTCACCCTCGACTGAGTTCAGGATCCAGGTCTGGACACGGCCGTCATTACGGAGCCAATCATCAGTAGACGGAGTTGGTGGGCCCTGGGTAAGGTGACGGGCAAGGCCCTTGACCTGTAAGACCCGGCGGACAGAGTGGACCCAGGGAATGAAATTAGCCTTGCCAGAGAGAGAAATAGTAGTAATCCGAAGCTCATCCCGGAGTTCGAGAGGAGCCACGTGGTCGGCAGGGGGTTGAGCGGTAGTGGAGTCGCTGGAGGACATGGCGACTGAAGAGCAGCAGGGCGCGGAGAGAACAACCCGCAGCGGTCTGGAGGTCGCGGCGGTCTGGAGGTCGCGGCGGGCTGGAGGCCGCGGCGGTCTGGAGGTCGCGGCGAGTTGAGTGAGGCCGCGGCGAACAGGAGCAGTCCGCGACAGAGGCCGCGGCGAACTGGGGCAGGTCGCAGCAGCGGACAGGAGCAGTCCGCAAGAGGTCGCGGCGAACTGTGGGCAGGTCGCTGGAAGAGGAGCACAGCGGATACAAGCAGAGCTCGCAGCGGACAGGAGTAGTCCGCAAGGGAAGGCGGAGAGAGAGAGTCCGTGAGCAGAGGCTCGAGCGGACAAAAAAGGAGCGAGCTAGAGGGGGGGCAGTCCGCGAGCAAGGAGGCTCGAGCGGATACAAGCAGAGCTCGCAGCGAGCGAGAGAGAGAAGCTAAAGGGAGCAGTCCGCGAGCAAAGAGGCTCGAGCGGATACAAGCGGAGCCCGCAGCGGACAAGAGGGAGCAGTCCGCGAGCAAGGAGGCTCGAGCGGATACAAGCAGAGCCCGCAGCGAGAGAGAGAGAAGCTAGAGGTAGCAGTCCGCGAGCAGAGAGGCTCGAGCGGATACAAGCAGAGCCCGCAGCGGACAGGAAGGAGCGTCCGGAGCGGATGGAGAGAGGTGGGCCCCACGAGTCAGAGCAGAAGATGGCTATAAGAAGCCTGGGGAGGGTGGAACCACGGAGGGAGAGAAGATGAGCGGAATCAGAAGGGCAGTCCGCACGAGACCGGAGCGGATGCAGAAGGCAGTCCGCACGAGACCGGGCGGACAGAAGCAGAGGGGCAGTCCGCAGGAGACTGGGCGGACAGAGAAGGGTCAGTCCGCAGGAGACCGGGCGGACAGAGAAGGGTCAGTCCGCAGGAGACCGGGCGGACAGAGAAGGGGCAGTCCGCGGCTAGACGCAACCTGCCTCTGATACCATGTTGAAAGAGCCCAAAGCTTGTATGTATTATTTCAGTATGTAAATACAAGGAGAGAATACAAATATATAGGAGAGAAGAGAGAAGAATAAATCCTATACATGATGTGGGACTAAAGAAGGAGGAAGAAAAATAGGCCATTTAAATGGGCCTTTTACATGGGCTTTCTAATAAAAAGAAATGTTAACATGACAAGGTAGGAACATAGACAGTTTTACTTTTTGTACTCCATTATTATTGTTCAATGCGAAAAAAAATAACAATTCAAGGCATGTAATTAGTAATTTATATTATTAAGTTTTTATGCTGAATTTATTTTGGGATTTCCTTTTAATAATTTATAATACATTGTATTATGAGAATTTAATATTTCTGTTAGAACTCCTTACTACTGATTTGGGCTAGAATTACTATTCTTTGATTATGAATTTATTTTGACCCAAGTTGTATAGACTTGGGTCATATTTTATTTCCAAAGTTGTTTCAGAAGGTATTCCAGAGATGCTCAGTTCGACAAACTCAGAACTCAGTTTGACTAACTCGATCTCAACTCTGAGCTTAGTTCGACGAATTTTGAGCTCAATTTGACGAACTCAGAGCTCAACTCGACGAAAGTAGAAGTTCAGACCGTGAAAGCTCAGTTCGACGAAAGCCAAGCTCAGATCGACAAAATACTTGTTGAGTTCGACGATCAGACAATTTCTATATACAGACGGCAGGATATTTTCAAATGCTTGATAACCGTCAATTAAAGCTCTAATATTTAATGCTAAATATTCTATTGAATATAGCCGTTTAAGACAGCATTAAATGTGGATTTATCACAGAGTTTTAAATTTAATTAATTCCAAGACAGTTACAAATTCTCAAGGGATTTTTCAGACGTTTCAAGAATCGTTTTATTTCAAATATTGAATTCTTCCCTGACAGCATATATATATCTATAGAAGATTGCTGCTTAACAAGATTTTGACACACAGATATTTTGAGATATACAGATATTCTGCTTCAGACTCTTCTTAAGAGACATCTTAATTCATATCTGTCTGTCTGAAATATCTACTGAAGAGTAACAACATACAAGAAGGCCTACATCCTGAAGAAAAGTCTCCTCCTTTGATCACAATCACTATTCAAATCAGGGGGAGTTATTTTGCAACATCATCCACTAAGTCTTCTCAGAGATTCTTGACAGAGAAGACAACATCTAACTTTTTTAGTTTATTCCTAAATTGTGTACAGGGTTCTAAATATCTTCAAAAGTTAACTCTTGTTTCATAAACCACCTGATCAAAAGACTTAAGTTTGGTTTTTGAGTACCTGGTCAAAAGCCCAAAGGGTTGTTAGACCTCCCTTAGAAAATAGATCTTTTAGTGCAATGACACCTGATCAAAAACATGTAGTGGATTCCTACCAGGGTCGTAGAAGAGTAGACGTACCCAGATTTATTGGGGAACTATTATAAAAATCTTTGTGTCGTCTGTGATTGATACTTTCTATTTTTGTGCTATGAATATTATCCTTATATATCACTATTTTTAAAACTACTGTAAAAATAAATTGAAGTTTTTAAAATACTCTATTCACCCCCCTCCTCTAGAGTAAAGTTAGATCTATCCCCTTCACTTTCAATTGGTATCAGAGGGAGATTAATGGTTTTCCAGGCTAACACCTGAAATCTTTTTACTGAGTGGATCGTTTCTCGCAGGAGATATCATCCACTTGGATATAAAAATCAACCTAAATACTCTTATTTTTCTACTGATTATGACAGAAAATTAGGACCCAAGGTAATCTGAGTCAAGAACACCTAACTTGTTTTTAATACAAGAAAAGAACTATCTTACCACAGAAGAACAGTGGTATTTGGATAGTGAGTGCTCTAAACAGATGATAGGAAGAAAAGCTAATCTAAGAAACTTCAAAGCAAAACTTGGACCAAAAGTCATATTTGGAGACTCCAACTGTAACCAGACAGAGGACTATGACAATATCAAAATTGGAGTAGTTACCTTCAGAAAGGTAGCTTATGTGAGAGGTCTTAAGCATAACCTTATCAGCATCAGTCAACTATGTGATGAAGGTATCATGTATCATTTAATAAGTTTTTATGCTCTATTACATCTAATGATAACAAAATTGTTTTATCTAGGGTTAGATAGGGTAACATCTATTTAGTCAAATTTAATTCTGCTTAAACTAAAATTTGGTTGTTTAATCAGATAAATAAATCAAATAAACTTTGACATAAAAGATTAAAGCATATAAACCTTAGAACTATTGCTAAATTGTCTAAAGACAACCTTGTCACATGACTACCTTCTGAATCTTACAAGAAGGAAGGACTTTGCATGTCTTATTAATTAGGTAAGCAAACTAAAAATAGTTTTAAATTCATATCTAAAAGTGATTCACCCAGAATTTTGTATTTGCTACATATGGACCTTTTTGGATCTACTGCAATACAAAGTTTGGGAGAAAAGTCATACACTTTAGTGATTATTGATGATTTCTCAGATTTACTTGGGTGTTCTTTCTTAGGAACAAATCTGATAACTTCAAAATTGTTACAGACTTTCTTAGGAACATCAAGATTGAGTATTCTACTCATATTGCATTGATCAGAAGTGATCATGACACTGAGTTTGAATCTCTTCTGATGAGAGAATTCTGTTAGAAAGAAGAAATCAGACTGTGTTTCTCAGCTCCTATAACTCCTCAACAAAATGGGGTGACAGAAAGGAAAAAAAATCTTAATTGAATATACTAGAACATTACTTGCAGATGCTCACTTACCCCTATCCTTTTGGGCAAAGGCAGTAAGCACAACAAATTATGTTCTTAACAGAAGTCTCATTCATAAACTCAAGTGTAGGACTATTTATGAATTGCTTAAAAAAAGAAATCTAAAGTAAGTTATTTTAAAGTTTTTAGGTGTAAATGCTATATTCATAATAATGACAAGAAACATTTAGGAAAATTTGAAGTCAAAGCTGCAGATGAAATATTTCTTGAATATTCTCTTATCAGTAAGGCTTATAGGGTCTATAGTAACTCTACCTTTAAAATAGAGGAATCCATACATGTAACATTTAATGAATCTAACATGCTTTACAAGGAGAGAAATACCTCTATCATAGATTCTTTTCAGGTACCAATACTGTGTGAAAAACTAGATGAATTAACCTTAAAACAAGAGGATACATTGCATCCTTCTCAACAGTTTGTTGAAGACAGTGATGAAGATTATCCTGAAATTTATGTTGAAAAAATGGTAGCTAATGGTATTCCACAAGAGGAATTAGCATCACAAATCATTGAAGAACCAACTCCACCTGTTGATTATGTCACACTTAGAGATCATCTTGGAGAAATATCAGCTGGTGTGCAAACAAAGCATCAACTTAATCAAGATCAGATACATACATGTTTTCTATCTCAGATTGAACCTCAATCAATAAAAGATGCAGAACAAGATCCTCATTGGATCATTGCAATGCAAGAAGAACTCAATCAGTTTGAGAGAGGTGTAGTTTGGGAATTAGTTACCAGACCCAAAGACTATCCAGTAATAGGAACCAAATGGGTCTTCAAGAATAAGTTGGATGCTCAAGGAGGTATAGTGAGAAATAAAGCTAGACTGATAGCTCAAGAATATTAACAGGACGAAAGAATAGATTATGATCAAACATTTGCTTCTGTTGCAAGATTAGAAGCTATCAGGATATTTCTTGTTTTTTTTGCCTTCAAGAAATTCAAAGTATATCAGAAGGATGAAAAAAGTGCATTTCTGAATGTAGAAATCAAAGAGAAAGTCTATGTAGAACAACCTGCAGATTTTATCTCTTCAACTAACTCATCTCATGTATTTAAGCTTAATAAAGCTTTTTATGGTCTTAAGAAAGCTCCAAGGGCTTGGTATGAGATGCTTGATAATTTTCTAATAGAAAATAAATTTTGTACAGGCAAAATAGATAAAACTTTATTTTTAAGATAACATAAAACTGGAATTTTACTAGTTCAAATATATGTTGTTGATATAATTTTTGGTTTTACTGATTTCAAATTTTGCAAAAGGTTCTCTGACCTAATGCATTCAAAGTTTAAAATGAGTAGCATGAGTGAATTATCTTATTTTCTTGGTTTACAAGTGAAACAAACAACTGATGACATGTTCATATCCCAATCTAAATATGTTAAAAAGCTAATTAAAAGATTTGAAATGTCAGATGCCTACTCTATGAAAACACCCATGACTATTAATATTGTAGTTGATAATGATGATCAAGGCAAATCTGTTGATCAGAAAACATATAGAACAATCATTGAGTCTCTATTGTATTTAACAACAAGTAGAGCAGATATTATGTTTGCAACCTGTATTTGTGCTAGGTTTCAAGTTAACCCTAAAGAATCTCACCTTATTTTAGTAAAACGAATTTTGAGATATATAACGTGTTGTTCTAATATAGGACTCTAGTATCCTATTGAGTCAGGATTTGAATTAACTGAATTCACAGATGCTGACTATGCTGGATGCAGAGTTGACAGAAAAAGCACAGCAGGAATTTGTCAGTTTCTTGGTGATAGGCTTGTGTCATGGTTTTGCAAGAAACAAACATCTATTTCTACTTCAACTGCTGAAGCTGAATATATTGCAGTAGGTAGCTATTCACAGATTTTATGGATTCAAAATCAATTAATAGATTATGGATATAACTTAAATAATTTTATTATATACTGTGACAACACCAGTGCAATTTCAATTGCACAGAATCCAGGTCTCCAAAGTTGAACTAAACATATAGAAATAAGACACCACTTTATCAGTGATAATGTGGATAAAAATAAAATTAGTCTTTTATTTATACCTACTGATTTACAAAGAGCAGATATTTTTACCAAAACACTGGATGAAAAGTAAACATAATTTCTTTTTAAATCAGTTAGAAATGATTGATGGAGAGACATTAAATTGATTTTGAACTGAGATCGACGAACGAAGATCAACAAATTGTGAACCTTTCGTCGAACATATATCGACGAATTGTGAAACCTTTCGTCGAACGGAGTTCGACGGACTGTTTATTGTCTGTTCAACTTTTGAAAACTTATATTTAGGTTTTTATCGAACTCCATCCTGCGCATTCTTCATTTCTTTTGCACTTGATCTTTTTGTTTTGCAGGATAATGGCGGTGTCGCAAGTGATTCTCACTGCGATGAAGTTCGATGCTGGATTCGATATCGACATGGACTCATTTCGTCATTCGAATCAAATCTTTCTGGAAATCTTGCAACTTCTTGAGGCACAGCATCTGCGAAATTTTATGTCCACTCGAATCAAGCTCCCGGTCATAGAAATAAAGGAATGGGTCTACACTACAAAGATTCATGATCTCACAACCGTTACTGGATCAATCTCAGGACACCGGGTTTCTCTTACCCCTGCGATTTTATCTGAAATTTTTGGTTTGGTATATGGAGAAGATGAATTAGAATTATCTAGTACAGAATTTGATATTATGCTAGATAGAATGAGTCACTCACATGGAAACTCTTAACCATTTGTTGAAAAAGAATTTCTCTATAGAATATAAATTTCTAGCCGATGTGGTTGGGAAAGTTCTCCCGGGCAAACATTCAGCCCATGACTATGTCACCAGGCTCCAATTTTTGTTGATGGGTGCTCTGATTGACCAGAAAAACATTAACTGGGGGACAGTTTTTTTTAGTTCTATCATGAAGAAGATTAATAAGAAGGATGTATGTTATGAAAGAGTTTGTGAATTTTCTCCGGGCCAAATGTCCAGAGGTCTTGGTCTCTCAGACTGTGCATATTAATGCATCAAAGAGGATCACCTCTGCTCTGTTTGGGAAATGGGAGAGGGTGATTCCTAAGCCTCCCAGGGTTGAATCTTCTAGGACAGCTTCTGAAAGCACTAGAGTTGTCTCAGCTACTCTCCCTACTCCAGAAGGAGATTCTCACATTGTTTCTCCCACTCCACTATCTCCACATCATTCACCTAGACCTTCCACACCACCTTCTCTACAAACTACTTTGACTGAAGAAGTTCCATCCACAGCCTTCCATGCAGATTCCCCAGCTGATCAGTCACCTCATTCATCTCCACCTCACTCATCTCCACCTCACTTATCTCCACCTCAATTACCCATCCAGGAGACAATTCTTGATGACATTCCCCCTGTCATCAATCCACCATCTATGCCACAGTCTTCCTTTCTCTGTACAAACTGTGCTAACAGATCAACTCCCTCTTCTTCAAATCCATCTTCTGCATCTACTCAGAATCAACCTGAGTTTATGTATCTGAATTTCTCATCTATTGTCACTCAACTTCTTGATTTCATCACTCCTACACTCAAGAAGCTCTTAAATGAATCTTTGGCTCCTGTATTGGCTTCTATTTCAGAACTCTCTTCTAAAATTGTCTCTTCCCATTTTGTCCCTTCTTTTGGGAGCTTAGATTCAGTTTTCTCTGGATCTAGGCAGGGGGAGATGCTTAATGAAGAAGCTTCAAATGAAGAAGCTCCAAATGAAGAAGCTCGAGGTGCAGCAGCTGATTTTGTTGAAGTGCCTGATACAAAAATGAATTAAGTCATCTCAGATTCTCAGTGATAGCTGGTCCAGCTCACTGTAGAGATTCTGACAGTTGAGGATATTACTGTTGGTGATCTTATCATTAATCTCACAGTTAATATATATTCTTTACTATCAGATTTTGATTTACTATACAGTCATATTACTACTAGCTTACCAGATTTTGGAGAGGATCTCTCTAAAGCAATAATTTGTTACTCTGCTCCTATAGATGCTCGTGCTTTAGAACAGCTTTTAAGAGATATTTATATCAGTTTTGATTCAGTCCCACAAACCATTATGATTGAGAATATAATGAATATTCTTGAGCAGTCTCATTCCCCTCCTAAATGGGATGAATCTCTCATGCCCAATTTTGATGATCTGCATAATAAAGAAATGGATAAACTATATAAACAAATTGATGAATTATATAAACATCCAGAAGTGCAGTCTGATGATAATACAGATTCTGATGAATCAGAAAATTCTAGTAATAAGAAAAGGAAAAGCAAAAAAAAGGCTCAAGACAAGGTTGCTCCTCAGCCTTCTTCTACTGCTGATATCCTTTACTACATTTTGCATGAGATAACTCTTACTTCAGACCATCCAAATTGGATGAGGTATTCTAAGAATGAGCAGAAACAAAGAAAGAAAATGAAAAGGTTTCATTCACATCCAGAGTCTTGGAGAAGTCCTCCTCCTACAGCAGCAGGATCTGCAGGTATTTCATCTTCTTCTCAGAGGCCTATCTCTCACCATTCTAGAAAAACTCAGTTCAGGCAATAAAGACCTACAAGGCAAGACAGACCCACATGGTCTGAGACTTATGACAGCAGAACAGTCGGCAATATTCTAGCCAAGACAGACCAACCTCTCATGTAGTTGAACCAGAGTTAGATCCTACTTACAGAATGGCAAGGTTCAAGCAACAAGTTGCACTTTCTCAGATAAGGAAGTCAAGAACTGAAGGTAAGGATACCTCTCAGTTTACTACTATGTCTTCATACAAGCAACAAGAATTGGACAGATATCAGAAGAAAAGCTTGTTCAATGTTGATGAATATATGAGCTTGCATCCAGAAGCTATTGTTCCTACAGTCTCCTCCTAGAAGATTATTGGCTCTCAAGATCTAAAGCTAAGCAAAAGGGAGTCTGATGATCCAACAAGACAACTGATTTTCACCAAGTCTTCTTCAGATCTTTCATCCGATATACCTCAGAAGGATTCCTAACTTTAATTATGTTTTTGAACATTATTATTATAACTTCCCCAAAATTTTTTATATCTGCTGAAAATTTATGTTTCTGTCAGAAAATTATTTATGTTGTGTTTTTCTTATTTGATAGTATCCTCACCAAAATATAGGGAGATTGTTAGAACTCCTTATTACTGATTTGGGCTAGGATTACTATTCTTTAATTATGATTTTTATTTTTACCCAACTTGTATAGACTAGGGTCATATTTTATTTCCAGAATTGTTTCAGAAGGTATTCCAAAGATGCTCAGTTCGACGAACTCAGAACTCAGTTCGACTAACTCAGATCTCAAATCTGAGCTTAGTTCGACGAACTCTGAGCTCAGTTCGACGAACTCAAAGCTCAGCTCGACGAAAGTAGAAGTTCAGACCGGGAAAACTCAGTTCGACGAAAGCAAAGCTTAATTCGACGAAATACTTACTGAGTTCGACGATCAGACAGTTTCTATATACAGAAGGCAAAATATTTTCAAATGCTTGATAACTGTCAATTAAAGCTCTGATATTTAATGCTAAATATTCTATTGAATATAGCTGTTTAAGGCAACATTAAATATTGATTTATCACAGAGTTTTAAATCTAATTAATTTTAAGGTAGTTACAAATTCTCAATGGATTCTTCAGACGTTTCAAGAATTGTTTTATTTCAAATATTGAATTCTTCTCTGACAGCATATATATATCTATAAAAGATTGTTGCTTAACAAGATTTTGACACAGAGATTTTGAGATATACAGATATTCTGCTTCAGACTCTTCTTAAGAGACATCCTAATTCATATCTGTCTGTCTGAAATATCTACTGGAGAGTAACAACATACAAGAAGGCCTACACCCTGAAGAAAAATCTCCTCCCCTGATCACAATCACTATTCAAATCAGGAAGAGTTTTTTTGCAACATCATCCACTAAGTCTTCTCAGAGATTCTTGACAGAGAAGACAACATCTAACTCTTCTAGTTTATTCCTAAACGATGTACAGAGTTCTAACTCCCTTAGTTAACTCTTGATTCATAAGTCACCTGATCAAAAGACTTAAATTTGGTTTTGGATAACTGGTCAAAAGCCCAAAGGGTTGTTAGATCTCCCTTAGAAAATAGATCTTCTGGTGACAAAGCAGTTGATCAAAAATCTGTAGTGGATTCCTACCAGGGTGCTAGAAGAGTAGACGTGCTCAAATTTATTGGAGAACTACTATAAAAATCGTTGTGTCGTCTGTGATTGATACTTTCTATTTTTTTGCTATGAATATTATCCTTATATATATATCACTATTTTTAAAACTGTTGTAAAAATAAATTGAAGTTTTAAAAATACTCTATTCATCCCCCCAGAGTAAAGTTAGATTTATCCTCTTCACTTTCAATTTCATTATTATTATTTCTCACGGTTGATTTGGAAGTCAATATTCTTTAAGTCACATTATCTACTTATATATCAGGTCTAGCTAGTGCTTGTGTTCTATATTCTCGAGAATGGTTGTGTTCATTGTATGGGTTTTTGTATTCGTATTCATATTCATGCAACATAGGTCATAATAATGACTTCTAGCATTGTTTTTTATGCACTAGGGAAATTAGCATCAAAATTGCATGACTTGTAGCAATGAACATAATTGCCAAGTAAAAACAACCTCCAGGAATAAAAGAATGGTTAAAAGAAACTTAAATTTTTGAACTTAAAAGAATGGTTAAAAGAAACTTAAAAACACAAATCTTTACCATGTTAAAAACATGTATTCATTAAGTTCTTTTTGCATTATATAGTATTCTACAAGTGAAAGATTAAGAGTTTGTTTGGGAGAGCTCTGGCGGCTGGAGAAGCTCTTTCCCAGCCGCTAGAGCTGTTATTGTCGTTGTTTGGGACAACTCTTTAATGAAATCGCGTTTCGAAGAGCAGCTCCCAGAGCTTTTTTCCGGAAGCACCCTCCCCCCCGCGTTCAGCGGTCGACAAATCGCGCCTGATTCTGTCCACGCTCGCACTTCTTCTCCTATTTCCTTTCGAACTTGACAATCTAAAAAGGAACCCTAAATCCACAGGTTTCACGCCAGAGCCCGCTGCCCGCAGCCAATCACGCCAGAGCTCCATCGCGCGCGACCGCGAAATTTTCTCGCCGTCTGATCCGGCACGAGCTTGTCGCCGCAGGTCCTCCTTCTCCTCCTCTTACTCTTCTCTTCCTCTTCTTCTTCTCCTCCTCCTCCTTGATCTTCTTCTCCTCCTCCTCCTTGATCTTCTTCGTTTTCTGCAATGAAGAACGTGGGCGACAAAGACGTGGCTAAAGAAGCCCTGATTTCTTTTTTTTCTGTTCGTCGCGAGAGATGGAGTTTTCCGATAATGGTGGTTTTAGTGTTGCAATGCGAGAGGAGAAGTTGGACGCCTCCAAACTTCCGTCATTCCAGGAGTTCTCCTTCGAGCAGCTCAGGATTTTCTTCCTCCTTGATCAGTAATTTGATTTTGTGGAATGATTTCAGTCCCCATTGTTCTCATTTGACCATAGATTTACTGTTAAAAAGCCATTGGCCGGAGCAGATGTCCCAGTTTATATATACTTGTTTGTTTCTATTTATTGTGTATTGTATTTGCTGTTGAACCACTTAGGCTTGAGAAGACATGTATACAAATCCAGTGACACGGGTCAGGTCTCCCGCACCCAATCCACCAGCACCAACTCTTCCAAGCTTCCAAAAGTTGTTTCTCTAAACAGTTAAAAATAGAAAATCGCTCTTCAAAGCGCACTTCTGCACAGAACACCCAAACACTCTGCAACTTTTCAAAACTGCTCCCCAGAGATCTATTTTAAAACAGCTCTATCCGAACAACAGCTTTTCAATCCGCCAGAGCTGTCCCAAACAGACCCTAAAACACACAGAAAGCCGATAATAGATGTGTTAACATAAATTCAAATTTACCAAAATATATGACATTAACACAATTTGGAAGAAAACATGATATGATCCTAAAAGGTCCTTATTCCAGGTGCAGGATTGCATACCATCCAAAATTTACCAGGAACCAACAAGTCAAAAAGGTCAATGTAGTTTATCAAGGTTGTTGGAAACTGTAGAGAATTGTGAAAAAATGAAGAGAACTTTAGTACTCCCAAAATTTGTCTAATTACAACAAGAGTTTGTACATATTTATAGGAAGAGAAAAAGGGGAAGTATCCCAATCCTAAGATGTGGGACAGATACAAAAGAGCAAGGGGCCTAAATATGAGTCAAAGTAATGGGCATTTACATAACTTTCTCTAACACTCCCTCGCAAGATGGAGCATACAAATTGTAGACATCAAGCTTGAGTGAAAACTGATGATACAACGGTCAAGATAGGGCCTTCGTGAGAATATCAGCAACTTGCCCAGTAGCCGAAACATGCTCTAATTCCAACCTCTTTAATTGAACCTTTTCTCGAATGAAGTGGCAGTCAAGCTCAATATGTTTGGTTCACTCATGAAATGTGAGATTCTTGGCAATATGTATAACATCTTGACTGTCACAAAATAAAGTTGCTGGTGAGGAAAGAGTGACTCTCAAATTCCTAAGGAGACTTTCTAGCCAGGTGAGTTTTGACACAACCGCCGTCATCACACGATATTCAGCTTCAGCCAATGAGCGAGCAATAATGATAGCTTTTTGCTACGCAAGGTAATAAGATTTCCTCCAAAATACATACAGAAACCAGTTGTGGATCGTCGATCATCGAGGAAACCCGCATAGTCACCATCAGAATACGCAACCAAAGATAGAGAAGAGGATTGTTTGCACACAAGCCCTTGACCTAGGGCCTTCTTCAAGTATCTGAGAATGCGCTCGACAGCCTGGAGATGAGAGGTCCATGGAGCATGCATAAACCGACTGACAACTCCAATAGCAAATAAAATATAAGGTCTTTGACAGTCAGATATATCAGCTTTCCAACAATACGTCGATAATACTCTGGATTCGTAAGTAGAGGATCAAAGTCAGACCCATGAGCGCAGAGCTTGTGATTGACATCCATATAGGTGTCAGCAGGTTTGCATCCTAAATAGTCTGCATCCTGAAGAAGGTCAAGACAGTAATTCCGTTGTGATAGAATGAGGCCATCAGAACGTCTGGCTATCCCAAGTCCAAGAAAATATCGAAAATTTTCTAGATCTTTTGTTTAAAAAACAGAGTTTAAGTACTGCATGATTTGTTGGATCCCGATAGAGTCATTGTCAGTAATCAAAATATCATCAACATACACTAGGAGAATGACTGTATTGGTTGGTTGATGACGAGTAAACAGAGAGAAGTCAGTCAAGCTCCGCAAAAATCCAACGTGTCGAACAACCTTGCTAAACTTGTCAAATCAAGCCCGAGGAGATTGTTTGAGACCATAAATAGATTTTTTGAGATGATAGCCACGAGACTCCCTCGTGGTCTCAAACACGAGAAATGATGCATGTAAACAGTTTCGAGAATGTCGTCATTGAGAAAAGCATTCTTTGATATCCAACTGGCGTAGGAGCCAGTGACGATGAACTACCAAGGAAATCAGGACCCGAACGGTATTTAACCTGGCGACTTGTGAGAAAGTCATGTAAAGGCCCATTACTTTGGCCCATATTTAGGCCCCTTGCTCTCTTGTATTTGTCTCACATCTGAGGACTGGGATACTTCCCCTCTTTCTCTTCCTATAAATATGTACAAACTCTTGTTGTAATTAGACAATTTTTGGGAGTAATAAAATTCTCTTTCATTTTTAACAACTTTCTACATGGTATCAGAGCCTTCGGTCTTCTGATTTTTCACATCAAATAGCTCTTGCGGTATGCCTTACTCTAACTGCATCTCCTGTGCGGATTGGTCCTGGGCGACCTGCATTTTCTACCTGCAGCCCCTTGTGTGGTGTGTCACTTGGTTCCGTGCTCTCTTTCTTTGCCTTCCCTTCATAGTTTTTTATAGCTTTTCCCTATGGGTCCCTCCTGCCGGCCTTTTTGCGGACTGCGACCTGGCTAGTCTCTGCCTTCTGGTTCTTTACATTCTTCATCGCGCACCCGAGTGCAATGTCCGTCAAGTGTTCATTGCAGATTGACTTTCCCTAGCCACCGCGGTCTGTACTCTATACGTGTGGTTCTCTATTCGCACGGTCTGCTCGTTTTCTGCCAAGATCGTCGCTTTATTCGTGCGGTCTATTCGCTTTCTTGTGTGCCCCTACTCTTGCTTCCTGCTTCATGCCTGTCCGTTGCGGTTTGTCCTGCTTCCTGCCTAGTTCGTCAAGTATTTTGTTTCATATATGCTTGTTACCAAGTTCGTGCAAGCTTGTGCCAGTTTGCTCACCAACGGACTATCTGGTCGCGGTCTTGACCGCTTGCTTGCTCTTTGACCTTGCCGCTCTCTCCTTGTCGCTTGGGATGTTGTGCTTGGCTTCCCTCTCTGCGTTGTTCGCCTGTCACTTGGCCACGCGGGCTTCTTTCTCACTTGGTTCTATTCGCATGTATTGCCTCCCTTTCTGCTTGGTCTCCTAGCCGCTGGGCTAAGCCGACGTCTTTGCCAGGATAGCCGCACTCGCAGATCGTCGATTCGCCTGCTTCCAGTTGCTGATCGCCAGTCCGTCAGTTGTCAACTCACTGCTCGCCTACTTCCAGTTTGTTGATCGCAAGTCCGTCAATTGCCAGCTCGCCTGTTCGCCGGTTCGCCAGTTCGCTAGTTCATCTGTCTACTCGCTTACTGGAGTTAATTTCATGATTTCAACTGCTGCTTCCTCCCTGCGTGCTTGTGCTGCTGCTGCTCGTGAACTATGTGATGAACTTTGGATCACCATCATCTCTCTCTGTGGGAAGCAGAACTTTGTTGAGTGGGTGCACTCAGTTTGTCGTGTTTTGCAAGCTAAAGGTCTTCTTCATCACCTGACGAAGGCTCCTCCCACTGCTCCCACCGAAGAATGGATCTGTGATGATAGTCGTGTCCAATCATGGATTCTCAATTTCCTGGATACCGAGCCATATAGGATGGTCATGTATCAGGAGACGACATGTGCTATGTGGGAAGATCTCCATTCCCTCTATTCTGGCAAGGACAGCCTCCAGCACTTGTACGACATCATTACCGACCTTCAAACACTTGACCACGGGGCACCTTCAAACACTTGGCCCAGAAAGAAGCCGTTGGTGTTGCCATGATAATGGCTCGTGTTCCCCCCATCTTCATAGATAATCTCTGTGTCTGTTGGACGATGACGAGTGAATAAATAGAAGTTGGCTGAACTCCGAGTGAACCCAACAATGCTAACGGTCTGACTGAATTTCTCAAATCATGCCCGAGTAGACTGTTTGAGACCATAAAGTGACTTCTTCAGACAAGAGACAAGAGACTCCCCCGTGGTCTCAAACCGGGGAGGCTGTTGCATATAGATGATCTCCTGCAAATCGCCATTAAGGAAAACATTTTTGATATCTAATTGGTGCAACAGCCAGTGTCGATGAACATCGAGGGTGATCAAAACGCGAACAATATTGAGTTTAGCTACTGGAGAGGTCTCATCATAATCTAGACCTTGTTGTTGAGTAAACCACGAGTGACTAGACGAGCTTTCAAACGATGAACCGTCCAATCCGGACCATGTTTGATGACAAACACCCACTTATAACCCACACAAGTCTGTCAAGGAGGAAGAGGGACAAGATCCCAAGTGTTGTTTGCCCAAAGAGCAGATATTTCCTCGTCCATAGCCGCCCGCCACCCCGGATGTTGGAGAGTCTACTGCACAGAATTAGACGTGGTAATAGAGGATAAAAAAAGAACAATTTGTCGGAGTTCTGGAGAGAGGAGATGTAAGAAGACATAATTTGCCATCGGGTGAGCAGTAGAAGCAGTTGCCGAATCTGCAGGCTGCAAAATATCATCGGAGGAGGGCATCTCCTGTAGGGTAGTGGACAAAGGAGGTCGACGAGTATACACATGAATGAGAGGTGGTTTGGGTGGGATTGGTGGGGGAAGGAGAGTTGGGGTTGGTGGGATTGGCGTAGGAAGGAGAGGTGGAGGGTTTGAAGTAACAGAGACTGTAGGCCGCAGAAGGAGTGGCGGAAGCAGAGAATCAGTTGGTCGAGAGTGATACGACTGATCTTCGAGAAATGTGACATCAGCAGACGTAACAACCTTGCGATCCTTAGGGGAGAAGCAAACATAACCCTTATGAGTACGAGAGTAACTAACAAACATATATTTTGTGACACGTGGAGCAAGCTTGTTAGTGGGCAGCTCAAGATCGTGAACATAGCACATGCAACCAAACACACTAGGTGTGAGTGAAAATGGAGGTATAGAGGGAAAAAGAAGGTTGAAGGGAAGCACAAAGTTGAGAATAGAGGAAGACATACGGTCAATAAGAGAACAAACAATAGAGACCACGAAATTCCAATATTGTTTGAGAATATTCATTTGAAACATAAAAGAGCTCTTAAGCTTGCAAAACCAATGTTTATAAATCGAAGAAATTAGGAGAACTTAAACTTGCATGACTCCAAAATCATCAAGGTTTCTTAAATTACTAAATACATTTAATAATCTCATCATACAACATTTCATATTCAAAGATTCTAACAATTAAACAAAAGTTAAAACATTGTCAAAACAAAAGCAAATGGTTTATAAAATTACACATGAAATACCTCCGTCAAGCTAATTATTCATCAATCTCTTTCAAAAGCCTCTTGCTCATCACAAATTTTTTTTGATACCTAAATTCAATAACTCGATTCTCAAGTTGGTTTTGAAAATTTTGGACCCAGAACCGACCCGAACCGCTCGATTTGGTTTGGTTCCGGTCCGGTTCTCGATTTTTCGGTTATTTTTGCACACCCCTAGCTATATGAACACGAGGTTTGATGGATGATCCCAAACTCAGCACATGGGTTAGTAAACGCATGACTGGTGTATTACGTGCATTATCAGTGCAAAGAGTTTTTATTGTAGTAGAGAACTGGTTTCGAGTTTTAATGATAACACACAAAATACACCAGACAGTTCAGTGCGATCATGAAGGAGATACAACCATGTTACTCGAGAGTAATCATCTACAAATGTAACAAAATAACGATAGCAAAAAACACTGGTGATTTTGTATGGTCCCCAAATATCGGAGTGAACAAGATCAAAGAGAGCATGACTTCGAGTAGAATGGGGTGAGAACGTAGATCGATGATGTTTGCCATAGATATATGGCTCACAAGTGAAATCTTGGAGGGAAACATCAGGAAGAGCTTTACGGAGTATGTTTAAAGGAGCATGTACAAGATTCCGATGCCATTCAACAGGGCTAATAGAAGACAAAACCGTCAGAGTGGAGGGATCAAGGATGTAGAGACCATTCGACAGATGCTTTCTTCCAATGATAGACTGCGTCTTGCGATCCTGCACAACACGAGAGGTGGAATAGAATGTTACGTAACAATCAAGATCTTGAGTGAGACGACTAATAGAGAGAAGGTTGAAAGGAGAGTCCGGAGCATGCAGAGCGGAGCGAAGAGTGATGAAGGGAGTAATGTTAATGTCGGCTTAGCCAGAGACAGGAATGGTGTCCCCACTCGCAACATTAATGAACTTGGGATGCACCGAGTCCAAGTAGCGGGATGGCTGTCGTGAAGTAATGTGGTGGGAGGCCCCTGAATTCAAGATCCAGGACGAACTATTGGCAAGACAAGATAAAACATCATCAGAAATTGACACAACAGAGCCCCGAGAATGACTGATCATCCCTTGTTGTTGCTGGATTTGGATCCGCTGGTCATCAAGGTCAGGTTGAATGCTGGTTTGAGTAGGATGTGTAGCCATTGGCGAAGAGCCAACCCGAGCTGCAGGGGATCTAGTGGGCAAAGAGAGCCGTAGCAATAAGCACAACAGGAAGCCAAACACTCGCTTGCGAGTACACCCAAGACACGTACGGAGGCAGGAGATGAGGCTGCGAACACACTTTCTGGCGGCCAAGAACGTGCAGGATGCAACTCACCATACAGGTAGCTGTGGGAAGAGGCTGTAGTTAAGCAGGCAAAAGGCGGAGCGGGCAAACTGATTGAAGCTGCGGGTAGATGTGGCGGCAAGAAAGATCAGCGACGTTAAAGAAGCAACAGCCAAGAGCAGGATCAGGAATGACTTGGAGCAGTGGCCAGAGGAAGCAACTGCTGGAGAACTGGCAACGGCTTGAGAAGATCCCGCGACGGCCTGGAGAGATACCACACGAACTTGCGGCTTGAAGAAAAAAACTGCGGCCCGAGACACTGCGGATAGAAAGCAGGTACATAAAAAACAACTGAGACTTGGAGAACGACTTGGAGAATGTTGCAGATAAGGGACCCTCCTGCAATAGGTAGCAACGGCTAGAGAAGAGCAATTGAGAAGTCAGCTGCGTGGAGAGTTGCGTATTATAGAAGCTCCTGCAAATATGAAACAACAGCTGGAGAAGAGAGCCTGACAAAGGTAGCGGCTAGGAGAGCTGCAGATAAGAGACGCTTCAACGAATAGTAAGTAGTGAACAACGAGCCGCAACCTGAGGTCGCCAAAAGAGCAGTGGATAGAGCCCGATAATGGAAGGGAATTGTTATTTACACTCCAAAATTGGATATTCATACCCAGAATAATACAAAATTTAGCATTTTTATGTCCAAAACCTACCTGATATTTGTACCCAACACAAATTTTGTTTTTGTTTCTCTCAAGCCCTAAACTCACGCAGCCAAACCTTCGCCTCTCCGCTCGCAGTCTCTCCGGTGGTTCGATAATATCTCGCCGCCCGTCGCGCCCTCTATTTCATCGCGCCTTCCGCCCATCTCCTCGCCAGCGCTTCTTTTCTCCTTCGACGCCCGACGCCCCTTATATTTTGCCGCATCCCTCCAACCGTTCCCGACTCTCGATGAACATGTGATGACAGTTAACACGGCGGAGGCGATGACGGTTGGCGCGGCGGCGGCGGTGACGGTTTTAGTGCGACATCGACGATGGCGGTTTGCGACGACGACGATGGCGGTTGGGGCGGCGACAACGATGATGGTTGTTGTCGTGGCGACGACGATGACGGTTTGCGGCGACGACGATGGTGATTACGTCGGGGGAGGTTCGGATATCCACACCCCATGCATGGGGTGCAACTAACACCTCTCAGGAGATCCCACCGGTTTTCTTAATAATATTATGTATGAGTAAAAATATCAATTATGTGTACAAATATCTATTTTGGGTACAAATATCTATGAGTTACAAATATCCATTTATGAGGTACCAATAACAATTCCCTAATGGAATCAACGGACTGGGGAGCGGCCAAACAAAGCCAGAGGAGCGGCGACCTGGAAGAAGATGGCAACCGAAGAAGGGGACGACCTGGAGAGTAGCGGCAAGCAGAGTTCTTGCCGACAAGCACCGAAAAGAAAAAAACCGCAAACAGAATCCGCACAGAAAGTGGATAAAAAGGCAGAAGAAAGAAAGCGGGGCCCAGTCAATAAAGGCTATAAAAAAGGAGAGGGAGAGAAATAAGAGGAGCAAAGCACGGGGAGAGGAATTGCGGTTATGAAAGAATGCTAGCTGCATGAACGGAGACGAGTAGACACCAGCAGCTAACCGCCTAGGGGGTGCGGATAGCCAAAAAAAGCACAAGTCAACACAGGCAGATCACTAGCTCTGATACCATGTAGAAGAATGATTGGATGGCAGAAATTCCAATATATTTCATGTAAGAAAACTTGTTAATATACATTTATGAGTACAAATATATAGGAGGAAGAGGAGAGAATGTCCCATACAAGATGTGGGACAAAACATCATAGCTATGTGACTAAACGGGCCTTTACTAATGAACCTTTACATATTTTTTCAACACTATGAAAACAGAAACAACATTTGTTCTCATGAAAATTGAAACAACATTTGTTCCCATGAAAAAAAAAAAACAACACACAAATTTGAGTGATCATATAATAGTTGAGAGGATAAAAACTTAATTTATTGATTAAAGAGGACTCCCCACACTTATATGTTTAGGGGAGAAAGATACAAAAATAACAATACCCTTATGGGTAAATACAATAAAAGAGAAATAAGAGGACTTGATTTCAACTCTCCCCCTCAAGTCGAACGGTAGATATCCGTCATTCCGAGCTTATGAGTATCATCAGTGAAGACATCTGATCCTAGACTCTTGGTGCAGATGTCAGCCAGTTGATCTCTGGAGTGAACGAAGGGTGTGACTAAGCTTTCTTTTTCAAGATGATTTTTAATGAAATGACGATCTACCTCAACGTGCTTAGTCCTATCATGCTGAACTGGATTGTGTGCTATGTTGATGACAACTTTGTTGTCACAGTACAGGGATATGAGAGCTTCCTCCTGAAGCCCTAGATCTTGCAATAGGGTACGCAACCACAGGCCTTCACAGAGGCCTTGAGACATTGCCCGGTACTCAGCCCCAGCACTAGATCTGGCCACCGCATTCTGCTTCTTACTATGCCATGTGACCAGATTTCCTCCAATGAATGTGCAATAACCCGTTGTAGATTTTCGGTCATCGTGGCATCCGCCCCAGTCAGCGTCAGTGAAAACATCGATCCACAAATGATTGTTCTTAGAGAACATTAGCCCCCGTCCTGGGGACTTCTTCAAATACCGGAGGACACGGTAAGCCGCCTCCTGGTGTCTGACCCTTGGGGCATGCATGTACCTACTCGGGATCCCAACATCATATGTAATGTCAGGGCGAATATGCGAGAGATATAAGAGCTTTCCCACTAATCTTTGATAACTGGAGGCATCTGTACGATCACCATTGCTATCCTCATCGATCCTATGGTTCTCCTCCATAGGGGTGTTTGCAGGGGCACAACCGAGCAGACCGGTCTCCGTTAGCAGGTCCAACACATACTTGCGTTGGGAGATAAAAATACCTTTGTCAGAACGGGTCACTTCAATTCCTAGGAAGTAGCGTAGCCTTCTCATGTCTTTTACTTCGAACTTAGCTGAGAGACGGGCCTTCAACTTGGAGATTTCATCTGTGTCATTTCCTGTGATCACAATGTCATCAACATAGACAATCAGAACAACAATTTTCCCTTCATTCCTCCTGATAAACAATGTATGATCAGAATGTCCCTGCTTGTAGCCAAACTGGATCATGGCCTTGTGGAATCTACCGAACCATGCCCTCGGGGATTGCTTCAGCCCATACAAGGACTTCCATAAGCGACAGATAAGGCTCTCTTGTCCCTTCCTCACAAAGCCTAGAGGAAAGACCATGTACACCTCTTCCTCGAGGTCCCCGTGCAAGAACTCATTTTTGATGTTCAGTTGATGAAGTTCCCAATCTAAAATCACAGCACAAGATATGATCACACGAATAGAGTCCATCTTTGCAACAGGTGCAAAAGTATCTTGGTAATCAATCCCCCGAGTCTGGGTATAACCACGAACAATCAACATAGCTTTATATCGCTCGACTTTCCTATCCGGATTCTGCTTGACTGAGACGACCCATCTTGAACCAATAGGTTTCTTGCCAGGAGGAAGAGGGGTGACATCCCATGTGTGATTCGTCTCCAAAGCGGACATTTCTTCCTTCATTGCTTGGGCCCATACTGGAATGCCAAGTGCCTCCTGCCATGTATTAGGAATAGAAATCTCAGACAAGGAGGATATAAAAGACTAATGAGGCTTAGAGAGATGATTATAAGCAACATTGTTAGAAATGGGGTGTTCGGTGCACCGGGCCTTACCTCTTAGCTGAGCAATGGAAACATGTAAATCATCATCAGGATCTGAGTCCAAAGGCAGCATTGGCAGCGGCGGGGCTGTTCACCTGATTTTCGACGATGATAAACATGAGGTAGCGGCGTGATGAGAGATGGATGATGGGGAAGGGGTATATGAGAGATATCTGTAGTGGATGGTATAGGGCAAGGTATATGCGGTATATCTGTAGTGGATGACATAGTAGGAGTAGGAGCGGTACCAAGCACAGGGGGTATAACAGGAAGAGGAACGGTACCAATAACATCATAATCCTTCTCCCCCTGACGATGAGGAGTCGAAGTTAAGTAATAAGATTCATCTTCGCGAAACGTCACGTCCATGGTACAGTAAGTGTGTCTGGACGGTGGGTGATAACACCTGTACCCCTTGGTGGTGGTAGAATAACCAAAGAAAACACAACGGATAGCTCGAGGATCGAGCTTGTCACGAAGTGGCTGATGAACATGAACAAAACAGACACACCCAAACACGCGGGGTGGAAGAGAAGAGGTATGAAGAATAGTCATAGAAGAAAGACGAGCTAGAGGGGTAGTATACGTTAGAACCCGTGAAGGAAAACGATTGATAAGATGAGTGGCTGTCATGATGACATCACCCCAATAGGGTTTCAGAAGGTGCATGGAGATGAGGAGACAGCGGGCAACATCTAGGAGATGCCTGTTTTTGCGTTCTGCCACACCATTTTGGGTGGAAGTGTAAACACACGTGGTTTGGTGGATGATGTCATTTCTCGAGAGATAGGCCCCAAATTCACCACGATCATCATATCCCCCCCATTGTCGCTGCGAAGAACACGAATTGTTCCATTGAACTGTGTTTGTATCATCTTATGAAAGGTTTGAAAAATTGAAGCAACTTCTCCTTTCTTCTTCAAAAGATAAACCCACGTAGTACGAGAAAAACAATCAATAAAGGTAACAAACCATCTATAGCCAGTTAAACATACAATCGGAGATGGTCCCCAGACATCAGAATGTATAACAACAAAAGGTGTACTACTAGGAGAAGATAGATGAGATATCGAATGACGAACATGTTTAGACATAACACATACATCACATTTTAAACTAGGAATAAACTGAGATAAAGCAGGAAAGAGTTTCTGAAGATAAACGGGAGACGGATGAACAAGACGCAGGTGCCAGCGGCGATCATCAGTAGAAGTATCAGCTGAAGAAGAAAGAGCAAGGGATGACAGTGTAGTATCCAGGTAGTACAGACCACCACGATTCCTACCACTGCCAAGTATCCGCTTCGTACCCAGTTCCTGAAAAATACAAGAATCAGAGAAAAATGTTACAGAACAGTTAAGAGATTTAGTAAGGTTGCTAATAGAGAGTAAACTGGTGGGAAACGAAGGAACATGCAAGACGAAAGAGAGGGGAAGAGAAGAGGAACATGAAAAAAGACCCTTGCCAGCAACAGGAGATAAGGTACCATTGGCAGAGATAACCTTGCCCTTACCAGACAAGAGAGTGTAGGAGGAAAAACCTGTAGAGGACCCGGTCATGTGGTCAGTGGCTTCGAAGTCAATGATCCACTCAGACGGAGGAGACACAGCAACATGGGCACTGGGCATCACAGCAGTAGCAAACAAAGAGGAAGTACCACTCAGAGTAGGAGCAGACTGAGAGTGAAGTAGGCGTCGCAGAGCATCCAATTCAGATGTGGTGAAGTGATCCGGGAGCTGACCATGATGGCCCTCCTGCATCTCTGTGGTATAAGCAGCGTCATGAGAACGGGTACCAGTTTGGCGGGATCCACCACGTCCAGGGTCACGACCACGTCCACGGCCACAAACATATTCAGGTGGAGCAAGGTGTGGATGAAGCTTGAAGCACACTTCCCGAGAATGGCCCCGACGACCACAATGATCGCACATGAGAATCGTGCTGGTATGACTGGAGCCACCACGTCCAGTACTCGTAAAGGCAGAGCGGTCAGGGAGAGGAACCGCCGTGCTGAGAGAACGTCGACGATCTTCATCGACAAGAACCATACTGAAGGCCTCCCGGGGAGATGAAAGAGGAGACCGATGAAGAATATTGGTGCGAACCATATCTAGCTCCATGCCCAAACCCATCAAGAACACATGTAGGCGGAATCGTTCATCTCTCTTCTGCAACAGGACTGCATCGGCAGTGCAGGCAGGTGTAAACTGGTCGAAGTAGTCCAACTCCTGCGAGATACGCTCGAACTCGAAGTAGTAGGCGGAAACTGTCATAGACCCCTGCTGTAGCTCCAACATACGGCGGGTGAGCTCATAAACCTGAGTGAAGTTCCCAATCTAAGAGTAGGTCTCCCGTGCCCGAGTCCAAATCTCATAGGCCGAGTTCATTAACATATAACTGCGGTACACCTTGGGGGACATAAAATGGAGAAGCCAGGATACCACCAGAGAATTTTCAGAATCCCATCGCGGCCAGGAAGAATCAGCCTTAGATGGTGCCACCTTAGTCCCATCAATGTATCCAAACAACTGATGACTGCGGATAACATGCTGTGCTGCACGAGACCATTCGAGGTAGTTCGTTCCATCCAGTGGAATAGTGGTGATCTTCAAGGAGCCAGCATGGCCAGAGGGCCGCTGGGGTTCACCCATCGGGGAAGCCATAACCGTCGGGGATTAGAATCAACCACAACTGAGGAATCATCCATGACGAAGGGACAACGAGCTAACCGCACAAAGAAAAAAAACGCAGCTGACACGATCAGAAGGCTAGCTGCAACAAATGAATCGGCAGAGGTAGCAGAGAGATCAAGCAGGAGTAGCAGCTTACAAAGGATCAAGATCTGGCTGCATCAAGAGTAGCAGCGATGGCGCGGCGTCGATATCGGGACTGCATCGGCAGAAGTCATTGATGTCGGGCAACGAGAGAGCGGCAACAGCCGCAGCAGGCAGCAGAGAGCGGTGTCGATGTCAGCGGGAGAGGTGTCGATGTCGACTGAAACAGCAGGAGTCGTCGATGTCGAGCAGCGAGAGAGCAGCAGCAGAGAGCGGGAGCGATGGCAACATTATCGACGATGCTTCATGAGGAGACGGCCGACTCCTTCAGCATCCCCCGCTGCCAGCGAGAGAGCCGTGGGGCTCCATGCGCGACGGAGGCGACAAAATCGCGGAGGGCGAGCGGCCGAACGATGAAATCGCGGAGAGATGAAGGGCGAGCGGCGGCGAGAAGCGGTATTAGGGTTCCGGTATTTCCCTCTGATGCCAAGTTGAGAGGGTAAAAACTTAATTTATTGATTAAAGAGGACTCCCCACACTTATGTGTAGGGGAGGAAGATACAAAGACAACAATACCCTTATGGGTAAATGCAATAGAAGAGAAATAAAAGGACTTATTTCAACTATAATCAGGAAGTAGCCAATAAATTTGTAACAGAACATGAAAGTTTTAATAGGATACACACCTAGCAAAGCAGCACCACCAACATTTAAGATTAGCAGAGGACGGTTAAAAAAAGCCTAGTGTAGAATATCAAAATTTATTGTAGCTGCAGTTCGAAAGTAAAAGATAAGAATGCCACCATAGTCTAATTACAGTGTACAAAGATAAAGAAGAAAAGAAGTCTGAAATTTCTGAAATTAGGAGGAAGATAAAGAAGAAAAGAAGAAGACGAGGAAGAAGAAGACGAGGAAGAAGAAGACGAGGAAGAAGAAGACGAGGAAGAAGAAGACGCGGAAGAAGAAGAAGAGGAAGAAGAAGAGAAAGAGGAAGAAGAGGATGAAGAACTTACGAGCAGGGCACAATAACGCTTCAATTGATCGACGGAGGGTGTTGCAGGCAGGTCTTCAATCGACGGACGGCTTCAACAACAACAATGGAAAAAGGTATCGGGAGCGGGCGAGCAACGAGCAATGGCGTCGACAACAACAATAGAAGAAAGGGATCAAGAGCGGCAGCGGCAGCGGGATCGAATGAGGAATGAACTGAAAAAATAACCCTAATATCGCGATAACGTGCGTGTCCGTATTTCCGGTACGCGTATCTGTACCGGAAACGTACCCGTTACGGATATGAGCGTAATATAGGTTTGTCCGTGCTTCCTTGTCGCATACTTTGCAACTTGGCGTTTTAGATTATGACAAGTATGCTAATATGGTACAAAAATATGCATTAAAGTTTAGGGGTTACTGAACTGCCCAAAACACCCTCTCCTTTCAATGCATTTTTCTTATAGATAGAGTTTTTCTTTAATAAATATGACATTGCGCGAGTAAATGGGTCAAGCAAGTGAATGATGTGAATTGATTTAAGCATCTTTTTAACAAAATGAATCTGACTCTTATATGAGGACCATGTGAAATGCTATATTTTGTTGAGGATTAAAGATTTCAGGACCTGCCCCATGCAATTATCTTAATTTTTTATGTAGCTAAAATATTTTTTGGTTTATGTAGAGAGCATCATGAGTTTGATTGGTCATTTTGGAAGTGGGGATTGCAATTGTTCCAAGTTATCATGCCACTGCAGCCAGTTTGGGTGCTATGTCAGGTTTTTATCTCATAGCCATTGCTTCAATTTTCTTGATTTGCTTAAAAGTAAATTCATCTAATTTTTTTTCCTTTTGATCTTTGAGACTTGAAGACTTAGCTTGAGGTATTTGCTCTAAGAATAAATAGTTAGTACAATTGGCCCACACATTACAAGTCTGTGGATGGACAATAAGCAATTTCATTGTTCAATTTAAGAGTTTTTGTAAATTCATCTTCTAACATGGAGTATTATACTGTGCGGACTTATGTTTTACACAATGCTCATCTTTCCATCCTTCTTGAAGCCTTTTGTCTGGTCTTGGGTAATACCGTCAGAGGGCACTAAGTCCTATTGTTTCTATTAATTCTCCGCTTTAAATGGATTTGGAAATGGCCTTCCTCTCACCATATGTACTCTATCCGTGTCATTGTGGCAAGAAACTACATACTCGTAAGACATGTTATTGACTTTATCCTCACCTTGCTTCACTTGTCAAGGGCACTGAAAATCGTGGTCATGGGAATGTCTGTGGTATATTGATCACTCAATCTCAATATATGACTGGGATTCTTGAGGATCCGGTGACATCTATTGGAAGCATCGGTACCTGTTATCTTCATGTTCTTTATTTGTTATGAGCTCAAGATCCTTCATCTTCTCCCACTATCTCTAAATGATTCTTCGACAGTTGATCCTTTCATTATTGTTGCCACATTAGTATATTGATTGCTGCTCATGTTGCTTCTACTTCTCTTTCTGAATGGATCTGCGACTATGGGCGGACAAATCATATGACCGATTTTACCTCATGTTTGACCTTTTATATCCCTTTATTCGGCAATGATAAAGTGATTGTTGTCAATGGTTACTTATAGCATATAGTGGGCAAAGTGATGATTACATGTTCTGCTTATTTCATGATATTTGTGTTTTCCAGAATCCGACTATGAAGCAACTGTTACGTGGCCTAGATTGAGACCGCATGCACGTGGGAAGAGGATGGAAGTCCCGGAGGGAGGAGGGAACCCTCTTGGAGCTCTGTCGAGCTATGGCGGCGGCGGACTGCGTGCAACGCAGGACAACTGAGACGGTGTGCGGGATCGCGACCTGAAGGCGGCTAGGGCACCAGGCGGGCGGACCGTGAGATAAAAGAATAGTTAAAGAGAGATAGGAACTAGAGAGAAGGATGCCAAATTAAAATAAACATGCTTTGCCTCCTTTGCTTGGTTCCCCAACTGGGTATTAAGTAGTCACACCAAAATGCCCTTCCTTGGGCTTAGACACGGAGGATCAAATGCGCACATAGTAATATTATAGAAATTTGAACTAAATAAGGCTATACACGACCAAGGCGTGACCAAGGCGTGACCAAGGCGTGACCGTAACATCTCCACCCTGCCCGACGACAAGCTTTCCCTCAAGCTTGTTCTGTGGCGACAGTCGATGTCGGATCGCCTGTGTCAGTGTCAGCATCCCGTTCTGCAGTCAGGTCGTCTACCTTCAACCAGAAGAGGCGCTTGCAGCGATGTCCACGAAAAAATGTCTCATTGCAATTGTAACAGAGGCCCTTGGCACGACGGTCACTCACCTACTATGTAGACAGTAAGTGAATGGTATACGGGCTGTCGACATCGCGGGCCAGAGCGAGGAGACTGACAGTGGGCGATGACAGAGGGCGTGGGGTACGACTGGATCCCTCGGTGTCTGGGTGATGTAGATGGGGGCGATCCAAGAGCAGACGCTTCTCGTAGATGCGAGCCAAACTCACTGCAGTCGTCAGATCTGCGGGGGCTTGAAATTCCACGTCCATGCAAAGGCGCTCATGAAGTTCTGCCGTGAAGATGGACACCTATTGTGTAAGAATAATTGAGGGAGTGCGGGCTAGGCGGGCCTGAAACTGTTCGAGGTACTCTTCGATCGGGCCGATTTGCCGTAGAGAAATGAGATCACCCAAGGTATTGCTGTGGAGAGGTGGCCCGAAGCGAAGGTCGCAGTTCACTTTGAAATCTTCCCAAGATAGGTGTGGTTTCTCCCGTTGTAGTTGGGAAAATCAAAGTTGGGCGGAGCCCATCAGGTGAAAGGTAGCAATATTGAGCCACTCTTTCCAAGGGGTGCGCTGATGGGCGAAGAACTGCTCACAACGAGAAAGCCAGGCCAAGGGGTCTTCGTGACCGTCAAATAGTGGAAATTCCAGCCGCATGGGACACCATTGCTCTCTTGCCTCGGGTGAAAGAACTCCGGTGGGGTTGGCGGAATCGACATGTCGTTGGAGGAGTCCGTGGTCGGGGGGGGGGGGGGAGGGGGCGTTCGGTTAGCCTCTAATTGGGCAGTGACGACGTTGATCAGTGCAGTGTTGTTATCCGCTAGGAGCTTGGCGAGAGACTCAAACATTTGAGAGAGGGATGGCAGTTCGTCCATTGCTTGAGGCGAAATTGGTGAGTGATTGGCACTGGAGGGATTGAAGGAAGGAGGGACCGGCGGCAGAAGCAGCCTGATAGAGACAGTGAGCAAGGGGCCCTCGTCGATGGAGGAGCCGAGTAGTATGTGATGTGGAGGAGGGTTGGCAGAGAGCGGTCGTGGCAGAGATGGACTGGCGAAGTCTTGTAGGGTGGAATAGGTCGGGGCAGAGCCCCTGTCGCTGTTGGAGTTCGGTTGGCGGGGCGGAACCGACTGTGCGAAGTGGCCGGGGACTCGATGCACGGCGGGGATGGCTGGGGCAGCCACAACGGTGGTAAAAGAGGGTAGATCGGGAGTTTCAGTGGCGGGGAGGAGAGTTTCCTCTGATACCAAGTTGTTACATGCCCTAGATTGAGAGCGCGTGGAAGGGGGAAGAGGAGGGAACTCCCGGAGGGAGGAGGGAACCCTCTTGGAGCTCCGACGATGGCAGCGGCAGGATGCGTGTGACACAGGACGACTGAGACAATGTGCGGGATTGCGCGGATCGCGACCCAGAGACGGCTAGGGCACCAGATGGGCGAACCGTGAGATAAAAGAATAGTTAGAGAGAGATAGGAACTAGAGAGAGGAATGCAATATTAAAATAAACATGCTTTGCCTCCTTTGCTTGGTTCCCCAACCAGGTATTAAATAGTCACACCAAAATGCCCCTTTCTTGAGGGAAATTTTATGGTGCCACCATGATTCATAGAGTTATGTGTCTCAGAGGCATTTTAAACAGTTTTACAGCAGTTTTACGACAATAATGTTATTTTCATAGTAAAACTGCTTAAAATTTTCAGTTTTACGGCAGTTTTGCGCCAGTTTTACGGATTATATAACAGATTGAATTACAACCGAAATATTACAGTAAACATTACTGCCATAAAACGGCTTAAAATGCCCATGAGGCACATAACTCTATGAACCACGGTGGCACCATAAAATGTTCCCTTTCTTGGACTTAGACACAGAGGTTTAAATGCGCGCATAATAATAAAATAGAGAGTCGAACAAGGGTAGGCGATATACGCGACCAAGGAGGGACCAAGGCGGGACCAAGGCGGGACCAAGGCGGGACCAAGGCGGGACCAAGGCGGGACCGTAACAACAAAACATAGGAAGTGGTGAGAACCGTGAGAGATTGTATTAATTAGACTATGAGCAAACTTTCCTTGACCTATCCACCTACAATACTCCTTTAGATGATATCCGTTGTTGTCAGCTGGCCTTGGCCACCCATCCCATTCTTATTTGGAAAAAAAGCTTCACTTTCTTAGTACTTTGCTTAAAAACTTTACTTGCGATGCATGTGAACTGTAGAAGCATGCTTAGTTCTAGAAATATTTCATTACATAATATGCTTCCTTTTGATGTTATTCGTACGCCATCCATTCCCCATATTATCCTTATATGGGTTATGATTTGTAACTTTTATATATTAATTCTCCCGTACTACTTGTATTTATTTGTTGAAAAAGAGAAATGAGATGTTTTGAGTATTTTTAATTTTTACTCATCCAATGATTGTCACTCAAAATTTCTTTTTTGGATAATTGGAGTTCGCCATAGTGATATTGCAGATGAGTATGATAATGGATGTTGTTTGGGCCTTATTTGTCTGTCCATGCCATTTTCCATCGCTTCAGTTCACATCTCTAATCTAAATGGAGTATTTGAGCAAAATATTAAAATATTCTTTAGGTTGCTCGATGCTTGCTTATTACTATTCACCTATCATATGTTGCACGAATACGGGGATGGGATACAATACATTACGGATATGGGTAACACGATTTTAAAAATATCTAGGATATGAGATACGTTTTTTAAAAAATTCAATTATTTAAATATTAGTACAAATTATTGTTAAGGCATTTATGACATTCACGTTTTCTTTAGTTTTCTCATCATTATAGCTCCGTTTGGGAGGAATTATTTTCATCGGTCAAGCGGTTACGACCACATGAACCGGACCGTAATTAAAGTCCGGTTCATGCGATCGTAACCGCTTGACCGGTGAAAATAAGTCCCCCCTCCCCAAACAGAGCCTATATCTCACTTAACATATATTAAATGAAGACAGAATTTATGTGACACAAAACTTATTATATCCTAAATAGGATCATGCATAAAAGTATGTAATTAAGTGAATCACATTACTTATTGTAAGAACCTGCCAACCCAACAGTTCATCTCAAAACCCAGGTATTGAGATGAAGGGTGGCGGGGTACATGAACATGGAGGGGAGAAAGCTGCAGGCGATGTGAGATTAATCCCAACCACAGGACCGCAGAGATATTCCGCCACAGGGGGCCCACCGGGGTCAACACCCATACCTGGAACGCGGTGGGAAAGCCATAACACGGTCCCACATACACGTGTACTACTGACAAATCAATCTCAACACTTATCATTCAACACTTTTTCTTTCACATGTATTTCTTCATGTCTGTTGTGTGCTCGCCAGAGTAGTGGTCGGAGGAGGAGGGGATACTTTGGAGCCGGAACTACGACTGTCTATGCCGGGATTGCTCGGGAGGAGAGAGCTACAAAATTCTCTTACTAAAGACGAGGAATGAAAAGTAACTTCTTTCATAACCCACACTTACTTTTAAATAGGCTATATGCCTATTATTATTTCAAACCTGAACTAGAACAATCAATAATAATAAATGGGGAATTTGCAAAATGCACCCTGGAAATATAGGGTTTTGGCAAAATGCATCCCGAAAGTTTAAAATTGGCAAAATGCACCCCCCCCAACGTGGGTTTTCTTGGCAATGTGCACCCTCACTAGGCAAAAAATGAAATGGCCAAAATGTACACTCTAGGGTGCACATTGCCAAGAAAACCCACTTTGAGGGGTGCATTTTGCCAATTTTAAACTTTTGGGGTGCATTTTGCCAAAAGTCTATATTTCGAGTGTGCATTTTGCCAATTGCCCAATAATAAATGCACACGTTAGAAAACTAGGCTCTTGGTTGTGACCCATATCATCTAACAATGAAGCACAACTAATAATAATAAAAGACACTAGAGATTGGGATCATAACATCCCATTCATCCTTGAAATCAAGCTTGCACTTAAGCTCGAGCGTGACACGATCGATGTGATCCTCGGGTTCCTTAACTTCGTACCAAAATAATTCTTTGTAGAGATTCGTCATTGGGGTAGGGGCCTATGACATGCTCACAGATGTCACGAAGGTCTACAAGGATCGGGCGTGGTGTAGCCCTTAGTCGAGGTAAGTCTGTCATGCATAATTGCTGGCGGCGGGGCAAGTGTGCCTACTAATCATGAGTCGTGGCGATCAAAAGTGGAGGCGTCAATTGGGGAACGATCATCGGAAGGAATGACACCAGAGGGATCGTCAGAACCTATAACTGGCGCGTAGGGCGTTGGATGAATATGGCTAACAACACGGTTGACACGGGTTGCGGTGGAACGATCAACGAGTTCGATGGAGGCGGTGCAAAGAGCGGTGGAGGCGCATGACTGTTAGTAGCTTGACCATGGATTTGAACAATGGCGGTTGTAAGATCAACGAACTTTATTGGAGAGAGTGGCAGTTTTCCCGATGACGTGCGCTAGTTTCTTGAAATCGTACTTCTAGGGATGTTAGGAACATTTGCATCATGTTTCTTAGTGTACTTTTTTGATCGGAAGAGTTTCCTAAAATTCAAATAATTGAATAATCAATTAAATCAACAAAAATGTGACTTTGGAGGCAGCCGGTTGATAGAAAGGAAGGCACATGGTTTGAGTAACATGTCGTCTACTGCATGGTGCCCTCAAAATAGGAGCCTATCGAGTTTTCCTTTTATGTGCAGCACTGCAGCGTGTGCCAGAGCGTCAAAATGCTTACAGATACGCAGAGGGGTCGCCGATCCCAACAATTGGGTTCCAGCGGCTGGGAGGTCATGATCGGCGGGCTGAAGCGGCCTTTGAAAGACAATTGTGCGTCCCCGAGTTTAGACACCAACAGTTAGGATGTTGAAGGCAACTACGCTGGTCATCACTGGATGGGAACGAGCTCGCTGGAGGAGTCGATCACGCGAAGCGGCGTCGGTGCTGAGGAACATCGATGAAAGAAAGACATGGAATCGCCGGGTCCCAACCGCTAGAAGCTGCAGAAAGGAATCTAGGGCTTGAAGAAGACATCACTGGGCTCGTCGGGCTGGATCGTAGATACGGCTGCACGCTTGCTGGAATCGAAACAAGGATCAAAATGACAGCGACTTCGTAGAGAGGATTTAGGGTTTGCAAGCTGCTGACAGCGGCTTCGGCAGAAGAGGTGGATCGAAATGGCTGCGGATTCAGAGAAAGGATTTAGGGTTTGTAAGTTACTGACAATGGTTTCGACGAAAGAGGAGGATCAAAATGGATCTGATACCAAGTTGTTGTGTGCTTGCTAAAGTAGTGGTCTGAGGCGAAGGGGATACTTTTGAGCCAAAACTACCGCTGCCTAGACGGTTCTTGCTCGAGAGAGAGCTACCAAAATCTTTTACTCAAGAAAATAAATGAGAAATAACTTATTTCATAACATTTTGAGACCCACACTTGCCTTTAAATAGGCTACATGACTATTTTAATTTAAAACCTAAATTAGAACAATTAATAATATTACACGCATTAGATAACTAGGCCCTTGGCCGTGACCCATAACATCTAACAAGTAAGCACAATTAATAATAATAAAAGACATTAAAGATACAATAACGAGATTGGGACCATAATAGTCACCCTCACAAAGCACATAGTTTTCGACATTTTCGCGTATGCTCAGGTGTATTCTGTTGCATTTAAAAGTATCCAGGAGCTATGTTGTTAAAGACGCGCCTTAGGATCAAAGCTCACCAGACTCAGAGTGCGCCTTTGGAGTATAAAAGGCGCGCATGAGTGCGATTTTTATTGTAAACATTTCTTTTCAAAATAAAGAAAAAATAATGTTAGAACTCAATAATTTTTTGCATGATTTAGGTTTCATTTGGTATTCAGTTTTCAGGCATTTCGTTTCGCTAAAACGCACCGCATGCTTGTTTTTTGCATTTGTTTTTCCGCCATTGTTTGGATTAGCCACGTTTTACTCCAAGCCTGCAAATGCCGCCTCCCGAAACTTTGCCCCGCACCTCCAGTTAGCTGCGTTTAGGGAGGAGGAAACATTTCCCACTGTGTCGCCCTTCCGTGCCCGGCGCAATGCACCGCCGGGTTGCCCACAAAGCTTTTTTAGGGTTGCCGGCTGCGGCGGAGCCGCTGGCGGCCTTCCCGGAGCCGCTGGCGGCCTTCCCGGAGCCCACTGACGGGCTCCCCGGTCCCTGCCGGTGGGCAAACTGAAGCAGGGTGGGGGTTCGGCGACCCTGCCGGTGGGATCCGGCACGCTGCCGTCGGCGGAGGCGCACTGAAGCAGGGCGAAGGCACAGTGATAAAATTTTATATAGTTTATACAGTAACATTAAAAAAAATAATTTAAAAAATATATATATATATATATTTAAAAATATATACCCTAAAAAATAATTTTTTTTAATATTATAGAAAATATTTTATAATAAAAAATATTTATAAAACGCCACCGCTGTTTTGCCAAACGGTTCTCTGTTCTGAACAGTTCTACAAATACAGACTACCCATACAGATCTCAATTTTCAGCAACCAGTTTCTATCAGCTCCATTTACAAACTGCATTTACAACAACTTTTACAACCGCAACCGCTCTCTCAAATGAAGTCTTGGTGTTTTTGAAACATAACCGAGTGTTGAGACTTAGATATGATGCAAGTGATCATATTGATTTTATTTGTTAAGAGATCTAATTGATAGCAATGAATGATTAATGAAGAACATGAACTGATGTTTGATGCTGATCATTTAAAATGAATGTAGTTATGCTTTGCCTTCGTCAGACGTGCGCCTGTGCCTTGAATCTTGCGCCTAGGTTACAAGCCCTCTTTGCGCCTTGGTGCGCCTTGCGCCTTTAATAACTAAGTCCGGGAGTATCCAATTTTTTTAAACTAAAATTAGAAGAAAAGGTTTTTGTGCGCTTCGGGGATGGGTTCCTGAGAGTTTCTGAGGGTTCCTGGCTCTGAAACACTTTGAATACGATACATAAGACCGTTGTAAGTATTCGTGCTTCATAGCATCTCGAAGCCTTTTTGGGTGATGCCATCTTGACTATTGCCCATCTCATAAATCTTCTTCGCCTTAGGTCTTCATTATATTACTCCTTTCGAGTTTCTCCCTACTTGCTACTGAATATTATCGCTGGTGGGAGAATTTCAGTGTTGAGAATCTTGACTCTTTGGTACCATTGATGCTTTTGAATTGTTATATCATAATGCAGATTGGATTGTAGATTTTAATGCCACGGTCCATATGACACCACGAGTCCTTGTACTATAGCAAATCTACTTTTGTGGTATTTTGCTGTCGTAAATCGTATCACAACTGTTAGAAAAGTCCATTTAAGGGTCCATGTTGTTTCTTGTTTTTCTTCTTGTATTAGTCCCACATCATGTATTAGGATTTCTCCCTTCCTTCTTCTCCTATATAAGTGTGTGTATACTTGTAACTATTACCAAGTGGACATATATACAAGGTTGGCTCTCTCCATTTCTACATGGTATCAGAGCCAGGTTCCGTCTCCTGCGGACTCCGATTTCTGTCCGCCCAGCGGCCTGCGGTCTCCTCCGGACTCACATTCCTATCCGCCCAGCGGCATGCGGTTTCCGTGGCCTGAGTGTGTGTGTCCGCGCCTCCTAGTCGCATAGCCCCTGCGGCCTGCCTTTGTCCAAACCGCTCCCTCTCCTCCCGTGGAACCACTCCTCTTCCCTCCTCTTCTGATCCTTCTTTGTAGCTCTCTCTCTGCTCTGTGGGGTCCACTGCTTCCCATAGCCCCTGCGGCCTCTTCTTGTCCGACGTGAGCTCGGCGAACTCGCTCCTCTGTCCGCGGTCTCCTTCTGTCCGCTGCGAGCTCAGTATTCGCCTCCTCTTCTTGCTCTCTTTTGTCCGTCGTGAGCTCGGCGGCCTCCTTCTGTCCGCGCTTCTCTCCTGCCTGCGGCTGCTATCCTTCCTCTTCTGGCGGACAAGTTGCTTTTCCCTGTTCTCCGCGGGCTCACTTCTCTCTGCAATTTCCGCCTTGCGGACTGGCCCAGCCCGCTGCGGTCGCCCTCTAGTCGCCGCGACTTGCCAAGTTCCCGCGACTTGCCGAGCTCCCCCAGCTTGCCCTCTCTTCTCGGCCAGCTGTTGTGCTCTACTTGCCACGGCCGACACCAGTCCGCCGCAGTTTGATCCAGTCCGCCTCGGCCTAATCCAGTCCGCCGCGGCCTCCCATAGCCCGCTCCTTGCTGAGCGTGTCTGTACTCGCCGCGGCCTACTCCAGCTCGCCGCGACCTCATCCAGTCCGCTGTCTCTGCTCGCTGCGGCCTGTCTCTGTCCGCGCGTACTCGCTTCCCGCTGCGGCCTCTTTCTGTTTGCGTGACCTCTCTCTGCAGCTGCGGTCTGCCCTCCTCGCCTCGACCGGCTCCAGTCCGCCGCGGGCTATTTCTGCTCGCCGCCCGGCCTCGCCTCTGCTAGCCACCTGTTTTTTTTTCTCTGCTCTCTGCATGACACCTGCTGCTTCAGCTGTCACCTCTGTTGTGTCCTTCTTTACGGAGGGTATCACCTGCCTCTCTCATCATCCTTGTTGGATCGTTGATTCCGACGCTACTCACCATATCTCCTCCCGGAAGCCCCCACCATATCTCCAAACGCCTCATCCTGCTCGCATCACTGTGGCCAACGGTGACACCCTCCCCGTCTTTGGCTCCGCTGATATTCAGCTTACGCCAACCCTTTCTCTTTCCTCGGTTCTTCACGTTCCGGGGTCTCCCTTCAATTTATTATCAGTTAGTCGTCTCACACACGACCTTGACTGTTGTATTACCTTTTCACCCACTTCTTTTCTTATGCAGGATCGCCGCACCCGGAGTACCATTGGTCAGGGGCAGCTGGTGAATGGGTTGTACATCTTGGATATCCCACCAACTCTTCTCTTCACCATCTCTACTGTTGATTGACATTGCCGCCTTGGACATGCTCCCCTTTCGATTCTCAAGCGGGCTCTTCCTGATCTCTCTTTACAGGAGTTCTCCTGTGAATCTTGTGTCTACGGCAAACAACACCGTTCCTCTTTCCCCCCTGCCTGTACCAGGAGTACTACTCCCTTGTCGTTAGTTCATTCTGATATTTGGGGTCCTTATCGGCTCCCTAGTATTTTTGGCTTTCGGTATTTTGTCACGTTCATTGACGATTACTCCCGTACCACGTGGCTCTATTTCCTACATGATCGCACTGAACTTCCCTCTGTCTTTCGCGCCTTTTTACTTGAGATGCGTACGCAGTTCGCCACTCCTCTCAAAGTCATTCGCACTGATAATGCTCGGGAGTATACGGGTCGTGCCTTCTCCAATCTCTGCACTGACTTTGGTGTCATCCATCAAACTTCATGTGCGTATACCCCTCAGCAAAACGGGGTGGCAGAACGGAAAAATCATCATCTTCTCGATGTTGCCCGCTCCCTTATGTTCCAAATGCACGTTCCCACCGAATATTGGAACTTTGCTGTTTCCACCGCCTGTCATCTCATCAACCGCCTTCCCTCCTCTGTCCTTGATTTTGCCTCGCCTATCCAACTCCTCTATCCCTCCATCCCCCTCACCTCTCTCACACCACGGATCTTCGGGTGTGTTTGTTATGTCCACCTTCTTGGCCCTCCTTCCGACAAACTTGCTCCTCGGGCCGCCAAGTATATGTTTGTTGGCTACTCCCGCACTCAAAAGGGGTACGTCTGCTACTCTCCTACTACCGACAAAATGGTCGTTTTTGCAGATGTCACCTTCTGCGAAGACCAGCCATTTCACTTACCCGGCACCACCTCGTCTTCTGCTCCCTCGTCTTCTGCTCCCTCTCTTCCCCGGCCCGTTGTCCCGGTCACGCCATCTGTGCCGTCTTCTTCCTCCTCTCCCCTTCCTCCTCTCCCCCCGTTCCTCCTCGGGTTCCTCCACCGCTAATCCGTGTCTACTCTCGTCGCCCATCCAAGGATGCTCCCGTGACCCAGCTCCCTGCTGCCAGCGATCGCTCGGCTGCGGTCGATCACGCTCCCGTCTCTACAGCTCATCCCTTGACCAACTACGTCTCTCTACATCGGCTCACACCGCCTCTCTACGCATTTGCCACCTCCCTTTCCTCTATTTCTCTTCCTAACAATGTGCAGGAGGCGCTTCACCACCCAGGATGGCGGGCTGCTATGCACGATGAAATGCAGGCTCTCTGGGCTAACTAGACCTGGGATCTAGTTCCTCTTCCTGCTGGCCACACCCCTGTTAGCTGCAAATGAGTCTTTGTCATTAAACATGCGGCGGAAGACACTATCGACCGTCTGAAGGCACGTCTTGTGGCCCGGGGGTTTACTCAGCAACATGGCCTTGATTACGAGGAAACCTTCTCTCCCGTGGCCAAATTGAACACGGTCCGCGTTCTTCTCTCCTTGGCTGTTCATAGACATTGGCCACTTTATCAGCTGGATATCAAGAATGTCTTCCTCAACGGCGATCTCCAGGAGACAGTTTATATGCAGCAGCCTCCCGGGTTTGAGACCACGGGGGAGTCTTTGGTATGTCATCTTCGGAAATCCATTTATGGTCTCAAACAGTCCCCGCGTGCATGGTTTGAAAAGTTCAGTAAGGTGGTCTGTGCTAGTGGCTTCACTCGGAGCTCGGCTGATTTTTCTCTCTTCACCCGACATCGGTCAACCGGGACTGTGATTCTTCTGGTCTACGTTGATGATATCCTGATTACTGGCGACGACACGGCAGGAATACAACAGACCAAGGCACAGTTGAATTCTGCCTTTCAAACCAAAGATCTGGGCAACCTTCGGTACTTTCTTGGGCTCGAGGTCGCCCGACGCCCTGATGGTCTTGTGTTATCTCAAAGGAAGTACTGTATGGACCTCCTTCGTGATGCAGGTTATTCTGGGTGCAAACCTGCGGAGACTCCTATGGACGCAAATCACAAGCTCTCGGCCCATAGCTCTGACTCTGACAAGCTACTTACAAATTCGGAATATTACAGACGCTTGGTTGGGAAGCTGATCTACCTTACGGTGACTCGACCAGACATCTCATTTGCTGTGGGAGTTGTGAGCCGGTTCATGCACGCTCCTCGGACATCTCATCTTCAAGCTGTCGAGCGCATCCTTCGATATCTCAAGATCGCCCCCGGACAAGGACTCGTGTACAAGCCATCCACATCTCTATCTCTTGTCGCGTATTCTGACGCTGACTACGCAGGATCTATTGATGATAGGCGCTCCACAACTGGATTCTGTACTTACTTTGGACACCACCTCATAACTTGGCGTAGCAAGAAACAGAATGTGCTTGCGCGTTCCTCTGCCGAAGCCGAGTATCAGGCTATGGCTGCTGTTGTCTCTGAGCTAACCTGGCTTGAAGGCCTTCTGAGAGACTTAGGTGTTCGTCTCTCATCTCCGACAACCTTATTTTGCGACAGTCAGGCAGCAATTCATATTGCCAAGAATCCGGTTTTTCACGAACGAACAAAGCATATCGAAGTTGACTGTCACTTTATCCGGGAAAAGGTACAGTCAAAGAAGATAGATTTGGCGCATGTTCCTGCTACCGACCAAGTTGCGGACATCCTGACGAAAGCTCTCTCCAGGCCGCTATACTATCAGTTCTTATCCAAGCTTGGCGCCTACGACTTGTACGCTCCAGCTTGCGGGGGAGTGTTAGAAAAGCCCATTTAAGGGCCCATATTGTTTCTTGTTTTTCTTCTTGTATTAGTCCCACATCATGTATTAGGATTTCTCCCTTCCTTCTTCTCCTATATAAGTGTGTGTATACTTGTAACTATTACCAAGTGGACATATATACAAGGTTGGCTCTCTCCATTTCTACAACAACCACATCTCCAAATTTGGAGTAGTGTATCTCTCCCCGCTATCGATCTCTGCTGTCTTTTATGTCTACGGTTCTCTTCTCAATTTATTATATGTTAGTAGTTTTACTAGCAGTCTTACTTGCAATTGTAACTACTCTATAATGTTCTAAACTTTTTCCTTTGTGATGCATGATCTTCAGATACATAATAACATCGTTGATAGAGGACGATTGGAGAACAAGCTCTATATTCTGGATATCTCCACTGCTGTCATTTCTTCCATTTCTAGTGTTGACCACCTCCACTTTCATCCTTCGATGGGCTTTTCTTGATGTTTTGTTCTCTAATTTCTATTATGAGTCCTATATTTATGAGCAATATCATCTTCCAAAATGGGTATACTTATTATCCTCCTAATACTCGTAAATATTTATCTTTGCTGATGTCCCCTTTAATGAGGATCAATCTTTTTTCACTAATAACCCTGTATCTTCTCCTGACGTCTTACCTCATCCTATGGAACCTATTGTTGAGTTCTTCCTTAATTACCCAACTCCACCAACATCTCCAGCTCCACCAACTTCTCCAGATCCACTTGTTTCATCTTCTGCATCATCTCCACTTGCCTGTTAAATACCTATATAATACTTCATCCGCCGTATACTTCACCATCCAGATTCACTCTGTATTGACGATAATCTTGTGAAAAAGGACCTTTCCATTGCTCTCTGCAATTTAAGCTTTCATGATATCATGTACTGTTAATCCTTTGCCAAAATTTGTTTTTTTACCTCTTGAATCTTCGTAGATTTCTGTGTTCTCTCTATGGTCACCACTCCTTCATTCGTCTACAACATGTGAAGTGGCGTGTTGCGATGAATTTGGAGATGTAGACTCTCTGAGCTAATTGTACCTATGATCTAGAGTGTCTTCACCATGCTAATCTTGTGTTGGTTTCCACTTGGTATTCATGATAAAACACAAGTTGATAGTGCAGTTGAGCACACAACTTGTGTCTGAGGGATATACTTAGAATAGCGTATTGATTATAAGGACACCTTCTTCCAAGCTATGAAACTGAACATTATTTAGGTCTTGATCGCCCTTGTTATTCAACATCATTGAAAGATGTATCAACTTGATCTGGGTGAGATTTTCTATCGTAGTAGCTACCTCACTATGAGACTACAAGTCTCTTGCCGGTCATGTATTAACAATTTCTGTATGACCTCAAGAAGTGTCTTCAAATATGGTTTGAGAAATTTAGCCAGATTGCTCAAACTGTTGACTTTCATCACAACCCTTTCGACTTTTCTCCTTTTTATCCATCGTCACTACGAGTCACCACTACAGGACTATACTTATATTTGTTTATGTTGATTATCATAGAAGGCGATGTTGTAGGCATTTCTAAGGTCATGCTTCATCAAACCAATGATTCTAGGCCAAAGTTCTTGGTCTACCTTTCTACTTCTCTGAGATTGAGATAGCCCTCAAATTATAATTCCGCCATTCGTTGCGCCAATTATTAGGACGAAATTGCAATTGGACCAATTCTATTTGAATTCAATCCACGCTATTCTCTTCCCCACCAATTTCAACCTAAATAAGTTGAAATTGGATTGCGGTTCCCCACACCTCCTTGGACAAATTTCTCTCCCAAATCCCGTACACTGAGCCCTTCCCTACCAGTTAACATCCCAAGCTCTCCCTTCAACCGACTACCTCCTCAGGCATTTCAGATCCTACCGCCGACTCCTTGGAAGATCCGCCCCATTTTCCGATGCTTCCATCTCCGACACAAGAGCACACGATCAACAAAGGTATTCCTGCTTTCTCCCTCTTCTTCTATTTCAATGAATTTTGTTTCTCTTGGGTTTCTTAGCAACTGATACAGTGTTGTTTTTGATGTTAAAGGATTTCCTAGCAATTGATTAACCCTTTCTGACTTCTCCCTTTTCCTATTTTTCATTTTTTTGTTTAGGGCTCCTATTATCATCCTTTCAATTTGCATGGTACCTATCTCAATAATTTCCATTCGTTGATTGCTCCCTAATAGTAATTTCAGTTTGTGAATGCATTAATATGCATGCTTCTATGCCCGTGCCTGCGTGCGCGTGTATAGTTGAGTGCATAAGTGTGTGGTATAGCGGTGTGCATGTGTATGCATTAGTGTGTGAGTATGTGTGTATCATTTGTGTATGTGTCTGCATGCATGTGTGTATAATTTGTATATACCTGTGTTTTAGCTTTTTAGATTTTGTTTGTGTGCATATATGAAAGCCCACATGGTTGTGTGCATAAGTGTGTGGCATATGTGTGTTTGTCTATGTTAGTGTTCATGTGTGTGTATTTGTTTGCGTGTATGGTTTTGTGCATAAATGTGTGGCATAGGTGTGTTTGTATAATTGTGTTAGTGTGCATGCGTGTGTTTGTGTATGAGTGTTTGTGTATTTGATTATTTATTGTTGTGTATTTGGTTGTGTATTTGTGTGTATGGTTGCATGTACATGGTTGTGTGCATGATTGTGTGTGTCTATGGTTGTGCGTGCTTGGTTGTGTGTGCTTGGTTGTGTGTGCTTGGTTGTATGAATTTTTTGCTTATAATATGGTCATTTCTTCAGTAATATCATAAATTTATTGCGTGTGTTAATTGAATTGATGCGTGTTCTGGAATAGTTCTCAATTCTTGCGTTTTAATAAATATTTTTGCAAACATGTTTTTTAATTCCTTTGAAAAATTTTTACTTGCGGCCGAACAACATAATTGCCCATTCCAATTCATGGGACTGCTTTCTGTTGTGTACTCGAACAGCATAATTGAAATTTAAGGCCAATTCCAATTCTTGTTGGGTTGGAAATTATACCGTATTCTAATTCCTGCGAGCCGTGCGGATAAATGAAATCATGGTATTTTTAATGTCAAGGCTGCGAGCTAGAGATTTTTCTATGCTCATTGCTCTTATTTTACCGTACGTGAGCTTGACATGTACAAAAATATAGTTATTTTGTCATGTATAATAGATATGAATTATGATAGAAGTGGGCTGTTAAAGTTAATTTGAATGCAATAGAAAGAGAAAAATTAAATCATAGATAAAATTTTTATTTTTTTGCAAATGGATTGTGCTAACACCTAGAAGTGTTTGAAAAAGGATCCATATGGTTAGCCCAAAATATTTGGATTAAGGATATTGATGATGACAGTGCATAAGTAATCCCCCCACCCCAACACACATTTATTTACAAGTCTCGCTTATGAATGATCCATGTTTTCTGTTTCGTAAATCGATTTTCTTGTAAATGCAGATGTTTGAGACTTCAGAGCGTCCTTTGTCGAGATGAAGTTTTTGTAAGTAGAGGTAGCGTTGAGTAGATTGTTGGCCTACTTTTTCCACTTTAATATATCTGAAGCCCTTGCTGCATCTTAATTTTATCTATACATGATTTTTATCTTTGTTAACAAATTGACAAAAGGTATCTTTTAACCTTTGTTATCAGTGCCAACACGCGATCGCTTATCTTGTTAAATGCTGCTTAGCCTATATTGACGTACCTGGAAGATAGAAGGCTTACATGAATTTGAATTTTCAGTATTGTAATAAATAATAGGCAGCTGATGAGAACAAATAGGGCTTGGAGAAGGGGTTGAAAAGGTGAGAAATCAGTATACCCGATTTTTGGGGTTTGGACTATCAGTATCTTTATTCTTAAGCTTATATAACATTATTCTTAGGCTTATCTAACATTATTCTTAGGTTTGGGATTTGTTCTGAGATGGAAGGAAGAAAGCTTTGTTCCTTGCAATGATGGTTCTATCGGGCTTTCCTTTTTCTGATTTGATCTCAAGCAGAAACCATGTGATTAGGTGGTATTAATATTTTAGCAAAATGTAAACAAACGCTAGGTTTTTAATACCATAGAATGAAGAATATAAGTAAAATGTTAATTGAAAGCATTAAATTTTGTGTGTGATGCATGCTATACAGTTGATACTTAACACACAAACATTCATAGAAGAAAACTAGATGCAATCTCCGCTGTAAATTTCTTTAAGATGCAGATAAAATAAACTATAGGAAATATAACATAATTCATAGGTTTAACTAACATTATTCTTTGGATTATCTAACCTTATTCTTATCTTTGGGGATGTGATTCTGAGTTGGAAAAAAGAAAGTTTTGTTCCTTTCAATGATTGTTCTATCAGGGTTTCTTTTTTCTGATTTGACCTCAAGCAGAAACCACGTGATTAGTTGGTATTGAAATTTTAGCAAAATGTAAATAAACGCTAGGTTTTTAGTAACATAGAGTGAAGAATATAAGTAAAATGTTAACTGAAAGTATTAATTTTTGTATGATGCATGCTATACAGTTGATACTTAATAAATACACAAGCATTCATAGAAGCAAACTAAATGCAAACTCAGCTGTAATTTTCTTTAAGATGCAGATAAAATAAACCATGGAAATTGTAGAAACCTACTTGTAGATGTTAAGCAAACAAGAGATAAAATCATTCCCTTTGTAACCACCATGTCGTCTTGATTCCCTATGATTGCTTTGTTGATGGGCGTTGAGCTAAAAAAGAGAATTGATTCAATAAAGAAATCCTCTACATGTAATAGTGGTATGATAAGTGTGACCAAAATAAAGGGTTGAGATGCCAGTGATAAGTTACAATAAGATCTTCCTACTCAACCTAGAGCATATGCATTAGTTAATTCAAGCTTGTTACATAATTTAAAGAAAGCTGGAGGCCCTATATAATAAAGATATCTGCAACTTGGTCTGAGCCGGAGACTCAGGAGGTGATAGTATTCTTATTGCGGACAGCATCCCGAATTGAGTGACATTCACGCTCAATATATTTGGCCTTTGAGAGCATTATCCATGTAAATATCACAATGTTTATAGTCTTATGCTAAGTAATAAGAAAACCAATATTTTCTAGTGAAGGATCGAGTGGTTCTTTGTAAGCCTTTTCTAGACATTAAACTAAGGGCTGAGGTGAAATTATGCCATCATTTATATGACAACAAAATTTTCATAATCATCTAATAAATCTTGATTGTTACTATTTTCATATTAACAAAGGTCAACATCAGTTTCATCATTCATTTTCTCTTTATGTGTACATTCTGCTAGTAATGGTCACTCTATCAGGAGCAAATTGTACTTCATCAATACAGCTTTAATATTCATCACTAGACATCATCTGAAGGATGTCAGTGCAGAACTTGAGTAAGAACCTCAGGATGTCATAGTCCATATTATCATATAGTTCAATGTTATTACGAATTAATAATCTTAAAATTGATTGACATACTCAATAACAATTGTTTATTATTAAGTTTAGTTAATTTTTCCTTGTATTATAATTCCTCGGTAAATTTAAATATTGTCATGATTAAAAAAGTTCCCAAACTAATGAAAAAGTTTGTGTTTCAGATTGTCTCCGAGGAATTAATCTTAACTTGTCCTAAAACATTGTGTGTAAGAAGATATCAAACTTATATTTTAAGATTTGGGTCTATATACTGAAAGTTCATTTTCTTCTCAGGTTAGATAAATTTCACATTTCCCTTAGGCCAGCCTATCTCTGGTGTTTTAATCTCAAACTTCCATTAGGCCAGTATAATCTCTGTTTTTCTAGATCGTTTTGTGGAAGAAGACAATACATTTAATTTTTTAAGATTTAGTCGATATACTGAAAGTTCAGTTTTCTTCTCAGGTTAGGTTAAATTTCAGATGTCAATAGGATCATTCCAATCTGTGGTGTTTTGATTTCTATAGTTAATTTAATGTGAATTAGAAACAAGTGAGGAAAACAAACGTTGTAAAGGATTCTAAAAGGAAACAAACTTCAAATATATGTAACTAGTCGAAGTAATGACAAAGTTATGGCCAATATATATAGACTCCAAATTACAAGAAAACAAAAAAAAACAGATAATGCATACACAATATATAAGTTCATGATTTTGTAGGGTTATGAATTTCTTGGAGTGATAAGCTATAGTCGTAATTTTTTAAAAAATTATTTCAAATCAATTGTTGTCATTTGCCATTGTTAAGAATTTGGACAACAAAGTAGGTTTTAGCATTACCAAAATGCAATCCCGACATCCCCGCAAAGACGATTTTCCACATTCGCAAATGCAATAGAAGTGTCCATGCATAAAGTAAAAATATGAAACAATAAATAGAGAAAAGACAAGTCTCTCCAACAATGAAACCCTTTGACGGATAAACGATATGGTGCAAAAGTTCCATCTTTGAAGTTCTCTGGAGTTTGCGCATTAACTATGATACTATATATTAGGGTCTTAAGTGTGCATCGTGTCTTTAGGCTCTGTTTGGCGCGGCGTTTTAGGAATGGGGTGCAACGGTTTTTCAAAACGCCGCGCCAAACAACTGTTTTGGAGCTCTCCAGTGGCATCAGCCACCGCTAAAATTAGCGGTGGCCCGTTTTTTCCGAGTCGCGGAAAACTTCCGCGACTCAGAAATAGCTGCCTTTGTTTTTTTAATATTAAAATATTATTATTAGTTTATCTATATTATTAATATTATTATTAATATTGTTAATATTACGTAATAACTTCTTAAATTAATAACTTATATATTATGGTATATATTATTAATAATATTTTGTAATTTTTTATTATGCATAAATGTATATAAATATTATATAAGTTGTATATTTAATTATTTATAATATATTATTTATATAATATTTATAAAATAATATATTATTAATAAAATAAAATTACTAAACAACACTGCAAACGATGTTCTTCCAAACAGATTCACAGATTCTGCCACCACTCTGCAAAACAGCTGATTATTCCACCACTACTTCCCACCACTGCTTCTCCAGTCGCTGCAACCGTGCCAAACAGAGCCCTAGTCCCGCATTGGCTATCAATGCTAGGTATGTCATTTGTAATCCTTTATATACCCCCTTTGAGAGGTGAATAAATTGCACTTTGTATTTCCCTCTTAATTTCAACATGGTATCAGAGTTGGTTTTATTTCCTCCTTGATTAATCAATATCATAAGGTGGGTTGGCATCATGTTTTCCGCTTGCGTGATTTCTGCCATATGCCGCTCACGCAAATCGGCTGAAAAAGTTTGTGTTTCAGATTGTCTCCGAGGAATTAATCTGAAACACAATCTTCCACACAATGCTCCTCCTCCCTCCTCCTTCGTCGGCGGTGAGCAGAGAACAAAGGCATGCATCCTTCTACCTCATTCGTTGAAGCCCGCTTCCTCTTCTCCATCGTTGGTGGTGAGCAGAGAACGAAGTCACTGCCTCCAACTGGTGGACTGCAGCCTGGAGGAGGATGACGACAAACACGCAAGCCATCATCCTCCGTCTCCTGCATTGCTCTCCTCTGGTATAAGCTTTGAATTTTGATTTTTTCTTTAGAATGTCACATTTTCATGTTTGATGCATGAACAAACCTTCTTAATACTTCTTATAGTTTATGCCCTACAAAAATGTTAATGTCATAATGACAGCATTATAGAAAAAAGTTATGTTAATTTCAAAGAGTCAAACTATGGCAAAAAAAGTTATGTTAATTTCAAAGAGTCAAACTATGGCAGTCTCATGAGGCATAAGAGTGAAAAAGTTATGTTAATTTCAAAGATAAAACTATTTTCCTGCTGCAAGATTTACACTGGAAGATATTTTTATGATAATAGAATTTGAGCTTCCATAGGGAGTGGCTATCAAAGAGAAAAGTCTGGTTGATGCTCAACACCCGACGTCAGGCTCCTACTAGCTGATTGGGCCGGTGGAAGCGCCCGGTGGCTGACCAAGAGAAAAGTCCGGTTGATGCTCAACACCCGCCGTCAGGCTCCTACTAGCTGATTGGGCCGGTGGAAGCGCCCGGTGGCTGGCCAAGAGAAAAGTCCGGTTGATGCTCAACACCCGCCGTCAGGCTCCTACTAGCTGATTGGGTCGGTGGAAGCGCCCGGTGGCTGGCCAAGAGAAAAGTCCGGTTGATGCTCAACACACGACGTCAGACTCCTACTAGCTGATTGGGCCGGTGGAAGCGCCCGATGGTTGGCCTAGAGAAAAGTCCGGTTGATGCTCAACACCCGCCGTCAGGCTCCTAATAGCTGATTGGGCCGGTGGAAGCGTCCGGTGGCTGGCCAAGAGAATAGTCCGGTTGATGCTTAACACACGACGTCAGACTCCTACTAGCTGATTGGGCCGGTGGAAGCGCCCGGTGGCTGGCCAAAAGAAAGTCTGGTTGATGCTCAACACCAGCCGTCGGGCTCCTACTAGCTGATTGGGCCGGTGGAAGCGCCCGGTGGCTGCCACAAGAGAAAAGTCCGGTTGATGCTCAACACCCGCCGTCAGGCTACTACTAGCTGATTGCGCCAAGAGAAAAGTCTTGTTCTTGCACCTTGAAGGTGCCGGCCGCCTCTCCAGGGGCTCCGCTGGCGGGAGCTCCAGATATTGCGGGGGTGAGGGTCCGCCAGTGCTTTCCCCTTTTCCGGGGTGCGGGAGGTTCGCCACCCCGGGTCTTCAATTTCTTTGATGCGGGATTTGAGAGAGACTGCTCGCGAGCGACCCGCCTTTAAGACACGAGGGTGGCTGAGATCTCGCGATGCACAATAGCAGCCGCTTCCGCAAGGGCGAGGCTGGCGGGGGCGAGCCGAGCGCTCTCGTAAAGCGGGTGTAGGGGGAAGTCTCGCTCACCTGCAGTTGTCAGAGGTCAGTGGGAACTTAAGATGAAAAGGGAGGAAAGGGAGGCGAGTGCGAGTGACATTTCCTTCCCCAGGAGGGACGTGGACGAGGGTGTCAACATTCCTTTGAAGGAACACGACCTCGAAGTTCTTCCCCAAGAAGAATCCGAAGAGGTCGACTTCGTGGCCCCCCAGGCTAGGAGGGGGGGGGGGGAGCTCGGCTCGCTGAGCTGCACCTGTGAGGAGGGGACGTTGCCGAAGTCTCCATTCACGAAGACAAATTTTCTTGACCAATTGTGGCTCTTGTTCACCGTCTCCCGCACCTTTACGTGGTTGTTGAGAAGTAGGCGGTGCCATCCCTGTTCGCCCGGAAGGAGAACAACTTGCGGAAGACTGCGATGCTGAACTCGGTCTGCTCCTCTCGCAGGAAGCAAGCTAACGCGACCACCACAACGACAGAGTTCGGCGTTAGCCGGCCCAGGACAACCCTGAAGTACTTCAACACCGGTCGCACCTCTGGCCACACGGGGAATCCACAACCCCGCGTCAAAGTGGGCACAACCGGGATCGCGAGCTCGACGTCGTAGAGGTCGTTGATCTTCTCGAGCTCTCCCGTGCGTCTCGCCTCAGGGTGAGAAGTTGGAGACCACCGAGAGGTGCTCGTCTTCGGTAAGGTTGGCGGAGTGGAAGGCGTAGTCTCAGAAAGTCCTAGCGCATTTGCCTCGCCCCCCCGGCCTCGCCACCGTCTCCTCCTATCTCGCGAGCTGGTGCACGGGCGGTGTGCTGGAGTCCTCCCGAGTAGTGGCGAGCTGGAGCTAGCGTGAACCGCGCGGGTCGAGCACTCAAGAACGAAGGGAGCACATAGGGGAGAGTTAATGCGGTAGGTAGAGAAGGGGCAGAGAGGGCTATTTATAGAAGTTAAAAATTGCGGGAAAACTTCTTTTTGGCGGGAGGTGCGCAAATAACAAAAATATTGTTCGTCGCTTCGATACCCGAGCCCACCCCCGAATTCCTACTATCTACTCGCCACGGTCCTAGTGCAATAAAAGCTAAGCGGCGACAAGATAAGAGGCGAGCAAGAGAGGCTCTAATATATAAACACAAAGGCCCATTAGCGGGCGAATATAATCTCAAATGTTAAAAGGGGAGGGGGAACACTCCGGAAGATGAAAGAAAAGAAAAGAAAAGAACAGACGACAGTTGATTCACAACTAAGCCGCGCGAGCTGAGGCCCAGGAGGCGAGCACGGCCCAGGTCCGTGGGCTGGCAGCAAGAGGGCGGTGTGCTCAGTACTGGATCCACTTCCACCTACCCCAGCTCGTACCCCGGAACGAGGCGGTATGCGGGGGTAGTAGTACTCGCGAACCGCCATAAGCTCTTGCTGGGCCAGACCGACATGCTCCGTAGCCCGGCGCAGTTGTTCGTCAGCCCGCGCAAGGTATACTCCCGGCGTGGTCGTCCCGTCGCCGTCTTCTTGACGCCTCCCGCCCTCCAAGGCCACAAAGCGCGTCTCTGCGTCCTCCTTGTCCTCGTCCACCCTGCTGCAGATCTCCCGTAGCTTGAGGGAGTGCTTGCGGAACAACTCGGTTACTCGCTTCTTCATCCCATATGCGTCCTGAGGGTCGCCCTGGTAGTCAACGATCTTGTTCGGAGAAGGGGGAGGCGACTACTCCTCGCTTAGGTCCATGTCGGATGAAGAGACCCCGTGAGAGCCTGAAATAGAAGAAGAAAGGTTAGTGGGGCAGGCAGACAACGACGAGTGAGCAAGAATATGAACTAACCCGAGGTCGGCACATCTCCCGCACTGACATGCGGGCGGGAGGTACTTGGTTGGCCTTGGAAGGCTCGCCGTCGAGAACAACAAAGGTTTTTCTCAACCCGGGGCAAACCGACAATTGTGGAGCCCACAGAGGTAGGTCGGCGGTCCCTACGATGAAAGCTGCAAAAGTAATAGTGATAAAAATGTGGGATGTCCGGGCGAAAAGCGGAGACGAGAAGTCGAGAGCTCACCCGTCAGAGGGGGGGGGGGATATCCGGGACCGCGAGAAGGGCGGATGTCGCAACCGAGGGGTTGACCACCCGCTCCGACAAGCGTGGGGAGAGGTGATCTGGGTCCGCTTCCCCACCTCTATCCTCGCGAGGTGTCTCCTGCGGAAGATAAGTTGTATCCGAATCAGCGCAACACCGAATAAAATAATCCGCTCGCGTACATGATGTGTGGCTTCAGAACCGGCCATCGGGTTCGGGGGGGGGCGCCATCCTCAGAAGGTCGCTAGATCATCTTGGCCTTTTTTGGCCTGAAGGAAGGACTGGGTGACCCCCGAGCCAGCCAGGGGGCGACGTCAATAACCTGAGACCAAGTGCCCTCCCTCGCGGCCTCCAGGCGAGCGCGCATCTCCTCTGATATAGGCATCACTCAACCGCTACAGTAACACGTGGGAAGGGAAGGAGGAGATCAATAAATTCCTTCGAGTCGAGCGATATATATAGAGCACGAAGGTGGGGCCCACCAAAGATTCCCTCCAGCTCTGCAAACACTCACCGAACACTTGGTGTTGAATGATTCTTTTTGAGCTTTGCGAAAGCTCATAAAGAGCGGGGATTGTGTACAACCCCGTGTTCGCCGAGTGGACCCAACAAGGCGACAATCCCGTGTTCGCCGAGTGGACCCAACAAGGCGGAGTGGAGCCCTCGAGATAGGCCATGGGATCACAAGCTCTAGGCGAGCTACGGTAGCTGGTTCGCACCCGTCTAGCAGGAACCCGGCTCGCAGGAACCAGCGCGCATCCGCCCGGGAGGCGGGCAAGCCGCGGGAGCCGGCCTGCATCCGCCCGGGGGAGGCGGGCGAGCCGCGGGAGCCACCCCGCACCCGCCTAGGAGGCGGCCAAGCCGCGGGTATCCAGCCCGCCTCCGTCTAGGAGGCGGGCGAGCTGCAGGAAACCGGCTCGCACTCACCTAAGAGGCAGGCGAGTCATTGGAGCATGGTCGCACCCATCCAGGGGATTGGCGAGCTGGCTCGCGCTCGCTCCCATATGTGAGGTGCTAATAGCATGTATTTAATGAATTTTGGTCTACTAGTAGGCCCTTCAAACAACGGAGTTTCGTTGTTGGCAGACCCACCTTGGGCGCGTATAGTAAAACAAAAAGGCGGAGTTATGCTATTTGCAGGCCAGACTCAGAAATCTATAAATAGACCGACAAAGGTACCTCAGAGGGGGATTCTCATTTCTGGTCTTGTAGCGCTTTTTGAGGTTCCCTTAGCTCAGCATTGGCTAAGGAGGGAAAACGCTCTAAGATCTTCCGGGTGTGTGCTGGGACGTCCGTGTTGTAGCCGTGGGTCATTCTCAAATCCTAAGTTTCCGGTTGAGTGAGATCATCAGGAGAAGTGTGCGGTCACCACTTCTTAGGGTCCAAACTCCACAGAAACCGGTTTCCGGTTTCAATAGAAACTATAAGGAAAGACATGATGTACTTAGGCATTAGTGAGATTATGACACAAGATAGAGCACAATGACAACAAAAGATCCATATAGCCGACCCCACTATAGTGGAATAAAGTCTTGAGTGTTGTATGTTGTTGCTATTGTTCTAGTCATCTCCAGTATGGTACAATTTTTTTCCTCTCAACTACATTTTGTTGGGGAGTTCGACTAGTGCTTAACTATTCCTCAATCTCATGTCCTATAAAGTAATCATGAATTCTTCTCCTTTTTTGTTCTTAGCTTTTTTGTATAATATTCACTGTCTTTTTCTTCTTAAAAAATTGAACTTTTGAAAGACTTTTGACTCGTGAGATGGGAAATATGTCCAAGACATTTTTGTATAGGCATGTATGAGACAAAGGTAATACTTCATACCTGGCGATGATGGAGTGGATGTAGGGACCCATAAATCCACGTGAATTACCTCCAATGGTTGTCGATGATGGTTTTATTGGGAATGGAACCCTATAACTTTTCCCAGTAGCAGTTTCACAGATTTCATGCCTCTGTGATTTTATGGAGCCTTATGGCCATTTGCATGAACTTCCTTGCTTTTAAGTCTGTAAATTCTAACCTCAGTCTCTTGTGCCAAAGTGTGGAGTTGGAGATGGTTTTTGCTGATTTGTTCCTTCTCAATTGGAGAGCATAGATACATGGGAGAACCTTTTATTCTCAGTTATATTGATACAATTAGTTAATCTGAGAATTTGTCTTTTATGCTGCATTCATTATCATCAAATTGGAGCTGGTATCTCTTCTTCTGTAGCTGTCCAACGCTAGGAAGATTTTGTGACAGATTTGGAACATAATGTACGTCGTGGATAAGTTGTGTGTTTCCCTATTTTGTTTCCACTGGATCCAATTCCTTCTATTCTCAGTTGTTTCCCATCACCAAGCATTAATGCTGCTTGTTTTGAGTTTGACATGTAGTTTGAGCACCCATTGTCAATGAACCAAGTGTTGCTGTTTGCTTCATTTTTCAGATTTGAGTAGAAAACTTGATCCGGTGACTGTAAAATTACTTCCTCTTTTGGATTTGGTTCTTGAACCAATAATGTTTCTCGAAATGTGTTGGTCTTTTGTAAAAACAGTCCATGATATTGTGGCTATTACTTTTTTAGAGGTTGCAGTAGACAGTGGAGCTGTTTTTTTTCTGTGTCTGTGCTCAAATCCTCTGCTTCTACCTCTTCCCATTCCCCTACCTCCTCTTGATGCAAGTCATGAGGATTTGTGTGTTGACCATTCATTTTACTTTTCAGAAGAATGGTCTTCACCTGAGATATGAGTTTTCATTTGAAATGCTTGTTCCAAAAGCTTGTCAGTTCGACAAACCATTCTTCATGGGCAAGAAGTGACCACAAGAGTTCAGTTATTGAGTGAGTTGTGAGGTACTAAGGTCTTTGGACTCTTCTATGGCTATTACTACTTAGTCATACTTGGGTGGCAGGCTTCTTAATATCTTGAACAATTTTCTTTTCTTTAATCCTGTCTCCCCAACTTCTAATTTGATTTACAATGCTCATAGTTGTAGAAACGAATGAGTTTGTGTAGGTTCTGAATCTTTCATGAGCAATGTTTCAAATTTCCTCTTTGTTTTTATTAGAAAAGCCCATGTAAAAGGCCCATTTGATGGCCCATTTTTCCTCCTTCTTTAGTCCCACATCATGTATAGGATTTATTCTTCTCTCTTCTCTCCTATATATTTGTATTCTCTCCTTGTATTCAGATACTTGAATAATACATACAAGCTTTGGGCACTTTCTACATGGTATCAGAGCCAGGTTACGACTAACTGCGACCTGCTTTTTTTCTGTCCGCCCGGTCTCCTGCGGACTGTCTTCCTGCATCCGCCTCTCTGCGGACTGCCCTTCTGCATCCGCCTCTCTGCGGACTGCCCTTCTGCATCCGCCTCTCTGCGGACTGCCCCTCTGCATCTGTCCGCTCGACTACCCTGCGGACTACCTTCCTGTCCGCTCCGGTCTCGTGCGGACTGCCCTTCTGCTTCCGCCTCTCTTCTCTCCCTCCGTGGTTCCACCCCCCTCAGGCTTCTTATAGCCATCTTCTGCTCTGACTCGTGGGGCCCACCTCTCTCTATCCGCTCCGGACGATCCTTCCTGTCCGCTGCACTCTCTGTTTGTGTCCGCTCGAGCCTCTTTGCTCGCGGACTGCTCCCTCTAGCCCGCTCTGTCCGCTGCACTCTCTGTTTGTGTCCGCTCGAGCCTCTTTGCTCGCGGACTGCTCCCTCTAGCCCGCTCCTTTTCTGTCCGCTCGAGCCTCTGTGCTCGCGGACTCTCTATCCGCAGTCTCTTGCGGACTGCTCCTGTCCGCTGCGGGCTCTCCTTGTGTCCACTGCGCGCTCTTCTCTTGCTGCGTGACTTCTTTCTTGCGGTTTGCTCCACATTGCTGCGACCTCTGCCGCGGACTGCCCCCAGTTCGCCGCGACCTCCTCCAAGCTCTGCTCCAAACCGCCGCGACCTCTGTCGCGGACTGCTCCAGCTCTGCTCTCAACAGCTGCGATCTGCTCCACTGATCTGCGACCTCTTCCAACTCGCCGCGACCTCCGTTCGCGGCCTGCTCCTGTTCGCCGCAGCCTCACTCAGTTCGCCGCGACCTCCAGTCCGCCGCGACCTCCTTTCTCCCACTGCTTGCCGCGCGGTTTGTTCTCTCCGAGCCCTGCTATCTGCTCCTCCTCAGTCGCCATGTCCTCCAGCGACTCCACTACCGCTCACCCACCGGCCGACCACGTGGCTCCTCTCGAACTCCGCGATGAGCTTCGGATTACTACTATTTCCCTCTCTGGCAAGTCCAACTTCATTCCCTGGGTCCACTCCGTCCGCCGGGTCTTACAAGCCAAGGGTCTTGCCCGTCACCTTACCCAGGGCTCACCAACTCCTCCTACTGATGATTGGCTCCGCAATGACGGTCGCGTCCAGACCTGGATCCTGAACTCGGTGGAGGGTGAGCCGTACCAGATGATCATGTATCATGAGACCGCCAAAGCCATGTGGGATGAACTTCATTCGTTGTACTCCGGGAAGGACAGCCTTCAGCACCTTTTTGACATCATCACTGATCTTCAAGCCTTGGATGTTGGCAAAGCTCTGGACATGACCTCCTTCGTGGCCCGTGCTAAAACTCTCACGGAAGCCTGGATTCAGCACCAGCCCGCGACTACTGATCTCGCTGCCCAACGCGCCCAGAAGGAGGCTGTTTGTATTGCTATGATTATGGCTCGCGTCCCGCCACACCTGCACAGTATTCGGGCCCAGGTTCTGGCTTCACCCACTACCCCTTCCTTCTCTGATGTCTGCTCGATGTTACTGCGCGTACCACCTCCACCGGAGGCTCCTGCACCACCCTCGCCGGCCCTTCTTCAGCAGGCCCTTCCTCCTTTACTTCCACAACCCTCTTTTACTCGGGTGGCCGTACGGGCTCCCGTGGGCGGGGCCGTGGTGGCCGCGGACGGCCCAAGTGCACCTACTGCGGCCGGGATGGCCATACTGAAGCAGTCTGTCACAAGAAACATGGCTACCCTCCTCGCCCGCCTACTGCTGCTGTTACCGATAGCTCTCCTCCGACTGGTACGGATCTTGAGGCTCTTCGCCTTCAGCTGCAACAACTCCAGGGGCTCCTCAACCCACCCTCTGCTTCCATGACCTCCACCTCCCATGCAGGTATTGTCTCCACCTCCACTGCAGGTACTGCCTGTCTTTCCTCCAGCTCTCGCTGGATCCTGGACTCGGGAGCCACCCACCACATCACTTCCATGCGGCCGCCCCAGTTCTCTGCTGCTGCTCATCCCCCGTCTATTACTGTGGCCAATGGTGCGCTTGTCCCGGTCTCCGGCTGCGCAGATCTCTTCCTCCTCTCCTCTCTCTCTCTCTTCGTTCTGTTCTTTATGTGCCAGCCTCACCTTTTAATTTACTCTCTGTTGGTCGTCTTACTACTGATATGCATTGCTTTATCACCTTCACCTCTTCTGGTTTTTTGATACAGGATCGGCAGACGCGGATTACCATTGGTAGGGGTCGGCTGCAGAACGGGCTCTACCTCCTCGATGTCTCTCCCACATCCCTTTCCTCTGTTTCCTCGTCTGATTGGCATTGTCGGCTTGGGCATGCCCCTCTACCTATCCTCCAGAAGGCGCTTCCAGACCTTTCTCTTCCTGCTTTTAAATGCGATTCTTGTATTATTGGCAAACAGCCTCGCTCGTCTTATCCCGCTCATTGTACTAGGAGCTCTGCTCCGTTTGATTTAATACATTCTGATATTTGGGGACCATATAAAGTTTCTAGCATTTCTGGTTATCGTTATTTTCTAACATTTATTGATGATTACTCTCGCACTACTTGGTTGTATCTCCTACATGATCGCTCTGAGCTTCCTCGTGTCTTTCAGGCGTTTGTGTTAGAGACTCGTACGCAATTCTCTACCACCATTAAAACTTTCCGCTCTGATAATGCCCGGGAATACACTAGCCACGAGTTTGCCACTCTCTGCGCAAACTTCGGAATTGTTCACCAGACCTCTTGTCCCTACACCCCTCAACAAAACGGGGTCGCCGAACGAAAGAACCGTCACTTGATCGATGTTGCTCGCTCCCTCATGCTTCACATGCACGTTCCCAAAGTCTTCTGGAACTTTGCGGTGTCCACTGCATGTTTTCTTATCAACCGTCTCCCCTCTCCAGTTCTCCAGAACGCTATCCCTTCAGCCTTCTTTTTCCCTCCACACCTGCCTTCCCCCTCACCCCCCGGGTTTTTGGATGTACCTGCTTTGTCCATCGCCTGGGCCCTACTCTTGACAAACTGGATCCCCGTGCGGCCAAACACATTTTCTTCGGCTACTCCCGCACCCAAAAGGGCTATGTTTGCTACTCTCCGCTCACCCGAAAGATCTCTGTATCGGCTGATGTTACTTTCCGGGAGGATCAACCCTTCTTCCCCCCCCCCCCTCTGCCACCACTTCTACCACCACCTCCTACAACACCCTCCCTCCCACGGCCGGTGATCCCCGTCCAGTCCCCCCCACCGTCCCTCCCCCTCCTCCCACCCTTGACCCTCCTCGACCCCCCGTCATTCGGGTCTATACTCGTCGCCCTCTTCCTCCCGTTGCTCCTCTGCAGTCGGCTTCGACCTCGGCTTCTCCGTGTTCTGCTGCTCCGGTGTCGGCCTCTACCGCTCATCCAATGGCGGACTATGTTTCTCTCCATCGCCTCTCTCCACCTCTTCAGACCTTGGCTACTTCGCTCTCCTCGGTCTCTATTCCTACTTCTGTCCAGGACGCTCTTCAACATCCTGGGTGGCGTGCGGCCATGGAAGACGAGATGGCTGCTCTTTGGGCCAACCAGACTTGGACCTTGGTGCCCCTTCCTCCCGGCCAGAAACCTGTTGGGTGCAAATGGGTCTTCGTCATTAAACATGCTCCTGATGGGACCATTGATCGCCTCAAAGCTCGTTTGGTTGCTCGTGGCTTCACCCAGCAACAGGGGCTGGACTATGACGAGACTTTATCTCTCGTAGCTAAGCTCAACACGGTCCGCATTCTCATTTCTGTGGCTGTCCATCGCCAATGGCACTTATTTCAACTCGACGTCAAGAACGCTTTCCTGAATGGCGACCTTCAGGAAACGGTTTACATGCAACAACCTCCCGGGTTTGAGACCACGGGGGAGTCACGGGTTTGTCATCTCTCAAATCTCTATATGGTCTCAAACAATCCCCTCGGACATGGTTCGACAAGTTCAGCAAAGCTCTCCGGAAATTGGATTGGCTTCACTCGCAGCTCGGCTGACTTCTCATTGTTTACTCGCCACCAGGCCACTGGTACGGTTCTCCTATTGGTATATGTCGACGACATCATTATTACTGGCAGTAAGTGACTTGGACGGCATACAGGCCGTTAAGCTACATCTGAGCTCCGTCTTCCAAACTAAAGATCTGGGACATCTTCGGTACTTCCTCGGTCTGGAAGTGGCCAGACGGTCAGATGGGTTGGTTCTCTCTCAGCGCAAATATTGTCTGGATCTTCTTCATGATGCAGGCTACTCTGGCTGCAAACCTATTAACACTCCCATGGATGCAAATCACAAAATATGTGCTCAGGGCTCGGATTCTGATTCGCTTCTACCAAATCCAGAATATTACCGTCGTCTAGTTGGGAAGCTTATCTACCTAACTGTTACAAGACCTGATATATCTTTCGCTGTGGGACTTGTGAGTCGCTATATGCACTCTCCTCGAAGCTCTCATCTCCAGGCTGTGGAACGCATTCTCAGATATCTTAAGACAGCTCCTGGCCAAGGACTTGTATACAAAAGCTCATCTTCCATTCCTACACTAGTGGCATACTCTGATGCCGACTACGCTGGCTCCCTCGACGATCGACGATCTACTAGCGGGTTTTGCACCTATTTTGGAGGACATCTGATTACTTGGCGAAGCAAGAAACAAGCAGTGGTTGCTCGATCCTCAGCAGAAGCAGAATATCGGGCAATGGCTGCTGTGGTCTCTGAACTCACATGGATTGAGAGTCTCCTTACCGACCTTGGAGTTAAACTACCTTCACCAGCTCTCCTCCTATGTGACAGTCAAGCTGCCATACATATTGCTAAAAAACCCGGTCTTCCATGAGAGAACGAAGCATATTGAGGTAGATTGTCATTTCATCCGAGAGAAAGTCCACATGAAGAAGATCGAGCTCACGCATGTTCCGGGTACTGAACAGGTTGCTGACATCCTCACCAAAGCTCTACCTAGTACCCTCTTCTATCAGTGCCTATCCAAGCTTGGCGCATACGACTTGTACGCTCCAGCTTGCGGGGGAGTATTAGAAAAGCCCATGTAAAAGGCCCATTTGATGGCCCATTTTTCCTCCTTCTTTAGTCCCACATCATGTATAGGATTTATTCTTCTCTCTTCTCTCCTATATATTTGTATTCTCTCCTTGTATTCAGATACTTGAATAATACATACAAGCTTTGGGCACTTTCTACAGTTTTGAAATTTAATGAAAATTACTTTTTCAAACCCTTCTATTCAGTGTAGAGGTTATCCCATGCATCCTTGGATGAGGCAGCCCCATGATCCTTGGATAAATGTCTTTACTTACGTCTTGGCGAATGTAAAGGAGTGCCTTCGAATCTCTTTTCAGTTCTTCTGCTTGTTGTTTGATTTTGTTTGAATCAACATGCTCCTTGGAGGATGCAGATGGAAAATCTGGTAATCCATTCTACATGAGGTCTCATAGCCCTTGAGACTGAAACAAGATCCTCATATGCATGCTCCAAAAATCGTAGCACTGCCCTTCAAAGATGGGAACACCATTTTGTGAGTAATGTAACATTTGGTTGATGATATCAATAAGAAAACTCAAAGAAAGAAAGGGAGATTACGGTCTGATGGCTTTGAAGCTCTCCTTCACTCTGATACCACTATAGTAAATAAAAAAACAGAGCACAAGTCAGAAAAAGAAACAGATGCAAGATGCAGCTGAAGATGATAAGTCTTCCATTCACTAACTTTTTTCATTACATTCTCTCATACATTCTTCTCACTCGATTACATATATAAACAGTCATTTTGACTGTTAGATCTCTAGTTTTATTCAAGGCTTGAACTCTTCATCTCTATGCTTATTCTTTGACTTTTCTTATTTACTTCTAGCGGCTCTCACAGATTCTGAGATCGGGATTAATGTATTCAAAGTTTGATAATGACACTTTTACTTTGAAATTTTTCTTTCTTAGTGTAAGCTGCCATTTTATTTGACAGTTTTAATAATATTACTTATCTTACTTTTGCATTTATATGAAATGCTATAGAATTTATTGGAGGAAAGCAAGTTAGAAGCTCTTGTTCTTCGGAGAATATTATCCAGAAGACATGTAAGTGTTATATTTTGCTATCTGCCATTGGTTCATCATGTTCCAACTTGAATAAGATTCTTATGACTGGTAAGTTATTTTGTTTGCTGTATATTGGCACCTGAAGTCATTAAAGGAGTATAACACTTGACTTCTCTTGGTACCATATAAATTCCTTGTGGATTTTGTACCAGTTTTAAGGCTGGTTTGAACTTTTATACATCAGTACTTGTTACTTTTAGAGTTATTTTCCCGCCTATGTTTTGGATTTCTTTGCAGGTTGATGGAGCGTGCAAGCTTATTTATCAAAACAGAGAGACTTTGGCGTCTATTGAGCTAGTCTATTGTAAACTTCTTCCCTTGGATTTAGATATGATCTGCGGCTCTATTTATAACAAGGATATTCGCTATCATGGAATTCAACATTTCTCTATTAAGTCATCAAATATTTTTGGTAGCAAGTCATCTACTATACCTTCTGGTCTCTCTTTCTTTCTATCATCAGGAAGGTTGTTTCTTGCTCCATCTGTTTACATGAAACGCCAATATGTGATATGATCTTTTTTTATTAAGGTTTTTGATATTCTGAAATACCTGTGTTTATACCTTTTGTTTTTATGCTTTATATCATCAGAAAATCTGTTTGATGATCTATCACAATATCAATCAAAACATGTAAACCTATATTGTTTTCTATCATCTTCTATTTAACTAATGCAATTCAATTTATTGTAGTCCCAACTGTCCCGACCAACCTTCATTCATGACAAGTTTCTAGAGAACTTTAGGAGTTTGAAGAGTATTATACATAGATGCACTAGAACTAAAACGGTCTTATGAGAACGTTCTAGAGAAGAGCCTAAAGAATTCATGAAAGATGTATATACAAGAGAGTAGTAGAATAATCTAGAAAAGGGTTAGTCTAGATGACACATGACGAATCTATGGATGACGGATAAGTGGTAGTCTAGATGATGCATGACGAATCTATAAGTGGCGAATAAGTGATGTCCTAACCTAGGGGTGTCCAAAAAAACCGGTTCTGGAGGGCCCACCTGGGCCCGGCCTGGCTAGGCCCGACCTAGGCTATGTCTAGGCTCGAGTCAGACTTGGGGGGCCTAACAAGGCCTCCCTTTTAGGGAGATACCAGGCCTGGTGCTAGGCTTGGCATCAGTCCAGGCCTGGAACCGGGCCTGCCAGGCCCAACAAAACCTTGGGTTGATGCCAACGATTCTTTGAGTCGTTGGCACTTGGCATTAACGACTCAAGATGATGCTGTTGGCATCAACGATTTGATGCTTGGCAATCGACCATGCATCAAATCATTTCCTAGGGCCTAGGCTGCTAGCCTAGGCCCTAGGCAATGATTTGATGCTTGGCAATCAACCATGCATCAAATCATTGCCTAGGGCCTAGGCTGCTAGCCTAGGTCTTAGGTTATTTATTATTTAAAATAAAATTTAAAATTAACTCTCATCTCTCTCTCTTATAAACTTAAATAGTTAATTAATTAACTCTCTCACCTCTCTCTCTCATTCTTATAATTTAATTAAGTAATAATTTATAATCATAATATAATAAAGTTCTTTTATTTTAATGATTTTTATTTCTATAAATATGAGTAGAGAGGATGAGAGATCTTTACTCATCCTCACTCACTCTCTCATTCCCTCTCTCACTCTCTCAAATCTTAATCGATCTCTACTTGTCCTCAATGACATCATCCTCTTTGATTGCATCATCTTCATCGTCCGCGGTGCATGAAGTTGTGGATCACAAGCATACGTCTCCAGTCCGGGAGCACTTTGAGAAAGTGTGGGTCGGAGCCGAATTTAGGGCAAATTGCAAACATTGTTCGTAATTGCTGTCTGTTAGCGGGAACTCAACGCTCATGCAACATATCAAATTGTGCATTTCTAAACAAGCCCCAAAGTTAAGGCAAGCACAAATTCCGGGGGCCGGGAAAATTTGGATGTATGATCATATGTGTCAACGAGAGCTGCAGATGGAGAACATCATCAAACGTGGATTTCCATTCAATCACTATGATGATGAGGACGAGGATGAGGGCGAGGGTGAGATCGCTTACATCCATAAATCACTTCAGTCAAAATATCATTAGATAAATAGATCCACACTTAGGCATGTTGCATATAAATCATATATGAAAGCAATAAAAATTCTTTACTAAATTATTTTGAAAATTTCATAGGTAAAGTTTGTTTGACGATTGACATTTGAAGTGACAACATGAAGTTAAGATTATTTTATATATGCATAACTTATAATTTGACCGATCCCGTTTCAAGGGATCTAAATACATGTATTATATATTTTGAGAGTTTTGAAGTTCCGCACACCAGTAAAACAATCTATTAAATAATTATGACATTTATTCAAAAATTTAAAATAAAAATAAAATTACCTATATTTCTTTATATAACGACACTAATAATACGACAACAATTGAGCGTTTAAAATGGGATTTAAAACTTATGTTAGATAACATTTTTTTCATACTCGTTCCGTATGTCATATTTTAAATTTAGTTATGTAAGACAGTTTATCGTATATGAAACCATATATTAATAAAATTTATATTATGTTACTATATATATATATATATATATAGTAAGTCAAGATTAAATTTTTTTTTTAACTGGACAAGGACAAAATTTTTTAAAATCTGAATTTGACATGCCTATAAGATGAAATTCGACCTTTACAATGCTAAAAAAGAGCTGTGTGACAAAAGTACTCGCTACATACGAAATTTTATTTTAGTTTTGAAATTCATGATTTAAATGATTCTGATTGACAAGTGAATGAAAACTATGGATTTACTAGAATGTTTTTATAAATCAACTTTTTTATCCGACATTTATTATCCTACTAGTCCATTGCTATCAAAAATTTTTATAATGATTGCACAAAAATTAATTATTATAAAAATATGTGGGTTGTCCATCATTAATTCAAATAGTGGATTTTTTAAAAAATATTATAGAGAAGTGTCACCCATGTTTTAATGCACCACAACTTTGAATCCTTTATTGGGTGTTAACGGTGTAGAAAATCTTAGGGTCTGTTCGGCGCGCGAGAATTGGCTTTCTGGAATTGGCTTTGGATTCCAAAAAGCCAATTTCGTTGTTCGGCGCGTTAGAATTGTGCGGGTATTGGATTTATAACCAAAACCCACGGTATTGACTTTATACTAAAATTTCAAAACCAGAAAACTTGCCTATTCCCGTCGGTTTTGCGGGATTTTGCTCGCCCCGACTGATCCCGCGAAAACTTGCCTATTCCCTGCGCCCCGCTCTCTTCCTCATCCTCCTGATCGCCGGCTGCTTTTCCGGCGATGTCAAAGCCCAGCTGGACTCCGGCAGCCTCCATCTACTGACCGACTCCATGGAGTGGCCCGGCGCCGCCTACTCCTTCCCATTCGGGCCTGACGACGAGGAGGACCTCGCCGGAGAACCAGGAGAGAAAGGTAACCGGCTGCGCTCGCTCTTCTGGCGGCGGCGATACCATCTGCGCTACTACATCTCGTACGGCGCGATGTCGGCGAACCGCATCCCCTGCCCGCCGCGCTCCGGCAGCTCCTACTACACCCACAACTTCTACCACGCGCGGGGACCCGTGCGCCCCTACTCACGCAGCTGCAATGCCATCACCCGTTGCCGCCGGTGAAGCCGTAGTGGTGGTTTCCGCCGTGGTCGGCGGTGGCGGTGTCTTCATGTTTCTCTGCAATGCAGCGTCTTCAAAATGTTCGACTTGAAGCAAACGTTTATCAGAATGTGATCATAGTGTTAAAAAATGCAGCTTATTATGGGTGGATTGTGTTAAAGGGGCATTTCTTCGGATTGAATTCAGGAAAGAAATCCTTTTTAAAGTAAGTTGACTGAATATAGACGGAGTATGGAAGAGTTAGAGCAGGAAAATCACATGGTAAAAATCTAATTTTTGCAGTGTTTTGATTTTAAAGAAAACAGAGCGGGATTAGATAGTTTTACAGAGCGGGCAATTCCAGAAAGCCAATTCCAGTGTGCAGCCGAACAGCTTTTACATATCAATATCAATTCTGTTCACTGAAAACCATCCTGCAGCCGAACAACATAATTGGTTTTCTGCACAAAACCAATTCCTGCAGATATTGGTTTTCTGGCCAAAGCCAATTCCAGAAAGCCAATACCTGCGCGCCGAACGGACCCTTATAGAAGATATGAATAACAATTTAGGCTTAGATATAACTTTTTATGGATTTTAATAATATAATTATTTCAAAATTTAATTCCATTTTCAGATATTTTTAATTATTATGATCATTTCTATGACTCGTAGTTCTGAGAAGAAAGCACACAATCGAAAATCACGAACAGTTTTCAATATAAGATTTTAGAATTAGCTTCTATGAAAAAACAACGAACAATGAGTAATTTAAATGAATTAGGATTATATATTAAAACACAATTTTTAAAATTTTTGCGTACAAATGAAATAATTTTTTTGATATTTTATAATGGTGGAAAAGTAAGGTGAATATGTATCCTATTATGGCCTTCATGGTCCTTGATTTTTGCTAATAATCCAAACTAATACGGTAACTTCAGAGTCTGCGTTTTCTTTGAGTGACGAAATTTTGAACGAGTAAAGGAGTTGCCTGAACAAAGAGTCGTTGGAAATTTGCATATGCTACAAAGATTACTTGGATGCTATGAAGAGAAAGCAACATATTTCATCGATCAAAGATAGCTCGTCAGAAATTGAAAAGGAGTCATACTCCTTGAATCTAGTTGGCGAATATTATGTTTTATAGTTTATTGTTAATGTGTAGTTTTTTAAAGTTTGATTTTGCATTTTTATTGTTGTAACTTGTCATTAGAAAATGTTAATTTTTACGATTTTTAATTATATTTTTCTCTTTCCAGCGTTGCTCTATGGTTCTGAGTGTTGGACAGTGAATTATGTGCATGAACAAAAAATGGGAGTTGCAGATATGAGGATGCTTAGGTTGATGTGTAAACACACGAATCTGGATAAAATTAAGAATGAATGTATCAGGGATAAGAAATGAGTAACACCAAATGTAGAGAAGATGCGAGAAACTCAATTAAAATGGTTCAAACACATACAAAGGAGACTATTAGATGCACTTGTTAGGCGGTGTGTGGGTTTAGCTACTACGTATGTTAAACGGGGGAGGGGCAGACCAAAGAAAACTTGAAGTGAAACTATAAGAAAAGACATGATGTTATTAGGCATTAGTGAGATTATGACTGAAGATAGGGTGCAGTGGCGACAAATGATTCATATGGTCGACCCCACTTTGGTGGAATAAAGGCTTGAGTTTTGTTGTATATTTTGCTCTTTACAGTTTGAAAATGTGTAATTTTGTAATTTAATATTTTTGGCAATAATAATAAAATTTTCCTTTTCCAATTCTCCTTTGTATATTTTGTGACAATAATGTAAATGTTATAAAAATATAAATATTTTAATAAATAATATTTATAATTAAAAACATAAATTTAAATGAAAAAATATAGGACGGGCTAGGCCCGGGCCCGACCTGCAAGGCCTACACAAGCCCCCCCCCCCCCCCCCCCATGGAGAGGGGGACCTAGGCCAGGCAAAAGGCGGGCCCGGCCTAGGCTTGCCAACCTTTTTTAAAACGACTACCCTAACTCTACATGCACTACAAAATTCATGCAATGGCTACAATGAACCTAAACACCATCTAATGAAGGGTCGAACACGTGGATGTGCGACTAGCAAACAACCCTAAGTGAGATGGTAATACGTAGCTCTCCTACTTGTATTATGCAAACATGACACGACGGAAGGATCAAAACATAATAATTAATGATTAAATCACACGCATATAATTAAAATCATTCTTTAAGCAAAACAAAGTTTGACTTTTCTCTGCGCGGAGGGCCAAAATAAGTGCACACGGCGAATAATTCCTGCAAATCACAAAATATCGCAAGATAAAACAACCACCATTTTTTCAATCAAAGCAAGCATGAAATTACATCATTATATATTAAAATTGAAGAAATTGTTCCGTACAATGATAAAACAACACTCACGAAATATGGGGAGGTCGTAGCGTGGAGATCTGGTGATTCATGAGTGCTTGGTGGCTGTCCGGGAGAAGACAACTCTTGTGAGTTGGTTGGAATCCATCGCTGGAGGTGCGTAGGACGATATCTGGTGGCAATTTTCTGGATCTGGTTGGATTCAACAATTTGTGTGTGTGGGGTGGGGGGGGGGGGGGGGGGGTGGAGCTTCTACTAACTGTGAGATGCTGGGATCAAAGGGCTTCAAATAGTAGCGTGGCAGTGGGATTCTGGGCAGAAACGACAGACCGGGAAGGGTTGGAATTTGGTTACGACTTCAAATAGAAGTGTGACAGAGGGATTCTTGGCAGAAACTACAAATTGGGAAGGGTAGGAATCGGGGTAGTGCTTCAAATCGAAGTGCGGCTGTGGGATTCTGTGCGTAAACGGCAGACTGGCCCAATGAGTCTTGCGGTAGATTTGGAATGCTGGTGCTGGATGTTACGTATAGGATTTGCGCGAGGGTTTTGGGAAATGTAGGGCTATTGGAGAAAAGAAATATAAATGATTTAAAGTTACAAACCTAAGGAGTCCACCTTTGGGTTTCACGGCGTTGCACCACTAAAGATTGTTGGATTTCGGGAATTCTTTTCCCCAAAATCAACAATGAACAAGATGGACGCCCCTTATACCTATTTATAATAAAAGGACATTAGGACACCCTAACATCAATGTCTATGATTTATCGTGATTGTCAAGTGCCCGATCTCACTAAATAAACCCGGAGAATGACAAAGTAATATATGAAAAATCTTGTAAACAAAAATTTGGATGCATCCGCGGAGTCGGGTTGTCGATCCGGAGATGCTAAATTTGGTAGATGGCCAATCAGCCCCAAATTGGCCCAAAACTAGTTCACCACAGCGGATTCGCACCGTTGTTCCCATCACTATATCATTTCATCCTTTGAAGGGAAATTCTTTTGGGGCCCATATAAGGAAGACCCCTCATTTTTAACCATTCAAGCAATTCAAAGCTCTTTAGAACTTTCTTGCTTGCCCTCTCATTCCACGTGCTCTCTTACTCTTCTTGCCGCAACCATTGTTGAAAAAGGTTGACTTAGTTAGCTGCGAGGGAGCGCGGAAAGGAGCTAAGTTCGCACGCGACATTGTCCATGAGACAAGTCCATGACATGACGCTATTAAATACTTGTTTCTTTTTTAATCTCAAGACTTATATGGGGCATCCATACATCTATGTGTGCATTAGATTTTCAAGGAATTGGGTTTTTCTATTCATTTATTTCACCTCCTGTTGAACGTTGTGTTTGATGAATTCCATTACCCATTGTTCTTCTATAAATTCTGTTGCCTGAGTACTTGGTTAAAAAGAAGAACCTAGTTCTTTTTCTGGTATGTTAAAGCATCCCTGATAGACTCCAAGAACGATTGAGGAAGTGATCAGGTGCGACAAAATGTAGCGTAAAAGCCCTAAAAGATTTTCTTTAGGCTTAATTTCTAGTATTTCAGTTGGCCCATGAAGACATCAATTTTAGGTCATACATATTCCAAATGATAGAAACTTTGCAATATCTATTTTTTCTGCTCAAGGACATTAGTTTGTAGATCTGCTTCCAGGACCAAATCAGATTCTTATGGTAAATTTAGTTCTGGGAGACATCTTTTTTAATATATGCAACGTAAACAGTTTTTTCAGTTGAGAATTTAGATCCATAACATAGAGAAAAGTTACTAAAATAAAAGTTCTAGGCTAAGATGTCCATGGAGAAGCACACTGTACTGTCTAGTCACCGTCCTTCTATTCATCTCACCTTTATTTACACTAGATAAGCTAAGGCCCAAACTGCTCAAATATATAAAAAAGGGACACACAAATGCCCTGATGGGCTGGCCCACATTTTAACTTCTAACGCCATCCCTCAAGTTGGGGTGAGACTGCTATGAAAATCCAACTTGCTAAAAATATAATTTATGCTTGCTAAAAATATAACCACCGCATTCATGACAGCTACCACCACATTCATGACCTCTACCACCACACCAAACGGAGCCTTGGCCTTGTACTAGACTTTTTGTAGAAACTGCTTGAGTCATGCTAGTTCTCAAATTGTATGCAAAATGGCCTAATATTTTGTTTCGACACTAGATTTGCTCGTGTGCTCTTATTGTTCTTCTGTTGAGGTCACGTTCCCTCTAACAAAGGCCTAAAACCAAACACATGCCATCAATGAAAAGGAGACCGTCTCAATCTGCATCAGAGAAACCTTCACGGTGCCATGAGCAAAGTGACAATATGTCAACCTTACTCCCAAAGTATTGTGAGATATGTCAACCTTACTCCCAAAGTATTGTGAGATATGTCAACCTTACTCCCAAAGTATTGTGAGATATTTTAGCACAACTACCAACATTCAGTATCACCATACATCATGTATCAACCGCCTCTCATCCTTGACCTTTACATTACGATCCATATGATTATCCACATGTATGCATCTGAACATATTTGCTTCGGTCAACAAATTGAAGAATACTTTTACAATAAGATATACTGTAGCATCCCGCTTCGCATTGTGAAGTGTTGCCGCTCTGGGCCTTGGCTTGCACAGTTTTGTCCTTAAAAGGTGCTTAACTATGTAAAGGTGGAACCCCACTAAGCCAAGACAACTTACACCCCCTAAAAACACTATATGGCCCCACACTACCCTACGAGAGTCTCACCGTCTGTTAACCTTGGGTTCAACATCGAGCCCAACCACATCGTTCTCGAAGACCTGCTCCGATATTAATTGTAATGACTCACTTCACTAATGAGGTATTGTCCACTCTAGGCTTTGGCCCAGACAATTTTGTCCTTAAATGGCGCCTCACTATATGAAGGCGGAGCTCCACTCTTAACTACCAAAATCACATTCTCTGTGGTCGACGTGGGATTAGGTCAAAGCATCTTACACCCCAAGTCACAATATGGTCTCACAATACCATACAAATGTCTCACCATCTGTTAACATTGGGTTCTGTTAGAAAAGCCCATGTAAATAGCCCAGTATTGGGCCCATTTATTTTCTTCTTTCTTCTCCTCCTATTAGTCCCACATCATTGTATAGGATTTCTTCTCCTCTTCTCTCTCCTATATATTTGTATTCTCTCCTTGTATTTGGATTCTGAAGTAATACATACAAGCTTTTGAGCTCTTTCAACAGGTTCAACTTCGAATTGTAACGACCCGCTTTACATAGCGAGATATTACCCACTCTGGACCTTGACCTGCATTGTTTTGTCCTCAAAAAGTACCTCGCTATGTGAAGGTGGATCCCTCAAAGTGCTGTCACTAGCTTGTCTCATAAATTTATATTTCATTTTCATATCCTAGTGCAAGCTTCCAGTTTTGTTAGTAACACAGACGGAGTTGTAGTAAAGAGCTTGGACAGGAGATGCACAATGAAGGGAGAAGGTGAGTAGGATACGATTCCATGCTCTACTATGATGAAATAAAAGACAGGATATGCGCCAAGGGAGAAGCATGTTGCATGCACAGTCCAGTCACCTACTTCTTTTGGAATATTTTCTATATATTCACTGAAAACAGTATAATATTTTTCGTTTTAAAAAACCTAATATAATATCATGATCTATAAAATAAGATAAATAGTTGAATGAGGAGGAAATAATAATTGCTTGGGTATTATTCATCACTAGAGGGGTATATATAATATTACAGAGGACTCGAATACTTAAACACACGATGTGGGACTAATACCCACTTACACTCAATAATAATAATGCAAGAAAAACACGACTTGTAAATATCTCTCAACTCTCCCCCTCAAGTCGGATGGAAGATGTCGGTCATTCCAAGTCTTTTTGATGTCATCAATGAACAAGTCACTTCAAAGGCTTTTAGTGAACCCATCCGCCAGTTGATCTTTATAGTGGACGAATGGTGTGACCATTGTCTTTTTATTCAAGTGATATTTTGATAAAATGTCGATTCACCTCAACGTGCTTTGTCCTGATATGTTGAACTGGATTGTGAGCTATGTTGATCGCTACCTTGTTGTCGCAAAACAAGGAAAAAGGAGACCGTCACGAGAAACCTCAAGTCATGTAGAATTGTACACAACCATAGACCCTCACACATGCCTTGTGACAGTACACAATATTCTGTCTCAGCGCTCGATTTGGCCATTACATTTTGCTTTTTACTGTGCCATGTCACCAGGTTTCCTCCAACAAAGGAATAGTAACCTGTTTTAGATTTCCGATTATCACGATATCCTGCCCAATCAACATCAGTGAAAACCTCAATTCTCAAGTGATCGTTCTTGGAGAACAGAAGACCACGACCATGAGCTTTCTTCAAATACCGTAACACACAGTATGCTGCCTCTTGATGTCTGACCCTGGGAGCATGATGTATCTACTCAGAATGCCAACTGCATAAGTAATATATTGATGAGTATGAGATAAATATATTAGTTTCCCAACTAATCTCTGGTAGCTAGTGACATCTGCCTGGTCACTATCACCATTTTCACAGGTTCCATGATTTTCTTCCATCGGAGTGTTTGCAGGAACACAACCAAGCATACTGGTCTCCTGCAACAGATCTAGAACATACTTTCGCTGAGATATGAAGATATCCTGATCCGATCTAGTCACCTAAATACCTAGAAAGTATTGTAATCTTCCGAAGTCTTTCACCTCAAACTCAGAAGATAAGAGAGACTTGAGATTTGCAATCTCTTCGAAATCGTTACCAGTGATCACGATGTCAACCACATAGACAATAAAGACCACAATACCCTGATCACGTCTCCGAATAAACATAATGTGATCAGACTGCGAATGTTTGTACCCAAACTTGAGCATAGCCGTGACGAATCTGCCAAACCATGCTCTGGGGGACTGTTTCAAGCCATATAAGGACCTTAGCCGACAGACAAGGTGTTCAGATCCCTTTTTTATGAACCCAGGAGGGAATTTCATGTATACCTCTTCATCAAGCTCACCATGGAGAAATGCATTCTTAACATCCAGTTGATGAAGGTCTCAGTCCATGCATGTCGCGCATAACAACAATACCGAATAGAGTCCATCTTAGTCACAGGGGCGAAAGTCTCCCGGTAATCAACTCCCTGAGTCTAAGTGTACCCTTGGGCGACCAACCGTGCCTTGTATCGTGCGACCTTTCCTTCTTGATTCTGCGTGACCGAAAACACCCTTCTCGAGCCAATAACTTTCTTGCCAGGAGGAAGAGAAGAGACATCTCAAGTATGGTTCTTGTCCATGACTGACATCTCCTCTTTCATAGTCTGAGTGCAAACCGGGATACCTAAAACTTCCTGCCATGTATTAGGAATAACAATCGAAGATAGAGAAGCAACAAATGCCTGGTGGGTCAGGGCAAGATGGTGGTAAGTCACATGATTAGAAATATGGGTTTAGTATATGCAACCTTACCTTTCAACAGAGCAAACAGGATATGCAAATCCGCATCATCAGAATTTGAGGCAAAAGCGGGCACTGGTAGAGGCGGAACCTTAGTAGCCTATATACCGAGGAGCGTCGATGGTACACATGAGGAAAATGGGAGATCAGAGTATCAGACAGATGAACAAGGATAGGAGGACCTGATTCCTGAGATAGAAGGCTGTGGTGGTATAGGAGGAAAAATAGGAAGGGGAACATCCGTATCACCACTACAGTCCCCCCGACGAAGAGAGTGAGTCAACAGTAAGAAATAGGATTCCCCTTCTCGAAAAGTAACATCCATAGTGAAAAACATACGCCCAGAGGGGTGGGTGGGTGGTAGAGTGAGTTGACGGTAAGAAATAGGTTTCCCTTCTCGAAAGGTTACATCCATAGTGCAAAACATTCGCCCAGAGGAGGGGGGGGGGGCGGTAACACCTATACTCTTTCGTCGTCGAACAGTATCCAAGGAACACACACCGATGAACCCGAGGGTCCAATTTGTCCTGGTGAGACAAATGAATATGTACAAAACATACACATCCAACGACACGAGGAGGCAAGTGAGAGGTATAAACCACAGTCATGGTAGACAGCTGAGCTAGGGGAGTAGCATCGCCAAGAACACGTGAGGGAAGTCGATTGATAAGGTGGACAATGGTAAGAACATCATCACCCCAATAGGATTTGGGAATGTACATAGCAATCAGAAGACAACGAGTGACATTCAACAGGTGCCAGTTTTTTTGTTCGACAACCTCATTTTGGGTAGAGGTGGGGACACACGCGGTCTAGTGGATGATTCCATGACTAGCGAGGTATGAGCCAAAAGCTCCTCGATCGTCATACTCCCCCCACTATCACTGCGCAGGACACGAATAGAGCCTTTAAATTGGGTCTGAACCATTTTATGAAAAATCTGAAAATAAGAAAAGTCTTCACTCTTTTTTTTAACAAATACACTCAGTTGTGCGAGAAAAAACAATCAGTAAAGGTGACAAACCAACGAAAACCAAATATAGATAAAACGGGGGACGACTTCCAGACATCAGAGTGAACAACATCAAACGGAGCGGTACTAGGAGTAAGATGGATTTGGAAGGAAACAACACCTCAAGCGTCATCGATAAGTGCGGCAGGGCCCAAACAAAGGTCATGAAGGTCCTAGTATGGAGCAAAACATGGTTGATGCGATAGAATACAAGGCATTGCGGGATGCCTATCTTACCCTCCAACGAAAAGTGAAGAATACCTGTAAGTATTTTGATACTTTCCATATGGAACAAGAGAAGATTCAAATAAATATTGATCTTCTTAAGGAGCAAACATTGGGCAAGTCAGAATCCTCGCACAATGCTTTTGACACTATCATTAGTGACTTTGAAGAGCGCTTGACAAATGTGGAAACAGAAGTGGAAGACTTGTGCAAGCGAAGTCCTACCAATGGAGGAAACGTTGGAGCCATGGTGAACAACTCAAGGCTGGACGTGCCAAAACCTAAGAAGTTTGCGGGAAAACAGGATGCTTTGGAGGTAGAGAATTTTCTTTGGCATATGGAGAAATACTTGGAGGGATACGATATCATGGATGAAACATTAAAGGTACGACATGCTAGCTACTATTTAGAAGACATCGCTTCATTATTGTGGTACAAGCAGATATTGCCAAAGGACTTTATCAGATTGACTCTTGGGAGGACTTCAAGCAAGAGTTGAGAAGGAACTTCATCCCTGAGAATGTGAAGGATGAGAACTTGCGGAAGCTCAGGGAGCTGAGGCAAAAGGGCGCCATTGGAGACTATGTCAAGGAGTTCACAACACTATCGCTATAAATCTTTGATGTTACAGAGCATATTCTCCTTTTCAACTTCATTGATGGACTGCAAAATTGGGTCAAGCAAGAGGTCAAGAGGAAGGACCCAAGGACCACCAGAGACGTCATTGCTATCGCCAAGTCTCTTATTGAGTTCCAACGCCAATCCAATCCAATCAAGGAGAAAGACAAGTTCAACAATGGTAAAAGTGGGGGAGATCGGCGAGACAATAAGACCACCAACTTCAAAGGAGGATCAAATGCTTTGCCTGATCCGCGAAAGGAGTTTGAAGAAAGGAAAAAGAACTTTGTACCAAAAGACCGATGCTATGTGTGCAAGAGGCCACATCCGATGAGCAGCTGCCTAAAGTTGGGATCATTATCCGCTATAGTGGAGAGCCAAAACATCACCTCAGTGGAGAAGGTACTTCTCAAATGAGTTCATTGCAATTACTAAACGCTTTGAATGTGCAGCCAACAAAAGCTACATCAAGCAAGAGGCTGATGTATGTGGAAGTTTTGGTCAATGGGAAGACCACCAAAGCCTTAATCGACATGAGAGCTTCACACAAATTCATGACAGTTGGAGAGTTCAAGAGGTTGGGCTTACAAGTCATGAAGGGCGGAGGTTGGGCTTACAAGTCATGAAGGACGGATGTTGGATCAAGACAGTGAACGGCCAAGCGGGGCCGCTCGATGGAGTTACACTCAATGTGGAGTTGCACATGGGCACCTAGAAGGGCTTTGTGGACTTCTCTATAACACACATGGATGACTTCAATGTTGTGCTAGGAATGGACTTTTTAGAGAATATGCAAGCCATTGTCATGTCAGCGCATCACTCAGTTTGCATCCTAGAGAAAGGAATTGCATGCATGGTCCCGACGATGTAAGGACCATCAAAGTTGGACAAGGAAGGGCCGAAAGAACTCTCGGCCTTGCAAATTGCAAAGGGGTTCTAGAAGGGTGAATTGACTTACTTGGCCACCCTAAAGGATGAAGACAAAGGCGACATAAGGAAGGAGGTACCTCACCTCATCTCAGACATTCTGGTAAAGAATGATGACATCATGCCCGCCGAGTTATCTTTCAAGCTACCACCTCGAAGGGAGGTGGATCACAAGATTGAGTTGGAGCCGGGGACAAAGCCACCGGCCAAAACACCATATAAAATGACTCCCCCTGAATTGGAGGAGTTGAAGAAGAAACTTCAAGTGCTACTAGAGTCAAGAATGATCAGGCCATCAAAGACGTCATTTGGTGCCCCGATGCTATTCCAAAAGAAGAAGGATGGAAACTTGCGGCTTTGCACCGACTACCGGGCACTAAACAAGATTACAATAAGAACAAATATCCAATTTTTCTCATTGCGGATCTCTTTGACATGCTTGAGAAGGCAAGGATTTACTCCAAGTTGGACTTGCAAAAGGGATACCATCAAGTGCGAATTGCAGAAGGGGATGAACCCAAGACCACTTGCGTCATAAGGTATGGAGCATTCGAATGGTTGGTGATGCCTTTTGGTTTAACCAACACACCAGTGACTTTCTGCACTTTGATGAACCGAATATTCCACCCATACTTGGACAAATTCATGGTGGTGTACTTGGATGACATCGTGGTCTACAACGACACCATGGAGGAGCATGCCAAGCACCTCAGCTTGGTATTCCAAGCATTGCGAGAGAACGAGTTATATGTGAAGAAGTCCAAATGCTCATTTGGACAAGAGCAGATACACTTTCTTGGACATGTCATTGGACATGGCCAACTTCGAATGGACATGACCAAGGTGTAAACCATTCAAGGATGGGAGCCGCCAACAAAGGTGACTGATCTACGATCATTCCTTGGCTTGGTGAACTACTACCGTAGGTTCATCAACGACTACTCGAAGAGGGAGGTGCCATTGACGGACTTGTTTAAGAAGAAAAGGCTTGGCTATGGACGGATGAATGCCAACGAGCTTTTGAAGACTTGAAGGCAGCGGTTTGCATTGAACCAGTGCTTGCCTTGCCAGACTTCAATAATAGATTTGAGCTGCACACAAATGCATTAGACTTTGGGATCGGTGGATTTCTAATGCAAGAAGGTCATCCCTTAGCATTTGAAAGTCGCAGACTCAACGAGGCGGAACAGAGGTACACCGTTCAGGAGAAGGAGATGATAGCCATAATACATTGCTTGCAAGTATGGAGACATTATCTACTAGGAGCACAATTTACAATCAAGACGAATAATGTTGCAACAACCTATTTCCAGACGCAGAAGAAGTTGACGACAAAGCAAGCACGGTGGCAAGACTTCTTAGCTGAGTTCGACTTCATCTTAGAGCATAAGGAGGGGTAGACTAATGTTGTGGCAGATGCACTAAGCCGCAAAGCCGAAGTAGCCGCGATATCCGCAGCTAATGGAGGAATACTGCATCCCGTAAGACAAGGGTTGAAAGAGGATCCTCTTGCCACACAACTTATGCATTTGACCAAGGAAGGCAAAGCCGACAGATTTTGGGTAGAAGATGAGCTACTTTACGCCAAAGGAAGACGACTATACATCCCTAAGTGGGATAACCTATGGAGGGATATCATCAAAGAATGTCATGACACAGAATGGGCTGGACATCCTGGACAGAAATGCACTTTGGCGTTCATGGAGGACTTATACTTCTAGCCACAGATGAGAGATGAAGTGGAGTTATACGTCAAGACTTGTCTTTTTTGCCAACAAGACAGTGGATAACAAGCAACCCGCTGGACTATTGGAGTCATTGCCTATTGCAGATCATTCTTGGGAGTCGGTGACACTTGAATTCATCAATGCTTTGCCTAAATTCGAAGGGTGTGGATCAATCTTATTAGTGGTGGATCAATTCTCCAAGTATGGAACATTCATCCCTAGCACAAGGGACACTACAACGGAGGAGACGACACACCTTTCTTTCAAGAATGTGGTGAAGTATTGGGTTGCCGAAGACTATTATTAGTGATCGAGACCCCGTATTTATGGGAAAATTGTGGATTTGTTAAGTTGTTAGGATCTGGACTCAACTTCTCCACTAGCTTCCACCCTCAAACTGATGGGAAAACTGAGAGGGTGAATGCGTTGCTCGAGTGCTACTTACGACACTTTGTGAGTGCCAATCAAAAGGATTGGGGCAAGTTGATTGATGTGGCGCAATTCTCATGCAATATACAATAGAGTGAGGCAACTGGAAGGAGTCCATTTGAGTTTGCAACAGGAAGGCAACCACTTACTCCACACACTCTGGCGACCACAACTGATGAAGGAAGAAACCCAGGAGCATGGAAAATGACTAAGTCATGGGAGGAATAAGCAGACTTAGCCAGGGCATGTTTAGAGAAAGCTTGCAAGCGAATGAAGTGGGCCACCTCAAAGTGACGGCTAGTGGAATACACGATTGGGGACATGGTCATGGTACAACTTCTACCCCAAGAATTAAAAGCCTTGCGTAGCTTGCATAAAGGATTGGTTAGAAAATATGAAGACCCGTTTCCGGTAATTGTTAAGGTGGGTAAGGTTTCATACCGCCTCGACCTACCAAACTGTTTGAAGGTACATCCAGTGTTTCATGTCAGCATGCTAAAGACTTATCATGGAGACCATGAAGATCTTCAAAGGGGAATATCTCCGCACTGTTTTCTTTGTGAGCACTTCTTCCACCTCTTTGTCAAAAGACGTGGTCATCACTGGTCTTCATATTTTCTAACCCAAGATGTCATGACTTTGCATCTATGTGGTTAACCTCTGGAGATTTCTAGAGAAATCTAGGATCTTGAAGGATATTCTTTTACATAGAGATTAGTCTAGAACATTCTTGAAAGATGTAGATACAAAGATGATGGTAGAGTAGTCTAAATCCTTCTATTTTTTGGAAGGAAACCCCTTTGGGGCCTATATAAGGAGGAGACCCCCTCATTTGTAACTCACCAAGCAATTCAAGCAATAAAACTCTCTTACACACTCTTGCTCTCTTGTTCACTCTTTCTAAGTGCTCTCTTATTCATCTTTCCACGATCAAGTGTTGGAGGAGGCTGACTTAGCTAGCTGCGAAAGGGCGCAAGGAGCTAAGGTCGCACGCAACATTGTCAAGGGGACAAGTTCATGACAAAGAGCTCTAGTTCTCAGCGAAAACCTCCTATATAAGGTGTCTCAAAAAACCAGCAAGTAATTATCACGTAATTAATTGCAACAGTTATATTTGTAAGTTAATCATAAAAGAAAATATTTCCAATGTATAAAATTTATTGGGAGTAATTAACAAGTATGTACATTTGCTCCGGAATCAAGACACCAATTGAAAGGATAAATAAGAAAAAGACCGAGTATAATCTAACCACAAAAATAGATTGATCCGCTGTTTGGATAATATTGTCATGTGGCTTGACCGCATTGGATTTGTCGGTCACAGGTTCTATCTTCTTGTAAAAGCTGTTGGTAGACAGATGATTTGTTCATCCACAGACAATGCACCATTTCCCTTGGTTTTTTGTTGGATTGACTAGGTTTGGGATGGTCGTGTTTTTGATGGTGGGAACGTAAGAGAAAAGGCTTCCAATGGTTCTTACCCTTGGGTTTGAGGAGAAAAGGCTTCTAATTAATAAGTTATTGTGTACGTGCTCTTTTTATATGCGGATAATATTTTTTAATTGAACATAATTAAGACTGACTTAATCATGCCTAAGCCCAATGTTGAATCCAGACCATGATTCGGGAAGGTAATCGATGAGACATGCAACTAAATAGTTTTCGGATAAGATTGAAACGTCGACTCGAATCGTAGCTAGCATCCCATCAAGTTATGGGTTGATGGGCTTGGAGGCATTAATCTCGAACTTCTGGAGATCAGAAACAACATTCTATACCTGCATTGTCGAGGTTATAATGCGCTTCAAGTGCATACCATAAATTTTTAGTCGTACGGTATTGGAGAAACACATCGTAAAGGCTGCCAGACAAGACATTAAGAATCTGGTTGCGGCAATGATATTTTATATCTACTTGATCTCTCATAGGTAATCTTCTAACATAAGTTCTAGTAATGTTGATGCTAGAGGAAATGTGGATGAAGACGGTGGAAAGAAAATGGCGATTGGAATTGAACCATTAATGGGATTCTGGATTTCTACAACAAGAGAATTAAAGAAGGCTAATAAAAGTCCTAGTGTATTCAACAAATATTTTACCTGGGCTTGCCTACAACGAAATACATTTCCATTAATTTTCTCTGTGTTTGATCTCAACGGAGTCATCAGAGCAAGAAGCCATGAGAAAATGCTTGAATTTAAAATACGCGAAATAAATTGTATTACAAACTAAAAACATATATATTCATTATTATTATTTTATTTCATTATCTTGTTATTCTTGAACTTCCCAAGAAATATCCAATGACGGGTTCTCATTGGTACTAGAGGGTTTGTGAAGTGATAGCCCAACACGGTCTTTTCACGAGAGATTAATTGATGTGGAAAATAACTTCTTTAGAATGTTAGAATATTTTCTATATATTCACCAACAATAGAATAGTTTTTTTTGAAATTAATATAATATCATGATCTATAAAATAAGATAAATAAGTGTTGTAAATAAAAGGATTAAAAAATCGAGTCTGGGTAAGACGTGCGATCATCACCATAAAAATGTTTCACCACCCTCCGACAGAGTTTTTAACTTATGCTCACTTTTACAAGGTATAACACCCGGCTTGATCTCAAGAACTCTGAAGTGCCCGAACCTCCACTTGATGAAACTAACGTAAAAAAGAGCAAGATCACAAGAACAAGTATGCAGGAAATTGTAAAAGTGAGCAAGAGCTCTAGTTCTCTGAGAAAACCTCCTATATAAGCGGTCTCGAAAAAAACCACAAGTAATTAACACATAATTAATTGCCATGATTATTTTTGTAAGTTAATCATAATTTATACATTGGAAATAGCCATTAAAGAAAATTTCAATGGATATAACAATTTAATGGTAATTGTTAGAAAAGCCCATTTAAACTAGGCCCATTTTATAACATTTATTGTTTTTCTCTCCTCTTTTTAGTCCCACATTGTGTATAGGACTTTCCTCTCTCTTTCTCTCATCTATATATTTGGACTCATTTTTTGTATTTGTACCAAGTGAACATATATACAAGGTTGGCTTTTTCCATCTCTACATGGTATCAGAGCCACCGGTCTTCCTAGAGCGGCTTCTCCTTCTTACCCGCGCGGTTTGATCTTTGTCCGCTACCCGCCCGGCTTCCTGCGGCCTGCTGTCCTGGTCGCGTCTCTCTTCTTCTCCCGCTTCCTCTTCCTCTCCGTGGTTCCACCCCTCCCCTCCGGCATTTATAGCCGTCCCCTTCTCTTTCTCTCTCGTCGGGTCCACCTCTCTTCTCTCTCCTCCAGACCGCTGTCTCCTGCGGTCTGTTCTCTCTCCCGCAGCGGCCTGCCCCTCCTGCGGCCTGCCTCCAGCTCGCAGCGGCCTGCCTCTCTTGCGGCCTGCCTCTCTCGCGGCCTGCTCCAGCTCGCAGCGGCCTGCCTCTCCTGCGGCCTGCCTCTCTTGCGGCCTGCTCCAGCTCGCGGCGTCCTGCCTCTCCTGCGGCCTGCTCCAGCTCGCAGCGACCTGTCTCTCTTGCGGCCTGCTCTAGCTCGCCGCGGCCTGTCTCTCTTGCAACCTGCTCCAGCTCGCAGCGGCCTGCCTCTCTTGCGACCTCTCCCTTCTGCGGCCTGCTTCTTCTGCGGCCTGCCTCTCCAGCGGGTTGGTCCTTAGTCGCTGCGGTCTCTTCTCTCTTTCCGCTCGAGTCTTCCCTACTCGCGGTCTCTTCTTTCTACCCGCCGCCGGCCTCCTGTCTCTTGGACCGCTGCTGTGCTCAGCCAGACCGTGCGGACTCTTGCCTTCCCGCATTTTGGTCGCGGTCTCCTCCTCTCTCTTTTCTTCGCGGCTTGTCTCTGTCCGCTGCGACCTGTTCTCTCTCCCAGCGACTGCTCTCCTCTTGACCGGCCGGTCTCTGGTCTGGTCGTGCGGTCTTCTTTGGTGCCCGGTCTGTTCTCCTCGCCGCTTATCGCCTCCATGGCTTCCTCTGCGGACTCTGTTGGCACAGCAGTTCCTCCTCCTGACCGCCCGGCCTCTCTCCAGGAAGTCCGCGACGAGCTTCGGATTACTACAATTTCTCTCACTGGCAAGAAAAATTTCGTGGAATGGGCACACTCGGTTCGCCGTGTCCTGCAGTCAAAGGGGTTCCTTCATCACTTGACTCAGGCCGTTATCGGTACCCCTACTGAGGAATGGTTACGCAATGATGGTCGCGTGCAGACTTGGCTTCTTAACTCTCTTGATGACGAATCTTATCGCCTGACCATGTACCATGAGACGGCCAAAGGCATGTGGGACGAGCTCCACACTCTCTACTCTGGCAAGGATAGTCTCCACCATCTGTATGACATCATCACTGCTCTCCAGGCCCTTGATAGCAGTGGCGCGCCCGACCTGACATCCTTTGTTGCTCAGGCTCGGTCTCTGATTGAGGCTTGGATCCACCATCAGCCTCCTACTTTAGATCTTGCTGCTCAACGTGCCCAAAAGGAAGTTGTGGGTATCGCTATGATGATGGCCCGGGTCCCGCCTCATCTTCACAGTGTCCGGGCTCACATCCTCTCCTCTACCATTACACCATCTTTCTCTGATGTGTGCTCGATGCTTCTCAAAGTCTCCCCGCCTCCGGATGTGCCCGGACTTCCTTCTCCGGCCCTTGTTCAACAGGCACCCGCTCCCTTATTGCCTCTTCCATCATCTGCCCGTGGAGGCCGCTCTGATTCTCGCGGCCGGGGTCGGGGTGGCCGGTCTCGGCACAAGTGCTCGTTCTGCGGTAAAGATGGACATCTTGAAGCCACGTGCTATCGAAAACATGGGCGACCTCCTCGTCCGCAGGCCTCTGTTGCTACTACCGACTCCACTTCCCCTCGTACTGATCTCGACGAGGTTCGTCTTCAGCTCCCGCATCTTCATGGCCTGCTTAGCCGCCCGCCTGCCTCGGTTGCCTCAGCTGCCTCCATCTCCAATGAAGGTATCGCCTGCCTATCCTCTGGCCCGCGATGGATCCTTAATTCTGGTGCCACTCATCATATCACCTCTGTTAGGCCGCCTCAGTACTTGTCTTCACCTCACCCCAAGTACATTACTGTCGCTAATGGGGCCTCGGTTCCCGTCTCTGGATGTGCTGATATTTCCCTCACTTCTTCTCTCCTTCTGCGCTCGGCTCTCCATGTTCCGGGCTCTCCTTTCAATTTACTGTCTGTTGGTCGCCTTACTACTGATTCTAATTACTCCGTGACATTTACTTCTTCTTTTCTCATACAGGATCAGCAGACGCGGACCATCATTGGTAGAGGACGGCTGCAGAATGAGCTCTATCGTCTTGACGACTCTCCCACTATCCTCGCCTCTATCTTCTCTTCGGATTGGCATCGCCGTCTGGGTCATGCTCCTCTTCCAGTTCTCCAGAAGGCTCTTCCAGATGTTTCTCTTCCTGCTTTTCGCTGTGACACATGTATTTTGGGCAAACAGCCCCGTTCATCGTTCCCTTCTCATTGTACTCGGAGCTCCGCTCCTTTTATTTTGGTACACTCCGATATATGGGGTCCGTACAAATTTACTAGTATTTCTGGCTATCGGTATTTTCTTAATTTTATTGATGATTACTCTCGAATGACGTGGTTATATCTCCTCCGGGATCACTCTAAACTTCCCCGCGTCTTTCGGGCTTTCCTACTTGAGACTCGCACTCAGTTCTCTGCGCCCATTCGTACTATTCGTACTGACAATGCGCGGGAGTACACCAGTCATACCTTCGCCACTCTCTGCTCTGAGTTCGACATTCTTCACCAAACCTCGTGTCCGTACACTCCACAACAGAATGGTGTCGCCGAGCGCAAGAATCGTCACCTTCTTGATGTCGCTCGCTCCCTTATGCTTCAAATGCGGGTTCCCAAACCATACTGGAACTACACGCTCTCCACGGCTTGCTTTCTCATCAACCGTCTCCCTTCTTCCGTCCTCCAGTATGCTACTCCCTTCAGCCTCCTCTTTCCCACTACTCCGCCTTTTCTCGTTCCTCCACGGGTGTTTGGGTGTACCTGCTACGTTCACCACCTTGGTCCCTCCACGGACAAGTTGGATCCTCGTGCCGCCAAGCATATCTTTGTGGGCTACTCGCGCACTCAAAAGGGTTATGTATGTTATTCGCCTGCTACCCGCAAGGTTACTGTCTTGGCTGACGTGACTTTCCGTGAAGATATTTCATTCTTCCCTGATCTGGATGTCGCTCCGAGTCCAGATCCCGTCGTTCGTCCTGTCATTCCTGCTCCTCACTCCTCATCCTCTCCTCCTTCCCAACCTCCTGTCCGTCCACCACCACCGGTTATCCGGGTCTATTCTCGTCGCTCTCCTCATCCCGTTGCCCCTATGCAGTCGGCTTCGACCTCTGGTGCTCCGCTACCTGCTGCTCCGGCTCCCGCCTCTACCGCTCATCCGATGGCGAATTACGTCTCTCTCCATCGCCTCTCTCCCTCTCTTCTTCACTTTGCCACCTCATTATCCTCTGTTTCGGTCCCTAACTCTTTGCAGGAGGCGCTTCACCATGCTGGCTGGCGGGCTGCCATGGACGAAGAAATGACGGCCCTCTGGGCCAACCAGACCTGGGTCTTGGTTCCCTTACCTCCTGGTCAGCACCCTGTTGGGTGTAAATGGGTGTTCGTCATCAAGCATGCTCCGGATGACACTATTGCCCGCCTGAAGGCCCGTCTTGTGGCCCGTGGCTTCACCCAACATGAGGGCCTCGACTATGAGGAAACCTTCTCTCCGGTGGCCAAGCTCAACACTGTCCGTGTTCTTCTCTCCGTCGCGGTGCACCGCCACTGACCCCTTCATCAGCTAGATATCAAGAACGCCTTTTTGAATGACGACCTTCAGGAAACCGTCTACATGCGCCAACCGCCCGGGTTTGAGACCACGGGGGAGTCTCGGGTATGTCTTCTCAAAAAATCCATTTATGGTCTCAAACAGTCCCCTCGGGCGTGGTTTGACAAGTTCAGCAAGGTGGTTCGGGACATGGGGTTCACTCGGAGTTCTGCAGATTTCTCCCTTTTTACCCGACACCGGACCACTGGCACCGTCCTTCTGTTGGTTTATGTTGATGACATCCTTCTCACTGGGGATGACTCAAAGGGGATTCAAGAGGTCAAACAGCATCTGAGCACTGTATTTCAGACTAAAGACCTGGGGCAACTTCGCTACTTCCTTGGTCTCGAGATCGCACGGCGGCCGGACGGGTTGGTGCTCTCCCAACGAAAGTACTGTCTCAATCTTCTCAAAGATGCTGGTCAGTCTGGTTGCAAGCCAGCTTGTACCCCGATGGAGGCAAATCACAAACTGTGCGCTCATGCTTTGGATGGCGATTTGCTGCTTCCGAATCCGGAATACTATCGACGCCTTGTGGGAAAGTTGATCTATCTAACAGTCACGAGGCCGGATATATCGTTTGTAGTTGGGGTTGTCAGTCGGTTCATGCATGCCCCCCGGGCTTCTCATCTCCAGGCGGTTGAACGGATTCTCCGATACCTTAAGGGAGCTCCGGGTCAAGGGCTGATTTACAAAACCTCCGACTCTGCTCCCGCATTGGTTGCCTATTCTGATGCCGATTGTGCGGGTTCCCTGAACGATCGGATGTCAACAAGTGGGTTCTGTACTTATTTTGGTGGTCATCTTATTACATGGAAAAGTAAGAAACAAGCTGTGGTAGCCCGTTCCTCTGCAGAAGCTGAATACCGATCGATGGCCTCGGTTGTCTCAGAACTCACATGGCTTGAAAGTCTCCTTACTGACCTGGGAGTAAAACTCCCCTCCTCTGCTGTTCTATTTTGTGATAGTCAAGCCGCCATACACATAACAAAGAATCCGGTATTTCATGAGCGCACAAAACATATCGAGGTTGACTGTCACTTTGTTCGTGAGAAGGTACAATTGAAGAAACTTGAATTGAAGCATGTTCCAGGAACTGATCAAGTTGCTGACATCCTCACAAAGGCCTTATCAAGTACCCTGTTCTACCAGTGTTTGTCCAAGCTGTGTGCATATGACCTATACGCTCCAGCTTGCGGGGGAGTGTTAGAAAAGCCCATTTAAACTAGGCCCATTTTATAGCATTTATTGTTTTTCTCTCCTCTCTTTAGTCCCACATTGTGTATAGGACTTTCCTCTCTCTTTCTCTCATCTATATATTTGTACTCATTCTTTGTATTTGTACCAAGTGAACATATATACAAGGTTGGCTTTTTCCATCTCTACAGTAATAAACAAAACACATACATAAAACGTGTGCACAAAGCACGCGTGAGTTAAGGGAGGTGAAGTCGACGTAAGTCAACTTGTACTTGAAGCACATACTACGAGTTGTCAAAGGCAGTGTACGTGCATGCCTACGCACGTCAAGTGAAATCGACTCAGACAGAATCCGACGTACGTCGATTTCAAGACGCTAGTCAAAAAGCGGGAGCTGAACTCATGCGTGCGTCGAGTGGAATGAAATAATTGTTTTAATATTATAATTCTAACAACTTCTATTTGTCTGATTTTTCTTTCGGCACAAATGCCCTCATCGGCATGTTTTAACTTACGACTTTTATCTTAGGTAGCAATTTAGTGAAATTTAGCCTATTTGCAATAAGATTTTTATTGATTTGCAGCTTTCAATATCATAAATTTTAAAGCAAATTTCTGAATTATGTTACGTTTTTATTCCTATATTTTCTTTGTTATACTTGTATTTTATTTATTTAAAGTCTATTCATGCTATCTTGAAATTTTTTACTTCATCTTAAATTTTAAGTCCATCTCAGTGTTTGGTGATGTTTTTATTTCTAAAACATGTTAGATCACTTCATTCGGTCCGCTTTGCTGACGTTCACATGGGTCAAAAGTCTGCAGTTGGCATCTTTGAAGCTCTGATTGAGTCACCAAGTGGTTTAGCAAGCTTTGAGATGTCAGGAAATGAGGTGAGGAGTTTATTAGCTTCACAAGTTTCTTTTTTCTGTGCCTGATACTGTCCTATAGTAACACGTGATTTCTAATCTTACTTCACAGCTTGAAGGTTGGCTTTCCAAGGTTGGTAATAGATACAACCATTTCTCTCCCGTTTCAGAACCACATATAGCCTTGCAGTCATTGGTTCGACTCAACCTAAGGTATCAGTCACGAACTCTATTTTTCAGGGTATAAAGCGATTTTAGTTCACTCCCAATATATCATATATAAAAAAATGTCTCTGTATGCATATATTTTGTATAAAACATTGATTGTAGAAAGTGTAAAAAATATATCATATAGAAAAAAATGTCTCTGTATGCATATATTTTGTATAACATTGAATGTAGAAAGTGTAAAAAAATTGTTTAGATGCAGAGTGGCCCTTACAGATGCTATATTGCATTTTGTAGTTTTGATAGCTAAAATAGCCTAATAATTAGAGAAATGTACATCCATCATCCATGATACAATAAAGTATCAGCAAAGTAAGACATATTCTAATGGAGTTGACAGGCCATGAGAGCTGCATAAATTACAAGCATAGAACTCATGGAATCCCATAAAAGGAGCATAATGAGCTTTGCCAGGAAATATAACATCAGAATGTGACCCAGGCATAAACAATGCTCGGCTTGTTTTCTTCAATAGCACGATGCATTCAATGACTCAATCAAGATATATCAAAATCCTTTTTTCACCTGGCTACTATAAGCTGTATTCCAAACAAGACCAATATAATGGTAGGTTAATTGTAATCTCATCCCCTTATATAGTGTGTACATAAATAAAGTATAATATAAAATAACTGGCATGATTAATCCCTCCCGGTGCTGTGGAGAAGACAAAGTATGAGGGTTGTTTCTACATTCTTAGCATTATTCTCTCTTTAAAAAAATGGTAGTCCATAATGAAAAATGAAGGAAATTGCACTTTCAGATCCTACTTGTCCACCCAGGATGCATTGTCAATGGAATTCCACTGCCATTAAATGAGGTTTTGTAGGACCTGTTGTTCTCCCTGACTCATGGTTTCTATTGAAGATCTTGACTGTAGAATCCATGTCGAGGTCGTGGGAGAGTTTGTTTCCACTGGGATGGTCGTTGATGACCCTATTGAGTTGGGACGCTTAAAACACCAAGTGAATGTGGATGAGCTTTAGAAGCTTGAAATGATAGGGCCCAATGCACCAATGATGATGAATCGTCCAAATTATTGTGCACAAATCTTCAAATAGACCCTCTTGGCTGCCTGCTATTGAAGCGAGGGGTCGATGAACATCATATCTTCTGGAGCAAAGATCACTTTGTAGTGTTTTTTATTAGCTTGAATGGACATGCGTTGTTGTGCCTTTTCTAAATTGAATTTCAGTTGGCGCATGATCTCGTCCCACCAAGTGTGTGACAATATCATCCATGCGACACTCATTCGGCATGTGGTGAGAAGTAGTAAGTGGTGGGGGACGCCCTCCCATTTGACATCCAGTACAAGAAGTATTTGAAGTAATCCTAATGGTGCCATTGTCTCGCACTTTACTTGGTTGTAGGTCAAACAGTTGGCCACATATTGTTGGACATACTTCATCAAGTTACGTCAGTGCAAGGTAGCTACCAAGAAATGCAAGTATGAAATGCTATGTATTCCCTCTGTGGAGGTGTAGGGTCTGTTTGGCTCAGCTGTTGCTAATGAAAAAGCTGTTGATCGAATAGAGTTGATTGATTAGAGCTGGTGAAGTAGTAATGAAAAAAGTTGCAGACTGTTTGTATTGTCCACTACAAGAAGTATCTGAAGTAATCCTAATGGTGCCATTGTCTCACACTTTACTTGGTTGTAGGTCAAACAGTTAGCCGCATACTGTTGGACATACTTCATCAAGTTACGTCAGTGCAAGGTAGCTACCAAGAAATGCAAGTATGAAATGCTATGTATTCCCTCCGTGGAGGTGTAGGATCTGTTTGGTTCAGCTGTTGCTGATGAAAAAGCTGCTGATCGAATATAGTTGATTGATTAGAACTGTTTGAGAAGCAGTAATGAAAAAGTTGCAGACGGTTTGGATTGTCTGTGCATAAGTGTTTTTCGTATAGAGTTTTTTCAATTGAAGCTGTGTGGAAGAACAACTTTTTAAGATTCATGGTCACTAGCACAATTGAACATTATTTCTTGAAACATAAACCCTATGAAATTTAGGGTAATCATGATGATTCATTCATTTATGCCTCACTATCTCAACAAAACATAAATCAACATAATTACATCCACTTGAGACCACCAGGTTCTGCTGAATATGGACTGGATCCAACAGAGACTCCAAAACTATGGTTAACTAGATAAACAAGTTGAAGTCCACGACCTTGGAACAACCCAAGCCTTGAAAATGAATCTGTTTCAGCAATTTCTAGCAAGGAGGCTCAGATCTAGATCGGTAGGGATGGATTTAAACGGATCTAGAATTGTTAACTTTGGCGATGGAGTTCCAAAAACCACAAAAATGGTGAATCTGGACTGGTCTCCGTTCCTCCAGAAATGAAAACCCAAAACTGATTCTACTTCTCTAGATCTGCCACGGGGTTGTCGGACACCTTCCTCTAGAACTGCAGCCAAAAATTGAGCCTCTACTCTGCTTTGGCGGGCAGCGGAATGAGATCGCCGTGAGGGGAGGAGTTCGCCGAGAGGGGAGGAGTTCGCCGTGAGGGGAGTTCGTTGGGAGGACCTAGGGCGACGGCGATATGCATGAGAGGCTCAGCAGAGGTCGTGGGATTTCTGTCTCGCCAATTTTTGCAAACGAGAAGAGAGAGAAAGGGCTATTGAGAGAGCTAAACGTGGGGGCTCGCCGGTTTTCAGAGTAGAGGGAAATTCGATGTTTTTTAATCCGTGATTTTCAAAGAGCAGCACATTCAAATGACCTAAAATAAGCTTCTGCGGTTGGAATAGAGCTTTTCCATCCGCCAGAGCTCTCCCAAACAGATCCATAATTGAACTCATCTATCAGGCGTGGCATCCAAGTGGAGGTATCGATGATTACAAAATCGTTACTGTAATGAAGGTTAGGTCCAATTTGGTGGATGGTTGGATGAGTGATTGGATCCTGAGTCCTGACAAATATCATCTATGATGGTAAAATAGTGGATGTCACAGCTCACCTCCAGTGGATTTGCTCAGGCATCAAATCATCGTGGATGTGAGAGTGAAAACAACATGCCTTCATATTTCTGGGAGAGGGAACCGATTGCAACATTGATCACACCTGATTTTTACTCTGCTGAGAAGTTTATATCAACAGTTTCCCAATCTACAAACTGTTGGGCAGGTTAGTGATTTTTTGCGTCAGCAAGAATTTTTAGCTTTGGTGGTTTGTTTGGATAATGATGCGTCAGAGAATAAGTAGGGCCGACATTGTAACTCCTTGGAGGGGTATTCATGGAGTGAAATATAAGGTTGCTTGTAGTTGGAACACATATCTTTGCTTCTGAGCCCTTTGTATTTGCGGTGGGATAGGTTATGTTGTGGAGTGTGGTTTAGGAGGTAGGGTAATAATGGATGATGGTGTATGCTTGGCGTGAAGATTGGTGATGGGAGATTATTGTTTCAGTAGTGGTGAAATTTCTTACATGAACCCTACTTGTTGCATGGCAAAATATAATATTGTGGGGGTTGTGGACAAGGTGGCAGGCTGCATGTACGATTTGTGGCTGTGAATGAAGTAGCCCGAGTTATGGGCAGTTGCGAGGCCGACCACATGATTAGCAATCTCCACAAAAGTGTTACTATATGAGTCAACATGGTCGGTTTGCTGCACAATGCAGAGGCCTTTGAAAGCATTGCCTATTTGCAAACATCATAGTGTGTGTGACGCAGGACGAATCTATAGGCGGCGGGAAACTTGGTGATCTAACCCTACATGCTATGCAAAAGTCCAACGGTGAGATCACAAATGGATAATAAATAAAATCATCCCACGCAAATAATTCAAAAGCAAGACAAAATAATTTATTTGGGCAAAAACAAGCTTAGGCTTCCTCCGCATGAAGGGACAAAGTTAGAGCGCACGGCGAATAAAGTCCTGCAAATCACAATATTTATCTAACAAACAACTGCTATACAAGAGATCCACAACAAGCACAAGATCCAATCCAATATAAATATATTAAAAATAATAATCCAGTACAACGAAGACTTACCAAGTAGTGGGTTGACCATGACACTGAAGAATTCTGAGCGGGATGTGTAGGACGGCGATCGGACGTGGAACAGGTTGCGTGAAAATGATGGCGGTGGTTGTCCTCGGCGGTGGAGGGTGGAATCAGATTGGAATTGGATAGATCCGGCCACGTAGGTATAGTTTCGGATGGGCGTGGATAGATCCGATGTTTTGAAAACAGATCCGGGCTAGGAAAAAAAACGGGTGGAGGGAAAGGCGGGGTTGGGCTGGATTGCCCAAATCTGGCTGGAAAAGGGTGACAGGCTGCTATGGTGGTTCCACGGGTGGAGGGAAGGGAGGCTGGTGGCCGGAGGCGGTGGGGTGGAGTGAGAGGAGTGGCCGGAAGAACCTTCAGGCAGTGGAGGAATAGCGGGCTGAAGGGGAGGCGAAAGGCAAGGGGAGGGAGGGGGTGGCCCGACGGCTTGCTAGGAGGGGAAAAAGGAGTCGGCGGCTTCCTGTTGCTGAGAGAAAAACCTATACTTTATGAATAGTAAATTTCATTTATGAATAGTGAAATGGAAGAAGAATTCAGGACAGCATGACAGCGGATTTTGGGAGGGGTTTGGGGCTGCGGATGAGGGTTTCAGAGGTGGAAGAAGAAGGCTATGGATGAGTAGTAACTTGGGGAGGAGTTTGAGCGCCTAGGAGTCGTCGCCTAAGGTTCCACGACGTCTTCACCGTGGTGTGATCGCGGAGTTCCGGGATTTTCTTTCTCCAAAACCTGCAATGTCTTAAACCCGCCCACAAACCATCTATTTATAATAAAAAGGAGGATTAGGGCATCCCACCATCGATGACTATGATCGGCCGAAGGTGGGGCCACCTAAATATATCAAAATAAAATGCAAAATAGTGAAATAATATATTAAATCGATTCGCAACGTGAATCCGAACACATCTGCGAAGTCCGATCGTCGATCCGGGCACACCATATATGGAAAGTCGCCAAATCAGTCCCAAATGGGCCCAAAACTCGTCATCCGGCTTGAAAGAATTCATCTCCCGATAAATAGGGATCAAAATTCTCTCGCTGCATGCTAGGTAAAACTCGAAGAAGTCCACCAGAGGTCGCCCGAGTGTCGTCGCTGGAAAAGTGTCATCGCCAATCAACTCCCCTTGACTGAAAAGCTGTCATCTCCGGTGAATGGAGACGGCTACGCTAAAGTCGAAGTCCAAGGTCGAATCGTTCAAGCTTTGCTGCAAGTATCCAAGAGTCACCAACGTCTGTAGTGGGAATGTACTGGTGGAGTCTGGTCTCCATGATGCTCTCATCGCTCAACTCACGAGTGGTGGATCCCGATGCGATCGGCGGTGCCGACGGTAGAACCAAAGAAGATGAGTCACAAGGTGGGTAGGTGTCAGAAGTAGGTGAGTAGTGGTGACCATCAGAGATAGGTGGGCTATGAGGGTGGCAAGGCAACGAGAGAAGAGGTGTGGGCGGCTGGAAATTCCCACTGCTTGGGTCCACATACTCACGAGGCTCGTAGCACGACGTCATATCCTCAACACTAAATACCAGGTGGATACCCATACTTGCAAGGAAATCAAAATCATAGGTGTTTGCTTCGAGCTGTTTTATGATTATATGAGGATCCATTCGTCTAACGCTCAAGCCTTTAGCAAGCCTCACACGGAGCCTCACAACACAGATTCTCACCATCACCTGCCCACCTTCATGAAGTATATGCTCTTGCCAATGAATATTCGTATGTGCTTTACAACATTTATTATCATTAGGGATTTTTTGTCAGACCGACTCATGCCACATATGCAAACGACGGACAAACAACTCAGCAGACACATGCAAATGATGAAGAAATGACTCGACAGACTCATGCAAATGAAACATGACTGACACAACATACCTGCTACGAGAAAGTCTAATGACCTGAAAATCTATCAAGGAAGGTAGCCTATCATGACGCTCTCTCGGTGAAGTGTAGAAAGACTCTTCCCGTGTGAAACGAGTGCTCAGATGATCGTGAAAAACATCTACACTCAAGGGCGAGTTCATGAAGAGCAAAACGTCTCTCAGGGAGCGTAACACATCAGGCGGCTCACCAGGAGGTGTGTATGAAAAGTCATCGCGAATGCGACGACGACCTGGGTGAAAGTCGTGTGCACAGAGTTAAAACAATGGTGAAATAGCCTGTCCAGCAGGTTTGGCTTCCTGTTAATTGGGTCTTACTCTCCAAGCCGGTCCAACAACTTCCTCCCGTTCGGCCAAAATCCCGCAATTTTCTCCCGATTCTATTCAACCTGCGTTAGGGCTCCGATCCGCAAGCCCTTCCCCGACTTTGGCGCTGCTCCAAGAGGAGCGCTCGCACGACGCCACCCACGATCCAGAGCAGCACCTATCTACAACAAGGCCACGTCCCCTCCCGACGATTCTGCCCTCTCCATGAGCTGACGGGGAAGTTATTTCCATCTTGATTAACTGTTGCCGTTGATGCCCTATAAAAGGGATGCATGTATTAATTTTGGGGGTGATTGATGAATGTTGATGAAAATATATTGTCGTTGAATGATGTGGTGTTGAATGCTGTGAGATTTTAGGTTTCCTGTTAGAGTTCGCTGATTGAGTTATTGAAGATTGATATTGTGAGTGTTGATTTCCCGTTAGAGAGATGATGAAAGTTTTTTTATGTTAAAAATACTGTTTTTTATGCACTTCCTGTTGAGTATTGGATGTTGAATGATTGTAGAATTTTTTCTGTCTTCTGTTTTCCATTTAGGATGATGATGAACAGTGAATTTCATCTGCTGTTGTGAGGTTGATGAGATTGTGTTTAGTGCTTGCATTCTTTGATTCCCAATTGGAAAGTTGTCGTTGAATGTAACAGCTCATTGTTGCTCCTGTTAAATTATGAATTTAATTTTACATTAGCTTGCTGTTTGGGTTGAAATGGAATGAGTTCATTTTCCTGTTGAGTGGAGCTAGTTTCGTGGAACCACTAGAGTAGATGAACTTTACTGTTGGGTTTGTTGCTTCCTGAACAATTGAGTGATAGAGATTTCGTGGAGCCACTTTGCGTGTGAGTGAGTGAATTTTAGGTTGTTTAGTTTGTGTCTTCCTTACATAGTTGAATGAGTGAGATTTCGTGGAACCTCTAACGTGAGCGAGTGAATCATCTCCTTGGTGCCCGTGTGCGATAGCGACCGACCTCGGAGCGGGAGATCGAAGGTGACGAGGAATTCCTCGCGGGATCGCCGTCGACTTCGATAGCGGAAAGATGCCTATTTCCGTGTGTCACTTGTTTCTTCTCCCTTCTTTGCGTGCGTCTACAATTTCTCTTTAGGATAATTAGATTCATTGTTGAGTTTTCGCTCGAATTTCGTCAACGAAAGCTACGTCGAAAATTCCGAACATAAACTTATTTGGAGTTCACGATTTCCGTTTTGCTACGATATGGGGAACAAAACGAAAGTTGCGAACTTCCTTCCCTAGATTTAGAATTGAACTAATTTTCAAGAAAATTCATTTTTAAACAAATAGTAATTTTGTGCTTTACAAAAAAATTTTAGTTGCTTAATTTATCAAGTTCGTGCAATGTCCGCTCAAATTTACAATTCTTCATTGCATGCATTTAGGGTTTCCTAGAAATAGCCGACAGGCGTGGAAACCCTACGCGCCATCCTGCATCAAAATGTCATTAATATACTCGACTATTGTCTTGATTCTAAACATGACAACATTCAGCCAAGATGCTTTGTCGAGCGCTAGTGTGGAATGTGCGGGTCTGACCATTGGTAGCAGTTGGGAATTGAGAGAGGGGAGGGATTGAGAGATTGAGGGGCATAAAGCATGATGCATTCAACGACAAGCAAGAGCATTGGAGCCTTTTTTCCTCCTGACTACTCAAAATTGTATTATGAACAAGATCAATCCTACTGTGGTTTAACCCTCATGTCTTTCCCTTATATAACGGGGTACAAAAACTAAAGCAGAAAGTTGAATAGCTTTTAGGACTAATTCCACGCTATGGGACACGGGGTACGGGGCTGTTGCCACATTAATAACAAATTCTCTTCACAAAAAACACCTTTATCCTGTCCCGAAAATCCTGACCCACGTATACACCTAATCTCTATTGAATCCACATCATGATACCAACTAGGATTGCTACGTACCATTCCAAAGCCAGCCATTATCTTCGCTAATTCATAAAGTTTCAATCTGTACTCCATCGTCGGCTTCTACCTCCACTTCCCCTCTCGTTTGACTTTCACTACATGCTAGAACTACAAATGAGATTCTGAAATCAAGTGAGTTCTTTGTTCATTATAATGTGTGATTTTTTTTTGCAATATTTCTTTTCCAAATAAAGGACCTCTTGGTGAGTGAGCGCCCCTTGGTAAAGGATATCCAAAGAATAGAAAAATCATCTTGGCGAAGAACTGCTCCTTGGAAGGATGAACCTTGAAGGAATAACTTTTGGTGCCTTGCTAAGTTTTGTTAAGATCTTCAATGTAGACATTGAATCACACTCTTTATCCTTGTAATTTAGTATCTTACTATCTTTGTTATGGTAAATCGTGTTTTTGCAAATGATGAAAAAATCTTCTTAAAAAATCTATGAGGTTTCTTAACTATTTAGCGGAAGGAAAGTCCTTTTTTGTTTATGTAAAGATTTTGCAGATCTTGATGGGAAATGATTTCTATTTCTATTTGAATTTGTAGATATTTTTTTTCGATCCTTTCCTTCAAATTTTTCCTTCATTGTTCATCACCTATAATTTCTTGTCAAAGTCTGTCATGTTATCTACAGGTAAGGCTGCTGCAGTCTTCATGAAATAAACAATCAACAAAAATCTTATTCGTAATTGAAGATTATTTTTCTGTTGTTTCCACGGAATATGGCTCATTATTTTTTTTCCTTTATTCTTTTATGGTTTCAGGGGTAACAATTTGAATGAGAGTGATATGTCTGGCCTTCATCATATGTTGGTTAACATGCCGAAGTTATTAAGCTTAGACTTGAGTGATAATCCGATCGGGGATGATGGACTCAGGTATTTTTTAGATCAATGTACTATTTCATTGTTTCATCAAAAAGATGCACACATCTATAAACAAAGGAATCTTTGTTGTTGAAAGAGAAACATCCCGCATCTAAACAAAGGAATCTATGTCGTCCAAAGAGAAACACCCGCTACCTAATTATTTATTTATGCTAGGACTATCGGCTATGCAGGGGTCCCTCCCACTTGACCGTCACTTGAGCGACAACCGAGTGTTTTTGGTAGTCTTCATTTTAAGAAACAACACGATCCATTATATCAAAGAAATTAAACTAGAAGGGTCCGATTTACTTGATGGCCCTACATTTGACCACCCCTGATTTTTTTTAATACGTAGTATAGATAATTGAAGTTTATTGGTCTTCTTCCGTAGGAGTTTAATGCCTTTTTTTGTCAAAGATCTCGGGAAGACTTCTCGTGCTACTGAAATTTGGTTAGAGAACTGTGATCTTTCAGGGATAGGAGTATCTGAACTCTTGCAAAGCCTTGCCATGATGAAGTGTCAGCTGAAGACTCTATCTTTTGCCAGCAATGATCTTGGGAGGTGCATTAGCTCAAAATTTTTTTACCCCATGCTGTTAGGAAGAAACTTGTTTTAACTAATGAATTTTTAGTTCTGTGGGTCCACCATTGGCTGATTTTTTGGGTAAGTCGCTGGTACAAAATCTTAACATTGAAGATATTGGATTGGGGTCATTTGGTTTCCAGGAACTTGACAGAGAAATGACAAAAGAGATTGCCCTTGCTCATATTAACATAAGGTTGTGATTTTTTTGCTCTTTATGTTTTGGAATAATTATGAAAACTCCCCTCTAACTTTGTATAATTACAAATACCTCCTCTCTATCTTTCAAAATTACCAAAAACCTCCCCACTAAGTTTACACTGTTAACATACATGTATAAAAAAATGGAAGACCCCTCGACGAGGTTTGTTCTTTTTATATTGTATGTTAGCAATGTAAACTTAGTTGGGAGGTTTTGGTAATTTTGAAAGATAGATGGGATGTTCCTGTATTTATGCAAAGTTAGACGGGAGGTCCCAATAAATGACCCTTATATTTATGGATAACTTATTTTTAATATTTGAATTTATACCTGCAGCAAAAATCGTGGCGGTGTCCAAGCTGCTCATTTCATTTCTTGCATTATCTCCCGAGCTCCAGATATTGTATCTATCAATGGGGGTTCCAATTTAATGCCCCCTGAATCATTGTCAATCATTGACGATGCATTGAGGAAGCCAAAAGGTACGAGTTAAAACTACTTCATTTTTATGTTAGCAAACTAATATTATATCATTTTTCTTTGGATTGTGTCGTGTCAGACATGCATGATGAAAATTTGAACTTCTTAGTTCCACCCTCAGTTTTGTATAAACGCTAATTCTATTTTTATATTTATATTTCACAAGTTTTTAGCATTCATTCCCAAGTCTTGTGTTACAGGCTTAATGATGTGATTTAAAGTGGGGGTGTAGTTTTGAACGATAATAAAATGCGACCTATTTAAAATAATTGCGATCTTTTAAATAAATGTGGCGTGAGGGCACTTCCCGGACTATTTTCCAACGAAATAAACGACCTAAGGATCGCATGTGCTCATAAGGCTAACAAACGCCCGCATTCCGCTCTATGAATTAAATCATCCACAAGCTATTTGATAATAAAGGAGAAAATCTCAAATTGACGGCAAGCATGCAAATGACATTTAAGGCAAGCTCTGAAATTTAGTGATCAAACTAAACATTAAGCATAAAACTATTTTAAAAAAGCTCGAGCAAGGAGAGTGGCGAGGTATACCTTGACCAATCGCAACAACGAAAGGCTGTCAAATAGAGGGCTGGACGGAGCTCAACCGGAGGAAGAAGCTCTGGAATCTACTGAAAATGGCTAGGATGCTCGGATGGTGGCAACCGGAAACTGACCAACTAGAATCGTCGGAGGAGAAGTCGATACAGCCGGAGGAAGGGCCAGTGAGGTCGCTGGAGGTCGGACTGCCATGGAAGTCAGCAGCGAGGCTAGTAGGAAGACACAGAGACAGCTCGGGAGGCCCCGTTCAGGCCGGAAGATGGCGCTGCACAGCTGGAAAGGCAGAGACGGGCGCAGTTTTCGTCGCCGGTACCCAAGCGGGCTCTAACATCAGCCACGCTGACCGGCGAGGGAAGAGACGGTGGCGTCGAGCAAGCGGGGGATGTTTCCGGTGGGAGCGAAGGCGCACGAGATTGGCGGCGCTGGAGGGAATCGAACGAAACCCCAGAATGGTTCGTTCGATTCTATTCCAGCTAGGGCTACCAGCGGGTGGGGCTTGACTTAAATTGAAGGGTTTTATTTTTTTAAGCTCATTAATTTGAGAAATTCAAAGGGGGGAGAGTGGTTGTGACTCATTTAATTAAAAGAAAATTAACATTTAAAATAGTGCAGCCCATGACGATGGTTAAATGGGAAGATTTTGAAGGAGACTGGTAGGTGACCGGTTTAAATAATATATATATATATATATATGATTTTGATTCCATAATACTTAATATAATTGATACTAAATTTCAAAGCTTGCATTAACTATCACTTACCTAACTTGACGGACCTTTTCATTCAGGGTCTCGTTGGTCGGTCACGCCAACAAGCCCAACCAAAAAATTGCGCGACAACCCACACGAAATAAAAGATACAAGCGCGAATACATGTGCGACATGAAATAAACTATAATTAGGATGCGACACAGGTTGTATCACTTAACCCTTAGCATGTCAGTAATTCGTCATAGGGATGGCCAAATGTGGTGATGGAGACGGGAATACACGGCGTCATGCTCAACCGAAGCAGAAGGGGGGTAAAGGCGGAAGAGGGAAGCCTTGCTTAATCCTAACTCTAACTTGAGGAGGCAGAGAAGCGAGAAGGGGAACAAAGATTAAAATTAGATATTTCATTACTTCCCCTTTCCTTAAACCCAAGGGACTTTAGGTAGAACTTATTGACCGAAGAAATAATTACAAAAATATCCTTACATGAGCGATGTGATATGTATAACAACTCAAAATAACGACATTGATATAACACTTAATAAAAGATACTATTACGGACTGCGCGGTTTATGTTATAATTATGTAGGAAGGCCTCCAGCACTGGGCTTAGTTATTAGGTGTTATTATTATCTTTCATCTTGTTATATGTTGTAAGCCCATATAAAGGCATTTGGTGGTATTGTATCAAGAAGCAACGAGAAAGTTCTAATCCCATCTTGTATGTGAGGTTGTGGTAGCTCTCTCCTCCAACGAGCAAGCCCCGCTTAGGCAGCCGCAGTCACGGCTCTGTAGTATCTCCGCCATCGCCGTCTCCACCTCCAGCCACCTCCGAACTAGGCCCATAACAACTTGGTATCAGAGCTTCTCGGTCCCTTTCCGCCGACACACGCCAACATCCCTACCACATTACAAAACCTGTTCCCAATCGTTCTCTTCGTCTATTTTTTCAGTCCAATCGCTGCCACCAGACATTGCCTCCTTCACACAGGTCCCAACAACGCTTGGTCGCATCTCTTGGCTCACAGACACCAGCCGACCACCTCCTTCACGCGGGTCCGAGCCGACGCAGGCTCTCCGCTGGGAGAGGAGACAGTCCGACGTTCCTTGCGATCAACTACTAAGCTCCTGCGCCGCGTGCCTCACCTTCCTCGCGTTCCCTGACTACGCCGAACCCGTCTCAGAAAACGCGAATCAGAGACGTCCTCTTCCGTCATCCATCACGCTGCCAGCCGTCATGCGGGACCTCCTTGAGCCCAGCTCCGCACACCAGTTCCTACATCGAGCCGCACGCCCTCCGCGTCTTCTTCGTCCACCTGCCGAAGCGTCGTCCCTCGAAGCAGTCTCGAGCCGCACGCGAGATATCTACTCCCTTGAGCCCTCCGCTATCGAATCGCCTGCCTAATGCCTTTTTTTCCTGCCTCGAGCCCCTCCCCACATCACTTTTTATTCATTTAAATCATATGCGACTTTAATTTCTTTATAACCCGCCCGCCGTCCAAGAACATTTCTTCCGCATTGAGCCCCTCCCAGCAGCAAACACCCTCCTATCCGCGACCTTCCATTATCTTAAAAAAAATTCTCCTATAAATCCGGCAACATCATTTACCCATCAGGTGACTAACTTTCGTTTGCCTCCCACACCGCGAAGCACGACTGCTTGACACATAATTTGTGTCATCATTGGGCGGCAACGCGGTACTCGTGGCCACTCCCAATCATTTGACTCAGCGCGATCCGACCGCCCTGTCACCCGCTCCTCTTCTCGCTCCTCATCTCACACTTTGGGTGACTCGTCTGACCAACTAAGTCAGATTATGACCATGCTGTAGGCCGTCATGGCGCAACAAGCTGCGCAAACTGCTCTCGCAGACCGTCATCAGGAGGCCATTATTGCGCTCTCCAAGCGCCTCGATGATCTTTCTACCGCCCCCGCACACGATCATACAAGCAGCAGTAAAGCACTGCCACTTCTACGCCTTGCCACGCCACCCCTGACCGTCCTCGAGCCACCGCTGCCAGTCCTCGCCCTCCCCGACGCTGTGATTGTACCGTGATACACCAGATTGGAATTTCCAACCTATGATGGACAAAGTGATCCCTTGGGCTGGCTCAACAGGTGTGAGCAATTCTTCGGCCACCAACAAACTCCGGCAGTAGACCGAATCCCTCTAACATCTTTCCATCTGTTCGACTCCGCTGTTTTATGGGCCTCTCGACTTCTCACCGACCGACCGAATCTGCTATAGGACAACTTCAAGCGGCTATGCAACTTGCGTTTCGGACCTCCTATCCGCAGCAACCCCCTCGACGAACTCACATCTCTATGACAAACGGGGTCCGTGGACGAGTACCTGGAACAATTTCAGCTTCTCTTGGCGCATGTTCCCCTTGCCTCGGATATGCAGGTCGACATTTTCATCGCTGGACTTCGCGACCGCCTGCGACTAGATGTCGAGTTTGAGGCCCCTCCAGACTTGGTGACTGCTATGAGTCGAGCCCGACTCTGCAGTCGTCGCCTCCAGCTCGCATAGGAGGCCTACCCGCCTGCCACCAACATCGTTCCACAAGGCCGTATCGAGGGTCCTCCAACTCCACCGGTCCTCCGATTATCTCAGGCTGAGATGCTGCAACGAACTATGTTTTAATTGCTACGAGCAGTACACTCGCGGCCACAGATACACCCGACTATTCTACCTGCACGTTGAGGACTCTGACGACGAGGGCATCATAAAGCTTGAGGACAATTTTTTTGGAGGAAGAGTGAGATGTTATGGGCTCCGCAGTTTATGTTATAATTATGTAGGGAGGCCTCGAGCACCGGGCTTAGTTATTAAGTGTTATTATTATCTTTCGTCTTGTTATATGTTGTAAGTCTATATAAAGACATTTGGGGGTATTGTATCAGGAAGCAATGAGAAAGTTCTAATCCCATCTTATATGTGAGGTCTTTGTAGCTCTCTCCTCCAACAAGCAAGCCCCGCTTAGGCAGCCGCGGTCACGGCTCCATAGTATCTCCGCCATCGCCGTCTCCATCTCCAGCCACCTCCGAGCTAGGCCCGTAATAGATACATAAAATATTAAATGATAACTAGTGTGGGCCCATAACATCTCACCCCTCCTTGTCCTCAAACTAATGCAAGGTATAGAGCCTTGCAATGTTGTTTATCGCCAGAGTTGTAGCTAGAGTTGAGATGTCATTGGGAGGGGGCCTCCATAGTGCTCGGGTGCAGTGAACGATGATGATACTGTCTGTGGGAAGTTGCTTGCAACATTAATGCACCTAAACGGGCAGGTCAGATGAGTGGAAGTACATGCGGGGGAGAGACTGCCATAAGTAATGTCTGAAGTCGGGGCAATGGTGTTTTGTGGTTGCGGGCGGTTGAGGGAGATGAGGAGCCCGCAGAATGGGAACCACAATGATTGGAAGTGGAGGCACCGACTAAGTAGTAACCGCCAGAAGTAAATTGTAATGGATCAAGAGTGACTGACGGGACAGGTGGCAGAGTGCACGAAGCGGGCAGAATCTGTGGCTGAAGAGGGTGAGAGATGGAGTCCGCATAAACTGATTGTTGTGCATCCATGGTGGCGGAGTGTGCTTCGGGCACGATCTCAGGTTGCCTAATGGGCAGAGAGATTGCAGGGGATAATAGTGATGTATTGGCTTAACAAACAGATATTGGTTGACACTCTTTGTTCGCTATTCCAATTGAATCCCCGATTCCTATCAGGCCCCTACTCTGGCGCGGTTTTAAATGTTTGTAGAGCTGTGCTTCTAGGACTCAAATTTGTGACCTCAAGGTCACTCAACACCTCAATCGGTCGGCAAGGCTCCCCTTCATCAAATATGCTTGAAAAATTGTGTCATTAGGATCATCACTATCATTAAAATCATTTAAATAAACACATTAATGTACATTTAAGTGCTCTGAAGTCCTCTGCATAGGTTTCCATAACCCATTAATTGCACACAATTTTTAGCTAGGAAATGGATGATAACTTTGATTATTGGATGTGAAAGCTTAGGAAATAAAGTACCATATTTTTCCTGTTAACTTGTATTTAAATCAATTCCAAGCACTATAGTGGGACCCTTTACTATGGTATTTTATGTAGATTAATATTGTTTTTATGTAATATAAAATCTAAGTTCAGGTAGGCCTGCACAAAAGGCCCGGGCCCAGTGGGCCGGCCCGAGCCCGGCCCGGCGAAAGCCTTTGGCCCGGCCCGGAACCCGGCCCGGGCCGAACCGGGCTCAGGGCCCTTAAGGGCCCTGTTTTGGGGCACTGTCACCCGGGCCCAGGCGAAGCCCGGACCGGGCCCGCACGCCGGCCCGGTCCTGCTGCCAGGCTCTAAGAGCCGTATAACGGCTCTTAGAGCCGTTGGCAGCCAGCAGGGCTAACCCTGCTGGCTGCAGTTTTTTTGGCCTAGGGTTATGACCGCCACTAAGAAAAATAAAACTATTTTTGAACATAAAAATGCTAACTCTTACCGATCAACACTAGAAGTCCTGTTTTGCACCTCCCGAGTAGGGGACAAATATCAGAGGACAAATTTGGGCGTCAAGCAAGACAGCGAGACCTCAGGTGAAAAACCAACGTGGGTTGCCATAGTTCACAACGATAACCAGTATATACCGACACCAAACAGAGTAGATCCTTGGAGCACTTAAATTATATTTTGGCAAAACAAGTTTAATAAAATTTTTTGAAACTTTCGTTGAGTTTAACCCGGGAGTAGTAGCCTTATATTTGTATAACTTTGGAACCCGTTTCAAAATAAGCGCGTAAGTTTTGAAATTTGCACACGGGTCTGCTTTTAAAATAAAGGATAAAATAATGAGTATTTCTTTTGATAACCTAGTAATAACAACACCGCAGTAGAGTGGTTAAAACAATTAAAACCAATGTCAACGGTGCGTTTTTTCACACTCGATGTGTGTGTCATTCAAAATGTTTAGAAGCTTGGAACCATTTTTTCGTAATGCTTAATCCAAACAGCGAAGTATGAAAATTTGTGATCCAAAGGTCATTTTTATAATTTTTCTTGCGTGTTCTGACAAATATCTTCTTAATGATTGGGACACTATTTCATTACATGGTAATGTTTTTAAGGGCGACTGAAAATTTTGAAAAGATTGACTTGAATTGAAGTAATAGAAGAAAAATTTTTAAAATATTATAGAGAAATGCTGGGCCGCCGCTTTAATACTTCCTTGTGCTCGCTAAATATAAGTTTCAGTGAGTTAATTATTTCTATTTTTACCAATTTAAGTTTCAAGGAAATCCTAGGACAAAAGATCATAATTTTAGAATTAGCCCAGAAAAAAAGCACGCACATTTTTAAACGTCATACGAAAACACAATTGATTTTATGACCGGAAGAGATCATATTCAGTGGTGGAAAAGTAAAGCTCCCCATCATATGGCGACTAACAATTCAAGACGATCCTTTTTCTCTTAAGGGACGGGAGGAGCCGACTATATATATGTACAAGGATATGTATGGAAGCAACACATGTAGGAGAGCTAGTAAGAGGAGATATCTGAATTTATAAAAATGTAATTTTTTTTATTATCTTATTTTCAAAAATTATAAAAAAAAATTTTTTATTCATTTTTATTTCATTTTTTAATTTTTTTAATTTTTTTAAGTAATTTTTTCAATTACATTTTTTTGTGCATGAACTGTGAGCAGGAGAGATGTATAAAATTATTTTTGAACATTGGGTGAAGTACTGGTGGTTGGGCCACCAACAATAGTTCTCAAACATGGGGGTGGTTCCCCTTACTTATTGTTTGTTCGCTTCTTCCCTCATTAACTTTTTTTTTTAACATCAAGCCAACATTTTTATAATTTTTCTTGCGTGTTCTGTATCTTCTTCAGAATAAACTGATCATTTTCCTTGCTTAGGATTAATTATTTCAATTTAAGTTTCTATCATAATCCTTTCATCATTTGTATTCAGAAACGACGATCCTTAAGGGACGGGTTTGTTAATTTGTTTTTTTTTAAAAATAATAAAAAAAAACTTAATTTTTTTTTTGTACTTCAGGAGAGATGTATCTGTTCAATAATTATTATTAACTTAACATCAAGGATGAGATCATTTGCTTAGGATTAATCTATGAGAAATGTTTGTTAATTTGTTTTTTTTACTTAATTTTCTTCCTGTTCAATAATGCTGGGTAGCAATTATGACTACCAATTATGGCTGTGCATACATAAAATGATTATGACTCTATTTGGGGCTGTGGTGGTGGTTTGAAAATCTTTTTTTTGTTTGGTTGTTTTTAAAAATGATTCTAAAAATGATTTATCTCCTTTCAACTTTCCATTTTTTATTACTGGATTTACGAACGCTCCGATCATTAACGATCTTTCTTTTTCACTGCTCAATATTTCCTTTTTCTATTTGCGATTCTTCTCATTCTTCATCTTTGTTTTTCTTTGGCGACCTTTTGTTACTTATTTATAATTTATATAGCACATTCTTATTATTAAAAAGTTCGTCTAAACAAAAAATATATAAAATATTTTTTGAAAAACAGAATTTTCAAATAGTTTATAATTTTTTAAAACTAGTTTTCTATCTCTCTATTGCTGGTTTTTATTACCACTGCTTATTGTTGATACGGCTGCTCCCAATAGGGCTTATGTTTTAATTACCATTGGCATCCTAATTTCAATTGATATTAAAAAAAATTAAATAACGCAGTTTGCTCTCTAATAAGCTTCATTGTAATATGTATTCTCTAACATTGTATAGCCACTACCATTTAAAGAGGCCTTCAAAAAAAAATAGCAGTTTTAAATCACTTTCAATTACATTGCAAAAGACATTGATGTTTGATAATTTTTAAATTGTGGAAGAGATCTCTATAATTACAAACTCAGAAGAATTAACCCTAAAATAAAATAACTATATTAATGCAACCATTATTTGTTACCACCGTACAATGCCATGACGCAAAAGCAAAGGACCATTAGGTTAATTTTGATCAACAGAGTTTTTTTTCAAATTAAGTATTTTATTTACTTAAATTTGTTTAAATACAAATATTAAACAAATATTAAACAAATATTATGACTGCGGTTATGATTGGAATTGAGATAAAATGTTTTTCCACTCTTTACCAACGCCAATAAAAAACACAGAAGTAAAAAAAGTTATGTTCCCAAAAAGTATGTACAAGCTGTATGACATGCTATGTATGGCCTCACATTGTCTAGGGATCAAATTCAAATGTATTGTTGGATGTTATTTTTTCAAGTATATGTAGGTGCACACGATATGCATGTAGCTTTTGCAGTACCATCGCAGGTCAAATGTATTTTTGCATTCAAGTGGGTCTCCATGCACTCTTATTTTATATATATATATTATCAGGTGCAGACATGATTGGTGCGGGCGTACGGACATGTCATTTTGAGGGTCAAAGTGGTCTCAAATCAAAAAGTGATTAACATGAAAATTGTAGATCTCGGCGAGACGAACAACTTTCATGTTGATCACTTTTTGATTTGGAGCCGTCTTGGCTCTCGATTTGGGCCCCAAAAGCTGGGGCGGCGAGAGTGCTACAGTAGCAATCTCGCCGCCCCAGATTTCGGAGCCCAAATCGAGGGCCAAGACGGCCCCAAATCAAAAAGTAATCAACATGAAAGTTGTTCGTCTCATCAATATCTACAACTTTCATGTTGATCACTTTTCGATTTGAAGCTATCTAAACCCTTGCCCGTATGCCCGTATGCCCGCACTAGATATTTCCCCTATATATATATATATATATATATATATATATATATAACTTCCGTGATGTAATTGTGGACAACCATCACAATTATACCTACAGAATTTCATTGAATCCACAGGCAGGTTCTCACCCATAACCTCCCATGCACTGCCACTCGTTATGGGGGTAAGGCAAATAATAAAAAGCGAAGATAAAAAAAAAAGAAGGGGGCAGCCAGCAACAACCAACTAAATTATTGTAAATGGTGATCATAGAAGAGATGCATAAACCGACAGAAAGAGCAGACATATATCTCGGCGAAGCTGTAATTTTCAATCAAGGTTGCTGCTGTAAGCTCTTAGTGCTGACTGATGTTTAGTTCTGACAGCATGGGAGCTAGCTTTCCGTCATGCCAAAGCTTTACAGTGTCTGCATCCAACCATTCATAAAAAGAAAACTTTTATAATGAGAATATTAGGGCATTTGCAAGGAAACAGAATTTCAGTATAGTGCTGCCGACATACTCCATTTCTTACTTTAATGACATTTCAATATATATACAATTTTTTTTATGAGGTGAGCTTAATTAAAGAAAGAGCATCTAAAAAAGGAGAATCCCGCCGGCGTTTCTATATAAGAGAAGAGTAGCTTTAGTGAAGAGGAAGAGGAGCGAAGTTTCAGAAAAGAATGAGAGCTATACGAAGAAAGATGGAACTTCGAAGTCCTACGAACCTTGGTTGCTTGTTCGACGGAGAAGTAGGACCAATGTTCTAAAAAGAAAGGAGAAATTCTCTGCCCGAAAGAAGGTGGAGGGTAACAGTTTTTCTGTCCTTAATTACTCTAGATTGGAAAATCCCTCAAAAGGAGGGCTCAAAAGAGTAGCATAGGAAAGGCTTGGCTTCTTTCTCTCAAGGATGGAAGCTCTGTTTGTTAACATTTTACTTTACTCCTCGTCTCTTCGTGGGGCAGTTTTTCATGTGTGTCTATACACACACATAAGTACAGAGACGTGCTCATGCAACGAGAAGTTATGTCTAGGATTTAAACCTGGGGCCTCCAGTAAACCCTAGAATTTTTAGGGTTTAAGATAGTAAACCAATGCAAGTCTATAATGTTAGGATAGTAAACCCTAGAATTTTTATAGTGCCCCTCCATTGAAAATATATAACATGCCCATAATCAAAGCGACAGCATAGCTTAACAAACTTTCACATGGATAAATGGAAGGAGTGGGTGTGCTCTGGGTACCTGTGCAGCCACCAATATGCTTTCCCCCTGTCACAGAATAGAGAACCTTCAAAAAGATGGCAACTAGATTCTTCAAACTGTTTTTTACAGTAAGAGGAAATAAACAAAAGAGGTTTTATGGGGTTTAAAAGAAATTCAGGATCCAGACGTATTAATGTGACCGAATCCGACATTATACTTCACTTCATATGAGAAATAATCATAACACATTCAATTAAACTATAACACGAGCTGAGGCTTGAATAATCAAGTACACCCAACTCTAATCAAAATCATTGCAATCTTGTTCTTATTTTTGATCAAACAAATCATTTTGATGCAATTCATATGTTAGTTAGAAAAAAATGCATTGTTATTAACTCAAGGATGCATTTTTAATAAAGTACATCTGAAATTGGAATACATAAAAAAACAATAAAAATCAAAAATTTATTGAAAGCAAATAAAAGTTTCGAAGCTTCAAAATTTGTCGCATACCGATAAAAACATTTGGAACTGTAAATTGTCCTGTAAGTCTTTCCAAGACTTTTTGTAGTTGTGGACCTTGAGAGCCTATGTGAAAAAAAAAAGTGTCAGTTATATACACATGAAAATCGAAGAAGCGGATGTTATTCACCAGGACCTCCCCTCGAAGTTTGCGTAATTACAGCTTGCACTCTTCTAACTTTCAAAAGAACAAAAACCTCTCTTCAATGTTTACATTTCATAACATCCATGCACAGAAGTACCCCCAATTAGAGTAAATCTTCATAGAGGATTTTTGTGCATAGATGTTAAGAAATGTAAACATTGAAAGGGGTAATTGTAATTTTGAAAGGCCCATGAAGGGAGATCATGTGATGCCGATGACATTTCAGCCGTCATGTATCGTGCACTCGGGGATGCCGTGCAACGGCTAGAGGTGGCATGCTCTTTCTGTTAGTATTTGACAATGTGGTACTTTTTCTCCCATTTCAGTATTTGAGGGGTAAGAATTCCCTTATAGGTGAAGGTTCAAATTTTAAATTATGCATCTATAGCCTAAATTCTTGAAAATTCAAGGAGGGTGGGTGCACTATATGTCTTCAAAGAGCATATATCTAGAGGATTCTCAGGAGTTCACAGGAGTAATGAAATAGTGAGTTCAAGTTGTGAGTCATGTACAAAAGATAGAAATCACGTCAAGTTATATGCAGTAGAAAAAGAGAGCTTTCACCGCAAGTAAAAAAAATACAGTCAGAAGAAGACTTTTCTATAGTTACCGGTGTAAAAATTTGTGAAATGCGGAAACGGGAAACCATATCGCAGGAACACTCAACCAAACCAAGCCAAATAAACCAGATGCAACTAGAAGAGCAAAAAATTTTGTACTATCAATCTTCTTTACAGTGCGAGACATACATGGTGAGACATGATTCGTCAATGTACCCGATGGAAGCAAAAAACAACAAGACAAAACCTAGCCGCGCGGTTAGAAATAGTAACCGCCGACTCTGCCAAACTGAACTAAAGAGTCCGCTGAAGTCGTCAAGTCGCCAGAACGCAACCTAACTGCGCGGACACCCCGTTATTACAAGCTGAGGAACTCTGTCCGCAATTTGCAAGCCGCCTAACCGCGAGGTCGCCTAGCCGCCAGATAGCGGCGAATATCACCTGCCGAACTGAACAGACCGACCGCAAGAAGCGGACAACCTTATTGAACTGGGAAAGATTGTTGATGAGAAGACCGTCTAGTCGCAAGTCGCGACCTGCTGCTAACCGCCGATTGTAACCGCAGAGTCCGCACTGATCCCTGACGCAAGTCAGAACCAAGTCTCTGGCTTCTCAGCGTAATCCGCACAATCTGCAACAACAAACACCGGTTAACTTCTCAAACCATGTGGACACAAAAAACTTTTCGCAACAACCAACCGAGCTAACTTACTGTTCATTTGGGTGTAGTTATGATGTGACAAGAGGTAACTATTTAGAAGCGCGGAGAGTAGTGTGGTCACCCCCAAACCGATATGAACACCATCCATCTCGCAGCTAGCACAAGACGTATCCGCACAGCGCAGACACAAAGCCAGTCCGCCTTGTAGCCCCGACAAGGCCGAATAAGCCAGTCTGTCAAGGTCGCACCAACAAGGCCGAACAAAAGGTCTATCCGCCTTGAACACCGCCTAAGGCCAGAGCTTGGATCAGTTCGCTAATACCTGCGGATACCGCCACCAGTCCGCACATCTAGCCATCCCTGGTGCAAACACAACACCACCGAATACAAGAGCCAATCCGCACACACCGGCGGACTTAAACACCAGTCCGCACTAACCGGCAAATTCCACGGTTTCCACCAAACCGTCCACCAAAGCAAGTCCAAGGGTACAAGTACATGCCAAAATCATGAGCTCCAATAGAATCCGCACCACGCCGGACTCGGCGAACTCCAGATGAGTCCGCAGCTCCCGTGGATATCAAACCCATCCGTCTGGTTACATCCTGGGAACAAGCCGACTGCAGAACTCTAGCCGACCTGGCTAGTCTCCATACCTGTCCGCCCAGACCTCACGGACAGTCCACCCCAGGCCGCCACTACCTAGTCCCGCGGTCTGCCCGATCAGACCGCCACCATCTAGCCGCGCGGTCTGCCCGGTCAGACCGCCAACTTCACTTCAAAAATTTAACAACCAGAAGAATTCTATACCTCGCACTAAAGCATGAATTTAAGATCATATGCAAAGTGCAGACGAAGGCTTAGTTTGGCGGGGTGGTGGGCCTTCCGCGGAAATCACCGCACCGCCACCGTGGTCATCACGAGGTGGTTGATTTCCGCGGAAATCCCGCGGCAGGGCGGAGCCCTACCGCCCGACCATGCACATTCCTGGAATGCACGGAGGCGGCAGGGCGGTGAGGTACGCGCGACCGGCGCGTATCTGTTGAAAGGGGGGGCCAGCCCCTCTTGGGAAGCCCGGGGAAGAAGAAAGCCCACATCCCGATTGCAGTCGGTGCACTCCAACCAAATCTCCCGGGGCCCACAGCTTGGGGAAATCCCGGGAAGATTGTTGAGGCTCGGGCTTGATCCCGAGACCTCCTTTATCAAGCTCCTTCATGGAGTCCTGATACCCAACTCCATAAAGGAGCTTGATAAAGGAGATCCCAGGATCAAGCCCGAGCCTCAACAACCTTCCCGGGATTTTAGCTCAGTTGGGTATCAACACTCCATGAAGGAGCTTGATAAATGAGGTCCCGGGATCAAGCCCGTGCCTCAACAATCTTCCTGCGATTACCCCAAGCTGTGGGCCCCGGGAGATTTGGTTGGAGTGCACCGATTGCAGTCGGGATGAGGGCTTTCTTCTACCCCGGGTTTCCCAAGATGGGCCAGGCCCCCCTTACAACAGTATCCGCCCTGCCAAATGAAGCCTAAGTTTCCTCACGAACGTTTTAAATTGACAATAGCACCAGATTCACCTTAGTGGTGAATGAATTTGGCTGGAAGTATGTGACCCAGTATATTGGCATAACCAAGAAGAAAAGTTGGATGCGAACATTTTAATGGTACATACGAGTTACCTTAAGCTCTGAGGAATATTCCTTTATATTTAAATTTGAGTCTAGGTAAGGATGGGAAAAGCTCTTATTTAAATTAGTTTAAATTTTAACCTTTAGTTTACAATAATTAAAATTGATTTTAATGTGATTAATAGGAGCAAAATAATGTCAAAGCATGGTAAAGAAACTGACAAGAAAAATTGCTCATTTCCGTGAAGATTGTCTAATTAAATATTCTCATCATCAATTTTTGGTTCAAAATGCCAAGTGGAAGCTACACTGCTACAGCACGTGTTGTTGACGAAGCTGAATTCTTCAAAGCCAGGGATGATGCAGGATACATCACTACTAAAGTAAACATCAACGCTGTGCAGGATGCTTTGTGCATAGGGCTGCCCTTTTATTAGCATATTTTGATGTTTGTATCTATGAAAAAAATGATTGTATCTTTATGTTATGTACAAGGTATTATAATTGTGGAATGTTGAGTTGTCAATATAATGACCTTAGTTTGTTGTGGTCTATGATAGTCTTTTATAATATAATAATGTCAGATTCATGTATGAGTTAAAACCTAAGCTAAGTACAATATAGTTATTCATTGATGGATCTCATTAAAACCCCAAGCCACATTCAACCCATTTCATGCATGATAAACCTTTCAGGGTGTGTTCGGCGGGACGAAATTGACATTCTGGCATTGACTTTCAGAAATAGTAAAACCATTTCTTGTGTTCGGCCGGACGGAATTGTAGCAGAATCGGTTTTCGACTTAAATACGATGGTTTTAAACCTACGCTAACAAGTCGATCCCCCAATTCTTACCTCCCGAGACGATTTTTCGCATTTTCCTTCTTAGCCGACGGAGCTGCTCTTCCCCGACGCCGGTCTTCATCATCCCCGATCATCCGCCTTCTCTTCTTCCGGCGCAGGTATACCTCCTCCTCTGATTCTTTTCTTCCTCACCTTCTCTTCTTCCTCACATTCTTCTTCCCCGTTCTTCTACCCCCTCCTCCTCTTCCTCCTCCGATTCTCTTCTTCCTGAAAAAAATTACTGAGATCAATTAGAAAGTATTTATAATTGATTAGAACGTATTTATCAATTTCATTTTTAATCGATTTCGGTTTTCAGATCTAGACCTAACTAACTAAATCCTTCGACCTAATCGATTTCTCTTCCCCGATGATTTTACAGTTCCTTCGACCTAACTTATTTGATTCAAGTTTACATTTCATGGGTCTTTTCAGTTATTTTCAGACTAGAACTTAGATTTTGATTCAAGTTTTAATTTCTGTTTTCAGTTTTTCAGATTTTAAATAAGGCTTTGATATTGGTTGTTGTTCCATTCATGCTTTCTGTTTTCAATCTCAAACCTGCTGAAGTCGGCAACCTGCTGCTCTAAATTTTTATTTCTGTTTTTGTTCTCTGATTTAGATCTAGGTCTCTGAGTCAGGGTAATTAAGGGGCTGAAATAAAATGATCATAAATAAGAGTTGAAAGTACGCCCATTCTCTGTTTTTGTTCTCTGATTTTTAATTATTTGGGTTCCCATTTCCTTCAAGCTAAGGCAAATAAATCCATGAAGCTTCTCTATTAGATAACAGGAAGCTTCACATTTCTTTCTTGCTTGCCTAGATAACATGAAGCTTCTCTATTACTATATTACATGTGCAGATCTATTCCTTTACTACTATTATTTTGAGATGATTAGATCAATATTTTTTAGAATTAGTTTCAGTCACAGTTCAAGAATTAGTTTCAGTCACAGAGCCTTCAAATTACTTCCGGTCACAATTTAAATTTAGTTTGTTATTTTGGCTTTGCCTGTTTCACTTTGATTAGCACAAGATATTAATTTATTTTGTCTTTGGTTTTTACTATGATTTGTAAATCTAGGCTTTGTCATGGATCACGCAGAGGTACAAAAAAATGTAATATGAATATTATAATCAAGTCAGCAGTTGCTGCAACTTATGGCGCAGCTGTAGCCATAGAGAAATTGGCTGACTCGGTGGAAAAGGCAGCGGGGAGCAAGTCTGCTGGGAATGTTGATGACATATATGTCGCACTAGCTCAGATGAAGGATTTAGACCGGGGTGATTTTCTCAAGACGATGGATATACTGTGTCATGATAATGTCAAACGTGACATATTCATGCAGCTACCTGAAGATATGAAGGGCATATGGCTGCGAATGTAGTTTGATCGCTAGATCTGTGTCTTTTTTGAATGCAGTTTGATCGCTAGATCTGTGTCTTTTTTGAATGCAGTTTGATGGACATTTATCTATTTTGTATTTTTATTTATGGACAATATTTGTGTGGTATTTTGAACTATAATTATCAGTAGTAGTTTACTTTCCTCGTTTAATTTGAAAATGTATACATTTTAAAAATTTTAATTTCAGAAAGCCAATTCCAGTGTGCAGCCGAACAGCTTTTACATACCAATTCCAATTCTGTTCACTGAATAACATCCTGCAGCCGAACAACATAATTGGTTTTCTAGCCAAAGCCAATTCCTGCAGATATTGATTTTCTGGCCAAAGCCAATTCCAGAAAACCAATACCTGCGTGCCGAACGGACCCTCAGTAATTTTACCATAATGTTATTGACCTGAACTGAAAATTGGGAAAACTCAAGCTCCGTGTCTTCTTGATTTTCATAGTTACAACTATGTGAAATTCATCTCATACTTAATGAAAACTGAAATTTCAAAATTTTCATATCTGAAACTTCATCCCTTGCAGATTTCCAACCTTTGGGTTATAAACAGGTCAAACTAACAGCTGATATCATCACCACATTCATTAAGGCATAACACGATGTTTCCTCTTCATAGCTTGGTCTTCCACCTTCCTAAAATCTACCACAAATTTAAATTTAAACCCACTCTACAACTCTTACCCTCTCTCTTAAAAAAGTGATCCATCTCTTGGGCCACCCCTTCTGCTAGGATGTAAATATGAGTCATATGTGTAAATATAGTAATTTATGAAACTATTCTATGAATAAAATAGGGTTTTCTTCTAACATTGAGTGTGAGTTTTTGCAATACTCTTCAAGTGAAAGACTTTTAAAGATTTGTTATGGTTCCCGACGATATGGTATCTATTACTTTTATGCATATGTTATTAAGTCGTTATTTAGAGTTGTTGTGTCTTTACTTTATGTTCATGTCCGCACATGTTGCATCATTGTTTTATGTTGGTGTCATGTATCCTTTATTAAGGACCCATTGGGTCATGAGATGAGGAAACAATAAAATATTTACTTTACTCTCTCTTAATATTCCCTTCTGTCTTCTCTTCCTCCTCAAATTAGGTTTAGGATTGAGCAAGCTCTCATTCTTCATCCCCCAACTCCTCTGATTGAGCACAGGTCTCTTTTGTCCTCGCCTCCCTCACCACCTCCAACCACCCCTTCTACTGATTACTAATACATTTCGGGTTAGCCAGTACCATGAGTGTGAAAACAACCCTCGGCAAATGACCACCAAGGACAGAGCGAAGTCAGCTTGGCGAAGGGCTGACTATGGTGATTGAGTTCAGTTGGAAGGATGGAGAGGCAAAAAACTGTTCGTGGAAATCTTATGATACGATCATCTTACCATCATATACTAATGTAAGATGAAATCTCGAATTCATTTTTAAATATTAAATTTAAGTTTTTTTAAATATGAGGCGCACAAGAGACCTTTATGAATAATGGTAAGTGATACTCGACATTAGGCTCGCACACACATAAAAAAGACAACATTCGAACATATCATTAATATGAATTAACTCACCACATGCATACACGGAGAGAAATGAAAATGCACGAATATGAAAATTGACAACAAATAGGTTCTAAGTTAATTAAGGACAAGCATGCTTTGAATTTAAGACTAAATAAAACAAAGCATCAAATCATTCTAACATATCAGGAGTAAGAGAAAAACAAAGATATACTTTAGTGCATAAGTGAAACATCAGATCAGTCCGACATTGTAAATTAGTTGAGAGCTAATAAAGTCAATTTCATGCTAATATCTTCCAATAAAACTATGTAAATTTGTTTCCTCATCCACATAATTAGCAAACATTTTTGTTAGACATTCTAGATAGGATCTGTTAAGTTTCCCCTAAATCAGCTATCCACCTCTTCCTCTTCCTCGTCTTCTTCGTCGTCTTCTTCGTCGTCTTCCTCTTCTTCCTCCTCTTCTTCTTCTTCTTCTTCCTCTTCCTCTTCCTCTTCCTCTTCGTCTTCTTCTTCTTCTTCTTCGTCGTCTTCTTCTTCTTCGTCATCTTCTTCTTCTTCTTCGTCTTCGTCTTCCTCTTCATCTTCTTCTACGTCGTCTTCTTCTTCCTCTTCCTCGTCTTCTTCTTCTTCTTCCTCCTCTTCCTCTTCCTCTTCTCCTTCGTCGCCTTCCTCTTCTTCTTCGTCTTCTTCGTCTTCCTCTTCCTCTTCTTCTTCGTCGTCTTCTTCTTCATCGTCTTCCTCTTCCTCTTCTTCTTCGTCGTCTTCTTCGTCGTCCTCTTCCTCTTTCTCTTCCTCATCGTCTTCTTCCTCTTCTTCTTCGTCTTCCTCTTCTTCCTCTTCCTCTTCTTCTTCCTCTTCCTCTCCCTCTCCCTCTCCCCCGTCCTCTCCCTCGTCCTCTTCTTCTTCTTCTCCCGTGCCTTCTTATTCTTCTTCTCTCGTGCCTTCTTCTTCTTCTTCTTCTCCCGTGCCTTCTTCTTCTTCTCCCGTGCCTTCTTCTTCTTCTTCTTCTCCTGTGCCTTCTTCTTCTTCTTCTCCCGTGCTTTCTTCGTCTTCTTCTTCTCCGTGCCTTCTTCTTCTTCTTCTCCCGTGCATTCTTCTTCTTATTCTTCTTCTCCCGTGTCTTCTTCTTCTTCTTCTTCTCCCGTGGCTTCTTCTTCTTCTTCCGTGCCTTCTTCTTCTTCTTCTTCTCCCGTGCCTTCTTCTTCTTCTCCCGTGGCTTCTTCTTCTCCCGTGCCTTCTTCTTCTTCTCCCGTGCCTTCTTCTTCTTCTTCTCCCATGCCTTCGTCTTCTTCTTCTCCCGTGCCTTCTTCTTCCTCCTCTCCCGTGCCTTCTTCTTCTTCCTCTCTCGTGCCTTCTTCTTCTTCCTCTCCCGTGTCTTCTTCTTCTTCTTCCTCTCTCGCGCCTTCTTCTTCTTATTTGTGTTGCTTTCTTATGTACATTCAGCTGGAGGGAAAATTTGGGGAACCTACCTTCAGACGATTGTTATCAAGCTGAAACCGAGGTATTCATCTTCCATCCTCCTCTGTATACTATATTGATCATGACCTTATACTATTGTGTCTTCATTGGGTTTATATTATTATGTCTAATGCTTATATCATTAGGTTTATGTCCAGATTTCACACTAATCTGGACAAAATTTCTGTCCAGATTTTCACACTAATCTGGACAACAATTCTGTCCAGATTTGTGTTAATTTCAGTGTGTGTGACTGTGTGAGTGTGTTAATTTTAATGCGTGTGTCTATATTTTGATCTCTTGTGTTAAATGTTAATTTGTTCTTACAACTTTAATTTGTACAAAACAATATGTGCACTGTAGTGTTGTATTGTGTTAGTAATGGCGTCAAGTGGTGGTTCAAATAGTGCATCTGGGAGCAATATTGCTGATGCTCGTATTGGATCTAGAACACAAAATACTGTTGCAGGAGCTAAAAGTGATGTTGGATGGAAGTATGACATTCCAGTAGAGGGAGATATAAGGAAAATACAATGCAAATTTTGTCAAAAAGTGGTGACGGGAGGAATATATCGGTTAAAACATCATTTGGCGTGTACACAAAAGGATGTTGGAGCTTGTAGAGCCGGGCCAGACGAAGTAAAAAAGGAATTATGGGATATCCTAGTTGGTTTGCAAGAATGACTATTGAAGAAAACAATCGCCCCCGTAGAAGAAGAGTCGAGTGGAACTGCGAAGAGAAAAGTAGAGGATAAAAACTCTACTAGTTTTTTCAAGAGAAGTGAAAAAACTCAATCTACAATCAACAACATTTTCAAAAAGGGTGTGCGAGAGGAAGCATGTAATGATATTGCTTCGTTCATCTACAACAACACAATACCATTTAATGTGATAAAGAATGATGAATTCCACAAGATGTGCGAGTCTATTTCAAAACATGTATTGAGTTTCAAACCACTCTCTTATCATGAAGTTAGGGTCAAATATTTGAAGCAACAATATGATTTGACAATGAAGACTCTTGCTGAACATAAAGTTCATTGGAAGAAGCTGGGATGCACAATAATGACTGATGGGTGGACGGATAAAAGAAGAACACTAATAAAATTCTTAGTGAACAACTTTATGGGAACAATTTTCCTCAAATCTATTGATGCATCTCAGATGACTAAAACAATAGACAAGATCTTTCAGATGACTGACGACATTGTGGAGGTAGGTGAAGAAAATGTTGTCCAAGTAGTGACAGATAATGCTGCAAACTACAAAGCTGTCGGAGAAATGTTGATGGCTAAGAGAAAAAAGTTGTATATGACACCTTGTGCCGCACACTGCATAAACTTGATGTTGGAGGATATGGAGAAGAAGATAATTGTGCATCATGAAACAATTCCAAGGGCTAGGAGAATTGCAACCTATATTTATTCAAGAACTAATCTCATATCTATGTTGAAAAAATTTACAAAAGATAAAGATTTGGTGAGACCAGGAATGACTCGCTTTGCCACAACATACCTCACTTTGGGATGTCTTCATGATAAGAAACTTCTATTGATACGAATGTTTAACTCAGATGAATGGAAGGGTTAGTCGGTTTGCAGCTTCAAGAGATGGAAAATTGATTGAAGAAGTGATTATGGATAGAGAGTTTTGAAAAAATATTGTTATTTGCTTGAAGGGGGCATACTCATTGATGAAGGTGCTGCGATTGGTTGATTCAGATGAGAAGTCTGCCATGAGATTCATTTATGAAGAAATGGATAGGGCCAAAGAGAGAATTGCACAAGCATTTGATGGTGTGCAAAAATAGTAAGTTGGTTTTACTAAATTGTTGATTTGCTCTCTTGTAGTATTGTTTTAACTTTTAACCTATTTGAAATTTTTTCATTGTTTAGTTATCAACCAATATGGACGGTTATTGATGCAAGATGGGACAAACAACTCCTTCGGCCCTTGCATGCTGCTGACTATTATTTGAACCCCCAATTTCATTACAGTCCTACATTTAAGGCTGATTATGAAGTAAAACGTGGACTATATGACTGTATTGAAAGAATGACGCGGGGAAACGTAGATGAAATTTCAAAAATTGATAGCCAACTTAAGGATTTTAAGAATAAAAGACAATTTTTTGGATCTTTAGTTGTCAAAACCGGAATTTTGGAATTAATATCAAAACTCCAGCAGCATGGTGGGATTCATATGTGGAGGAACATCCAGAACTTCAGAAATTTGCTCTTCGTGTGCTGCGCCTGACTTGTAGTTCCTCTGGATGTGAGAGGAATTGGAGTGCCTTTGAAATGGTATATTTTAATAAATAAGAAATCTTTTATATGTCGCATTTAAATTATGTTATGTAAATTAATTTACTTTTTTTAGGTACTCACAAAGAGAAAAAATCGCTTAAAGCAGAAGACCATGAATGATGTCATCTTTGTGATGACAAATTCAAGATTGGGCAAGATGAAAAAAAAGGAATGCGAATAATTACAAATTTGATGATATCCCTTCAGATGATGAGTGAATTGTTGAAGATGAAGACAATCTGATGGTTGCAGGAGAGGAAGAAGAGGCTCCAAATGAAGCGGATTTGGATACTCCTGATTTCATTGGAGAACTTGCTGGCGCTACAGAAGAGGATGAAAAGGCAGAACAAATGATGGTTGAAGGAGATGAAGATGCTTTTGGGGAAAATTTAAATTTTGACTTGAGTGATTTTCTTTAAATTAGGATTGAACACTATTGACTTTTTGGTATGTAATATTTTAATTTGATGGTATGCTATGTGACTATGCATCTATGTCTTTTATATTAATATTTTGATGTGATGGTAATATGATATCATTGGTAATTTGGTATGGTATGAAATATTATATTTTTTTTTGATGGTATGTAGATTGTTACATATTTCTCATGCTTTTGATTTAATTTTTATTAAAATACGATCTTGCGATCCGTGTCGATCCTACGTTTTACGCTCTTAGGGATGCCTCCCGATCTTAATTAAGATCTCGATCTTCACAACATTGAGCACGACATGCAAACAATAATATCAGTAGTTACATTATCATCCCCTCCGACTGTTTCCTTTTTCTGAAACATTTGGACTAAATGTGGGGCATAATGTCTCTTCACTTTTTGTAGCACCATCTGCTGGAACAGACACATGTTGTGATGTCATATTGTTTGAAATACAGAGTTCTACACACATGAGCTTTTGCGCACTCTCTCATATTGCGTTATGCATTTTATCTTTCATTATTTTGTTTACTTTCCAATTACTAATTCATCCAATGAGTGTTTTAGGTGCATGTGCAAATCTGTTGGACATGCAACATCAAATTACTAGAACCTTGGAACAGTGGCCTGAAGCTCTTTCCTAAAACATGGCAAAGCTCTTTCAAGATGACCTATTCTTATTTCACCTCTCAGTCGTGTTTCTCTTAGATTATTTAAGTTCTTTAATTAGCATACAATATGTTACATTACTTACATATTTTTTCATTATCTTTTATATATTACAGTTTGTCTTTTGATACTAGGCGTACTTGGGATTGTGAATACAAATACTCATACCTTTCTCACGAGCAGTCACTATTTGTCGACGACTTACCAAGAACCCATCTCCAAATAGTACAGGCTGCAAACAACGAATATTGGATGGCGAGCCATCGCGCAATTTGGTAACCACAACCGAACAGAGAGTTCTTGATGTAGGGGTAGGCTAGTGGTCCTCGGGCTCTAGGACTCTACGTGTGTGGGGGGGGAATATGTCAATGCAACACCTAAATGCAATGCGGCAGTCGGATGACAACAACAATTAATTTAAGCAATGAAGAGCAATAGCACCACGCAGTTAATCAAAATAAAGAAGGAAATAATTAATTTTGGTAATTCGGCAACGACTTCCTCCGCTCGGAGGGCGAAGGCAAGTGACGGCGAATATTTTCACAAGCAATTATTAGCATAAAGAGAACAACTACTACATAACTAAAATCGCAGCACAATATGGATAAACAGCCAAATGAAAATGTCAAGTTACAGAACACGATACCAATGATACTCACGATGTAGTGGGCTGATCCGAGGCGATGGAGGATTTGACGAACCAGATGTAAAACGGGCGATCGGAGGTGGAACTGGAGGCGAGGTGGCGATGACAGTGGCTTCCTTTGGCGATAAGTGGCGGTAACGGATGGTAAAATGGCGGATCCGTCCACAAATGAGTAGATCCGGGCCGGAGGTGAGTAGATCCGATTATTCGGAGCGGATCCGAGCAAAAATGGAAGGTTTGAGTGGAGGGAATAGCGGATCGGAGGGTGGTAGCACTAGATCAAAATAGATCTAGGATTTTCAGAGCGGAGGGAAGTGCATCCACGAAGGGGAAGGGGGAGGAGTGGTCGGCTAGGGCTGGAAAGTCCCTTGGGTGGCCAGTTTTGGAGGGAAAGAGGGGGCGGAGAGGCTGGGGCTGGTAGCAAGGCTGGCAGCCGGTTTTTGGCACCCAGGCGGCGACGGACAGGGGGAAAAGGGCTGGTTCCAGCCGGTTTCCTTGGCTGCAGGCCGACTGCGGTCGGGTGGAGGTTTGGGGGGTTTCCGAAGGAGGAAAATGGGGGAGAATGATGGAAAATGATGGAAGGGGGTAGGGTTTACCTTTGGGGGAAGTTTGGCGGCCTAGGAGTCGTCACCTAGGATTCCACGGCGCCGACACCGAGGAGGGATCGCAGGAATCTGGGAAAGCTCTTATCTAAATTCTACAATGCCTCAAACCAGCCCCTCTACATCCTATTTATAATAAAAGAGAAGCAAGGACATCCCCCATCAACGGCTATGATTGACCGGTGGGTTCGCCCATAAAATACATCAAAATAAAACTGAAAAAAATAAAGTAATATAGTTTTTTGACTTGCAGCGACGTCCCGGACGCAACTGCGGAGTCCGATCGGTGATCCGATCAAGTCTTCCTGCGCGAATACATGTATGTGGGTCCCGCCTTGCGGCGAACCCCTTCAGGTGCATCCGATGGTTCCCCATCAGTTCTACTTTCCGAACAGAAAATACTGTTGGAAATTTTCCGTTTAGTGGACTTGGCTCATCGAGACGTCCACGTGAATTCGTACGCGTGTATTTGGTCTATTTGGACTCTTACGAGCGCGCGTTAATTTAGTCGCGCAAACGATCGAAGCTCGTGATAGGTGGGCCAGGTCGTCTCGTAATTTCAGTCGCGGACTCGGTCTCACCCTTGGCATGAAATTTGGGATAATCATGAAATTCAATTAATTTCATGGGGGTTTCATTTTTATTGATTTGGAGTTTAATGGAATTAATTGTCCATTAATTTTGTAACACCAAAATCAAGGGCTTGCCCTATTAGAGCCCTTTTGAAACCCCTGATTTATCAATGAAAAGCGTGAACAAGGGGGAAATATTCCGATCCTTTTTTTTTCTCTTCTTCATCACGAAACCGCTGATAGCACTCCTCCGCCTTCATCGTGAAAATCACCGACTAGGGCAAGAGCCGCTCCTTCTCTCTTGCGAAAGCACCGCTCGCCCCGTCGTTTCTCCTCAAGGCTCGCCGGAGGTTTTCCGTTCGGCCTTTTGGCGAGTAGAAATCGCCAGAGCCGATCAAAGATCGGTCGTCGGGCTTTATACCGACCTTCTACCCCGACGATCTTCAGCGGTCGGCAAGATCCAGGGAGAAGCTACACCCCGCCGACAATCTAAAGGTGAATCCCTGCGCCCGGCCAGATCTGGAACGTCACCGCCAGGAGAGCCACAAGGATCGGACTTCACCCGACCAACATCGCCGGCGAGCATCTTCATCGGCACAGGAGGCCTTTTCCTCCAGCGCAAACCGCCGGATACCCACCCCGTCGGGAAACCTAGAGCTGTACTACCTCCGACCAACGATCGTCTACTGTTCAAGTCGCCGTGTTGGGAGGAAGCCGCAGCTGAGGTCATTGCAGTGGGCTTAAATATCTGTTTCCGAGAGAGCAATCAGCATCCATTTGCTTGTTCAGGCCAGAACAAGCAGGTAACATTTTCTGATTTGAATGTCATGGAAGTTTACACTCATAGCTTTTACAATCTGACTTGAGATCAATTCATACAAGTTCCTATTATGTTTAAATATAAATCATTGTTATGAATGATTGGTATTTGTTGAATTTGTGTACATATCCTGCTAACTTGATTATACTGACCACACATTTAGAGATACTTGTATGTTAGCGGGATCCACTAACGCATCAGATTACATAAGAAAGAACACATCAAAGCTCTTGACAATCGCGGCTATGATGAAGAATGAACAAGAATCCAAGAACGGTATAAATTAATTTCCGCACTTCATTTACCGTTCATTCAAGCTCCATTTATTTTGTGTTCTCAATTTTTAGGAAAATAATTTTGTAATAATACTCCAATTAGAGATTGTTAGTGTTTGGTTATATCGATCCTGTATGTTTATGCGTCGCTGCATTCATTAGATATTATTTCATCGTAGCGGCACATACACCATAGATTTTCCTCTTAACAAATACTACTTCCTAAACAGTGAATACTCGCAATTGTTTGCAAATATACATTTACTTCAACAATTAGAATCTACTTTGGATTTTATGTGTGTAAATATAGGGAACAAAAATTGCTATAGCAAACTGTAACAAAGAAAGCAAAGATCGTTCTAATAAAGAAGATAAAGTATTAGCTCAAACTTCATAAAATTTGCACCTGTGGGTTTAGAAAACTACTCTAAATAAACAAATAAACTTCAATTCTACACTTGTATCAATCAAAAGTCTGAGATGGCGAGATTGCTACATCCATTGCCGTAGTACTAACAGGGCACCATAATCAACTCTTTCTTTATTTTGCAAGGTTTTGCTCATCAGTATTGCTTTTCCCTAGACCTGATCGTAGGTCACAGTTTTGTTCATTGTTTAGCCGATTCTTGACTTACAAACCAAGAATCGATTAAACAATTTCATAGCATTCCCATAAGTTTCTAACCCTAAAGATCAGAGAAAAGTGAGAAAACATTTGATGATTTACCTAGCTGATCGAGCTCGATAACATGAGCATCCACTCCCATTCGCTTGAACAGCGCCTTCACCTCCATCGAATACCTCAATTTACCAAAAGAAAATCAAAATAGAGAAGCAACAGAAGACGACGGAACTTAATAAAGATTCATGGCCTCAAGAAATAACTCACGAGCACCAGGTCTTCGAGTAGATAACCACCGGATTCTCCGCCACCGTCTTCTTCACGGCCTCCTCCAGCCTCGCTCCAAAGGTAGACGACGACGAGCACATCGATCGAATCTCCATATACCCGCGACATCCCGCCACGGCAGCTCCCCTGCTGCTTGGGAGGATTCCGAGCGAAGGGCGAAGCAGAATGGGAAGCGATAGGGTGGAGAGAGAGGCCGGCCGATGGCAATGCGAACGCCATGATTTAGGGCACGGAGAGAAGCTCGTTCTCACTAACCGTGAGCTCGTCGCCATTACTTCGAGCTTGATCAGCCAGCTCCAGAAGAAGAAGAGACGACGAGATGGAAAGGGCCGATGATGGTTGCCCTTTTTATCCCAATTCCCAATTCGTTTCTTGTCTCACGATTCTCGGGATTTGCACGGTCGGGTGGTCCGGCAGAGGAACTTCATGCGGTTGGGTGGTCCGGCAGAGAAGGGAATGGCCGCTTGGGTGGGGAACTCGGGATAGGATTTGTATAACTGTATGTAGTTCACGGTAACACTGTGACAGTAACCGCGGGACACTTTAAGCGAGTAAGAAGGTAACCAGCTGGCTTTGAATCTAGACGGAAATACGCTCAAAGCCGCACTTTCATTGCCAACATTTTCGCTACGCTCAAACAAAAGTGCGTTTTTTTGGTCCGGCGAGCGGACCAGAAGCAGAGCCAGAATTGGGTGGAGCCCGCGCAAAAGTGTATTGCGGAAGCAAAAAAAATGCATGGGCCCCACCTCTTTTACATGCGCCTGATTGGTTCCGGACAAAAAGCATGGTCTGCTGCCCGGACAGAAAATTTCCTCCAAAGATAAACGTCACTTTGGAACCAGAGAGGTGGGAGTTGAAACAGAGCAGACCGGGACATTTTTCTTCTTGATGCGGGTGCAAACAGAGCAAACGCCGCCGACGACCGTTTATTTACCCGCCGTCCGACAGCACTTGTTGCAAACGAAAGCTGCAAAACGCTGAATCAAACAAAACCTAATAACATTAATTTGATATATCACAACAACACTCGAAGCTTTTATTAATGTTATATATCTGTTTAATTAATTTCAATATTATTAGGGTCCATTTGGAATATTTTCGGACATCAGTACACAACCGCAAATGAAAGCAAAATAATTTTGAACCAAAAATAGAATGATATTCCTTAAATGAGGTCGGGCGTTCACGAACGACAGTTCACAATCACAACTGCATTCACAATCGCCGTCACAGTGTCAAACAGATCATGGTGTTTGAAGTTTAACGAATCTTAAACCCTTTAATATCCTCAACTCTCGATTTGTGTTGTCTATTGTTATTTATGTTGTCTATTGTTATTTATGTGCGTCAAATACGAACTTATGCGACATTTCCCCAATCCGTCATTATGTTGCCCATTTGCATATATTGGTGTTGCACTTAGGCTCTGTTTGGGGGACTTATTTTCACCGGTCAAGCGGTTGCGACCGCATGAAACAGATCTTAATTATAATCCGGTTCATGCGGTCGCAACCGCTTGACCGGTGAAAATAAGTTCCCCCAAACGAAGCCTTAACGTCGATTGATCTGGAATTTTTTTTGTACATTCTCAGAGGTAGGTGGGGATTTTGTATTGTACATAATTGTTTATAAAAACTCTTCTTTTTCTAGGGTTTGAGTGTTTCCTTTCTTTCAACCGTTTCAATTCCTCATCTAGGCCGCGTTTGGCGGGTCTTATTAGTTTCGGTGAGGTTGAACAAAAATGTTATTGTTATATCAAAATCTTATGCCACAAACTAGTTTCTTTTTTGATAACAATAGTAACATTTGTCATACCAAACATACCAAACATACAATGACGTTTTTGTCCAATCTCACCGGACCAAATAAACCACGCCAAACACAGTCCTAGTGACACGGCATATTTGAGAAGCCATGCCAGATTTAGCAGCCTTTCCGGCATGTGTTAGTTACTATATAAGCGATTGCATTTTCTATTAACTATTTTATAAGACACATTCTTAATGCTCTGATGCGTCATAAGCTCATGCACATTTATTTTATAAGACAATTTTTAATGCTCTGATCGAAAGAAGCACTCCATATATAAACTGATGGGGAAACACCAAATTGATGAGGACAGACGTTGTCGAGATGAGAAGAGGTCTCACGAGCCGCCGTGGACGAAAGAGTACACTATCTGTTGCGGACTAACTTGATGTCCCGGTCGGACCGGATTTGTTCGAACCGTCTTAGCTCACGAGGCGGTCGAGCACACACACAATCAATGAAAGTAGAGATTTGACACAAGATGTGATGACATGGAAAAACCCCTTAAATGGGTAAAAAACCACATGACCGGGTCTGCGCCGATCAAATTCCACTAGATTCCGCTGATTACAGTGTGTTGGAGAATCGGGGCGACAGGCTACTCCCGTTACAACTTGGGGGAGAGAGAGACTACGACTCCCGACGGGCAACAGACTGCGCCGCGGGAGTCACGTGGGTGTTGAAATGTGTTGGATGATCCTGATGCTCTGGCACTTGCGGTCGCGTATACTTGCTGGCGACGGTTGCCTTCTTCCTTTTGCTTTTTGGGGACTTGGGCGTTTTCCTACTGGTGGCGTGTTGGTGGAGCGCAGGTGGCCGCTGGTGGCCGCCGGTGGTTCTCGGTGACAGGGGGCCGACTCGGGGGAGGAGGCAAACGAGCTCTCTCCTGAGGAAGAAGAAGGCAACCTGGAGAAGAGAAAAGGTCCAGAATGAAGAGGCCCTGGGGTCCCTTTTATAGCCTCTGTGGGGGGATCATGGCGGTCCCCACCACTAAAGTAATGGGTTAGTGGCCGGCGACGGGGGCGGCCGGCCCGTCGGCCGGCGGCGGCGGTCTGCCGCGGCCTGGCCGCCGCTTATTGCGGCGAGGTCGGCCAGGCCGGCCGCGTCTTGCCGCGACGAGGTTGGTCGCGGCCTGCCGCGGCGAGGGTGGTCGCGGCCTGTCGCGGTGTGCCCGGCCAGGCCGGCTGCGGCCAGCCTCCGTGAGGCTGGCCAGGTCGGTCGCGGCCTGCCGCGGCGTGCCCGGTCAGGCCGGCCGCGTCCTGCCTCCGCGAGGCCGGCCACGTCCTGCCTCCGCGAGGCCGGCCAGGTCGGTCGCGGCCTGCCGTGGCCTGCCGCGGCGAGGCCAGGCATGGGCTGACGCGGCGCGCCCGACGAGGCCTGCCGCGGCCTGCCGCGACGAGGCCGGCCTGGCCTGTCGCGGCGCGCCCGGCCAGGCCGGCCGCGGCCTGCCGCGGTGAGGTCGGCCGCGACGTGCCCGGCCGGGCCGGCCGCGGCGAGGCCGACGGGAGGCCGGATGCCGGCGACGGTTAAGCCGCCCGGCTGGCGGTTTTCCTCCATGGGGTGAGGGTGTGGGCCCCACTCCCCATGATTTCCTCCTCATGAGAGTTCATGGAGGGGGTGGGCCACCCATGATCCACTTTTGGAGGAGATCATGGGGGGTCTCTCTCCTATAAATGAAGGTGGAACCCATCAATTGCCCCCCAAATCTTTGTTATCCGAGAGCGAAGTGAGCGAGATGGGAGATATTTCCTTTGGTTCCTACTGTCATGACGGCTTCTGGAGAGAGGGCTGAGGTGGCGGTGGCCAGCACTTCCAAGGTATTCAGAGGGGGATTTGACGGACGACGATGCCAAGTCCGGGCGGATAGTGCATGCTGAGGCATCGGGCGGACAAAGACGCCGGCCGAGCGCCTAGGCTGTGTGAGGAGGCAGACCTAGGCCGCGCCCGCGTGAGGGGGAAGGAGCGGGATTTTTCCTGATCGCTGCCGCCGCGTGAGAGGGAAGGTGCAGGATTTTTCGCCGATGCTTGGATTTTCTGAGCCTCGTGAGTTGGTCAATCGTCTGTTCAGCATTTATGTTTATGTGGAGGAGAAGCGGTTTGTGCGATGTGGTATCTCGGTGGATTCAGTTTGGCCAGCGGAGACTTCTCAAGGAGGGGGTCGTAAGAGGAAAGCGGGACAGCCCCTCCTGGTGACCCTGATATTTTGGTGGCAGCGACAACTTCTGACATTTGTCAAGATTCGACTCCTGAGGTGCAGATACTTGCTTCCCCAGTTCCTCAGGTGTCTGCTGGTACAGTAGCTCCGCGGATGTCCTCTTCCTTGAGTGCGATGAGCGATGCGGTAAGGGTTTGACTTGTTCCAAAAGCTTTTTTTCCCTTTTTTTTCTTGCTGATAGAGGCTAACTTTGATTTCTCTTTTGTGCAGATAGAGACTCAGGTGCAGATTGTAGTGACCTGGAATGATCATTACGCGAGTCTGAAGGACGCGTACCTTGCCCTTTAGGAGAAGCTCCGGTCGACGTCGAGCTTGCTTGCTTCCTTGAGGGAGGAGCATGATCGGGACGCGGTGCGGTTTCTCCGGACCGGGTCGGTGCTGAAGTCCGAGCTGGAGGATGCACGTGCGGCTTTGGAGGTGGAGAAGTCTCTGGTGGAGAGGACCACCCAAATGTTGAAGCACTCGAAGGAGGAGACCTTGGGCTTGGAGGCCGAGTTGCAGGCGGCACGGGATGAGGTCTCCGGCCTCGATACTCAGCTACGGGCGGCGAAGGCCCAAGTAGAGATGCTATCTTCTGACAGCCATGCGTCGGAGCTGAAGGCCGCAGGTCTTGCAGAATACCTGGACTCGCTGGACTACATGCGAGATCGCAGCTTGATTGCGGAGGAGGTTCGTGACGAGATTTGGTCCAAGGAGGTGGAGCCCCAAATGGATGATGTTCGTGAGCTAGCGCTTTGGCGCGGTATCTCGAAGGCTTTTCGCCTAGTTAGCAAGGGCATGGGATGCGACACATCCGGTTTCAGCTTTGCAGATGTTTCTGAGGATGAGCGCTCTGACTCAGATGCTGAGGACGAGTAGCGGCACATATACACTTGCTGTTTTATGCTTCGTTGTTCAGTCAGGCGTATTGTGTTTTGCCCCTTGTTTAGTTTTGTCTGTTATTGCGCTGAGGCATTGATTGTACTTGTATCATTTTGTTATGACATTTTTGTTTTTTATGTCATCTTGGCTGCTTCTTTGCGCTGATTCGCTGCTTAATGTGCACAGCTTGAGTCCATGACTTATATTAAGCGAGGGATGCTTGCAACTTAGTTTGTGCGAGAGATACTCGCGGCTTAGTTTGCGCGAGAGATGCTCGCGGCTTAGCTCGCGCGAGGGATGCTCGCGGCTTGGCTTGTGCGAGGGACGCTCGCGGCTTCTTCGTGAGGGGGGCAGACCCCCACGGTGTTGCACGAGGGTTGTGTCGGGGAATGTAAATACTCAATCCGACCGTCGTAGGTGCTTAATCCGGGCGCTGGAGATCGTAAGTGCTCAATCCGGGTGCAATCGTGAGGGTGGTAGGCCCTGACGTTGGCATGAAGAGTGATGTCGGAGAATGTAAGTACTCAATTCGACCGTCGGAGAACGTAGGTGCTCAATCCGGGTGCCAGAGAACGTAAGTGCTCAATCCGGGTGCAATCGCAAGGGGGGGCAGGCCCTGGCGATGACATGAAGAGTGACGTCGGAGAATGTAAGTACTCAATCCGACCGTCGGAGAACGTAGGTGCTCAATCCGGGTGCCGGAGAACGTAAGTGCTCAATCCGGCTGCAATCGCGAGGGGGGCAGGCCGTGACGATGACATGATGAGTGACGTTGGAGAATGTAAGTACTCAATCCGACCGTCGGAGAACGTAGGTGCTCAATTCGGGCGCTGGAGAACGTAAGTGCTCAATCCGGGTGCAATCGCGAGGGGGGTAGGCCCTGGCGTTGGCATGAATAGTGACGTCGGAGAATGTAAGTACTCAATCCGACCGTCGGAGAACGTATGTGCTCAATTCGGGTGTAGGAGAACGTAAGTGCTCAATCCGGGTGCAATCGCGAGGGGGGCAGGCCCTGACGATGACATGAAGAGTGACGTCGGAGAATGTAGGTACTCAATCCGACCGTCGGAGAACATAGGTGCTCAATCCGGGTGCCAGAGAACGTAAGTGCTAAATCTGGGTGCAATCGCGAGGGGGGCAGGCCCTGACGATGACATGAAGAATGACGTCGAAGAATGTAAGTACTCAATCCGACCGTCGGAGAATGTAGGTGCTCAATCTGGGTGCCGGAGAACGTAAGTGCTCAATCTGGGTGCAATCGCGAGGGGGGGCAGGCCCTGACGATGACATGAAGAGTGACGTCGGAGAATGTAAGTACTCAATCCGACCGTCGGAGAACGTAGGTGCTCAATCCGGGTGCTGGAGAACGTAAGTGCTTAATCAGGGTGCAATCGCGAGGGGGGACAGACCCTGATGATGACATGACGTTGAGGGGCAAAGTTGGTGAAAAACCGACTTGTTCGATTTGTAAGCACATCTTTACCTTAAAACAAATATGATATTGTACTTGGAAATAAACATGGTTTGCGCGAGCCTGAGCTCGTGACTTTTACTGTTCTAAAGTGACAAAAATAAGGTGATGGAAAATGCAGACGATAAACAATATTAATAAAAAATGCGGAGGGATGGATGCGACGCAAATTCCAGGCTGCAGGCGTGTTGTAAAGGGTCATCCTGCGTCGGGGAGAGCGCCCATCCTAGGTATCCATCGTCGGGGGTTCGACGATGGTCTCTATGTTGCCCACCATCTGCCTTCCTCCACCGCTTCCTTGTTCTGGGATCTGTGCTTATCCTTGCAAAAATCTCCCGAGGAGCCACTGGCGAACAAGACGTTCAATTTCGTCTTTTAGCCCGGCACACTCTTCGGTGTTGTGACTCGTTGTGTAGTGGAACTCGCAGTATCTTATCTGGTCAGCCTTGGGGTTTGGCCGCGGTGCTCTTGGTCGTTGGAATGCCGGATCATTTTGAATTGCATACATCACATTAGTGCGGGTGGTATTCAGAGGGGTATATTCCTGAAGTGGATGTTGCCCCCCATTCCTAGGAAGGTCACGTTGACGGCTATCGTGGCGACGTTCACTCCGACGTCGTTCTTCTTGTCTTGTAAGAGTTGGTTCCTCTTCTTTCTTCCTTTTCTGTTTTCCTTCAAACTGTTGGTGGTGCGCTTCAATCGCCTCGTCAACTGCTATCTAGGTCTCGACCCGGTGAACGAGATCTGGATAACTGGGCACGGTCTCCCTCATGAGTGCTGAATAGAAGCCGCTGGGGCGGAGTCCGCCAAGGAAGACACCTCTGAGAAGTTCGGGTTCAACGCCCAGAATTTGACGTGCCTCAGAGGTGAAGCGGCGAAAGAAGTCCTTGAGGGATTCTCTTCATTTTGTCAAATACCTGAAAGGTGTGAGGGATCGCGAACAATTCTCTGATTTGTGATAAACTGGTCGGCAAACTGCCTGGTCAGCTCTGCGAAGTTGGTAATGGTGCCAGTTCTCAGGGAATGGAACCATGTACGGGCCTGGCCTTTGAGTGTTGTTGGGAACACTTGATAGAGCAACTGGTCTGGAGCGTTGTAAATCCTCATGATGGTGGTGAAGTGGTTGATGTGTTCCAGTGGATCGTCGGTCCCGTCGAACGTTTCGATGTTCGGGAGCTTGAACCCATGTGAGATTGGATGGTCGAGAATTTGTAGTGCCAAAGGGGAGCCTTGGCAAAGCGGTCGGCGAACGTGAACATTTCTTCCTCCTGCCTGGCGGTATTCTTCAGTGAAGACCTCTCGGATCTTCTCTCGAGTAAGTCTTTCAAGTGGTGGAAGGTGGGCGTTATTGACTTGGTTGCGTCGATAGTGGTCTGCTCCGGCTTCTCTCTGGGCCGGGGGAGCGGAACTGGCGGCCTCTGAGTATTCCTCGGGTCCCTATTGTATTGAAGGAACTTCCTGGGTTCGGTGCTGATTCGGCCGTGGCGGAAAATTTGCTGGCGCTGGTGGTTCCGCCGGTGCGGGAGGTGCCCCCAGGTTCTGGAGCAAGGTGAGCATTTCCGTTTGCTGTTCTTCCATCTGACGAACATGCCCCTCCAAGGCGGTAACGGGGGCGAAGGCTGCCTCAGCAGTTAGTGGCACGTCTACCAAAGAGTGGGAGCGTGTCGGCTCGACGTGTCCGCCTAGGGCGGACCCTTCAGCTGTGCGAGTGCTTCTCTTGGCCATTGGAACAGGACTCGGAAGCGGTTGTACTGGTGATCTAATTCTTCTTGAAGGATGTTGGGAATCGGTTTCCCACAGATGACGCCAAACTGTTGCGAACTAACTTGATGCCCCGATCAGACCAGATTTGTTCGAACCGTCTTAACTCACGAGGTGGTCGAGCGCGCATACAGTCAATGAAAGTAGAGAGTTGACACAAGATGTGATGACGTGGAAAAACTCTTAAATGGGTAAAAAATCACGTGACCGGGTCTGCGCCGATCAAATTCAACTAGATTCTGGTGATTACAGTGTGTTGGAGAATCAGGGCGACATGCCACTCCCGTTACAACTTGGTGGAGAGAGAGACTACGATTCCCGACGAGCAACAGACTGCGCCGCGGGAGTCACATGGGTGTTGAAATGCGTGGGATGATCCTGATGCTCTGGCGTTTGCGGTCGCGTATACTTGTTGGCGACGGTTGCCTTCTTCCTTTGCTTTTTGGGGACTTGGGCGTTTTCCTGCTGGCGGCGTGTTGGTGGAGCGCTGGTGGCCGCCGGTGGTTCACGCCGACAGGAGGCCGACTCGGGGGAGGAGGCAGGCGAGCTCTCTCCTAAGGAAGAAGGCAACCCGGAGAAGAGAAAAGGTCCAGAATGAAGAGGCCCTGGGGTCCCTTTTATAGCCTCTGTGGGGGGATCATGGCGGGCCCCACCACTAAAGTAGTGGGTTAGTGGGTGGTTACCCTCTTGATCGGACGGCGAGAAGAGCCTCCCCTCGATCGGACGGTGGGGAGGTCGTCCACGGTGATGGAGGAGGCCGGCCAAGTGGCCGGCGGCGGGGCGGCCGACCCGTCGGCCGGCGGCGGCGGCCTGCCGTGGCCTGGCCGCCGCTTGTTGCGGCGAGGCCGGCCAGGCCGGCCGCGTCTTGCCGCAGCGAGGTCGGCCGCGGCGCTCCCGGCCAGGCCGGCCGCGGCATGCCCGGCCAGGCGGCCGCGACCTGCCGCGGCGCGCCCGGCCAGGCCGGCCGCGGCCTGCCGCGGCATGCCCGGCCAGGCCGGCCGCGACATTCCGCGGCATGCCCGGCCAGGCCGGCCGCGGTCTGCCGCGGCGAGGCCGGCGGGAGGCCGGATGCCGGCGGCGTTTAGGCCGCCTGGCTGTCAGTTTTCCTCCATGGGGTGAGGGTGTTGGCCCCACCCCCCATGATTTCCTCCTCATGAGAGTTCTTGGAGGGGGTGGGCCACCCATGATCCACTTTTGGAGGAGATCATGGAGGGACCTCTCTCCTATAAATGAAGGTGGAACCCATCACTCTCCATAATTGATCAAAAAGGGGAGGAGATTGTGGATTGACGACGTTCGTCGACAGAGAGGCGAGTTTCAATGAGATGAAGCTCCTTTTTTCTTTTCATACACAAGAGTGAAGTTCCAAGTTGCTTTTGAAACAAAAGGTGCTAAAATTCAAGTGTTTGTCGGAGTTCACGGGTCGCTAAGAAGCATTCACAAGTCCTACGAAGCTCCCACGGGATCTCCTAGAATAATTTAGCTTGCATCCCCTCCCCTCATAGCATTTTTTTCAATAGCATTTGTAAGAGTTCGCCGCAGCTTCTCAAACTCTCACAAGCAGCTAGTCTTGGGCCCGTTTGACTAAGCTGCAATGCTGAGAGAAGCGACAATAGGAATCAGTGGCAGGGAAATCAGTTGTTTTGCGGTGGTAGAAAAATTTATAAAACTGTTTGAAAAATTGTATTTGCAGTGGTATGTGAAATAGTTGTGTAGAATTAAACAATAATGATAATAATTAAACAGTCCGCAGGATTTACAAAATTTAAAATAAATAAGCAATTTGTTCGGAATTAATTTCATTTAATTATAAAAGTAAAAATATAAATATTTTTTTAATTGCTAAGCTAATTATATTAAATGCTAATATTGATGAGATTCCCCAAAATATATTCGGACGAGCCGAAGATTTTTTCTCGCGTTCTCGCTCGGCTCGACGCTACAATTCCAACGGGCACTCTCGCACAATTTCGAGGCCGTATGATATTTCAAACAGACGTCAGGGCGCACGTATGAGCGCTCGACTCGCTCATGAGCTAGGACGATTTATTTTTGACCAATTCACGAGCGCCTCGAGTAACCCACAAAAAAATTAAACATTAAAACATTAATTACAACAACACTCAAGCTTTTATCCCACTATAGTGGGGTCGGCTATATGAATCTTTTGTCGCCAATATCGTGCCCTATCTTTTGTCATAATCTCACTAATGCCTAAGTATATCATGTCTTTCTTTATAGTTTCATTCCAAGTCTTTATTGGTTTACCCCGCACTCGTCTAACATGCCCAGTGACTAAACTATCACAACGCCTAGTGCCTCTAATGGTCTCCTTTGTACGTGTCCAAACCATCTTGGGCGAGCTTCTCGCATCTTCTCTGAAATTTGTGCTATTACTGTCTTATCTCTGATACTTTCATTCCTAATTTTATCCAATCTCGTGTGTCCACACATCCACCTAAGCATTCTCATCTCCGCAACTCCCATTTCTTGCTCATGAACACTAGATGACCACGAGCTCCCGTCAGAACTTTTTTTTCGATCCGGCTCAACTCAACTTGCACCCCTACTATAGAGTCAGAGTATACAAAAGTAAAACAACTGATCAATTTTATTCTGAGGCTGCATAAAAAAGCCTCATAAAAAACTCAAATACAAAAATTACTAATTTGCTAATAACTAAACAAATTATTATCAAATGTGAATAATAAGGAGAGGCGCTGCACGGGTCTCCCGTGGGGGCCGACAGGACCCCGACCGCAACAATGCAGTGGCATGATTGCCCTTGGGGGGCTGCAAGCAGCGGGATTGCTGTCGCGCCATGGCATTGTGTGCGTGCGTGCGTGCGAATCATTTCGGAAATGTAAACATATTAAAGAAATTTATATAATTTCAAATGAAAAAGGGGTGCAATGTGTAATTTTGCAAATATTCACGAGAAGTCCAAATAATCAAAAATCTATTGCAATATTAGCCATAATGAAGTCCTAATGATACATCCCCAACATATATTGGCTCAATCAGATCTCTTAAAAAACCCTTCTAAAGTGTAAATCATGAAACGTCATTTTAGAATATTCTAGACAACAGAAGTATCTAGAAACTTCTAGACATCCCTACAGTAGTAGAATTCTCCAAATTAATCTAAAATGTCCCGCCTGATCTTAAATCTCTATACGGCCATAGATTCACACTTGAATCTTCAAAAAACTTCTCCCACAGAAAATCTGACCATGAGTCAACAATGCCTTTTTTAAAACGAAATATTAAAGCTCAATAAAGTTCACCAAACTTAATAGAGAAGTATAATGCAATGCAAGCACATAAATAAACAACACAGGTATTTACAAGCAGTCCAGCAAGCATATCACCAATGCATATAATATATATTACAAGGGATTCAGCAGGTTCCACCTACCAAAGAGTTGAGGACAACATTGGCTCCGCGTTTTCTGGGTTCAGTCAAACTAACTTTGCATCGCCTGCATTATGCGCGTAATGGTTTGGGTTCAACCCATACTGCAGCAAAACAGAAAGCAGCACTGCATGAAAAAGGAGATGATAGTATTGCAAAATAGGGCTAAGAACAATCAAAATATGTTAGTTATATGTCACTAATACTGATCCATTTGTTGTGTCTCGCTACAGTAATCAGTGTGTTCCCTCATAGATTCACCATGTAAACTTAGCGGAAGGTACAACTACATAGGCCCACATTTTGCATGGTGATTATGAACCGTCATTCGTGAGCCTGACTTCACCGAAAGAACTTCATTCCCTTATATGTTCAAAACTAGTTTTCTTTTCTTGGTGGAGGTCATAACCATTGTCATGTCAAACATACATTCTATGGCGGTGGCGTTTTTGTCCAAACTCACAGGAGCAAAAATGATGTGCCAAACAGAGCCATAGTCAGCAGACGACGGTCCAAGAGGCAGCACCTCCTTCGGTCTGGGGAAAATGGCCGAATTTTTTGTGTTTTTTTTGAGGTGTGGAGCTTATTTTCGGATGTTGTTTGTTGGATGTGAATCATGTATGTTCGCGAGTCGAAGATACAATTACTTGGATTCTAGGGTTAGGGAAAGGGAGAATGTTTGAGCCTATGAAGCACAATATTTCCTCGAAGGCAGCGTACCCGTACCGGATACGTATCCGGTACCGGTACGTACCCAATACTATCGACGGATGCACCTATGTGGAGAGTGGAAAAATTTGGACTTAGCACATCATTTTGCATATTGTGATAGGAGTCTATTATTCTAGAGTAAACACAAGTTGGCTCTATGGTAGGAAGCGTTGGTACGTCCAATTAAGTTGTGTATATATATTGAGTATTGTAGAAAGAGCTCAAAGCTTGTATGTCTTGATTGAGTATGTAAATACAAGGAGAGAATACAAATATATAGGAGAGAGAGAAAGAAAACAATTCTATACAAGATGTGGGTAAAGGAGAGAACATAAATGGGCCTAAAAACATGGGCCAAATACATGGGCTATTCTAACACTCCCCGCAAGCTGGAGCGTACAAATCATATGCACCAAGCTTGGACAGACATTGATAGAAGGATTCCTTGGAAGAGCCTTTGTGAGGACATCCGGAACTTGTTCCGTCCCTGGAACATGCTTCAGATCGAGATTCTTCATTTGAACTTTCTCTCGAACTAAGTGACAATCGACTTCAATGTGTTTCGTTCTTTCGTGGAAGACTGGGTTCTTGGCGATATGTATAGCCGCCTGACTATCACAAAGAAGAAGAGTCGAGAAGGTAATTTGATCACCCAATCAGTGAGGAGACTTTCAAGCCACGTTAGTTCTGACAACCAGATGTCATTGTCCGGTATTCTGCCTCAGCTGATGATCGAGCAACGACCGCGTTGTTTCTTGCTTCGGCATGTACCAAGTGGTCACCAAAGTATGGGCAGAAACCACTAGTAGATCGCCGGTCATCAAGAGAGCCAGCATAATCCGCATCAGGGTATGCCACTAAGGTAGAGCAGACGAGGAAGTCCGGTAAACAAGACCTTGACCCGGCTGTTTTTAGGTACCTGAGAAATGCGTTCAACAGCCTGAAGAAGAGATTTCCGAGGAGAGGTGCATGTATCGACTGACAAGACCAACAACAAAGGAAATATCTGGTCTGGTAACCCGTGAGGTAGAATCAATTTCCCAACTAGTCGTCGTAATATTCAGGATTCTGGAGAAGTAGATCCGAGTCAGATGCCTGAGCACATAACTTGTGGTTTACATCCATGGGGGTATCACTTGGCTTACACCCTAAAAGACCACATCATGAAGAAGATCAATACAGTACTTCCGTTGAGATAAGATAAGCCCGTCCGGCGCCTGACAACCTCAAGACCCAGAAAGTATCGTAGAGTTCCCAGGTCCTTTGTCTGGAAGACCGAGTTTAGATGCACTTTGACGGCCTGTATCCCTTGTGAATCATCTCCTGTAATGATGATATCGTCAACATAAACAAACAGAAGGACCGTCCCTGTTGGTCGGTGACGAGTGAACAGCCCGAAGTCGACCGAGCTTCGTGAACCCGATATCACGAAGGCCCTACTGAATTTATTATCGAACCAGGCCCGTAGGAGATTGTTTGAGACCATACAGAGCCTTAAAAACGGCAGACCTGAGACTGCCCCCGTGGTCTCAAACCCGGGCGTTGTTTGCATGTAGACCGTCTCCTGGAGATCCCCATTTGAGAGGCATTCTTGATATCAAGTGAAAGAGGGGCCACTGTCGATGAACAGCTGACAGAGATGAGACGCTAACGTTATTGAGGTTGGCGACCAGAGAGAAAGTTTTCTCATAGTCAGCCCTGTTGCGTGGTAAAGCCGCGAGCCACAAGACGAGCCTTCATCGATCAATCGACCCATCAGCAGCATGTTGATGACAAAGATCCATTTGCACCCAACCGTTTTCTGACATGGAGGAAGGGGTACAACGGTCCATGTCTGTTAGCCCAGAGCAGACATTTCCACCTCCATAGCTCCGCCAGCCCGGATGTTGAACGCCTACTGCAGAGAGTTAGAACAACAATCAAAGAGAGAGAAGTAGCAAAGTGTGCAAGGGGGAGAGAGGCGATGAAGAGACGTAGGCATCCAGAGGATAGGCAGTGGAAGACGTTACCTGATCAGAAGGACGCGAAGTATCCGTGGTGGAAGTCGACTGCAGAGAGGCAACGGAAATGGGAGGGCGGCGATGTAGACACGGATGACAGGTGGTTTGGTGGTAGCAGGAGCGGGGCAGGGGAAACGGGCGAATGTGGTGTAGTAGCAGGAATAACGAGACGTGGTAAAGGTGGCGGGAGAGGAGTCGGTGGTAGCGTAGCAGGCAACGGAGGGAAAAACAGTTTGTTCTTCCCGGAAGTAACGTCAGCAGAACGGTGATCTTGCGAGTAGCGGGTGAGTACAAACATAGCCCTTTTGGGTGCGTGAGTAGCCGACAAAGATGTGTTTCACCGCCCGGGGATCCATTTATCCGAGGAGGCCCGAGGCGGTGGACAAAGCAGGTGCCGCCGAAGATACGAGTTGGGAAGAGAAAGCCAGAGTGGAGAAACAGTATGCTAAATGGAGTAGCATAATTGCGGACAGAAGAGGGTAGACGGTTTGATGAGGAAAGCAGGCAGTGGAAACCGCAAAGTTCCAGTATGCCTTGGGCACATGCATTTGAAGCATGAAGGAGCGGGCGACATCGAGTAAATGGCGGTTCTTGCGTTCGGCAACCCCATTTTGCTGGGGTGTGTACGCGCAAGAGGTTTGATGTAGAATCCCGTATTCCGAACACAAAGTGGTAAAGTCGTGGCTGGTGTACTCACGAGCATTGTCAGTACGGAGGGTTTTGAGAGTGGTGTGGAATTGCGTCCGGGTCTCGAGGATAAACGCACGAAAAACCCGGGGAAGCTTGGAGCGTTCACGGAGTAAGTAGAGTCACGTAGTGCGAGAGTGATAATCAATAAAAGTAATAAAATAACAAAAACCACATATACTGGGAATCCTAAAAGGACCCCATATATCCGAATGAACTAGATCAAAGGGAGCTGCACTCCGAGTACAATGCGAAGGAAAAGAAGAACGCGGCTGTTTGCCGATGATACATGAATCACACTAAAAATAAGTAAAAGGAATATCAGGAAGAGCCCGCTGTAGAACCGGTAGAAGGGCATGACCAAGTCGGCAATGCCATGCAGTGGAGGAGACGGAAGACAAAATGTTGGGAGATTCATCGAGAAGGTAAAACCTGTTCCGCAGCGTCCTCTACCAATGGTAGTCCGCGTCCGCCGATCCTGTATAACAAAGGAAGAAGAGGTGAATATAACAGAACAATCCAGATCACTAGTAAGACGCCCAACAGATAGTAAATTAAAGGGTGAACTCGGAACATGAAGAGCCGAGCGAAGAGGGAGGGAGTGGATGAGAGAAAGATCTGTCGAGCCGGAGACGGGAACCAGCGCCCCATTGACCACAGTGATAGACTTCGGATAAGGAGACTCCGAGTACTTTGCAGGCCGTTGCGAAGTAATGTGATGAGTGACACCAGAGTCCACAATCCAACCCGGGCTGGTGGAGAGACAAGCAATACCTGTGTTGGAGACGGAGGCGACGGAGGCCGAAGGTGGGTTGAGCAGGCCCTGGAGATGCTGGAGCTGAAGACGGAAGGTCTCAAGATCAGGAGAACTGACGTCAGTAACAACAGAAGCCGTCGGGCGAGGGGGGTAGCCGATTTTCTTATAGCAGGTCGCCTCAAGATGACTATCTTTACCGCAGAAGGAGCACTTTGGCCGGCCACGGCCACCACGGCCCCGGCCCCGCGAGCCCGAACGTCCCCCCCCCCCCGAACCCCCCCCACCCCCCCCCCCCCCCCGAGTAGAAGTGGGAGGGGAGGGTAATAACGGAGATGCCTGCTGAAGAAGAGCCGGTGGAGAAGGAGCAGGAGGATCTGGAGGAGGGGAGACCCGGAGAATCATGGAGCAGACATCAGAGAAAGATGGTGTAGTGAGAGTAGCCAGGACCTGCGCACGAAGACTCTGAAGATGAGATGGAAGGCGGGCCATGATGATGGCAATGCACGCAGCTTCCTTCTGAGCTCGCTGAGCAACATGATCATTGGTGGACGGCTGATGCTGGATCCAGGTTTCAGCAAGAGTTTTAGCCCGAACGACAAACGAGGTCATATCGGAAGCACCGCCAATGTCGAGAGTGAAGAGGTCGGTGAGGATGTCGTAAAGATGCTGAAGGCTGTCGCGGCCGGAGTACAAGGAATGTAGCTCATCCCACATAGTCTTGGCGGTGTCGTGGTACATAGTCATTTGATAAGGCTCACCATCCAAGGAATTCAGAATCCAAGTTTGAACGCGTCCGTCATTACGGAGCCAATCATCCGTAAGGGGAGAGGGAGGTGCCTGAGTAAGGTGCGGCAGAAGTCCCTTAGCCTGAAGAACCCGCCGAACTAAATGTACCCAAGGAATAAAGATTTTCTTGCCATAAAGGGAGATGTTAGTGATCCGGAGCTCGTCACGGAGTTCGGTAGAACAGGCCGGGCGGTCTGGCGGACAGGCCGGGTGGACAGTAGGCGGGCTGGCCGCCGAGCTCGTAGAATTACCAGAAGAAGTCATAGAGACAGGCCGCAGACCGGGGAAGACCGCCGCGGAAGGAGCAGGAGGCCGAACGACAAGGCCGAGGCGGGGAGGATAGGAGACCGCGACCAAGAAAGCGGAAAAAAAAACTAGTCCGCACGGTCACACTGGCACCAGCGATGAGTCAGATCGCGACCCAAATGCGGAAAGAAAGAGAGGCCGCACGGTCTAGGTGAACACAGTAGCGGTCAAAGCACAGGAGACAGGCCGCAGCGGACAGGAGCAGTCCGCAAGAAGGGAAGGAGAGGCCGGCGGGAAAGAGCAATCCGTAAGAGAGGAAAGCCGGCGCGACTAGAGCAGAGACCGCCTGGTCAAGGTGTGAAACACATAAGCGGCTGGATGAGGCCGCGACCAAAGGCAAAGCGGACAGGGGAAGAAGTCCGCAGCGGGAAGAACCAAGTCGCGCGGACAGAGAGGAGAAGAGCAGGAGACCGCGACCAAGATGCGGGTGAGAAAGTAAACAACCCGCACGGTCAGACAGATCACAACAGCGAACAAAAACAAACCGCAAGTAAAGAGACAAGCGGATTGGGGAAAGCAGAAACCGGCAAGCTGGAATAAGTCGCAAGAAAGACAGTCTGCGAACAGGCAGAAGCGGAGAGCAAATCGGCGGACTGAAGACAGGGCGCAGAGAGTAGAGAGTCCGCAGCAAACAGAAAATAAGGTGGCCCCACGGATTAGGAAGGAGGAAAGGCTATAAAAAGCAAGGGGGGGGGGGGGGTGGATCCACGTGAGAAGAAGAGCAACAGAAGGAAGCAGAAAAGAAGCGGACTGAGAGGGGGCATGCCGCAGAGGCAAGCGGATAGAGACGAACAGTCCGCTAAGGCAGGCCGCGAGAGAGACCGCGAGAGAGGCCGCAGAAGGCAGGCCGCGAGAGAGATCAACAGGTCCGGTCAGAACATGGGAGACCGCGAGAATCGTAACCTGACTCTGATACCATGTAGAAAGAGCTCAAAGCTTGTATGTCTTGATTGAGTATGTAAATATAACAAGAGAATACAAATATATAGGAGAGAGAGAAAGAAAACAAATCTTATACAAGATGTGGGACTAAAGGAGAGAAAACATAAATGGGCCTAAAAACATGAGCCCAAATACATGGGCTATTCTAACAAGTATGTTTTTGGTACATTTCTGTTACAAGTACATGTCCTGAACGTGTTGATACGACGCAAGTTATTAACAAAATGGCTAACTTGTCTCTAGATTAATCGGAGATTGAAGATGTTGACCTCCAACAATAAAGTTGATCTCTAACAATGAAGAAGAAGGAAAAAAAACCGATGAGTAGACTTAAGATTAATTTTATCTTTTTTGATTAAACATATAAGATGTTAAATTTTGTAATTTTTACGAAAGAATGTTTGAAAAATTTATGTTATGTTACATTGATTTGTGAATTTGTACTACAAGTTATGATTTATGTTTGATGTTTAGAGAACTATTTATTGCACTTGTGATATATATATAATATTATATTTATTAAAAATATCATGGAGTACCCGTATCCTTGGTTTTTAAACTTGATCGTACTGCCTTACCGGGTACGTATCGTACCCGGTACCCGTATCCATACCGGTGATTCCTAGGTTTGAACGGTGAGTCCACCTGTAATCAGTTTTTCTTCATCTAGTGAGTTGATCCACTACTGCTCTTGGATGTAGCTCATTTTGAAATGAACCAGGTGAAGATACTCATGTTCATTGTGCTATGTTTTCTGATGTTGTTTTCTTTAGTTTCTAGTTCTTGATTCTGTTACGCCGCCATTATACTTCTCAGGGCATCAATATGTTCATAGGCGCAAGGAGTCAGCAAGCAACAACGAGGCTGAACCATCTGGTTCAGCCCCCACTCAGTGAACCGGCTGGTCGGGGCTGAACCAACGGGTTCAGACCCTTTTGGAGGGGACGGCCGCCCCTCCTTGGCTCGGGTATTTATACCCGGGCTACCCTCTTGTGGAGGCAGGTAAGATTATCTGGTATTCTTCTTCTTTCCTCCTCTCAACCCTAGTTTTCTCCTCTTAGTTCTCTAGATCTCTCTCCCCCTCCCACCTTCTTCCTATCATTTGGTATCAGAGACAAGTTTCTCCACCATGGTTATCACCCGCACGCAAGAAGAAATCAACCACTTGGAAACCCTAGAAGAAAACGTTGTTGGGTTGACGGATTCAGTGGCCGCCATAGAGGAAAACATGAGGACGTCAACGCAACTACTTGAAGAACAGATCAACACTCGGATGAAGGAGATCAAGGCATTACTAGAGCAAAATCTGAAAGGGAAGAGCCCGACGAGCGAAGATAACGGCGGATCGCCAAATCACGGACTCGAAACTGCGGGATCTCACCCGACGAGTCCGATTTTAGGCGAAACAGTGACCGGAACGGCGCTAGGGCGCGGGATCGGCGCTAACCCTAGCACATGGATGTCGGCTGCTGGCGAGCGACATCGCCCGAACCCGTCGGGCACGGGTTCATCTCAGGGTGGCAACGACGACTACGCTGCAGGCCTCACCCCTTGGCGACGGATCGGGGAGGAGCAAGGCGGGATCGGGAGGCCTGCTGGTCAGGCCGGACAACCTCCGATGGGCGCGGGAGGGCTTCTTCCTCAACCGAAGGCTTCAGACTAGCAGGAGGCTTCGGGCCGGGCATTCCTTGGGCCGGCCAACCTCCTCCAGTGGGAGCAATGTATCAGCAAGGATATCCGGGCGGATTTCCTGACCCAGGGGAGCAAAGGAGGCCAGCCGGCTACGGGCACAATCATGGTTGGCAAGGACAGGGCGCACCGCGGGCGTACATGCCCCCAAATTAACTCGCATAAATTTCCCCAAATTAAACGGAGGAGACGCATTGGAATGGATACACAAGGCAGAGCTCTTCAGTTATCAGGATGTGCCAGAGGGTCAATGGGTTCAACTTGCATCCTTCCATCTGGAGGACGATGGCTTCCAGTGGACGCAGTGGTTTTTACGGGGTCGGGACTACGTTCCCTGGGCAGTGTTTGTGTAGGGCTTTACGACCCAGTTTGGACCTCTAGAGTACGAGGATTTTGAGGCCCTTCTCCAGAAGCTGCAGCAGAAGGGAACAGTGATGGAATACCGCACCGAGTTTGAAAAATTGGCAAATCGGGTGCAGTGAGAAGAAAAGACGTTACTCAGCTGCTTCGTCTCAGGACAAGTTCACGCCGGGGCACAAATCGGGTGCAGTGGGCCGAACTTCAAGCCAGGAAAGAGAAGGGCTTATGCTTTAACAGCGACGACAAGTTCACGTCAGGGCACAAATGCCAGAAGATATAGGTCTTTATACTACGCGAGGACACAGAGGATGGGAGCCCACCCGAATCAGAGTGGGATGGGGACTTGGATTTGACTGAGTTTGGCTTGTCACTTCAGGCGATGGAGGGGTGCAATGCCCCGCTCACAATGAGGGTGGTCGGGCGAGTCCGCCAGGAAAAGGTGACTATTCTGGTAGATAGCGGGAACACGCATAACTTCATCCACCTGTAAGTAGCGCAGCGGGTGGGACACAAGGTCAACCAAACAGCTGCTTTTAATGTTATGGGGCCGACGGGAGCAAGCTCCAGTGCTAGGGGGTTATGAAAGGTGTGAAACTACATATACAGGGGTACTCGGGACGCACAAACATCTACCTCCTACCCATCAGAGGGTCGGACATGGTGCTTGGGGTGCAGTGGCTACAACAATTACGGAGGGTTACCTTCCATTGGGAACAGATGACGATGGAGTTTCTCCAACAGGGGAGGCAGTACTGCCTAGGTGGCCTAAAATCTTCTCCACTGAAGGAAATATCCCTCCGCAGTCTGGAGAGGCTGGGGTAGCAGGGCAGCACGATGTCGATGATCATGGCAGTTACGGAGGCCCCCAGGGCACCTCCGGCAGTACCCGAGCAGATGCGGGCGTTGCTCGCTCAGTATGCAGATATATTCCAGACACCCAGGACGCTCCCACCACCGCGGTTCCGCGATCACCAAATTCAGCTGAAGACCGGGACGGAGCCCATCAATATTCGACCGTACCAGTACCCGTATAGCCAGAAGGCCAAGATCGAGCGCAGCGTTCAGGAAATGATCACAGCAGGACTCATTCGCCACAGTATCAGTGCATTCTCGTCCCTCATAATCTTGGTCAAGAAGAAGGACAGATTGTGGAGCTTCTGCGTGGACTACCGCGGCCTAAACAGTTCCACCATAAAAGACAAGTTTCTGATACCGCTGATTGAAGAACTGCTGGATGAACTACACGGTGCTTCCCGCTTCACCAAACTCGACCTCCGGTCGGGTTATCACCAGATTCGCATGCATGAAGAGGATGTCCACAAGACCGCATTCCGCACACATGACGAGCATTATGAGTTCCTAGTGATGTCGTTTGGGGTCACCAACGCCCCCTCCACATTCCAGGCCGTCATGAACGAGATATTCAGACCCCTCCCCCGTCAGTCCGTGCTGATATTCTTTGATGATATTCTGATCTACAGTGCCAGCTTGGAGGAACATTTGCACCATGTGGAGCAGGTCTTTGCCATCCTTCGCCAGCACCAACTGTACGCCAAGCAGTCCAAATGCTCTTTCGGGTAGGAGGTAGAGTACTTGGGTCATTTGGTGTCGTCTGACGACGTCAAGGCCTACCTTCAAAAGATCGCAAGCATGTTATCCTGGCCGCGTCCCCAGACTATACGAGCATTGAGGGGCTTCTTGGGCCTCACAGGCTACTACCGCCGATTTGTGAAAGATTATGACAAGATTGCCCGTCCTCTCACCCAGTTGTTACAGAAAGACGCCTTCGTTTGGCAGGACGAGGCAGAGGCAGCATTTCAGGCACTTAAGGGGGCCATGACGTCTACTCCTGTCCTGTCGCTCCCAAATTTCACCAAAGAGTTTGTGCTAGAAATCGACACTTCCGGGGTAGGCATTAGTGCAGTATTGATGCAGGAGGGCCGACCCTTAGCCTTCTACAACAAGACGCTGGCTCCTCGCACGCTGGGCTTGTCCACCTATGAGAAGGAAATGTTAGCTATCATCCACGCGGTGGCTGTGTGGCGACCATACCTACTAGGCCGGCATTTTAAAATTCGCACCGACCACCAAAGCTTGAAGCATTTCCTGGATCAACGGGTCTCTTCTCCTCTTCAACAAAAGTGGGTCACCAAGCCTTTGGGTTACGATTATGAGATTACCTATCGGCAAGGCAAAGACAACGTGGTAGCTGACGCTCTCTCTCACCTTCCTGAAGGTACTATTGCTCATATCACAGGGCCACTGGTGGATTCTCTGGATGATATACATGAGGAAGTAATGCGAACTTACGCTTTACGCATCGTGGTGGAGGCTTTGCAACGCGGTGAGACCGTGGACTCCGGCTATCACCTTCAGAATGGCCTCCTCTACCAAGCTGGCCGAGTGGTTATTCCTCCAGACTCGGCATGGAAAACCGTGATGATGCACGAGTTTCATTCTTTTCCGACCGGCGGCCAAGCGGGAGTGCTCCGTACCCTTCAGCGGGTGCGAGCAAATGTTTTTTTGGCCCGGCATGAGCCGCGACATACAACAGTTTGTGTGGCAGTGTGAGATCTGCCAGCGTCAGAAGTACGAGCCGACCTCGCCGACAGGCCTGCTTGTGCCTCTCGAGATTCCACATCATATTTGGGATACTGTGTCGATGGATTTCATTGACGGGTTGCCAAAGTCCCAAGGGAAATCCGTGATTCTGGTGGTGGTTTAAAAACTCTCCAAGTACGACCACTTCCTTGCCTTGAGCCATCCCTATACGGGCGAATCGGTCGCCGCTCTTTTTGCTCGGGAGATTGTCCGCTTGCATGGCCTGCCTCGTGCTCTCATCTCTGACCGGGACCCCACCTTTGTGAGCACTTTTTGGCAAGAACTATTCCGACTGCAGGGGACATGCCTACGTTTCGGCACAACACATCACCCCCAGACGGACGGCCAGATGGAGGTCTTAAATCGGGGCGTGGAGACCTATCTCTGTTGTTTTGTTATGGACGAGCCCCGGACGTGGCCGAGGTGGTTGCACTGGGTCGAGTATTGCTACAACACTTCCTACCACTCCGCCAGCAGGATGACACCGTTCGAGGTTGTTTACGACCGCCCTCCTTCTACTTTGGGCAGCTATAAGCCAGGCAGCACGGCCATGCCGGCGGTTGATAGGGCTCTTCGTGACAGGGATCGCATGTTAGCAACCCTGCGTGAGAACCTTCGCCTGGCCCAGGATCACATGAAGGTTCACGCGGACACGCATCGCAAGGAGAGAGAGTTTGCGATGGGCGACGAAGTGTTTCTCAAGCTCCGACCGTACCAACAGCTGTCAGTCGCTCGTCGTCTGAATCAGAAGTTATCTCCCCGGTATTACGGCCCCTTTCGTATACTTAGCAGGGTGGGGCCGGTGGCTTACAAGTTGGCATTACCTACGGGTTCCCGCATTCACCCAACTATTCATGTGTCCTTGCTCAAGCGGAAGGTTGGTGCCAATGTCCTACCGAGTGTTGTTCTACTAGAGGCTACACGTGCGGGCGAGCTCCGCCCACTTCCGGAGGAGGTTGTGTTGCTCAAGTGGAAACGGCGCGGCGTTGAGTACCGCCCCGAGCTATTGGTCAAGTGGAAGGACCTCTCGGCGGCGCACAATTCCTGGGTGGATTTGCTGGACTTCAAAGAGCTTTACCCCGACTACCACCTCGGGGACAAGCTGGTTCTTGATGTGGAGGGGAATGTTACGCCGCCATTACGCTTCTCGGGGCATCAATATGTTCATAGGCGCAAGGAGTCGGCAAGCAACAACGGGGCTGAACCATCTGGTTCAACCCCCTCATTCAGCCCCCACTCAGTGAACCGACCGGTCGGGGCTGAACCAACTGGTTCAGCCCCCTTTGGAGGGGTCGGACGGCCCCTCCTTGGCTCGGGTATTTATACCCGGGCTACCCTCTTGTGGAGGCAGGCAAGATATCAGGTATTCTTCTCCTTTCCTCCTCTCAACCCTAGTTTTCTCCTCTTAGTTTTCTAGATCTCTCTCCCCCTCCCACCTTCTTCTTATCAGATTCCATAATAAAACTGGCTCAAACATATTTAAGATTGGTCGAAAATGGCCTGCAGTTCGAAAAGATTCTACCTGAGTGAAATAAATTCTAGTATTTATAGTTTTCTTTATGTATACCAATATTGTGTGATGTTTATTTACAAACAAGTAGTACATGCATTAGGGTGATAACACTAGATAAATTGGATGGGTGTAACCCAATCTCATTCGAAGAAAACAATAATACAAAAGGAAAATTCTATTTCTCGAGTTGACAATATTTTTCAGACCGGGGACTGTCTCCAAATCTAGGTCTAGGGTTAATACGGTCGTGACGTGTCACAATCTTAAAAAGACCGATATTCAGCGAGATTATAAAAAAAATACTTTGTGCAGACCAAGCATTTCCTTTCTCCATTGGATTCCTGTAAGTGTTTGCTGTGGGCGATTTTTTGGTATCATCAACTCGTCATTTCCCTTCGAATCTCAGGCGAACCTTTGCTAGGAGATCAACTCTGTTAACTTGCTAGTTGATACAACTCTTAGGAGATCAACTCTGTTTACTTGCTAGGAGATCAAAGACGATCTCTTATAACAATTAAGTTTACTGCTAGGAGATCAAACAACTATTTGACCTATTTGACTTTCCAGGAGATCATTTTGATCTCCTAGAAGATTTATTTTGATCTCCTAGGAAATAACTTTGATCCCCTAGTGATGCGGGACAGGAGTCCACCTGCCCGCCACCTTGGCATCACCACCAAGGGGCCCACCTGGAGTCAGCACCAGGCGGCTTTATCAGGCCCGCGGGCCGTACACCCCAACCAGCTCTCCGCCACGGAATCACCACCGTGCGACAGGTTGTTGAGGTCGGGGCTCGATCCCCTGACCTCCTAGATAAGAGGCCTTCAGCAGCACTCTCATCACCAACTGAGAGTGCTGCTGAAGGCCTCTTATCTAGGAGGTCAGGGGATCGAGCCCCGGCCTCAACAACCTGTCGCACGGTGGTGATTCCGTGGCGGAGAGCTGGTTGGGTTGTACGGCCCGCGGGCCTGATAAAGCCGCCTGGTGCTGACTCCAGGTGGGCCCCTTGGTGGTGATGCCAAGGTGGCGGGCAGGTGGACTCCTGTCCCGCATCATAAAAGTGCACTTTTATGATGCGGGACAGGAGCCCACCTGCCCGCCACCTTGGCATCACCACCAAGGGGCCCACCTGGAGTCAGCACCAGACGGCTTTATCAGGCCCGCGGGCCGTACACCCCAACCCATCCCCGGCCCCACAACAGAGCCGATAGGTTGTTGAGGTCAGGGCTCGATCCCCCGACCTCCTTGATAAAGCATTCTCCTGCGAATGCTCATCACCAACTGATCCGCGGATCAGTTGGTGATGAGCATTCGCAGGAGAATGCTTTATCAAGGAGGTCGGGGGATCGAGCCCTGACCTCAACAACCTATCGGCTCTGTTGTGGGGCCGGGGATGGGTTGGGGTGTACGGCCCGCGGGCCTGATAAAGCCGCCTGGTGCTGACTCCAGGTGGGCACCTTGGTGGTGATGCCAAGGTGGCGGGCAGGTGGGATCCTGTCCCGCATCACCTAGGAGATACAAAATGATCTCCTAGGAGATCAAAATGATCTCCTAGGAGATGAGAAGAGATCATCTCTTTTATTGCTCCAGGAAATCTATGCTCTCCACTACATGGCAAAATGATCTCATAGGAGACCCAAATGATCTCGAAGGAGATACAAAACAATTTCCTAGGATATCAAAACGATATGCTAGGAGATCAAAAGTGGTCTCTTGGAAAATAGCAGCAGTAAACTTAGGTCTTGAGGAGATCATTTTCTCCATTCTTGCTGAAGAAAGTCTCGAGCGTAAAGCTTGGCAGGCGGCAAGAGTTGCAGTCTGACTGGCAGTCGTAGAGATGAACCGGGGCTTCTTTGTAACCCGATGAGGAAGAAATTGAGGGATTTGACCACAAATAAGTGTAGGCAGCCGCTCTTGGAAGAAAGAGGAAGAGCAACACGCTCCCGGGAAAACTTTTTTCGGAACCCTAAAGAGAACAACTCCCGCACACTATAGAGTTAGCGAAATACCGGCCTTTTAAGATTGTGACACGTGTCGCGACCATATCAACCCCGGACCTAGATTTGAAAACGGAGTCCGGTCCAAAAATTTTCGCCTCGAGTTGAGATATGGATGAGGTCAATAGTTCACAATAAGCATGGGTATTTGCACAATACTCTCCAATAATGGGGTGAACAAGGTTATTAGGTTATAAAAGCTTAAAGTGAAGTGAGGAGAGAGGGAGAAGTTTTTACAGGAAAGGGGTTAGAATGTTAGATGGTATTTACAATTATATAAAACAAGGGTTCCTTTCTCTAGTTCAGGCATCCCTCCTCAACCTAATAGGGAATATGAACCATGAGCTTGTGTCATAGGGCATCAAATATGAAAGAGTACTTCAATAGATGGAAGAGATGAAACAAACTAGAAGTGGGCAATGACTCACATTTTTCTTGCAAAAAATGAAAATCTATTTCACTATATTTTGTGCAGAACATGAAAAAAGCAATTTGCAATAAAGATATAAACAGAGGGAATGCTATCACACCATAGGATCAGAAGGGCATGGAGAAGGGCCGCTAACTTGGAGAGTAAGGCTTCGTTTGGGGGGACTTATTTTCACCGGTCAGGCGGTTACGACCGCATGAATCGGACCTTAATTATGGTCCGATTCATGCGGTTGTAACCGCCTGACCGGTGAAAAAAATTCCTCCCAAACAGGCCCTAAGTGTTGAATTCAAATTAGTTCACAAATAGATGATCAACTAATTTCAAGAAGACCATCCTCTGCAGTTGTATTCCCAGAGATGACCATCTTCCATAGCCTTAGTTCATGTGTTGTGCCTACTAGTTCGAGTGCATATCTATTTAGTTCTACTTCAACAAACAACCTCCAACAGCACCCCCCCCCCCCATATTGAGGCACAACAGGTTTTTTTCTACTGTCCTTTTTAATGCTCGAGAATGGTTTCCATTCAGTTCGGTCGCAACATTCAACATTCAAGAACTGTTGCCACATTAGTTCTCTCCTTCTACTGGGAGTAAATGAGGCAACCTTCCCTTCCTATTGAAAGCCGATGGCACATCTATCATGATGAGGATCAGTATGATTTTTTGGACGATGGGTTTTGGGCCTACTCAGAATTGATTTGTCATTTGTCATAATTTGACATCACCGGATGGACGGTCCGAGTTAGTAGTCGCATTCAGAAAGGCGTTCTCTTATTTTTCTGCATTTTATTTATTTTTAGCATTTTTATTTAGTGATATTTGACAACAGTCTTGATCGTGCGATCTGAGGCTGCTCACGATGGTTGTCCTAGAGCGTCAAGTCTATTTTAACTATTGGGGTTAGTTTCTTCTTCAACACAGATTTCAGAGACATCTTCCTAGATCCGCCCGCCGGTCATCCACGATGCAGACTCTGCAAACCCTATTGTATAATTCCCCCCTGTTTTTCTTGTGTTTTCTCACCTCACCAACCCTAAACACCCTCAGCCTCCTCTCCAACAACAAGCCTAAAGAACTGCTCCCTTCCATTCCCTGAGCCAGCCCTAAAACCAACTCCTTTCCTCCATTCCCTGAACCAGCCCTAAAACCAACCGCTCTCCTCCATTCCCTGAACCAGCCGACACTTCCCAGTAATAACAGCCAACAGACCTATTCCACACCCCTTCTAGTCTAGACCGAGTACTTTCAAATCCCTGTTGCTCTAGCCGAACCCAGCCCCTGCGGAAACCACCCCACACAGCCCTGCTACCTCCCTGGCCGAGCCTCCAAGGCTTTCCTCCAGTCTGCCCGCACCAAAACTAGTTCCTATAGCCCTAACCGAGTCCCCCAGCCAGCCCTCCCCAACCTATATCCCACCCAATTTAGTCCCCCACCAGGCCAAACTACCCTTTGCAGTCCAATCCAGCCGCGTTGCTACCCTGGGGCAGCCCCTCGTATCCCTATACGACCACCAGATCTTCATCCTCTCCACCTAAGGGAATCTATACTTTTGAGTTTTCTATTTGGTTTTCATTTTCTTAATATGTTACGTCGCCACTACATTTATCGGGACGACAATATGTTCGTAGGCGCAAGGAGTCGACAAGCGGCAACGGGGCTGAACCATCTAGTTCAGCTCCCTCTCAGTGAACCGCCCGGCCGGGGCTGAACCAACGGGTTCAACCCCTTTTGGAGGGGCCGGCCGACCCCTCCTTGGCCCCGGTATTTATACCTGGGCTATTCTCTTGGGAGGGTTATGCAAGATCATTTCAAGGTATCTCTCTTTCCTCTCCTCCTCAAACCCTAATTCTCTAGTTTCCGCCTTAGATCTCTCTCTCCCCCTTCTTCTTCCTATCATCTGGTATCAGAGGACTTTTCTCCACCATGGTGACGACACAAACGCAAGAGGAAATCGGCCGCTTGAAAACTCTAGAAGAAAATCTGATGGGGTTGACAGATTCGGTGGCTAGAAGAGCGGATCGACACCCGAATGGAGGAGATCATGAAGTTGTTAACGCAAAATCTGAAGGGTAAGGCTATGACGGAAGAGGACTCGGGCGGATCTACCGCCGCACGAGTCGATCCGCACCGGATCGGCACAAATGGAGTCCCGATTGGGACAGACAGAGGCGCGGGGTTCGTCGCGGGCTCGAGATCGACCCAGAGCAGCAGGTTCGGCGCGGGGGGCTCCAGCGCGGGCGGGAAGACATCCGGCGGGGTCGGCGCAGGCGGCTTGGGCTCCGGTGGGGTCGGCGCAGGCGGAAGCGGGCCGAGTCGGTTCGACACAAGCGGGGGTGGCTCCGGTGGGGGCGGTGCAGCAGGCTGGGGTCCCGGCGGGTTCGGTACCGCTGGATTCGGCACCGGTGGGAGCGGCTCGAGTGGTTTTGGCCCTAGGGGCGGCGGTTGGCCGTTTCCCCAATATGGCGCGGGGGAGGGCCCGTTGCTTCCTCCGGCAAGAAGCGACATGCAGTGGGGTGGAGCTCCAGCGACGGGGCCGTTTCGTCAAGGGGTTCCTGACATGCCTTTTGAACCCGGGGAACCAAGAAGACCGGAGGAGTATGGACAAGAGGCAGGGTGGCGTGGACAAGCCGAACACCGGCCGTACATGCCGCCAAAATTGACGCGGATGAATTTTCCCAAATTCAATGACCGAGATGCCCTGGAGTGGCTGCAGAAGGTGAAACTGTTTTTCAACTACCAGGAGATTCCCGGGGTGGGAATTGGTGTGGTGTTGATGCAGGAGGGCCGACCCCTAGCCTTCTACAACAAGGCACTGGCCCCTCGCACGCTGGGATTGTCCACCTATGAGAAGGAGATGTTGGCTATCATCCACGCGGTGGCTATGTGGCGGTCGTACCTTCTAGGCCGACATTTTACGATTTGCACCGACCACCAGAGCTTGAAGCATTTCTTGGACCAACATGTTTCTTCCCCTCTTCAACAGAAGTGGGTGACCAAGCTTTTGGGTTATGATTATGAGATTTCCTATCGGAGCGACAAAGATAACGTGGTGGCTGACACTCTCTCTCGTGTTCCTGAGGGTACGGTTGCTTACATCTCGGGGCCACTAGTGGACTCCTTGGATGATATACAGGAGGAGGTGAAGCGAACTACCGATTTACGAACCATGGTGGAGGCTTTACAGCGCGGCGAGCCCGTGGACTCCGACTATCATCTTCAGAATGGCCGCCTCTACCATCATGGCCGCGTGGTTCTTTCTCCAGACTCGGCTTGAAAAACTGTGATGACGCACGAGTTTCACTCTTCCCCGACAGGCGGCCACGTGGGCGTGCTCCGGACCCTTCAGCGGGCACGAGCAAATGTTTTTTGTCCTGTCATGAGCCGTGACATACAACAGTTTGTGCAGCAGTGTGAGACTTGCCAGCGTCAGAAGTACGAGACGACCTCGCCAGCAGGGCTGTTGGTGCCTCTTGAGATTCCGCAGCAGATTTGGGATACGTTGTCGATGGATTTCATTGACGGGTTGCCCAAATCCCACGGGAAATCCATCATTCTGGTGGTGGTTGACAAACTCTCTAAGTACGGCCACTTCCTTGCCTTGAGTCACCCATATACTGCCGAATCTGTTGCCGCTCTGTTCGCCCGGGAGATCATCCGCTTGCACAGCCTGCCCCGAGCTATCATCTCCGACCGGGACCCCACCTTTGTGCGCAACGTTTGACACAAACTATTCCGGCTGCAAGGGACATGTCTACGTTTCAGCACCGCACATCACCCCCAGACGAACGACCAGACAGAGGCCTTAAATTGGGGGGGGGGAGACATACCTCCGTTGTTTTGTTATGGATGAACCCCGGACTTGGCTGGGGTGGTTGCACTGGGCCGAATATTGCTCCCATACTTCCTACCACTCAGCCAGCAGGATGACCCTGTTTGAGGTTGTTTATGGCCGCCCTCCTCCTACTTTGAGCAGCTATGAGCCGGGCAGCATGACCATGCTGATGGTTGATCGGGCCCTTTGGGACAGGGATCGCATGTTAGCCACCCTGCGTGAGAACCTTCGCCTTGCCCAGGATCGCATGAAGGTTCCAACGGACAAGTATCACAAGGAGAGGGAATTTGCAGTGGGCGACGAGGTGTTTCTCAAGCTATGACCGTACCAATAGTTGTCCGTCGCTCGTCATATGAATCAGAAGTTATCTCCCCGGTATTACGGCCCCTTTCGTATACTCAGCAGGGTGGGGCCAGTGACATACAGGTTGGCATTGTCGATGGGTTCCCGCATTCACCCAACTTTTCATGTATCCCTGCTCAAGCGGAAGGTCGGAGCCAATATCCAACCAAGCGCTTTGCTGCCCGAGACTACTAGTGCGGGCGAGCTTCGCCCACTTCCGGAGGATATTGTGTTACTCAAGTGGAAACTACGCGACGCTGAGTACCGACCGGAGCTCTTGGTCAAGTGGAAGAATCTCTCGGCGGCGCACAACTCCTGGGTGGATTTGATGGACTTCAAGGAGCTTTACCCCGACTACCATCTTGGGGACAAGCTGGTTCTTGATGGGGAGGGGAATGTTACGCCGCCACTACGCCTCTCGGGACGACAGTATGTTCGTACGCGCAAGGAGTCGACAAGCGGCAACGGGGCTGAACCATCTGGTTTAGTCCCCTCTCAGTGAACCGGCCGGCCGGGGCTGAACCAACGGGTTCAGCCCCTTTTGGAGGGGCCGGCCGGCCCCTCCTTGGCCCGGGTATTTATACCCGGGCTATTCTCTTGGGAGGGTTATGCAAGATCATTTCAAGGTATCTCTCTTTCCTCTCCTCCTCAAACCCTAATTCTCTAGTTTCCTCCTTAGATCTCTCTCTCCCCCCCCCCTTCTTCTTCCTATAATAATCATTGTACGGATTGAAATATCAATAGGGTTAAGGATGCACTTTCTCTATAGCCTGTTTGCTCCATGATTTATCATTGAATTGCAGGGCTCAATCTAATTGCACATTCCATTTATAGCGCTGCAATTAGAGTGTCTAGTCTTTCTCTTTACTTGTGAGTTTTCTATTTGGTTTTCATTTTCTTAATCATAGTACGGGTTGTCTTTCTCTATAGATTGTTCCATGATTACAGTGCAATGACTATTATTATGATTATCATAGATCACATAGAGGGTATTTTACCAAGATGACATTACTTGTAAATTTAGGCTAGATGTGCCACATTTTGGGGGTCAACTAGGCCCAAAGGGATTTATGAATTATATCTTGGACATTGATTATTATTTTGATTGTTGTGAAGCATCTGAATAGTATCACGTTGGATTTGCTAAGATGAAACTTCGGGATTAGGCTAAGGATTATTTAACCAGTCTATAGCGTAGGATAGAGAGTGATGGTATTCACCCTACATCCTGGTGGGCAAATATGAAGCAGGAGTTAAAGAACAAATATGTTTTTGCATCTAATAGTGTCAGCTCCTCGATCAGTTACACTTCATGCGACAAGGGGCTGTCGTTTGCCAATTATATGAATTAATTCGGGAGGAGTGATATTTAGAATAAGCCCGTTGAGGCCGCCTCATGATTTCAATATGGGAAAGCCATAGAGCTACTTTGAGAGCTCATTCTCCACCGCTTAGAGTCCATTGATCAGGTATTTCACCTCACCCTCCAGTACGAGCATCAATTGACGTTCACATGGTCGTGAATTGGCCAGTACTCTACCTATCCACCTTTAGGATCCCCTCCCCAGACCTTGATTCATTCCATCCAGATGAAGTTTAGGGACAGATAAGTAGCGTACCACTTGATATGAGATTAAGTCTGATCATGACTTCGTGTTACAAGATGAGGGCGATCTTATTATGATTAGTGAGTATGGCCATTCCCCTAACCCCACCACGAACTTATTTATTGATTTTTGATCATAGACCCACCTTTGAGTAGTTCCTTAGAGTTTCTTCACGTTATAGCGATGAGTCATGTGCCAAGTCCAGGCGTGTAAAGGATTCGGTTTGAACCTAAGTTGACATCAAATCAATCAATTTTACCTCCATTCAGTTTCATCGGTTCCGATTGACATTTATTATTGCATGGGAGAGGTAGATACTTGGGGCTGTAGAAAATTTAAATGTAATGTGCTGACTAATTCTCTATTATATTTTTATGCAATGAATTATTTCTAATCATACTTAAAATGCTAATTAATAATTTATTATGATCGTATCCAATTATTTTTTTTAATCATAATTTAATCATAATGTAATGTGTCAAACATCAAAAATTAATAAGTTAACAAGTGTTGGGCTTGAGGTCAATGGATGATTTTTGGTATTAAATGATTAAATGTTTACCTATTTAATGAACTCTCAGGTGTTCATTGGGGTGATTGTCGCATTTGAAACAAATTTTCCTACATATCGTCTGGTGAGCCTCCCGACGAATTACATCCTTTGAGAGATTTTAAACATCATTGAGTCATACCTTAGTGCTGAAGTCTCACATAGTCATTCTGGTGTTCATTGTACATTTGATGAATATTTTACACTCCACTTAAGGAGCCTCATCATAGAAAACCCCTTATTAAAGACAATCACGAACTATAGAATCACCGCATAGTAATCTGCCTTATCTGGTGTACAACATTTGTATAATTTGTAAGAGTGCTGAGTTTTTGGTTCTCCAATTGCATGACCTATTTGACAAAAAATATATGTAGTTGGAAAAGCCCATGTAAAGAGACCCATTTATTTGTAGTTCTTCTTTTCTTCTCTTTAGTCCCACATCATGTATAAGACTCTCTTCTCTCTTTCTCCCTCCTATAAATGCGTATTCACACCTTGTATTTGATTATTGAGAAAGTATAGAAAAGTTTGAGGATTTCTCTACATGGTATCAGAGGGATACGGTCCGGCCTGTTCTTTTCTAACCTTCTACTCCTCCTGCTAACCGCGCGGCTTGTAATCTCGCTTAGCCGCAGTGTCGTGCGGCCTGCTCTCGTTCTAACCGCTTCCTCTGCTCTCTCTCTCTCGTGGCTTCCACCACTTCTTCTCGTTCTCCTCTCCTTTTATAACCTTTCTATCAGGTGGGGCCTTCCCTTCCATGTTTTCCTCTGCCCGCGCGGTTTCATCCCAGCTACCCGCTTCCCCTCTACTCGGTGTGGTCTCCCTATCTGCCCGTCGAGTTCTTGCCTTCTCGCTGCTCCGCTCCCTGCTCGCCACGACGTCTCTTAGTCGCTACTCGTTGCGTTCTCCTTCACTACCCGCCGAATTCTTGCCTTCTCGCTGCTCTGCCCCCGGCTCGCCGCAATTTGCCTTAGTCGCCACGACTTCTCTTCTCGCCGCGCTTTGTTCTCTTAGTCATTGCGGCTTCCCTCATCCCGGCGAGCTCCGCATTTAGGTTGCGGCATCTTACCTTGTCGCTGGTGTGCTCACCGTGACCGTGCGGCCTTCTCGACCGGCTTGTTCTCTGCTTAGTCGCTGCAACTTGTCTCCTCGAAGGCGTCTTCTCCTCTCTGCAGCGGGCTCCGCATATTGGTCGCGAAATCCTCCTTGCCGCTGGTATGTTATCACCGTGACCGTGCGTCTTCTCCTCTTCTCATACTGGTCGCGACGGCTTCGTTATCTTGCCGCTGGTGTGTTGTCACCAAGTATCTTTATATGAATCAACCCTTGATAGCTGTTTCGTCAGATAAATTTAGACATCGAATCCTTTATTAGACTTGTTACTAGTTTGAGGTTCACGCGATAGGATTAGCACGAGTTGTGAATGTAAATGATGATATTTGAATAATTGGGAGACGAGTCAGTGAATGATAGTTAATTTGATATTCAATTTGAGGATTTGCATCTCGTTTGATGAACAACTTAAGGACAGTACGTTTGAGCACGAGTATTAATAGATTTGAATGATCATTGTTAAAGCTCCTAGTTAGGGATTTAAAGATGGTTGAGTTACGTCACGCTCGTACCATACACACATTTAAATTGGAAGATCACACTTGTAACGAATTATGAATAACAAATATATGTTTGGTGCTTCTATATCATGCTCGGTAGTGAACACATGTTTTTCTTGAAAGATAACTGTGTCCTAGAATTGGTTTACCCAACGTGAGTACTCGATATCTCCGATCCGACACATGTAAACTTACCTCTGCAATTTACTCGATAAATCTTCTTGTTATTATGACCATGACCTCTCGAACCCGCGAGGCTTAAACTCACGGTTGGTTCGTTCTGTGTCGTCAACTCTGGTTTCGTATGTCTGTCTGAGTAAAACATATTCTTGGTCCAATCGTTCACTTTAAGTATTTTTGTTTCTGTTAAAGAACACCTAAGTATGAAGTTCGAAAACAAATCCGTATTTGTAAGCAAATCTTTGAACTGAATCGTCTAACTGGGCATCTGTCTGCTGCCATGGTCACGACATGCAAGATTACTTTTCCGACAAGACTTGCACGCATATCTGATCGTGAACCATGGACGCCCGCTATAGCACCACCCTTCATCGATCACGGCTTACAACATATTACATGAATAATGTTAGGCTATGCTCCGAAGTAGTTTAATACACTAACTTATTCTGTTTAGCTCTTTTGTTTGCTGGTCATTGAATAGTTTTGCTTCATGAGATACTGACACACTCATGCTTTTCTGTTTCTGTTACTGTTTTATACTTTACTCTGTTCACCATGTTTATTTTAATGTTCTGAGGCTTTTCCTTTGTGTTTTGGAATTGCCTTAGCTTTCATGTCAGCACCGCCAGGTTCCTGGGCCCGATCTGCATCAAGCTTCTGATCTCCGATGATTGATCTTCTAACAGTGTCAGGTTTGATGTTTTTGATTCATTTCTTTTACTGTCAGATGTTTTCTTTATGTGATAATTATGAATAGTAATACTGGACAACTGCTAGGCTATTAAATACCATATACTAAAATTTAGTATTATATACATGTACACCCTCTGTTGAATCATAAGTGCATGAAAACTGTAACAGTGTCCTATAAAACGTGATTTTACAAAAATACATATGCATTTAAAATTTTACACTGTTTCAACCTCAAAAAACTTTCGCATAAAAATCAAACTGTTTTTCTCCAAATTAATTATTTTAAAACTATTTTCAGTATTCTCTGCATCCGCCTTAGCAGACATGGATTTCTTTTCGCCCATGCATGTGACATCACGGCCCGCCCGAAGCGCACTCTGACTTATGTCGAGACGGGTCGTGACAGTTGGTATCAGAGGGAGGTTAGGGAGGTTAGCTTCTAAAGATAAAGTATTTTTATAATTATCAAATATTTTGAACTTTATTATAAAAATAAATATGCATGCATATTTCTTCACTCAGTCTGTCATTATCTGTTTTTCGCGGCTGAAACACGCACACACTCACTCATAAGCATGAGTAGTATGCACACGAATATTAAGAGGTTATGGACAAACTTAACATTTTTGTGCATATGAATTTCCACAAGGATATACACCGCTTACGAATATTAAATTGTATGGGCGGTTTAATATTTTCAAGTGCGCTGACATTAGAGTCCTAATATGGATGACATGTTAAGTGGTATGAGCGTTTAACATGACATGTGTATCCATTCATTTGTATTCATATCATAAATCATTCCACAAGTGTAAAGCCAAGAACAACAATAATGATTGTACACATATGAATTTTCTATTTGTTTGACATTACACATGATCTCGGTATTGTACTTGCATGATTATTACCTAGAGTTGTCCTATGAAAATGTTGTACTTATTACATAATTTATGTACCTGACAGTAGGAAATGTGTTAGAATCTCTAATTTCAAGTTCCCGATATTTGTAATCAGTCCTTCCTGTTTCGCGTGTCTGTCAATCTTATCTGATCATCCTGTATCCCCTTTCTAGTTAGCTTCTGAGTGTCAGTGAGAAATGAAAGTCTTCTTATAAATTGCTCTGCTGTATTTCTTCAGCGTTGTCTTGTGATTCTTCAACTCCAGTTTGACTCCCTTCCGTCGATGTTAAATAGTCATTCAGTTTCTTTTCCTCTTTAGTGTCACGTCTTCCCTTCGTGCAAAGATCTTTTCGCTCTCGGATTCTCGTGTCTTGCCTTTCAATTTGAGTTAACTGAAGCAATTTTTGTGCTACCTGAAGCCAATCTTTTGTATCTGACCGAATCCGCTAAGTCTGAAGAGATCCTTTGTGAGCGTGTATCTGACCAGCGTAACAAGTATCCGCAACTTTTCTCTTGATTTTGATCAGTCTCTGCGCTTGTTCTCCTCTCTGTTTCTTTGTATTCATAACTAACTTCTATGCTTGATCTACAAACCTTGTTGGAATGAATGACATCGGAATCTTCGCCCTAAGAGTCCCCATTCAGAGAGTTTCTCAGAAAGTTTCGGGATGAAACATCCTAAGTGGGGGAGAATGTAACAACTCGTATAATATAAGATCATTCATAATGTCATTTTGGTAATACCCCCCCCCCCCCCCAAATGTAATCTCCTCATCCACTAAACCTAAACCCGCGCCGGGCATCCCGATTATGCTTATTTCCCGCATCCTGCAAGCCGCAAGAAAACCCACTCCTGATTCCTCCCCCGTCTCCCGCAGGTCGCGCTGCATTCCCTGCTCCCTGCTGCCGCAGATGCCTTCCCTCTTGTCGTGGCCTCCGACTTCTCCTCTCGCTCTGCCCGACGGCTTCCCCTCCTCAAGCCGGCTTCATCCTCGCCTCCCTCCCATGCGTCCCCTTCTCTGGACGACAGACCCGCCGCCTCCTGCTCCTCCCCAAGCCGACAACACTGTCTCCTCCTTTTCTTGAGGGCCAGCAACATCTCCTCCTCCAAAAAGGTCGGCAACCCTCTTCCTCTCTGTTTGGGCCGGTGTTTGTGAAAGGGACAACTATGGTTTCCTCCCCTCTCCTCCTTGAGCCCAGATTTAATCTCCTTGGGTAAGGTTTTCTTGTTCCCCCTCTTTATTCATATTTGCTTGATCTTATTTTGCAAGATTATGCCCAATTTGCGTATATTTTTGTGGATCCAAGATTTTTGTCCCCTTCGTAATCGTCTAATCTCGTCGCATTTCTGATTTCCAGCGCAGTTCCTCGACTCAAGTGATGAAATTCCTCCAAATCCCTCTCCGAATTAGGGTTTCCTCTATCCAAGCATCGTCAAGTCTCCGCTTCTGCATGATAAATTTCAAAACTCTGTTCTTGCTTGAGTTTTGCGATAAATAAATCGTCTGTGTTAGCGTAGTGGTAAATTTCAAAACTCTGCGTTAGCCGCCGCCGCCAATTGCAGCTTCCTTCAGACAAGTAGAGATCACTTCTCTCTTACAAACAATGAACTTAATTGTTTTGTCTGATCTTATGTTTATATGAATCAACCCTTGATAGCTTGTTTCGTCAGATAAATTTAGACATCGAATCTTTTATTACACTTGTTACTAGTTTGAGGTTCACGCGATAGGATTAACATGAGTTGTGAATGTAAATGATGATATTTGAATAATTGAGAGATGAGTTAGTGAATGATAGTTAATTGGATATTCAATTTGAGGATTTGCATCTCGTTTGATGAACAACTTGAGGACAGTAAGCTTAAGAACGAACATTAATAAGTTTGAATGATCATTGTTAAGGCTCCTGGTTAGGGATTTAAAGATGGTTGGGTTACGTCACGCTCGTACCGTACACACATTTGAATTGGAAGATCACACTTATAGTGAATTATGAATAATAAATATATGTTTGGTGCTTCTATATCATGCTAGGTAGTGAACGCATGTTTTTCTTGGAAGATAATTGTGCCCTAAAATTGGTTTACACTAGGTAAGTACTCGATATATCCGATCCGACACATGTCAACTTACCTCTGCAATTTACTCGATAATTTTTTTTGTTATTATGACCTTGACCTCTCCAACCCGCGAGGCTTAAACTCACTGTTGGTTCCTTCTGTGTCGTCGAGTCTGGTTTCGCATGTCTGTCTGAGTATAACCTATTCTTGGTCTGATCGCTCACTTTAAGTATTTTTGTTTCCGTTAAAGAACACCTAAGCATGAAGTTTGAAAACAAATCTATAGTTATAAACAAATCCTCGAACTGTATCGTTTAACTGGACATCTGTCTGTCGCCATGGTCACGACAAGCAGGATTACTTTTCCGACAAGACTTGCACGCAGATCTGATCGTGAACCATGGACGTCCGCTATAACACCTACACCATTTATCGATCACGGCTTACAACATATTACATGAATAATGTTAGACTATGCTCCGAAGTAGTCTAATACACTAACTTGTTCTGTTTAGCTCTTTTGTTTGCTGGTCATTGAATAGTTTTGCTTCATAAGATACTGGTACACTCATGCTTTTCTGCTTCTGTTACTGTTCTATACTTTACTCTGCTCACCCTGTTTATTTCAATGTTCTGAGGCTTTTCTTTTATGTTTTGGAATTGTCTTAGCTTTCGTGTCAGCGCCGTCAGGTTCCTGTGCCTGATCTGCATCAAGCTTCCGATCTCCGATGATTGATCTTCTAGCCGTGTCAGGTTTGATGTTTTTGAGTCATTTCGCTTACTGTTAGATGTTTTCTTTATGTGATAATTATGAACAGTAATACATGGACAACTGCTAGGTTATTAAATATCATGTACTAAAATTTAGTATTATATGCATGTGCACCCTCTGTTGTATCATAAGTGCATGGAAACTGTAACAGTGTCCTATAAAACATGATTTTACAAAAATACATATACATTTAAAATTTCACACTGTTTTAAACTCAAAAAGCTTCCGCATAAAAATCAAACTGTTTTTCTCCAAATTAACTATTTTAAAACTATTTTCAGTATTCTCTAAATCCGCCTTAGCAGACATGAATTTCTTTCCGTCCATGCCTGTGACATCATGGCCCGCCTGAAGCGTACTCTGACTTATGTCGAGACGGGTCGTGACAGTCCGCAACTATCTACCAGGCACGATGAAGCTCTATCATGGCCGACACCTGCATTCCGTTAGTCTTTTTTCTTTCGTTTTCATTTTACCCTATAAAAGGGTCCGGTAAACACATTGTTAAGGGGGTGAAAAATATTGATGGAATTGATTGTGTGCTTTGTATTTCAGTGAGATTGTTGTTAAGTATTTTCCGGTAAGAGTTAGGTGCGTTAGATAGGGATGTTGATGTTGAAAAAAGATGTGATGATTGACAACGTATTTCCTGTTTGGAGAGTTGTCGAATGTGTGAGTTTTTTTAGGTGTTATTTGATGCTTCCTGTTGAAGGTTGATTAGTTTTTGGCTTCATTTGGTTTAGCGGTGACGGTTGTAAAAGAAGTTGTTGTAAAGACAGGTTTGTAAAGGGAGTTGTTGAAAACTGGATGCTGGAAACAGAGTTCTGTTTGGCTAGTCTGCGTTTGCAGAGCTGTTCAAAACAGAGAACTGTTTGACAATACTGTGTTTGGAAATGAAGATACGCGGTTGAAATTTTTTTCTTCTAAATATTATATATAAATATATATATATTAAACCATTAAAAATAATGAAATGGAAACAAACAAATTTTTTTTATTAATCTCCGGCGATGGCCGTTACCATAAGGTGCAGTTTAAACATATATAGATATTCCACATTACATGTAAACGTTTTTAAAATATGAAAAATGCGTTCAAGCTCGGTGCAATTGTTCGACAATTGAGTCACGCAATGCCACCATCTCATCCACTCCTACCGCATATACCTGCTGTACTGCTGCAGATCAGGAGCAATGGATCGGGATTCAAGTGGAGGCGGGAGCAAAACAGGGATCCCTGCTGCAAATAAAGGGGAAGAGATGAGATTCGTGTAGATGCGATAACAAATCAGAGATGCAGAGAAGTTATACCTGTAGATTCCAGGTTGCAGATCTGGGAAGAAAGGGGAGGAGCACGAGCCAACACTCCTGAATCTGCAGGAGCACGAGCCAACAAGTGTAAAAGAAGAGTTACGAGTTGCGGCAGTGGGAAAGGATGCAAAATGACCACCGATGAGAAGACAGAGGGGTTGCGATGGGAAGCTCTCCAGTAGCGACAAACCAGGAGGAGGAAGAAAATACCTCACGGGATTGATCGGGAGTCGGCAACCCTGGATGCGGCGGGATGCTTCCTCGCGGCGACGGGAGAGACGACGAAGGAGTTGCGATGCCGCGCGACTTCCTCCCAAACGCGACGAACTAGAGCACTCTCGTAGGGTTTCGTCCCGCTGCTTCTTTACGCTGGAGGAAACGCCGACGATTCCAAATGAAGGCGGAAAAACAAACAATTATTTAGTTGGCTGTTGCGTTTTGCCTAAACGTGCTGGGCCCATAAGCCAAAACAAATGAACCTTTATTAGCTGTTTGTGTATGATTGATGTTGAAGTTGTATGATTTAATTTGCTGTGAAGTTTTTCCCGAGAAGATGAATAGTGCAATTAAAGTTGTATGATTATAGTATTCTATTGATGGTTCCTGTTGCCACTGAACAGTGATTGAAGTGTTAATTTCTAGTTAGAGGTCTTCTTACTTTGTTATACCTGTCGGAGCCACCTTAGTGAAAGGAATTCTGTTGAGGATTGAAGCAAGAAAATTGTATTGATGTTGAGATGTTTCTGTGAGCAATTGTTAGCACTTTTTGCTTGCTAATTACTTCTCAAAATAGTGGAGTGTTTAGAGATTTCGTGAATCCACCTTAAATGATTGAGATTTCGTGGAGCCTCTCGTGTGTGAGTGAATGAATTTTAGGTTGTTTAGTTTGTGGCTTCCTCACGTCGTGAGTGAATGGCATTTTGTGGAACCACTTTCGTGTGAGTGGAATTTTCTCCGTGGTGCCCGTGTGCGGAAACGACCGACCTTGGAGTGGTAGTAGATCGAAGGTGACGTGAAAATTCCTCGCGGGATCGCGGTCTTCGATTATGGAAAGACACCACTTTCCGTGGGTAACTTGCTTCTATCCTTTCCTTTGGGTGCGTCTACATATTTTCTCGTAGGAAAATAGATTCATTGATGAGTTTTCGTCCGGATTTTGTCAGCAAACGCTACGTCAAAAACTTCAAACAAAAATATAGTTAGAGTTCAAGATTTCGTTTTTTGCTACGACAAGGGGAACAGAACAAAAATTGCGAACTTCCTTCCCGGGATATAAATTTGAACCATTTTTCAAATAATTTAATCTATGAAATGAAAACGTAATTATGTGCCTTCCAAAAATATAAGTTGTGTAATTTCTTGAGTAAATGCAACGCCCGCTGTAATCTTTGTAAAAAAATCATTAAGCACTGCATGCATTTAGGGTTTCCTAAAACAAAGCCGACAGACGCGCAAACCCTACGCGCCGTCCTGCATCAAATTTGGTATCAAAGCGAGGTTCCGAAAGTTTTTTAAGTTTTGAGATCCGTCCTGCGTAGAATAAGAACCCACATAATATTTTATTTAGAAAAAAAAGTTTTTTTAATTGCATAATCATACATTACATTTGAATTTTTTTGTTTGCATGCAACTGCGTAGTGGCGTGATGCGTCGAGTTGAACATGATCAATCGAACCAAGGGAACGAAGGGAAAGAACCACCCCAGTGATTTTTACCTTTCACCCACCAAATGATGACATTAACTGAGGGTACCCGCCAGACGCGTGAAAGGTTAGAAAATCTTAGAGGTAGAGTGAATAGCTTAGAAAACCTTAGCGTCAATGCCACCTAAAATTCGAGATGAGCATTTTGTCCGTCCACATTATGATGTTCCACATCACTACGTGGAAAGGTCTACCTTTAGGAGAAATCTTTTATTTGAGGATCACGACTTCACTTACACCCACTCTCATAGTACCTCATCACAGAGATCTGTGTAATACTTCAATGATTATCCTCGATCACAGTACATCACTGCCAGAGAATGCGTTGATTCACCGATACGATCTCATTATGCTAGAGACGATCAGTACAATGACTATCATCGTTTTTATCCTAGTACTCGAGTGGATCATATTGGTCCTTCAACACTATATTATGAGGATAGAGTTCAGTATGACGTCCGTTATCGACACTACACGTCACCTCTATATGAGGAACCCGAGACTGTATATGTGCGATCACCACCATACGTTCGTAGGATACATGATCATCCACGAGCACGACATGATTATGTTATGGACGATCATTATGACGACCCTCAAAATATCTATAGAGGTCACTATCGTCAAGAGTACATCACACCTAGTGATCCTCCTAGTTTCCCGAAGACGAACATGACGATAGCAATTAAGGGTCAGCAAGAGTATTCCACTACTCAAAGCAGGGAGACATCATGATGTAGGGGGTAGGCTAGTGGTGCTCGGAAGCTAGGACTCTACGTGCACGTGTGAGGGGATATGCGAATGCAATGCTACATGCAATGAAACAGTCGGGTAGCAACGACAATTAATTTAAGCAATGAGAATTAACAACACCACGTAGCTAATCAAAATAAAGAAGCAATTAAATAATTTTAGCGATTTGACAACGGCTTGCTCCGCGCGGAGGGCCCAAGCAAGCGGCGGCGATTAATTCCATAAACAAATATTAGCGCAAAAGTACAACAACTACCAAACTTTGATCATAGCACAAATATAGATAAACAACCAAGTGCAAATGTCAAATACAAAACACAATACCACAAAATACTCACGATGCAGTGGGCTGATCCGAGATGGTAGAGAATTTGAGGGGCCGGATGCAAAACGGGCGATCGGAGACGAACACGGTGGCACGGTGACGTCACGGTGGCTGCCCACGGTGGAAAAGAGGGGATGCGGGCCGGAAACGGCGAGATCCGGCCACTAGAGAATGGATCAGAGTGTCGGTGGGTAGATCCGCTAATTTTAGGGCGGATCCGGACTACGGGAAGAGAAATACGGAAGAGGATGGTAGATCGGAGGGTGGTAACACTAGATCAAAATAGATATAGGGTTTTCGGAGCGGTGAGAGGTGGATCCACGAAGGGGAAGGAAGGGGAGTGGCCGACTAGGGTGGAAACTCCTCTAGGGGGGCCGGTTTTGGTGAAAGGTGGCGATGGGGCTGGTTGTGAGGGCAGGGGGTAGTCAGCTTAGGGAGGGGATTAGGCGGTGGGAAGCAGGCAGAGGAGGTGGGGGGAATGGGTGGCCGACTGCAGGGAAAACATTAACGTGAACTATGGAAATGAATAGTAAATGAAATAAATGAGCAGTACCTCAAACCTTGAGATAACCTGCTGGTGGAGTTTTCAGCCGGCTGAACGGGTGGTTCCGGGAGGTGGATGGAGGATTCGAAGTGGGGAAAAGGAAGCTATGGGTAGGTACTACCTTGGGGAGGAGTTTGGCGGCCTAGGAGTCGTCACCTAGGGTTCCACGGCGTCGGCACCGGGGAGGGATCGCTGAAATCCGGGAATACTTCTCCAAATTCAACAATGCCCCCAAATCAGCCCCCAAGCATCCTATTTATAAGAAAACACAAACTAGGGCATCCCCATCAACGGCTATGATTGGCCGGTGGGTTAGCCCTTAAAATACATCAAAATAAACTCAAAACAATATAAAGTAATATAGCGTTTTGACTCGCGGCGACGCTCCGGACGCAATCGCGGAGCCCGATCGTCGATCCGGGCACGCCATATATGGAAAGTTGCCAAATCAGCCCTGAACGGGCCCAAAACGTGTCCTCGTCTCTGCTCCGCATCAATCTCCCCGGCTTGAAAGAATTCATCTCCCGATGAATAGGGATCAAAATTCTCTCGCTGCATGCCAGGTAAAACTCGAAGAAGTCCACCTGAGGTCGCCCAAGTGTCGTCGCTGGAAAGTGTCCTCGCCAATCAACTCCCCCTGACCAAAAAGATGTCATCTCCGGTGAATGGAGACGGACGTGCTGAAGTCGAAGTCCATGGGCGAATCGATCAAACTCTGCTGCAAGTACCCAAGAGTCACCAACGTCTGTAGTGGGAATGCACTGGTGGAGTCTGGTCTCCATGAAGCTCTCAACGGTCAACTCACGAGTGGCGGATCCCGGTGCGATCAGTGGTGCCTGCGGTGAAACCAAAGAAGACGAGTCCCCGGGTGGGTGGAGGCCAACAATGGGTGAGGACGTATGAGGATGATATGGTAACGACCGTGGGGGTGGGGGTGGCTGGGCATCTCCACTGCTCGGGTCCACATACTCATGAGGCTCATAGTATGGAGTCAGGTCCTCAACATTAAACACGTGGTGAATTCCCATACTGGCCGGGATGTCAAGCCGGTAGGCGTTGGTCCCAATACGACTAATAATGGAATATGGACCTATTCGCCTCGCGCTTAACTTCTTGGAAGGCCCCGAAGGGAGCCTCTCGGGGCGGACTCGCACCATTACCTTCTCGCCTACGTTAAATATCTGCTCTCGCTTTCGCTTATCTGCATGGGCTTTATAATTATCATTGCTTGTTAATATTCGTCGGCGGACCGACTCATGCAAATCATGCAAATGTTGTGCAAATGACTCAGCAGACTCATGCAGGTAATGCAAATGATGCAAAGACAACATGACAGACACAATACACTCCTTATAGGAAAATCCAATAATTCCTGAGATGTCTCTCAAATGTGGTGGCCTATCATGAGGTTCTTTCGGTGGAGTATAGACAAACTCATCCTGTGTGTGACGAGCGCTCAGATGACCGTGAGAGACAACTATACTCAAATACGTGCTCGTAAAGAGCCAAATGTGTCTCGAGAAACGTAGCGTATCAGGGGGGTCCCCAGGAGGTGTGTAAGAAAAGTCATCATGAAGGAGACGACCACCTGAGTGAAAATCGTGTGCACTGACTAGAAGTCGTGACTCTAAAATATGGTGAGCGTCCAAGACAAGAAAGAACTCATCGGGTGGCTCAGCGGGTGGCGTGTCCCAAAACTCATCCAGAGTGTGAGGCATCATAAGATAGGTCCTCCCAATATGAGTATACTCAAGTGGACTCAAGGTAGGCCCTACATATGTCATGCTCCACTCAAGGTCCCTTTTCATTGGCAAGGTCAGAAATGATAATGAAAGAGGCGTCATACCTGAGTGGCTCACCTGAGTGGCTCACCTGAGTCTCAACCTTACCAAGATGTGGCGGATCATCAGGAGGCTCAACAGGGGGCTCGTCACTAAGGTCAAGGTCCTCCATGTGAGTACCATCGTAAGGGGTCGTGTTCCCTTGAATGAGTGACATAGTCACTGTGAGATCAACATCAAGCTCTGGGCTCTCGGTCGTGATGTGACTCGGGGCAATGACAACGGGAGAGCAACATAGACCTACACTCAAGAATGGGTCTGTGGGTGTAGTGTCAAGAATTGGGTCTACGGTGAGGGTGTTAACTAACCCGGTACATGACAAAAGAAGAGATGTGGGTGAGGCACACAAGTCACACAATACTGCAGACTCAATAGGTCGCTCAGGCTCACTCTCACTCGGGGTCGCGGGTGACGGGTCAGAGACAAGAGATAGGTCACTCACTGGGATAAGCATCTCGCTGGGGTGAGAGCAATCCGTATCAGGTACCACTTCCGTCGTGGGTAACAGGACAGTGGTAGGCGTCATGGTGACCTCAATATGAGGACTCGTACTGCGGAGGCCAAGGTGAGGGTCCAACCGACCAGCTCTGGAGGATCTCAAAGACTGTTCGTAGTGAAGGGCAAGCTGATACGTCTGCTCCAGGGACTTCGAGCTATGATAACCCACCTTAGTACGAATGTCAGATCGAAGCCCAGACCGAAATCTGCAAGTGGTCATGGCTGAATCCTCTCGGATATCGCTCCTCACAACTAACTCATCAAAGCAATCCCTGTAATTAACGACAGACATGGATTCTTGCTGAAGGAAAAATAATTGGTCGAGCAAGCGACTCCGATATGATGAAGGCAGGTACCTCTGACACAATGTACGCTTCATGTCCACCCAACTAGTGATGCGACAAAGACGGTTTTGCTCGCGGGTCCTCTCAACGCTAGCCCAATATGCTCTCGTCTGATCTAAAAGTTTAAGTTTCGCAAACTTAACGCAACGCTCACCGAATAACTCAAAATAATCAAGATAATACTCAATGTCCACAAGCCAATAACTGAAAGACTCGGGACTCGATGAGCCGTCAAAGGAAGGGGAAACTGTACGAAACTGACTCTCAAGATTTCTCTCAAAGTGACGATCCTCATAATAGTCATCCCTAAGGTAATCGACTCGAGTCGAAGGATCAACACGATCCGCTCGCGTGTAAGGATATGAACGACGACAATCATCATACTGATCGTCTCTGGCATAGTGAGGTTGTGTCGGTGGGTCGACACGATCTCGAGAAGTGGTGTGCCGCAGACGATAATAATCATCATGATAACGTGAGGATTTCTCTGAAGTCGCTCTATGAGATTGGGTATAGGCAGACTCAGAATGTCTCAAGAGAGGAGAGGAACGACAACGATAATTAGTCATGGATGAAGCTAAAGACTCTATATGACCTACCACTACAAAGCATGCAAATAGCCTAACCTGGCTCTGATACCAAAATGATGTAGGGGGTAGGCTAGTGGTGCTCGGAAGCTAGGACTCTACGTGCACGTGTGAGGGGATATGCAAATGCAATGCTACATGCAATGAAACAGTCGGGTAGCAACGCCAATTAATTTAAGCAATGAGAATTAACAACACCACGCAGCTAATCAAAATAAAGAAGCAATTAAATAATTTTAGCGATTTGACAACGGCTTCCTCCGCGCGGAGGGCCCAAGCAAGCGGCGACGATTAATTCCATAAATAAATATTAGCGCAAAAGTACAACAACTACCAAACTATGATCATAGCACAAATATAGATAAACAACCAAGTGCAAATGTCAAATACAAAACACAATACCACGAAATACTCACGATGCAGTGGGCTGATCCGAGATGGTGGAGAATTTGAGGGGCCGGATGCAAAACGGGCGATCGGAGACGAACACGGTGGCACGGTGACGTCACGGTGGCTGCCCACAGTGGAAAAGAGGGGATGCGGGCCGGAAACGGCGAGATCCGGCCACTAGAGAATGGATCAGAGTGTCGGTGGGTAGATCCGCTAATTTTAGGGCGGATCCGGGCTACGGGAAGAGAAATACGGAAGAGGATGGTAGATCGGAGGGTGGTAACACTAGATCAAAATAGATATAGGGTTTTCAGAGCGGTGAGAGGTGGATCCACGAAGGGGAAGGAAGGGGAGTGGCCGACTAGGGTGGAAACTCCTCTAGGGGGGCCGGTTTTGGTGAAAGGTGGCGATGGGGCTGGTTGTGAGGGCAGGGGGTAGTCAGCTTAGGTAGGGGATTAGGCGGTGGGAAGAGGTGGGGGGAATGGGTGGCCGGCTGCAGGGAAAACATTAACGTGAACTATGGAAATGAATAGTAAATGAAATAAATGAGCAGTACCTCAAACCTTGAGATAACCTGCTGGTGGAGTTTTCAGCCGGCTGAACGGGTGGTTCCGGGAGGTGGATGGAGGATTCGAAGTGGGAAAAGGAAGCTATGGGTAGGTACTACCTTGGGGAGGAGTTTGGCGGCCTAGGAGTCGTCACCTAGGGTTCCACGGCGTCGGCGGCACCGGGGAGGGATCGCTGAAATCCGGGAATACTTCTCCAAATTCAACAATGCCCCCAAATCAGCCCCCTAGCATCTTATTTATAAGAAAACACAAACTAGGGCATCCCTATCAACAGCTATGATTGGCCGGTGGGTTAGCCCTTAAAATACATCAAAATAAACTCAAAAAAATATAAAGTAATATAGCGTTTTGACTCGCGGCGACGCTCCGGACGCAATCGCGGAGCCCGATCGTCGATCCGGGCACGCCATATATGGAAAGTTGCCAAATCAGCCCTGAACGGGCCCAAAACGTGTCCTCGTCTCTGCTCCGCATCACATCACCCACTCAGTCTGATATTCTAATACAAGATGTGTGGAGTCAACCCCCATGTGAGTCTGCTTCACTTCTTAGTATTGATCTCGAGGTAGTCACCCCTACCCTTTCCGGGAGTACGACCCCTTCTGATGGTTTGCCACTGGAGGACCATCACTCTACTAATGGGTTTTTTGACGACCCTCCTATTGAGCTTTCAGATGAGCCACCTCGTCCATGTGTGGATGAGATTCCTGTGAGTAACACCCGGATGAGTTTTAAGACATGGATATCTGCTCCATTTTCGCTTTTTATGTCGATAGTGCTTCGGAGAGATGATTTTGAGTGAGACATCCATATAGTAGGGCTTGATCGTAGCCATCTGACCACTCTCCCTCTAGAGGAGTTGTCAGATGTCTCACCTGGTGAGCCACTTGATATCTTACCTTCCCTTAATAAGTTTATCACGATTGACACACTTCACGTGCATTGTCATTTACATGAGAGCACTCCATATGTTTTTGGAGCCTATGTTGGTACGCGTCGCATTTGCGACGAATTTTATTATACCCCTCCCGGTGAACCCCCAGATGAACCACATATGGGTTCACCGCGCATTTGAGATGTATCTATCCTTAGTATCACTATCAAGTTTGAGGGTGCAGTCACTGATTCATTGATTTTATATCTTACCACTGTTGTCTCTGATTTTCACTTGAGTGTTCATCTCCCACGCGATGAATTCTTCTATAATCCACCTTCCGAGCCTCCTAATCAAGTACTTCTCTCAGGAGTTGTTTTTAGTATCTGAAACTATCGATTTGTGAATTTAGTCGTATTGGTAGTTCATCTTTTACATTTACATGACCATCCAATAAAAAAGAATTTCAATTTATTCAAATGATCAGTTTGAAGACCAACTCATTCTAACTGATTGCAGAATTGAGCATTCTAACCATTCAAATCATATATATGAATCTCCAACCTATAAATTGGGGCATTTCCGACGGCCACAAAGAAAAAGGAAAATAACTTGCATGACAACTTAACGGGGGGATTCATCGCAAATACAACCTTGGCTCATTATTGCCGCTACAACGATCTACTTCTTCACATTCATTGTGCAATGCATGCAGTTATTGATAGACACTTAGAAAAATCATGGCATGCCTTTTCATGCACTAGCTAAAGCAATACGTATGTCTGGAGAAGATCTATTCACTATGGACAAAAGGAAGAACCTATTATTATTCCACTAGGATAATAATTTTAATTTAAAGAATTTAAATTACTTAGAAATGGAAAATAAAATGTGACTAATAATTATCCCAAATGAATAATTATTTACTAAATAAATTAAAATATAATTAATCTAAAATCAAGGCCGATTATATTTGCATCACTAACCAATAGTAGTTTATACAATAGGGAAATAACACTAGCAAGAGTCTCAGTAAGATACCTTTTCTTTCATCCTTGAACTCCAAGTATCAGAATGAAATCCAGAAGGTGAACCAAGAGTTTGGGCACCCTGTTGGACTATAAGGGGTCTCCGGATAACAAAATACTCTTCATCACTGTCATAGTCCAACCTTCTGCTAGGAATCATTGCCCGAACTAGCACTGCCAGTAAAAGCGAAAATGCCTGTATAGAGGATGCAAATTAAGTAGTAACAAAATAAGTTTCTTTCTATGCCATTGTGTAACGCGGTAAGTTCCTACAATTGCTGCATCTCCAGTAAAGCAGCAACAGATACATGAAAAGTGATACACACTAAACTTTTCATGACCAACAGCTTAGATGGGAGTCGGAGAGCATAAAACTTTCTAGTAAGGATAAAGAATATTTGAATTTATTTACGGTTTCATCTTCTGAGAAAAAAATAAAATGAGTATCGATAATAGAGACCTTGACTTTGATGTGAAATTCAAGAGTTATGCTGTAATTACAAGTAAATGTTGAAAGGCATTTTGACTCATTGGATCATAATCGAAAAAAATGAAAGTTTGAAATGCAAATGGTAACTTTGTGAATGGCTGATGGTGGAGTATCTCAAGCATAGAATGTCTTCCTAAAGCAATAAAAATACCATACCTGAATAGCAACAATGGATATTCCAGTCCACTTGAATATATCCATATTATCTTCAATAACGGCTATGAGCCTTTTTAGTTCTCCCGTGGAGTCTGGCGGAAGATCCTGTATATCATTAAATATCCCAATAAATATGATATATGGAAAAAAGGACTTGCATTAGGTTAAGCAAGAAGGTTTCTGCATGAGATATACCTTCTTCCACTCATTGTTGAATAAGATATCACCAACCAGAGCTGCTTCCAGCAAAATAATTATTGTAATAAATATTGAATACTGTGTTATTAGGTTGAGGAAATCTCACAATTATTGGAGCGAAGGACTTGGCAAATGAAAATTAATGAAAGGAAGGGAACTTTTAGAGAGTGCAGAACATGAAACTGAGGTTTTAGTATGAGTGGTCCAGATTAAGAAAATTAATCCATTGCAAAAGTAAAGAGCTAACAAAATGGAAAAATAAATATAAAAACTAAATTTTCAAGTGAAGGATAAATACATAAATATGGAAATCATTAGTCCAACCAAGATAGACCAGATTGTCAGGTTTTAAGTGCAAAATGAAGAAGATACCAAAAACTATAGCAACATGTGCTTATTTTGGCTTATGGAAGGTTGTTAGTAACCAAAACGCGTAGCTCACACTATACAAATGTGACCTCCTGGACACACGTCACGTCTCCCTCTGCTTATGTAGCCCTAAGAAGCATTATCGTAATTTGTATGTCTCACTCACCTATATAAGAGTCACCTATATAAGAGTCACCTATATAAGAGAGTCGTAGTGTCTCTTATTTTCCATCTTTGGATGATATTGTGAATGCTAGGTTCTACTAGGTGAGAAAAACTTTTAGGGTGAACCAACCCTCAAGAGTTTAGATCAAGCTTATCTAGATATTTGTATACCTACTTTGGTGTATAATCCTACAATTTTTCGTACTTGATAGTGACAACTATCAATTGGTCTGACCTGCCGCTCATTTAGGGTTTCGGCCAAAAGTCCCAAAACCCTATTTGGACTTCCATCTTGGTTCCAGCTAGCCAACCTGTTTCATTTCCCACCTGCTGTTTCCGTCTGTTCCAATTCTCGCTTGGAGTGATTTTGTGCCTTTCGACCTACTCGTCTTCTGCTACTCGCCTTAGCATCTGTGTCCCCGACCCAACAGGTAATACTAGTTTTGCAACCCGATCAAGCATGCCACCTCGCAGTCAGTCATGCATCATTTACCCAATTCCGCATGAACCTCCTCCATGCGACTTCGTCCCCGCACGAGCCCCCTCGTGTTCTCCACTCCTCGCCCACTGTCCGACAACCCCGTCATATTTCCAATGCTCCATCGCCGCTCACTGGCACTCCTACGAATTTTGGCTTCCCTTTGGATCTTCCTCTGAGTAATCTATCGACACACAATCCACCGCAATTTTGGCGCTTTTCGTTGTTGCGCTACCGCTGTTCCACGCCCTTCCAGCCCCACAGCTTGCGGTTTTCCTCCCGCACACACATTCCAAGGACCAGACTCATTCAATGCCCCCTAGCTGACAAGGACGTCCACTGTCTCTGCTGACACTCATCGCTTGGATCAACTCGAAGCACAACTGGAGGATCTCACTCTCCTCCATAGAGAGCTCGCGGTCACGGAGGTAAACCGCCCACCGACCCTTACACCACTACAACCCCCTCGGCTCGACCCGGACTACATGAGATTTCTCCACCCCGCTACAAACATCCACCCGACCCATCTCTGTCGTATCGAGATCCCAGTGTTCGACGACATCGACCACCTCAGTTGGATCACCCACACTGAGTGGTTATTCGAACTTCATCCACCCCCACCAACCAGAAGGTTCCACTGGACACTATCTATATATAGGGTTCGATGCTCCATTGGGTGCATTGGATGTGTCAGTAGGTCCCTGACCTTTAACGGTCCACACTGAAGTAGGAACTCCTCCACCATGACGTTCGTTAGGCGGGCAATGCCTACGAATGCCTCGGCTCCGTGCGCCAATCTGACACAATGGTCACCTACATTGTTGAGTTCATTGAGGTCGCCATGCACGAGCCCAGCCTATCCCCCAACCATTACCTGGTGTACTTCCTTGGAGATCTACAACCCTACCTTTGGGCACGCCTCCGGGTCCACAATACAACGACTCTTTCCCGCGTCATGGAGCAAGCTCGTTGCTTCGACAAGGAACTCTACACAACCCAACCATTGTACCCGTCCTTCCCACCCCACCAACCGTTGTCGCTATCGTCGTTGCAATCGAAATCTCCGCCACGTCTTCCTCACTTGGATCACCTTCCCCAGCATGGATCCCAACTGTTAGGCCCTCCGCCGCCTCCTGACGCGCTAACGACAAGTGCACCGGTCGCACAAGTAATATAAAATGAAAAGTTATCCCCAAGTATCGTCTATAAGGAATGCAGGTTGGGGGTGTGCTTCGATTGGTAGAAAATTAATTACAAGGATTGATATCGATGGTTTTAAGGTTTATGTAATGGTGTTTGATTGCAAGAAAGAAATAAGAAAACAAAAGTATTGCGGGGCAAGCACCGCCTCGCAAGGTGGGTAGTTTATATGGGCCATTAGCACCGTTAGCAACGTGGGTGGATGAGAAGGTTTGCAGAGTGAGTGCAACTGCGGAAATTATTCACAATTCATTTCATCACAATCTCGAGCATGAACAAAACAAAGGCACACCTCTAGCAATACTAACACAAAAGGAATTCCATGGAAACAAAACTAAACATTTAGAACAAATGTTTAGCAAGCCAACATCATCAAAATAGTGGAGAAACTAGTTACAATCATCTAAATAGGCGGAGGGTGCAAATGAAATAACCACATCTGTAGGCTCATTGAGATTCACGGTAGTATTCGCCGGGTTGTCAATCCGCATCCTAACTCGGTCATCAACTGACGTTCGGGGTCCAGAAGAGCTCTCACCCTGTTCCAATCTACCCATCTTCTCCGTGTCCCAACTTGGCTACGTTTGGTGCAGAGCTCTCCTAGCTTGGTGATGAAGGTAAGGCTAGAATCTCTTCCTTGGAATCTCCGGATGATGCGAGGAGGCCCCAGGCAAAGCCCTCGGTGGTGGAGGAAGAAGGAATGGAATCGAAGCTCCTTCCCTTGAGGTGCGGCGAGCTGGGCTGAGGAAAATGAATTGAAGTTCAGAATTCCCTATAGGTCAGAATCTTGTGCTTAAAAAACAAAAATTGTGAAAGTTTGGTCACGCACGGTCGATCGCACAACCGTGCGTGCGAAGCGTGCGATAATAATCCCGCCAGATTTCCAAATAGAGCATCAATGGGCCAGTGTGATTTTGCTCAAGTACGGTTGGAATAACCGTGTGTGAAGAAAACACACGGGCCAGGACATGACTGCGATTTTCCAGCACAAAAAATTACTCGTGCGATTTTTTTCACGTACGGTTGAAAACAACTATGCGAGCATGAATCGCACGGTTGACAATTAACATAAAACATTTAGACAAAACATGTTGCTCGTGCATTTTGCTTTCGCACGGTTGGAATAACCGTGCGTGAAGGAAATGCACGAGCCGCGACAGGCCCCTCATTTTAGCATAAAGACTGTGCACAGTTGGAGAAACCGTGCGCGAAGGAAATTCACACGGTCGTGCGATCATGAAGATCAGACACCTCAACCAGGTCAAGGACACGCTAGAGCAAAACACCCAAGCGTGAAGGAAAAATGCACGACCGTACGAATTGCGCAGAATTCATAAAAAGGCTGGGCACTGTCCCTGAGTGTCCTAAACCACAAATACAGGGCCAATGGCCACCGACAAGCACATACATTTGCAAATATATATGAAAAGAGAGATGGGGAGCACCAAGTTCTTACCCCCACAAAGACAGTGTGCGCAATTGCACACCAAAACCGGCTAAAAAGTACACTTCATACGTCAATCGTGCTCAAGGGAAATAGAAGTGAATTTCTATCATAAATGAAGTGTTTGAGTGTGAAGACGAGCCCAGATGAGTCCAGAAAACACTATAAACAAGACTCATCACACCCCCAGACTTACTCGTTTTCTCGTCCTGAGCAAACAATCTCTCATGAAGACTAGAAAATACACAAGCTGACAAATCAACTGAATGTGCGGAGTACAATGTGAAGTCGCATGCACGCGCACACATAAATTTTTGTAGCAAAACCTTTTTCAAATGCGAATTAGATTATAATTTTCTCGAATACGCTTCTACATATTATTCCTACTTGTAATTTGAATTGCAGTGAATCCTTTAGTCACACGTATGGGGAAAGTAGCTCGATCACTTAGAGGAATATTGCCAAAGATCGGGGATCGGGACAGCCTCCAAAGAAATCCATCAATATTGATGGCCATAAGTGATGCGGAGCGGAGACAAGGACGAGCTTTGGGCCCATTCGGGGCTGATCAGGAGACTTACTGTTAAGGGAAGACTAGGGGAGAAGACAACTAGAGAGATCTAGGAGACTAAGGGAGAAAATTAGGGTTTGAGGAGGAAGGAAGAACTAACCTGATAACACTCTTCATAACCCCCCAAAGGGGGCTGCCCGGATATATATATATCCGGGCATGGAGGGGCCGGCCGGCCCTCCCCAAGGGGGCTGAACCGGGTGGGTTCAGCCCCTGGCCGGCCGGTTCACTGGGTGGGGGCTGAACCGGAAGGTTCAGCCCCGTTGTGTAGCGCGTCCTTGCTCCTCCGAACATAGTGGCGACCCGTAAAGCGTAACGGGGGCGTAACATTCCCCTCCCCATCAAGAGCCAACTTGTCCGCAAGTGGGTAATCCGGGTAGAGCTCCTTGAAATCGAAGAAGTCGACCCAAGAGTTGTGTGCGGACGGCAAATGCTTCCATTGGACCAAGAGCTCGGGCCGGTATTCCGTGCCCCGAATCTTCCACCTGTGCCGTAAGATATCCTCTGGTTTTCCAAGCGGACGCAGCTCGCCCGCAGGCGTCACCTCAGGTAAGAACCCCAGAGCTTGGCTGAACATGCGGACCCAACTTCCGCTTAAGCAAGGAGACGTGGAAGGTAGGATGAATGCGGGAACCCGCCGGCAAAGCCAACGTATACGCCACCGGCCCCACCCTGCTGATGATCCGAAAGGGGCCGTAGTAGCGCGGAGAAAGCTTATGATTGCCCCGACGCAGCCACAGACAACTGCCGGTAGGGCTGGAGCTTGAGAAAAACTTCATCGCCCACGGCGAACTCCCGCTCCGTGCGGTGTTTGTCCGCCTGGGACTTCATGCGGTCCTGTGCCACGCGGAGGTTCTCCCGAAGAGTGAGTAACACACGATCCCGATCCAACAGCCCCCTTTAGCTCGGTCCCAACCGCCGGAAGGGCAGTGCTGCCGGGTTCATAGCTGGCCAAGGTCGGCGGAGGCCGTCCGTAAACCACCTCAAACGGAGTCATCTTGCTGGCTGAATGATAGGATGTATTGTAACAGTACTCGGCCCAGTGTAACCAGTCCGGCCAACTCCGAGGCTCATCCACCTCACAAATAGCAACGGAGGTATGTCTCGACACCCCGATTGAGGACCTCCGTCTGACCATCTGACTGCGGATGATTGGCCGTGCTGAAGTGTAAGCGGGTACCCTGCAACCGGAACAGCTCCCGCCAGAACCCACTGACGAAGGTGGGGTCACGACCCTCCGAAATAATGGCCCGAGGGAGACCATGTAGTCTAACCGATCTCACGAGCAAAGAGGGCGGCCACAGAATCCCCGGAATACGGATGGCTGAGGGCCAGAAAATGACCATATCTTGGAGAGCTTATCGACGACCACCATCTTATGACGGACTTGCCTTTCGACTTAGGCAGACCATCAATAAAGTCCATGGAAACCGTGTCCCAGACAAGCTTGTGGAATATCCAATGGCACGAGGAGATTATAGGATTTTTGCAGGAGACGTAGTCTCATATTTCTGCCGCTGGCAAGATGTCACAGTGGCGAATAAACTGCTGTATATCCCGTCGCATGCCGGCCCAAAACACGTTTGCGCGCGCCCGCTGGAGGGTCCGGAAGCACCCCCGCATGTCCTCCTGTGGGAGATTTATTTTGAGTGGAACTTTATGCATTCAATTGTGATCTAACCGTCTTCCAAGCCGAATCCGCGGGGCTACGACCACCCGTCCCCGATAGTAGATTCGTCCGGCCGTTACACAAGTGATAGCCGGGAGGGCCCGTCTCGCCCCGCTGTAAAGAGTTCCACCATACGGCCGAAGCGTGTCCGACCGCAACACCTCTTCCTGAGGTCTATCCGCCAAAGAGTCAACCAGGGGCCCGGAAATATTGGAGAGAACAGCCTCGGGGAGACGAGAGAGGGCATCGGCGACCACATTCTCGGTGCCGCGGCGATAGACAATCTCATAGTCGTATCCCACCGAAGCTTTGTAACCCATTTTTGCTGGAGAGGCGAAGAGACCCGTTGGTCCAGAAAGTGCTTCAGACTCTGGTGCAGATCCGTCTTGATCTTAAAGTGCCTGCCCAACAAGTATGGCCGCCAGACCGCCACTTTCGTGGATGATAGCCAACAGCTCCTTCTCGTAGGCCGAGAGACCCAATGTACGAGGAGCGAGGGCCTTACTATAAAAGGCTATGGGCCGCCCTGCCTGCGGCTCATCAAAACCGCCCCGATGCCAACCCCTGATGCATCCGTCTCCAAAACGAACTCCTTCGTGAAATCGGGTAATTTAGATCACTGGTGTGGAAGTCATCGCTCGTTTGAGAGCCTGAAAGGCCTCCTCGGTATCCTCATTCCAAGCAAACTTAGAATCTTTCTGCAACAGCTGGGTCAAAGGTCGGGCTATCTTCCCATAATCCTGGACAAATCGTCGGTAGTAACCGGTGAGGCCCAAAAAACCCCGCAAAGCCCGGACTGTCACCGGTCGCGGCCAAGATATTATGCAGATACTCTGAATCTTCCGTGGATCTGCTCGAACGCCCTGACCGGAAATTTTCCAAATGGCCCAAATACTCTACCTCCTCCTGCCCGAAGGAGCACTTGGAACGATTGGCATAAAGATGGTGTTGGCGAAGTCTGGCCAGGACCTGGCCCACGTGGCGCACGTGGTCATCCCAAGTGGCGCTGTAGATAAGGATATCGTCAAAGAACACCAGGACAAACTGGCGCAGGAAATTTCGGAATATCTCATTCATGTTGGCCTGAAATATCGCAGGACCGCCAGTCAGTCCATTCGCCATAACCAAAAACTCATAGTGGCCATCATGCGTCCTGAACGCCGTTCTTATGAACATCCTCCGGAGCCATCAAAATCTGGTAGATAGCCGGAACGAAGATCCAGCTTGGTAAATCGTTGTGCCCCATGCAGTTCATCCAGTAACTCTTCGATGTGGGGAATCGGAAAATTATCTTTGACAGTAGCGCCGTTCAGGGCCCGGTAATCCACGCAAAATCGCCACGAGCCGTCTTTTTTCTTGACCAAAATAATAGGAGCTGAGAAGGAACTAGTACTTGGCCACCAATGATGCTTGGCCTCCAGCATCGCGCGGACACTCCGCTCAATTTCCGCCTTCTGCACGTGTGGGTAACGGTACGGCCGAACATTCGTCGGCTCAGCATCCGCCTTGAGCGGAATACGGTGGTCACGAAACCTCGGCGGTGGCAAGGTACGCGGCTCCCCAAAAACATCTCCTCCATAATCTGTCAGAAGTAACTGTAACTGAACCGGTACCTCAGAAGGCGTGGAATCGCCAGCCTGGACCTCCCGAAGGACGGCCATCAGTTGTCCCTCCTCGCTTAAGCGCTGCAAACTGCGAACCGAAACCTCTTTCACAGGAGACGACATGATTCCTTGTAAGCAAAACTGCTGTTAATCCCCGTGCCCAAACTCCATCGTCATATGTTTCCAATCAAACGTCACCCGCTGTAACTGGCGCAGCCACTGAACTCCCAGCACCATGTCCGAGCCCCGGATAGGTAACATGACCCGTAGACGTCAGTCCTGCCCACATACTCACGAAGACGCATTTCCACTCCCCGTAGCACCCCCTCGCACTGCAACCTGCTGCCATCCGCCACCATAACTTGTGAAAGGCAGCTCCTCGGTCAATCACGTGCCCCAGCCGTCGTGCCACATCAGGATGTATGAAGTTGTGAGTGCTTCCACTGTCCACCAGAATGGTAACTCTCTCTTGGGCAATCCGGCCCGCCAGCCGCAAAGTAAGCGGGGGAGCGCAACCCTCAAGAGCATGTATAGACACTTCCGAACTCCGTCTCCTCCAAATCCACATCCACCTCCAACTCCTCTACCGACGCCTGCTCGTCGCCGTCCTGCTGCAACATGAACACCTGTAGCTTCTGACACTTATGGCCGGGCACAAACTTCTCATCGCAATTAAAGCAGAGGCCCTTCTCCTTTCCGAGCGGCCAACTCGCTCCAAGACCACACCGAGTCACCGTCGGTTTGTTACCCGCAGGTTGCTCCCGGCGTGCCGCCGTGGCCGGGACCGCAGATGGCCTACTCACGAGCCGCGCCCGCTGCCTGTTAAACCTCTCCTCCTGGATCCGTGCCAAGGTAATGGCGTGATTCAAGGAACGGGGCATGAGCGCCTGTACCTCGTCTCGAATGTGCTCCTTGAGGCCAGATATGAAGCAACTGTATAGAGTCCTTTCCGGCCATTGAACCCGATTTGAGTAATTTCTCAAATTCCGTGCGATACTCCATCACGGACCCCTTTTGGCGCAACTTCTGAAGGAGGGCCTCAAAGTTCTCATACTCCAGTGGACCAAATCGGGCCCCCTGAATCCATCCACAAACTGTCCCCCCAAGGCACGTACTCCCGCCCTCGCAGGAACCACTGCGTCCACTGGAAGGCGTCGTCCTTCAAATGGAAGGACGCTTGTGCTGTTCACCCACTGACCTTCCGGCACGAATCCATGGTATTGGAAAAATAATTCCGCTTTTTGGAAATCCACTCCAAGGTGTCACCGCCCTCGAACTCCGGGCAAGTATTTCATCCGAGTTAACCCGGATGAGTTAAAATTTGCGTTGTCCCCCTTGACCTCCTTCCCGGCTCTGTGCGGGCTCCCCTTGCTCGAAACCGCCGTAGCCTTGATGCGGAACTGCTCCCCAAGGAGGGGGTTGTGGCTGGCCGCCCCATCCTTGGCCAAAACCGGCCACCCCCGGTGCCCCAAATCCACGAGGAGCAGGGAGAAATGCCCTCCCCTTGGCTGTCCCGCCACATCAGGTGGCCGGCGGAACCCACCGCGGCCCATACTGTCCGGCCTCGCCGAACCTGATGCCTCATACTTTGCGAACCCGGGCGGAATCGGCCCCGCACATCTTGCCTCCCTGGACCGCCGCCGAGCCTTTACCACCGCTGTCCCGTACGCCCCATAGCCCGGGCCGGCGGAACCTGCTGCGCCGTTTCCCGGCGGAAACGAGCCCGCCAGGCCACATTCGTACGGGGCCGCCGAACCCGCGCCGGGTGCGATTCCGCCCGTTTATGCCGCCCAGTTCCGCGCCCGATCCGGCGGAATCCTCACTGGCCGGTCCTTTTCCCTTCAACAGCGCCTTCAACTCCTCCATCCGGGCCTCCATCCGCCCTTCTGTTACATGGAGAGATCGAATCCGTGAGGCCCACTTTACATGAGTCTCTCCTCTAGGGTTTGTGTGCACTATCTGGTTTGCGCGAGGACTCCTCTTGATTGCGCGTGTTCACCATCGGAAGGATCGAAATCCTCTGATACCAAATGTTAAGGGAAGACTAGGGGAGAAGACAACTAGAGAGATCTAGGATTGACTAAGGGAGAAACTTAGGGTTTGAGGAGGAAGGAAGAACTTGTGCGACCTGATAGTGGACACTCTTCGAGCTTTACCCCCAAAGGGGGAATTCTGCCCGGATATATATATATCCGGGCATGGAGGGGCCGGCCGGCCCCTCCCAAGGGGGCTGAATTCCGGGTGGGTTCAGCCCCTGGCCGGCCGGTTCACTGGGTGATGGGGCAGAGATGAACCGGAAGGTTCAGCCCCGTTGTGTAGCGCGTCCTTGCTCCTCCGAACATAGTGGCTGACCCGTAAAGCGTAACGGGGGCGTAACACTTACCATATATGACGTGCCCAAATCGACAATCTGACTCCGTGGATGCGTCCGGATTCGTGTTGCGAATCAATTTCATATATAGTTTTGTACTTTTCGGATTCTATTTCATGTAGTTTTGGCCCCGAGACCAACGACCAATCATAGACGTTGATTTCAGGTGCCCTAATTTTTATTTCTTATAAATAGATGGTTTAGGGCTGCCGTCATTGCTCATTGCTGAATGTCTGGAGAGCTTCTTCCTTCATTCCGGTGATCTTCTCCGCCGTGCCGACTCCATGGAACCCCTTGGCGACGACTCCTTGGGTAAGGTTTTGTATCTTGGTATTTTCCTCCTCCCTCACCCTCCTTTCCTTTTTTGTGTTTTCCAACCACCGACCCCCTCACGAAAACCCCAGCAGGAATTATTTTTCTGCTGCCCAGCCACCGCCTACCCTAAAAAAAACCCTCACATCAAGCCGCCTCCCCTGCTCCTTCCTCCGCCCTTTCCAAATCAGGCCACCAGCCATTGTGCTTTCCAGATCTGGCCAGCAGCCCCCTCCCCTCCCTATTCTAGCCTTGCCGTCCCTCTCCCTTTAGCCCGCCTCCCCTCCACCAGGCCACCAACCACCCAAACAGCCCCCTTTAGCTGTTTTCCCACAAAACCAGCCCAGATCGGGCCTCTTCCAGCCAGGTCCAGCCACCCCGCCTCCTCCCCTTTGCTGCCATCAGCCCCCAACCCCGTGGATCCACCTCAAAATAGCCACCCAACACCAAACCTGTCCAGATCCAGCTATTTTAGCCCGGTTCCAGCCATCCCCCGCCCCGATCCAACCCTCCTAATCCCCAACCATCCCTCCCCTTACCCGATCCGGTCCACCAACCACCAGAACCCCTTTTTGAGCTCTCTAATATCTAGATTTGTGTTATTTACAGCAATCCTTATTATTCGTATTGTGTTTTGTATTGGTATTCCATTGTAAAACGTTGTTACAGTTGTTTATTACATGGTTGCATGAGTGTTCAGTTTATTATAGTGATTTGTGCATGGATTAATCTCTGAACTGCAAGGAAGGAATCATTCGCCGCGCGCTCTTGCTTTGACCCTCCACGCGGAGGAAAGCCTAAGCTTGCTATTGCCCTAATAAAAATATTTTGCCTTGTCGTAGATTTATTTTGAGTGAGATGTTTTATTTATTATTCCAATTGTGATCTAACTGTCGGATTTGCATAGCATATAGGGCTAGGTCGCAGGTTTCCCACCGCCTATAGATTCGTTCTGCGTCAATAAGCTTGCCCGTTCACACTCTCCACGACACTAAGTTAAGTTCGAAGCGCGAATCAATAGGACTTAAGGTTATAGCTTAAGCTTAGGTTACAGTACGGTAAACAAGGATAAACGTGACGACTTACACACCCGAATCAAAATTGAGCGCGCAACAAAAACATTAACCAAGCAAAAAGAAAATGTGTGCACCACGCCCCCAAACTTCAACATGATATTATGGGGTATGCACACCGCCTTTTCCCAAATACAATAAAAAATATTCAGATTGTATATTTCAGATTTTTTTGTTCTTTTTTCACAAATTTTCAAATTTTTTTTATCTCCAACCATTTTCAGCTATGTTTTCAAGTAAGCTTTGTCACCAAATTCACAACTATACACCCATCACTCCAACCTTTTAAAGTAAATGAATTTTTGAGCACAAAATTCGCTGTGCGAATAGGTTAGTCAATTTGGCTTTGGTGAATTGAAAGTGGAGCTTAAATCAAATGATAGGGATTAGGCACAAACGGGCTAAGCAAGGATAATACGTTTAGGAACGGTGCAAAGGATCAACTGGGCCAACAAATGGCCTATATCACGTTCACACTCGTGAACTCTATACCAATGCTTTGAGAGTCACTAGGGGTAAGTTTAAAGCCACCGAGAAAAAAATATCCTTCCTCCCGACTTAAGCAATACGAATCTAGTGATCGTCTACACACACGCCTACGCTAGCATTGGATTCTACTGGATTCGCTAATTAGGAATAGAATAAACAATATCTACGCAAATAGAAAATTATAAAACTAAAAGCATATGAAAAAATTGATTCTACGCGAATTCTACACAAGACACGAGCAATCGACTAGGAGCACTACAAGAGTCAACATGTTACTCCGCTATTCAATCCTATGCTAGCATAATGAATTTTCAATCAACACAAAAAATTAAAATTTACACGGTGCGCATCAACGAGTAAGTGCGCGCTCAAGTGAGTGTTAATGGAGCGCGGCAAATGCAAAATACAATTCCAATAAATAAACAAAAACTGAAATGAAATTTGCTTCTGGTATGATCATGACTATATGCACGTGGAGTGGGTAACAAACACGCTTGCTCTCTCCCAGACTTAAACATGCTAGCTCATCAAATAATATGAAATTACAAATCTAATTTAGAGACAAGTGAAGAGGTTGTCCAATGCTCGGCTATTGAGGATATCAGAAGACGCATGTGGATATCATGAGAATGCACAACTCCGCCATCCCAAAATAATCACTCCCACCTGCAGGAAGAGAGCTCCAAGCATAACAGATATATATAAAATACTAATAGAATATAATAACAAATGCTCAAAAGATCCGGCGTGTGTCCCATTAGCACTTTTCTTTACCGTCCTTAAATTGGACTAAATACTTGTATTAGCAGTTTCACAAAAGTTTGAAATGTCCCAACTATGAAAGTATAAAATAAAAATGTCTAAACTTAAAGCAATAACAACAGAAGCCGGAGACGAGAAAAAAGACACAGAGAAAAGCATCAAAGAAGACGCGAGCGGTAAGGCTACTTCTCTTCAGGAACTAATAGGTCAATGCTTTGAGCCACCTTAGTTATCACACCTCCCTAATAAATCTTCAATCGGTGCCCAATAACCTTGAAGGTTCCCTCCCTGTCTCCATGGATTTCGTTAGCCCCAAACGACGATAAACTCGTGACCTTGAATGGCCCGCTCCATTGTGATTTCAGCTTCCCAGGGAAAAGCCCGAGTCTGGAATTGTATAAGAGCAAACGATCGGCCGACTTAAATTCTTTAGGGACAATATGCCAATCATGCCAACGCTTTGTTCGATCATTGTATATACAAGTATTCTCATGATAATCACTGCCGCTTTCTCTGGGCTTCACTACCCCAAAGCACTCATGAGAATTGTGCTAGCAGCGGCAGTGAAGTCCATATTCAACAACTTTGTAGCCCATATCGCTTTATGTTCCAGTTCAACCGGTAGGTGGCAAGACTTACCGTAAACCAGTTGAAAAGGCGACATACCAATTGGGGTTTTGAAAGCAGTTATATATGCCCATAAAGCCTCATCAACATTCTTTTCCCACTCCTTTCTGTTTGAAAGAATTGATTTTTCTAATATCTGCTTTAATTCTATGTTTGAGACTTCCACTTGTCCGCACGTTTGAGGGTGATAAGCCAATGCAATCTTATGGTTCGCTGAAATTTCAAAACGATCATTAGTGGCCTTGTGCAGTAAGGAGAATGAATGATCTGACTGTCGGAATACTTGATCCAGGACTACACATGGTGTCAGACAAGCGCAATAAGTCTAAGAAGAAAGATACAAATTGACTGATAATTATTTTCTCACAACTAAACACTAGACCGTCTGCACTCCCTGACAACGACGTCAAAAACTTGATGCGTTAACGACAAGTGCGCCGGTCACACAAGTAATATAAAATGGGAAGTTATCCCCAAGTATCGATCTCGAAGGAATGCATGTTGGGGTTGTGCTTCGATTGGTAAAAAATTAATTACAAGGATTGTTATCGATGGTTTTACAGTTTTTGTGGTGGTGTTTGATTGCAAGAAAGAAATAAGAAAACGAAAGTGTTGCGAGTCGCAAGCACCGCCTCGCAAGGTGAGTGGTTTATACGGGCCGTTAGCACCGTTTAGCAACATGTGTAGACAAGAAGGTTGCGGAGTGAGTGAGTGCAAGTGCGGAAATTATTCACAATTCATTTCATCACAATCTCGAGCATGAACAAAACAAGGGCACACCTCTAACATTACTAACACAAAAAGAATTCCATGGAAATGAAATTAAACATTTAGAACAAGTGTTTAGCAAGCCAACATCATCAAAATAGTGGAGAAACTAGTTACCATCATCTAAATAGGTGGAGAGAGTGCAAAGGAAACAACCACATTCGGAGGCTCGTTGAGATTCACGGTAGCAATTGCCGGGTTGTCAATCTGCATCCTAACTTGGTCATCAACTGATGTTCGGGGTCCAGAAGCGCTCTCACCCTCTTCCAATCTATCCGTATTCCCCGTGTCACGATCCGGCTACGTCCGGTGCAGAGCACTCCTAGCTTGGCGATGAAGGTAAGGCAAAAATATACTCCTTGGAAGTTCCGGATGATGCAAGGAGGCCCGGGGCAAAGCCCTAAATGATGGAGGAAGAAAGAATGGAGCCGGAGCTCCTCCCATTAAGGTGCGGAGAGCTGGGCAAAGGAAGAACGAATTGAAGTTTGGAATCCCCTATAGGTCAGAATCCCACGCTTAAATACAAAAAATCGTGAAAGTTTGGTCACGCACGGTCGATCGCACGACCTTGCGTGCAAAACATGCGATAATAATCCCGTCAGATTTCCAAATTGAGCATCAATGGGTCGGTGTGATTCTGCTCACGCACGGTTGGAATAACCTTGCATGATGAAAACACACGGGCCGGGACAATACTGCGATTTTCCAGCACAAAAGATTACTTGTGCGATTTTTTTCATGCGCGGTTGAAAACAACCGTGCGAGAAGGAATCACACATGTGACAATTAACATAAAACATTTAGACAAAATAGGTTGCTTGTGCGTTTTGCTCTCACATGGTTGGAATAACTGCGAGTGAAGGAAACGCACGAACCACAGTAGACCATTTATTTTAGCATTGTTATAATACGTGTTATTATGTGCGGCTTATTTTATGTGTCGTGTAATATTGTATTTGTTATCCCGATCCGCCTTTATATATAGAGGGGATTAGGGCTCCTTAGTAATTCAATCTATTTTTCATTCCCGCAAGATGGTATCAGAGTTAGGTTCTCTAATGACCTAGCCGCTGCCCACTCTGTTTCGTCGTTCGCGGGTTGTTGTTGTGCACGTCGGTTCCACTCCGGCCCGCTAATCCCGCCTCCAATTCCTCACCCGTTTCTGACCACGGCGCCTCCCTTTACCATCTTCCGACGGCGCTCCTTCGTAGGCTTCACACAACCTCCTTCGTCGGCCTTCCCGATACCTCCAGTCTCTCCAACCCATTTTTCTTCTTCTTCCACCCGTTCTTCTTCTTCTCCTTCCTCTTCTTCTCTCTAGGATTTATAGCCCCTCTCCTTCCAGCGCCGGACATGCCGTGAAGCTTTTGCTTCCTTCCGACGTCGCTTGTCTTCTCCTCCGTTGTATGAAGTGGATTTCTATTCCTCTCTTCGTCTACACTTGTATATGTTCGGCGTAATTGACCGCTCTTTTGTCCCTACATGAAGTGTGATTTCCAGATTTCTATTGTTGAGCTACTATGTCTTCTCTAAGTGAATCCACTGCCTCTTGCACGCCGGTTCCTCCTCCTGCAAGTTCTCTTCGTGGGAGTCATGATCACAATACTCCGCAGATTACTACTCTCTGGTTAAATGATTCAAATTATCTCTCATGGTCTCTCTCTATCACCCTTGCACTTAAAAGTCGCCGCCTCTTCGGTTATATCAATGGCAAACTAAGGAACCGAAGATGACTGCCCCTGATTGGCCTCAATGGGATTCATAAAATTTCTTAGTCATGTCTTGGCTAACGAATTCCATGCAGCAGTCCATCGCTCACAACTACTTATTTTTGGATATTGCTATTGATATTTCGTGGCGTGCAGAGACTACTTATTCTCGAAAGGGTAATGCTGTCCAGATCTTCCAGTTGAGACGAAAGATATCCTTACTCTGTCAGGGTGATCGTCCTGCATCTATTTACTATTTGGAGTTTACTCGGTTGTATCGGGAATATGATCATTTTGATTCTCTCACCTTTATTAGCCCGGTCGATGAGGCTATGTTCCGTGCTAGGGAGGATCACAACCGCATCTTTGTGTTCCTTCATGATCTTCATCGGGATTTTGATCAGATTAGTGTTCAGATTTTGAGGCATTTGCCGTAACAGTCTCTTCCGGAGATTTATATCATCGTTCAATAGGAGTTTGATCGTCGCCAGACTCTACTTCCTGACCCAGCTCCTGAGAGTTCTGCTCTTGCTGCTGGTACCCCTTCTTTATTGGGGCTCGTCCTACCTGTGATTCTAAGCTGAAGGGTAGTGATAAACACCATCTCCTCTATCATTATTGTGGGAAGACATGTCATATCAGAGACACCTGCTTCAGATTCCATGAATTTCCTCCACCGAGAGCTGGTGCTCCTCCTCGTGGTGGTTGTAGCTTCAGGCGCTTCCCTGGTCGACATACTCCTCCTTGTTATGCCCATCTCACTGATGCTGCTACAGATGCTTCTCCTGCTCTGTCTGGTGCTGACCCTTCTGTCCTCCCTGGTGTTTTTTCGGCTGATGAAGTTCTCGCAGTTCGTCGCATGATGCAAGGGCTTTCCATGGAGACTGCTGCCTTGACCTCGTATTCCCACATAGGGACTTCAGGTGCTCACTCTGCTACTTCCCCTCAGTGGATCATCAACTCCGGAGTCACTGACCACATAACTGGCTCCGCCTCAGGTTTCATATCCTATACTCCTCTCTGTGATCGTGATAAGGTGACCATTGTTGATGTGTCCCTTTTTTCTATTGCTGGAAAGGGCTTTGTCACTTGTTCCTCCCTCACTTTATCATCCGTTTTGCATGTCCCAAATTTCACACGTAATTTACTCTTTATTATCCATTTGACTAATTTCATGAACTATTTTGTAACTTTTCATCCTTTTTCTTGTGTTTTTCGAGACCTGAAGACTAGGACGGTGATTGGCTCTGGTAGCTTGGTTAATGGTTTATATGTGCTCGACTTCGGTCCAGTGACACCTACTTTAGCTCTTCACTCCAGCACATCCGATTTATATTTTTGGCATTATCACTTAAGCCACCAGTCTATTCCTGTCATGAAGTTATTGTTTCATGTTATGCCTACTATTGTTTTTTATTTCTTTGTATGTGATGTTTGTACTGTTAACAAACACTATAAAACTACATTTAATCGTGTTTCGTTGCGTAGCTCTATCCCTTTTTTGTGATTCATTCTAGTGTTTGGGGACCGTGTCATGTATCTTATATTTATGACTGTGTTTGGTTTATCATCTTTATTGATTTTTTTCTCGCACTACATGATTATATTTACTGCGAAAGAAAAGTGATTGTTTTTACTACCTTCAAAAATTTTCATAATACGATCCGCACTCAGTTTCATACCAACATTCAGATTCTTCGTAGTGACAACGACTGTGAATATTTGGACTCGCAGTTTACTCAGTACTTGGTTGATCATGACACTATTCATCAAACTATATGTGCTTACTCTCCTGCTTAAAATAGTGTTACAGAGCGTAAGAATCGTCACCTTTTGGAGGTGGCGCGCTGCCTTTTATCTGCCATGCATCTTCTCAAATACTACTGAGGTGATGTTGTCCTTACTGCGGCAAATCTCATTAATCGCATGCCATCACACATTCTTGGTAATGCCACACCCCTTGGTACTCTTCGAGTCCCTTCCTCTCAGCTTCCTTCTAAGGTGTTCAGCTGTGTCTGCTTTGTTCACATCCATCACGCTCCTCCCACTAAACATGATACCCGTGCACTACGGTGTGTATTTATCGGCTACTCTCCAATGAAAAAGGGCTACAAGTGTTTTCATCCTCCTACGAAGGTCTTTATCACCATGGATATCACATACCGTGAATCTGAGGCCTATTATCTTGCCCTGGGTGACACCCCTCTTATACTTTTCCTCCTTTGCCTTCTTCTGTACCGCTACCCGTTCCTCCATCTTATCCCTCACTTCAGGGGGAACTTATATGGTAGGAAGTGAGTGATTCTCCAGCACCTTGTCTTACTGCTCCTAGTTTGCAGCCGTACACGAGGCAAAAACAGAGGAGCACCATCACACTTTACCTTATGTTATTAAAGACACAAGGCGCACCGAGGCGCAAAGGTGCACTGGAGCCTAGGTGCACGCGCCAGAAGTACCTGAGGCGCAAAAATGGGGAAATAAGAAAATTCAACGAATGAGGCGCCCAATCAGTTGAATTTCTGCGAATGGGGCGCCCGATCAGTTGAATTTCAGCGAATGGGGCGCCCAATCGGCTGAATTTCAGCGAATTGGGCGCTCAATCCGCTGAAGCGAATTGGGCGCACAAGTGCGTCTAGGGGTGCTTCGGGTGAGTCTGAGATCATGTTTTTTGCCTGTCTGTACCAGCATCATGGCAGAGTGCTCTGGAGATTCTCGTGTGGAGGAAGGCGATGCTTGAGAAAATGATTGCTCTTGAAAAAAAACAACACAGGAGATTTGGTGCATCTTCCCCATGAAAAAAAACAGGTTGAATGCAAATGGGTATTCTCTGTTAAACAAAACCCTCAAGGTGTTGTTGAAAGGTGTAAAACAAGACTAGTGGCGAGAGGGTATACCCAAACCCTTAGGATTGACTATCAAGAGACGTTCACCCCTGTAGTAAAGATGAACACTACCAGAGTCTTTTTATACTGTGTTGTCCGCAAAGGATGAGGCCTTTGACAACTTGACGTAAAAAACATTTTCCTCCATGGGGATCTTGATGAGAAAGTTTATATGTCTCTTCCACCAGGCCTTACTTCTAAATGTTTAGCAGGAAATATCTGCAAGTTAAAGAAAGCCCTATATGTGTTGAAACAGTCTCCAAGAGCTTGGTTTGAGAGATTTCATAGAGTCATGTTGTCATTTGGGTATCACCAGTCAATGTCGATCATACATTGTTTATCAAACATCGAACCTGTAAACTCACAGCTCTCATTGTTTATGTTGATGGTATTGTTATAACAGTCGACGATGTGGAAGAGATCAAGCTCCTAAAACAAAATTTAGCTTCTGAGTTTGAGGTCAAGGACTTGGGTGCACTCAAATATTTCATGGATATTGAAGTGGCAAGGTCCAAACATGAATTTTCATCTCCCAAAGGAAGTATACTTTGAACCTGTTTGAGAAGACTGAGATGCGTGGTTATATACCAACAGATACCCCAATTGAAGTGAACCACAAAATGGGTCGTGATGATATAAAGGAGATTGAAATTGTTCCTGAAATTCAGAGATTGGTAGTGAGGCTGATCTACCTGGCTCATACCCGTCCTGATATTGCTTACGTTGTAAGTGTTGTTAGCCAGTTTATGCATGCTTAGAAGACTTGTCATGCAGATGCTGCCCACATGATTCTCAGGTACCTCAAGTACTCACCCAGGAGTGGGATCTTGTTTTCCCCAAATTCAGCTCTAAAAATTGAACTCTACGCTGATGCTGGTTGGGTCGGTTCAATCGACGATCGGCGATCTACCTCGGGGTACTGTTCTCTTGTTGGTGGGAATTTTGTTAGTTGGAGAAGTAAAAAAAATATGTTGCGACAAAATCTAGCGCTGAAGCAGAGTTTCAGACTATGACTCATGGTGTTTGTGAAAGTCTTTGTTTACGCTCTTTGCTAAGTGACCTGGGACTCTCAGAAGATAAGCCCATTCAGCTGTATTGTGATAAAAAGGCTGCTATCGTCATCGCCCATAACCCGGTCCAACATGATCGAACTAAACATATTGAAGTGGATCGTCATTTCATCAAAGAGAATATTGAGAATGGGGTTGTATGTACTCATTTTGTTCACTCAGATAGACAGCTTGATGATATACTCACAAAAGGACTGAGTGAAAGTATCTTTGGAAGAATTGTTGTCAAGTTGGGCATGATTAATATCTCACGATCAACTTGAGGAGTAGTGTTACAATATGTGTTATTAAGTGCGGCTTATTTTTTGTGTCTTGTAATATTGTATTTGTTATCCCGATCCGCCTCCATATATATAGAAGAGATTATGGCTCCTTCTTAGTAATTCGATCTATTTTTCATTCTCGCAACAAGCACGAAGGAAATTCACACGATCGTGCGATCATGAAAATCAGACATCTCAACCAGGTCGAGGACACACACGGGTAAAACACCCGTGCGCAAAGAAAAAACGCACGATTGTGCGAATTGCGCAGAATTCATAAACAGGTTGGGCACTGCCCCTAAGTGTCTGAAACCACAACTAGGGCGGCCAATGACCACCGACAAGCAACAAGCATTTGCAAATATATAGAAAAAGAGAGATAAGGGGCACCAAGTGCTTAATATGAAGCATGGAAAATTTAAGTCATAAGTGAAAACAAAGTTGTGTCTCCATTGACTATTGTACTGATGAGTTTGGCTACATCTTTTAAATTCAATGGAGCAATGCTAATGATAAGCCTGAATTTTTTTTGAAGATTAAATCATCAAAAATGGATAAATCGAAGATGTCTACTAAGAGGGAGGATCTAATATGGATCCAATGCAATCAAGACATATTAGGAAAAGGAGGAAATACATTGATAATAATCAAAACCTTGATTATCAACTTTTTGTTGGTGGTCATGGATATATTTAGAAGTATGAGTTAGTACACAATGAAATATGACTCTTGATGGTCAACAACAGATAGTGTGTTTGTTTCTCGTCAAATAGGGTGATACAACCATTGAAAAGATACTCAACCAGTGAGTACGTGCCCTTGGTAGATGAGCATGAACCCAAATCATCCAAGGGGAGAATATGATCACAAGTATGAGTGGATAAATGTTATGTAAGATGGCATGATGATGCTGCACAATGATGAGCTGTGTTTGTCCACTAACTCCCCAAGGAAGAATAGAAGATGCCTTATAATCAAGCAATTTAACACAAAAATGAGTGGTCCAATGTGACCATAAGAATCAAAATACCAAAATGAAATCATCACGGATCAATAGATCTGAAACTTCATGTAGGGTAGTTATATTAACCTGAAAGCCATATCAAGCAGATCGCAACAAGTTTATCCAAACTAATGAAACTAAGAGGAAAACAAAAACTCGGAGGACAAGTTAAATTTTCGGATACAAAGCAGAGGCAGCAGCTACTGACGAGTTCAGCAGCAATATGCCCTGTAAACGCCGCCATACACAGCAAGATCCCAATTCCCATCAACGCGCAGACAAGCCTAACCGAGAAATCAACCAGCAATACATCATAACATTAGTAAGGAGGCGAATCTTGTCGGAACTCTTCGGCGGAACGAGAATACGGCGAGCAAAACACATACCAGGGAGCGGGAAGTCTGTCGAAATCCAGGCTGGAGGAAACTCCATGCTTGCTTGTGTGATTCAGGATCCATATCGAGTAAATCAGAATCGAAACTCCAACGAAGGTCTGGAGGAAATTGAGAAGCTTAAGAAGGAAAAGAAGGCAACTCCGGCAGCAGTTGGGCCTCATCTCTCCCTCCTCTCTCCCAGGAGAAACAAAACCCTAATAACTTTTCTTGAAGATGGGGGAGACGGGAGAACGAGGGAGGCGTGGAGATGAGCTGAGCAGCTAATTTCTGCTGATTCGTGATTTTTACCTTATAAACGGCCTTTACTTTTATCCAAAAGTGGAAGGAAACAGTTGGCGATAACGGAGTCGCGGGAAAACGGGAGCAGCATTTTGGAGAAAATTGAATATTCGATAAAAAATTAAGAATAATTCGTTTTTTTATTATTATAATGAACGATAGGCACGTCAGCTTTTATGGCTAACCATGACATTACTTTAGTGCACGGGACGAGCTCAATGTTCAGAGCACAGTATTTTCGTCAATGTTCAGTGCAAGTTGAGTCGAGTCGACTCGAAAACTCGAAAGTTCGATGAGCCTGCTCGAAAAAAACTCAATTTGTGCTCGAATACTATTGTTCATGAGCTCGCGAGCCTGCTCGCCGGTTTTTATTCATATATTTTTTAAATAAATAAAAATATAAAGAAAATCAGACTCATCAACTAAAAAGATCGTAATCAGCTCGAGCTCGAAGCTGCAGCTCGATAAGCAGACATTGAGCTCGAGCTCGGGAAAGGACAAAATGAGCTCGACGAGCTCGAGGTAGAGCTTGAAAATTTTGTCAAGCTAGACTCGCCTGCACCCCTATTTGTGAGAGTCCTTGAAAGCATATTTTTTATTGTAAGTAATAGATTCTACCTATATGAGAGCATGCATTTTAAAATTTAAAAAACACTTAAATGAATGAGATAATAATTTTATAATAAATAAGGATAAAATTAAAAAGTTAAATATTTAAATAAACAGTGTTTAATTAAATGAATAATATCTATTGAGTACATTTACAGTTTACTGCGAGAGATAATTATAAAATAATTCCCGTTTAGCCAATATCTTATTTTCTAAACTCTTAGTAAATAATTAATACATTATTTTAATTGTTTTTGAACAAAAAAAATATAAATTATTAAAAATATTTTTCAAAACTTAAAAATCAATTGAGGGATTAATATATAGATGTGCCTCTTTGAATTATTATTTTATTTTACATTTAAGAAATTTAAAATTACCATAAAATCACCAAAATCATATTTTGAGTCACCGGTACATTTTCGGAGCCCACTAGAGGGAGAGGAGGATGCAGTTTGGGTTGACGTATAATACAACTTGTCAAATATATTGGTCATATGATATTTCCCCGTTACCTCTAACGGTCAAGCATTCTATCTATGCTTCGCCCAATCCGATAAATGTATATCCCATATTATATTGATCTAGCCATCAATAATATGGAGCGCAAAGCACAATAATTTCTATTGGGGATCTATATTATCAATTAGAATAAGTGATAGAATGTGAGTGCAAATATAGTAATATAAATATGGCAGCCCGGTGTACAAAGGCATCGATCCCCGCATAGCGAGGGTTTAGGAAAGGGCCCCACCACAAGGGTGAAATGTAGGCAAACTTTGCATTGCATTTTTGTAAGAGGCTGCTTCCAGGACTCAAACCCATGACCTTAAGATCACACGACAACAAAATACTATATAGTCAACTTAATGTCCGAATAAAAAAAAGTGATAAATAAGTTTTAATGAATCAATTCATTTGCACCAAAACCCTTCACAATGCATTTTTTTTCAATTTTTACAAAACGAGGAATTTAATGGTATAGTTCAGTTGTTGGTAGTTTGGAGGACAATAAGCATGACTTGCTTTTCCAATTCGCTATTTTTTCAGATTAGCGAACCAATTGTATTTGCTTCTTCGAATGATTTGTAGAGTAATAAAAAATAGTGCATTTTCTGGCACGTCATGGGGGATGGATTAGTTTTGAACTTTTTCGGTATCCTCCCGCTCCAAAGTGTCGATCCTCATAAGAAATTTAGATTGTGAGATGCCCGTAGATTGAATCTGAGTTCCTAAATTACATTTTATTGTTATGAATTAGAAATAGATAATTAATAATTTGTTCTTAATTGAAATACGACTTTAGTATCTAGTCCCAAACAAATATGATCCAATGCATATACGATATATCATATATTTCGTATATGTGTCGACATATGCATGCATATCAAGAACGAAGAAAATGCAGATATGATAGAATGTTCGCATCTCAATTCACTCGGATCTTATATACGAAAAATGAGACCGAAGAGACTCCAACTAATGAATTCTATTCTCCCATAAAGTACCATCTCATCAACATCTACAACATGGTGTAAATTTGGGTAACACTTCGACATTTTCAAATCGCGCACTTGAAGATAGTAATATTGTCTTCGCCTCACGCTACCTATAGGGGAAAGCGAGTGATTAGTGTACAGTCGCGGCCTCATGGGAGAATCCTCCAAGCACTATCACTCATGTTAACAAATCCAAGTTAAACTTTTCTGCACAAACCACCTTCATACATTTTTGCAGCTTCAATTCGAAAATACCTCAATTTTTTTTGTATGTGAACTGGGGGTTGTTAAGAAGAGTTAAAACTATGAAACAGCTGCTTCAAAATGGCATAAAACAGCACAAGGCATATCTAGCATGAAAGTTTGCACTATGTATTGCATACAGTTAATATACAGCTTCAGTAGGTATTCTGTGTACAATTTTTGCACATGATATTTCTTTCCAAATTTTCTCATATATACAATTAATCATGGTATATATATAATATAAAGCTACCTGTTTGTGGGGGGAGAAAGAATGACCTGCAGCTTTATTCTACAAAAATACGTCGCGGACCAGGCGGGCAAATATCCGTGATGCGAGCCGGCTGGTCACTTCGGGCAACACCTTCCCCGAGATGCCCGGCAATACCGGAAGCAGCTCCTCTACGATATATGCAATATTTACGGCCTGTAATAACCAAAAATAGCAAATGATGAGAAGAAGATTATGTAAATATTGAGTCGAAATATAGTCCGTCCAAGAATCTTGCGAAAAATAACAATAATTACATCCTGTGATAAACCAAAATAAAATTTTGCAAAATATTGAATCAGAATATTATTTGGTATATCCGTCGTCCAAGAATCTTGGGAAAACTGGGTTGTGATATATCTAAACAATGCACCACCACATGATAAAACATGGATACCATATAACCCGAAATTCGTCGAGATCAGAAATGCTCAAGGATGACACTTTAAAAGATCTTGCCTAACATGGGCGAGCTCAGAAGACCTCGCCCAGCAGGGGCGAGTTCAGACCACCTCGCTCAACAAGGGTGAGTTCAAACCACTTCGCCCAGCAGAGGCGAGTTCAAACCACCACGCTCAACATGGGTGAGTTCAGACCACCTCTCCCAGTAGGGGCGAGCCCAAATTTTTCTCTCGTCTCAAACCATTTAGGCATGTGAATATCATTATGGTTAAGGCGAGAACGGCTATTCACAGCCCATACCCTCTAGCCTAGAATTTGCCTATAAATATGACTCAAAGGCACAAGTACAAGACACCTTCACCCCTCCCCCCCTATGGTGGGCGAGTTCAGTGTTCGCCTCTCTTGTGCCGAGATTAGCATTGATTTTAGGAAAGGAAGTTCCTATGGTCTTCTGGGTGCGTGGCAGGACCTCGTTGCAACACGCGGGTCTTGTTTGTAGGCAGCGGAGTTGTTCTTTCTGTTTTCTAGCTTCTTCTCGTCGTGTCTCGCGTGGGACATTTGGTCACCCCCTTGGTTTGAACTCAGTTGAATCGGTTTTCGGGTTTCAACATATACACTTTTGTTTAAATGCTACTTTCTATCGGTAATGAGTTTAAGGATTTGCGGGATAGTAGTCGTGGTGGTAGAAAAGATTCTATTCTCACCGTCGTCATTGTTTGAGAGATGCTAGGTTTGCAGTGGTGTGAAAAGTCTTTTTTGTCAAAAAGGTGTTTTTGAAACTTTTTGAAAAACAGTGAACCCTCACACTTTTAGAAAAGTTAAAAGAAGTTTTCTGCATTTTTCATGCTTTTATTATCGTAGGTTCACATCTCCTTTTCATTCCTAACCACTGTTTTTTAAAGCTCTAAACTCACCAATAGTTTCACTTCACTATTTTTTCTACCGCCCAACCGTCCCAAAAAGAGCTTAAAAGTTAATCTAAAAATGTTTTGAGATATTTGAACCATGTTGAGATAATTTGAGGGAACAAGGTTCATCAAATTATTATAAGAAGCAATAATTGAATCTCAAAATAAAGAATCCTATGAATTAGGAGAAATTATTGGCCAAGCAAAAATAATATAGTACAAAAGCATCTAATAGTTTAATTCAATGAAATTCAATAACATGAAAACAATGAATTATTCATTTAAATGAGTAAAAAGGTGATGCATAATTAGAATTGCAATAAATTACATGGCATTTGCTCTAAATCATCATAATCATAAAAAAAAGGAGAACCACTATGATTAATGAGGTCTAATTATTCAGATTTATAGTTACACGGCTGAAATTCATTATAATGATTACTTGTACTAGAAAAAACATATTAGAATGTCGAAGTCATCACCATAAAAACAAATTCTCTTTGGATTTCAGAATCATTATTCCATTTTTGTCCTAGAGAAAAATTGGTACGCACCAAAATAGATTGCAAGATAGCGTAAATGAGATACAACTGCAAGGTATGCTAGCGTCATGCTCTTGAAGGCCGCATTCCTCTAAGAGTCCTTTCCAAAAGAGATTTTAACCTACACTCCAAAGATATGTCATGCTCTTGAGGGTTGCATCCCTCTAAGAGTCCTCTCCAAGAGAGATTTTAACCTACACTCCGAAGATACCTCAATAAGACTCCACACACCTCCTTATATAGGTGAGGAGACTATACTAATTACTCAAAATGCCCAATATACACTAATACTAATAATCGACGGTTGGGAATCGTTGGGTCTGGATCTACGCTAATTAAGGGCGGTCATCTGAATGTGTGTACATGGTGTGTATACATAAACATATATACACATTCAATCGATCTTATCCTCATTCATCATTTTCAGCGGCAATTGTACTTTTTTGGGGGAATTTTATAGTGGGGGACTACGGTGATTTGCAGCCGAAGAAACAGCCTTGGCGATAGAGGCAGGGGCGGACCCACCTTGAGAGCGTGGACAGTCGCCAACACTCATTTTTTTTAAAAAAATTAATAGACGATTCAAAAACCGGAGTTCAGACAAAATTAACAATTAGCCACGGTTGTAGTTGTCACGGAGGCTAATATCCTGTATTAGCTTTAGTGGCTGTATTAGCCACGGAAACGGGCTAATACCCTATTGGGCGTAGTTTAATAGTATCAATCAGACAACTTGTAAGTCCGCCTACACTGAAAAAAGGGGCCACTGGACAGTGTATTGGAGGATTTGGCTTTAGTGCGGAAAAAGCCGGCAAAAGCTGTGCAGGAAGGCTTCATAAAGTTGCAGTGGAGGCCATGCCTCAATTTGGGCTATACTGAATGGAGGGCGGAGGTGCTTGGTAAATTTCTCTTCCACAAACCGGATAGCCACTATGAATGTGTGGGGGGGGGGGGGGTACACAGGTGGGCACGGATGCGAGGCTACACACCATGCATGAAGCAGCCAGAAGTTTTGAGATAAGCCTAAGACGTTATGTGACAACTCATCAAAATCATTAACGCGAGCCTCCACTAAGTCGACTTGCTAGACTACACAAAGATGCTTGAAGGTGTTCTCAGGAACGTGTGTCGTAGCGCGGAATGAGCTCCTCTTTAAGTGACCCATGTAATGTATGGCATCAACTGGCAAAGCCAACACATCCAATGAGGGGCAGACCATTCCATGTAGAACATTGTAAGGAGAACTTTGTTGCCTTCTAGGGTGAACTGTAACATGAAGGACTATTCCACGAAGGCGATCCAGACGAACGGGTGTGACCAGTCAGACAAGGACACCTATATCTATCAGGATGCCATGTGTTGGGTTAGAGAAGGGAAGCTCGAGCATAGGAGTCGGCCTAGTTGTCAAGGCTAGTCAAATTAATGAGTGCGGAAGTGGGCATCATAGGGGTGGGGTGGGGGTGTTGGCGATCGGTTAATCTTGATGGAGGGTCTACATGATGTCGGTAAAAGCATATTCAACCACGTCCACGCGGGAAGAGAGAATACTCATCGAACTCTTCATTTCATAGAGATAATCCTCCATCCCACGCGTCAAGGGAATCCACCACATAAGAAAATTGGGTCACATAACATAGCACGGGAAGGAAGCTGTACGGGCGAAGAATGCAGCGACATGCCACGCACATAGAATTTCAGCACAAGGGGGCGTGCGGCACTTGGCTAGTTTTCTCCATAAACTTGTTCTAATCAAGTAAGTCTTGCTTCAACAATGCAACGTAAAGAAAAGAAAAGCTTTGCTGAAACTTATGAATAGAATTACAGGACAATTCGATGGACAGTTGACCAGGACATACAAACGACTCTCAACACTCACAAGCAAGCTCAACTCTCACAAGAGGAGACTCACTATCACAACAAGATCCAAACCATGGATGATGGAAATGAAGAAAGGTCTTCCTCTTATATAAGTCGCCTCCCCTATTCTCTCCAAAACACAAGAAGAATCTAGATTTCTCCACACAATGAGGAGACTAGATTATTTCATACTCTTCTACACTATTTCATATCTCACATGCATGATTCTTCTCTACCATTCTAGAATGTTCTCAACATATTCAGAATAGTCCATAAAATTGGTCACAGAGCAATTGAGTTAACCTTAGCACCATGACATTCTCCCCCACCGAATCCATGCATCATCCTCGATGCATCCATCATTTCCCTTGTTTCACATCCGTTTGTTTTTTGCAAATCTCATCACCGAGAGGATCTTCTCTTCTTGCCCTATTATTTTTTTACTTCTCTATAAATTTAATTGTCCATGGTGAAAACCGTTGACGCCGCATGGGAATTTAGTCCTACCACATATATTCTTTTGTTATATGATTTTGTGATTGTTGTGATCATTCTTCTTCGCTTCATATAATTTACCAATTCCTTTGTCAGATTAACGGAACAGAAAAGATGAATAATAAATGGAACTACAAATTTATCGTACTTCTTATATGAAATATACAATGCAGATGATGATAAAATTAAATATACTTATCACATTTGATGTAGAGGTAGACTACGGGTGCACAAAACCTACGACTCTAGGTGATAGTGCAGGGGTGACACGCTAATCCCAAATCTACATGTAATGTAATGATCAATAGTTTGACGAATAAATTAAAACAATGTAATTTAAGCATTACACAGATATTAAAATAGAAAACAAATATTTATTTCGGAAATATTATAGTGGCTTCATCCGCTCAGAGGGGCGCGCGGCGAATCTCTCCTCTTGCAAGTTATTAGGGCATCAAAACAAATCTCCATAGACATGAATCACAGCAAAATATGATAAATCACTAAATGAAAATGCTAATCAAATAGTACAATACTACAAAAGCTCACAAAGTAGAGGGTTGAACCGAGACCCTGATGAATTGGAGGTCCAGATGTGTAGATCGGCGATCGGAGATGGAACCGGCGGCGAGCCGACGATGGCGGTCCGCGGCGGTAAACGGTGAAAACGGACAATAAAACGGTGGATCCGGCCACGTATAAGTAGGTCCGGGCTGGGGAGGGGTGGATGCGCTATTTAGGGTCGGATCCGGGCAAAAATGGAAAGTATGAGTGAGGAAAATAACGGATCGGACGTCTATAACTCTAGATCTGGATGGATCTAGGATTTTAGGGTTGTTAGAACGGTGGATCCACGAAGGGGAGTTGGCGGATTGGGGAGGAGGGGGAGGTGGAGGCCGGCGGGTGGTTAGGGCAATTTTAAGGAGGTGGACGACGGTGGGGAAGGGTGAGGGTTGGTCGGCCAGCAGTGGGGAGGGGACAAGGGGTGGAGACGGCCCTGTAGCGGCGGTGGAGAGGCTGCGGGTTGGAGGGGAGGAGGCGGGTTGGGCGGCGACAAAAGTGCAGCAGGCCGGTTGTTTTCAGGGGCTGGAATGGAGGGCTGCAGCTGGTGAAACGAAGGTTTGAGGCGTGAAAAATGAAGGTGAGGGTAAGGATTACCTTGGGGAGGAGTTTGGAGGCCTAGGAATCGTCACCTAGGGTTCCACGACATCGACACCTGGGAGTGATCGCGGGATTCCGGGATTCAATGTCTCCAAAATTTGCAATGGTTCAATTCAGCCCTCAAGACTCCTATTTATACGAAAAGAAAAGTTAGGACATCCCCATCAACGACTATGATTGGTCGGTGAGTTCGGCCCTTAAAATACATCAATAATAAACAAAAAAATACAAACTAATATAGTGTTTTGACTCGCGGCGACGTCACGGACGCAACCGCGGAGTCTGATCGGCGATCCGATCAAGTCTTCCTGCGTGAATAAATGAACGTGGGTCGCGCCTTACGGCGAACACCTCCAGGTGCATGATTCGATGGATTCCCATCAACTCCCCCCGACTGAAAAGCCTTCATCTCCGATGAATGAAGATGATCGTACTGAGGTCGAAGTACAGGAGCGAGTCAATCAAGCTCTGCCGATAGTATCTAAGTGTTGTCTGCGTCGGGGCGGCCCTGCCAGTGTACCAAGTAGCGGCATCGCGACCCGTCCGTGGTGGGAACAAACTGATGGGATCTGATCTCCGCGACACACTCATCTCTAATCTTTCAAAGGATGGATCCCGATGCGATCGGTGGTGCCTGCGGTGAAACCAAAGAAGACGAGTTCCCAGGTGGGTGGATATCAACAGTGGGCGGACTGAGGTGGCCATCGGACGGTGGGGATGTATGAGGGTGGTACGGTAATGACACTGGGGGTGGGGGTGGCTGGGTATCTCCACTGCTCGGGTCCACATACTCATGAGGCTTATAGTATGGAGTTAGATCCTCAACATTAAACACCAGGTAAATTCTCATACTAGTCGGGATATCGAGCCGACAGGCATTTGTCCCAATACGACTAATAACAGAATACAGACTCATTCGCCTGCCGCTTAACTTCTTGGCAGGCCCCAAAGGGAGCCTCTCAGGGCGGATTCGTACCATTACCTTTTCGCCTTCATTAAATATTTGTTCTCGCTTTCACTTATCTGCATGAGATTTATAATGTTCATTGCTTGTTATTATTCGCCAGCGAACCGACTCATGCAACTCATGCAAATGTTGTGCAAATGACTCAGCAGACTCACTAGGGCGCGACTCCAAAGGACTCGCGACGAGGTCTATAGGCTTCCTAGGGTCATATCCTGATACTACATGAAATGGACTCAACTCGGTAGACCTATTGACTGAGCTAATGTAGGCAAACTCTGCAACAGGGAGATCTAAGTCTCAACTACGTACATGCTCTCCTACCAGACACCACAAAAGATTCTCTAAACTCCGATTCACTACCACAGTCCGTCCGTCCGTCTGTGGGTGATATGCCAAAGAGAACCTAAGGATAGTGTCCGTCTTATGCCACGGGGTTTTCCAGAAATAACTCATGAATCTCACATCGCAGTCTGACACGATCGACTTGGGCAGGTCATGTAGTCAAAAGACGTCCCTCATGAATATAGATGCAACGTGAGTCGCATCTGCCGTCTTACAGCAGGCAATGAAGAGCGTCATATTCGAAAACTGATCGACCACCACGAAGATGGAGTCATGTTTCTGTAAGGTGCGGGGTAGTCCGAGAACAAAATTCATGCTAATGTCCTCCCAAGGTCGGTGTGGGATAGGTAAAGGCGTATACAGACCCGTGTTCTGCTTATTGCCCTTTGCCGTCTGGCAGATACGGCAGTGGCAAACAACGCGAGGTACGTCCTTCTTAAGGCCGAGCCAGTAGAGGCGGTCCTCGACAATGGCGATGGATTTATCACGGTAAGATGTCTGGGGAATGCACAGGCGGGAGCCCCGATACAGATATCCCTCATAGATCTAATATCCCTCAACAGGGTCGGGTGGGTCTCGGGACAGGGCGGTGTAAATCTCGCCAAAATCAGGGCATGTCGGATAGTCCGGTATCAATCTCTCCAGTCCCTCTATGCTCGCAGTCATCGTCTGCAACAGGGATACGCGGCGACTCAACGCATCAGTCGGCTTGTTCTCAACACCAGCTCGGTGCTTGAGAACATAATGAAAGTCCTGCAGATATTCGACCCACTTCGCATGTCGGTGTCCAGCTTGTGTTGCGAGTCGAGGTAGCGTAGTGCCTGGTGGTCGGAATATAACACAAACTCTCGAAGAAGGAGATAGTGTCTCCAGTAACGCAGAGACTGGACTATGAAATAAAAATTCTCGATCGTAATTCGAGTATTTCTGCTTAACTTCATTCAGCTTCTCACTAAAGTAAGAAACTGGATGTCCCTTCTGACTCAATACGTCACCTATGCCAACACCTGACGCATCACATGCGACCTCAAAGGCGCGGCTAAAATCCAGCAATCGTAGGACATGAGCCGTCGTCAATCTCTCCTTAATTTCTTTGAAGGCTCTAGTGGCTGCGGGGGTCCACTGAAACTTTTCTTGAGGAAGCTCGTGAAGGGGGCCATGATCGTACTGAACCCCTGGACAAACCTCATATAGAAGGTGGCAAGTCCGTGAAAGCTACGGGCCTCGTGAATATTCGCGGGCACGGGCCAATCCGAATGGATTTGACCTTCAGGATCTACGGATACTCCCGTAGACGATATAATAAAGCCCAGAAAGTGAACATACTCGGAAAGGAACGAGCACTTCTTCAGCTTCACATACAGTTTCTCATGGCAGAGGGTGCCAAAGAGAAGTCTCAGATGATCGAGGTGAGCAGCCTGAGTCTGGCTATAGACTAGTATGTCGTCGAAGTATACTACCAGAAACTTGCCAATGTAGGGCCGCAACACCTGCGTCATAACTCGCATAAACGTGATCGGGGCGTTACATAGCCCAAACGGCATGCCTAGCCACTCGTACAGACCATCCTTGGTCTTGAATGTTGTCTTCCATTCGTCTCCCTCACGAACTCGTATCTGATGGTACCTACTACGGAGGTCGATCCTGGAAAAGATCTGGGCACCAAACATAGTATCCAGAAGGTCATCGAGCCATGGAATCGGTAAACGATATTTGACCGTGATTTTATTAATGGCGCGGCTATCGATGCACATACGCCAACTACCATCCTTCTTAGGGGTAAGAAAGGAGGGGTCCGCACACGGAATCATACTTTTGAGAATGAACTGCTTCCGGAGAAGCTCACCAACCTGCCGCTTGAGCTCAGCGTGTTCATCTGGGTGCATACGGTAATGGAGCAGGTTCTGGAGGGAAGCCCCCGGGACTAAATCAATAGCATGTTGAATGTCCTGTGGAGGGGGCAGCTCGTCAGGCATAATGTCCGCAAACTCGCCTAAAAGGGGGCGCACTGCGAGTGGGTGGTCAACAGGGGTGCCCTCGGTGACCTGAGTAGCGACGACTACGTAAATAATATCTGACTCAATACTATCACGCAAAAACTCACTTCGACGCAGAATATGCAGTGGCCTCGAGGCGCTCGTACTCACAGATTGCTCAACCACGCCCTTGGATCTATCTCAGGGCTGGGTGGACGTCAACGTAATATTTTGCCCCTTGTCATAAGACACACGTGTCCGAGCGGCCGAAGCACGTGACATCACGATCAAATAGCCAGGGGCGGCCAAGCAATACATGAGCGACGTCCATGGGAATAACATCGCACCAGACCTTATCCTGAAAGGATGCAACAGTAATCAGGACTAGGCAACGTTGGGTCACCTGAATCGCCGTCTTGTCTACCCAGACGACACGATATGGGTGGGGGTGAGGCTCTGCCTTCACCTACATACGGTCAAGACCCTTCTGGGTCACGATGTTCACACAACTCCCACTGTCGATAGACAACTTGTAGGGGCCGCCTGCACTAGGAAAGTATGTATAAAAGATGGTGCTGCGTCGCCAATCCTCATCTACACGAGGGGTGTGTAGGACTCGTCTAATCACTCCCACCTCTAAAGATCTCACGACGTCACTCTCCAAGCCTTCCTCGACAGTGGCCTTGACTTCTTCCGTACCCTCCTCTTCTTCCTCCAAATCCTGCTCCTCACCCTCAACTAGCAGACTCCGTGTGGGGCACTGCGCCTCCACGTGTCCCCTGCCAGAACATCGATAGCACACAATACCCCCAGATCGCTGACCATCAGTGGGTATGACTTTGCCCTTCGCATCTGCGGGGATACGTGATGGTGCAGCCGGGGTGGTCTGGGGCGGAGCGTGTTTCCTAAAAGTTGAGAACTCAGTCCGAGAAGTGAATTGCCTCGTGCTAAAAGATCAGAGGTACTGGTCGTACTCAAGAGCGAGCCGAAATATCTGATCGACCGTCCCTAAACGATGTGAAATCAACTCTCTCAGAATCTCAGAACGAAGGCCCGCCTTGAAACGGGAGGCAGTGGCGATAGGCACCTCCGAGACGTCACTCCTAACGACAAGCTCGTCGAAGCGAGCCATATACTCGGCGACAGTAAGTGACCCCTGCCGTAAGTTTTGTAACTGCTCAAATAACTGGTCTCGGTAGGAAGTGAGGCGGTACTTCTCGCTCAACCTTTGCTTCATCTCGTCCCACCTGGTGATGGGGTAATAACCATCTCGCTCCAAGGCCCTCTCTACGCTAATCCAAAATACCTTAGCCTGCCCGACCGGCTTCATTTTTGCGAAACGAACGCAACGCTCGTCACTCATCTCATACCACTCGAAATAGTGGTCCATGTCCAAGAGCCCCGCTTAAGGCTTTCAGATCTAGACGAACATCGAGCGAAGGGGCGTCGAGTCGAATACGACGAGTGATGTCGTGGTGGTGGCCTCCCCTCCGTGGGTCGGGATAATCCTCGGCGTACTAGTCATGAGCGTAGTCGTATCGAGCGGATGGAAGACCACTCTCTCTCCGACCCGGAGGATAATATTCATCATGGTGATGATCATGACGACCGTGTTGGGGCACACGATCTTTGGGGTCAGGCTGAGGGTGACGTGACATACGGTACTCATCACGCTGATAGGGAAGCCTATCTCGCGTCAGAGCTTGTTTATGATCCATCACAAAATCAGGATTTCGCCTTACTGGAGGGAATTGGGGCTCGATGAGGAATATCACGACGGTGGCGGTCTGCTGGAGGCTGACCATCTCTCGGGCGTTGGTCATGACGTGGAGGAGCATCAGGGTCGTCCTCAAGTGACTCGTCATGCTGTGTTGGAGTGTCCCTGACATTCTCTAAGTGGTCTAAACGAAGATTCACCTCGGCAAGATCATGACGCATATTGTTGAACTGGGCACCTAAAGCGTCAAAACGGTCTAGGATAAGACAATGAAATTCAGCAAAAGCGGCGCCCGAATTCGAGCTCGCAGTTCGGTCGTCAGTGACTTGCGGCTCTACCATGTTTCCTCTAAATATCCTACCACTGTGGAGCATGCAAATGACCTAACCTTGACCTCTCATACAAAAATGATGTAAGGGTAGACTACGAGTGCACAAAATCTACGACTCTAGGTGATAGTGCTGGGGTGACACGCTAATCCCAAATATACATGCAATGTAATGATCAATAGTTTGACGAATAAATTAAAGCAATGTAATTTCAGTACCATACAGATATTAAAATAGAAAGCAAATATTTATTTCGGCAATATTATAATGGCTTGCCTCCGCTCGAAGGGTCAAACCGAAGCGCGCGACGAATGTCTCCTTCTGCAAGTTATTAGGGCACCAAAACAAATCTCCACGGACAGGAATCACGACAAAATATGATAAATCACTAAATGAAAATGCTGAATCAAATAGTATAATACTACAAAAGCTCACAAAGTAGAGGGTTGAACCGAGGCACTGAAGAATTGGAGGTCCGGATGTGTAGATCGGCGATTGGAGATGGAACCGGTGACGAGGCGACGTTGGCGGTGGCTGTCCGCGGTGGTAAACGGTGAAAACGGACAATAAAACGGTGGATCCGGCAACGTATAAGTAGGTCAGGGCCAGGGAGGGGTGGGTCCGCTATTTAGGGTCGGATCCGGGCAAAATGGAATGTATGAGTGAGGAAAATAACGGATCGGGCAGCTATAACCCGAGATCTAGACGGATCTAGGATTTTAGGGTTGTTAGAACGGTGGATCCACGAAGGGGAGTTGGTGGATTGGGGAGGAGGGGGAGGTGGAGGCCGGCGGGTGGTTAGGGCAATTTTAAGGAGGTGGACGGCGGTGGAGAAGGGTGAGGGGTGGTCGGCCAGCAGTGGGGAGGAGACAAGGGGTGGCGGCGGCCCTGTAGCGGCGGCCCTGTAGCGGCGGTGGAGAGGCGGCGGGTTGGAGGGGAGGAGGCGGGTTGGGCGGCGACAAAAGGGCAGCAGGCCGGCTGTTTTTGGGGGCTGGAATGGAGGGCTGCTGCTGGTGAAACGAAGGTTTGAGGCGTGGAAAATGAAGGTGGGGGTAGGGATTACCTTGGGGAGGAGTTTGGATGCCTAGGAATCGTCACCCAGGGTTCCACGGCGTCGGCACCAGGGAGGGATCGCGGGATTCCAGGATTCAATGTCTCCAAAATTTGCAATGATTCAATTCAGCCCTCAAGAATCATATTTATATGAAAAGAAAAGCTAGGGCTTCCCCATCAACGGCTATGATTAGCCGGTGGGTTCGGCCCTTAAAACACATCAATAATAAACAGAAAAATATAAACTAATATAGTGAGTTGACTCGCGGCAACATCCCGGAAGCAACCGCGGAGTCTGATCGGCGATCTGATCAAGTCTTCTTGCGCGAATAAATGAAAGTGGGTCCCGCCTTGCGGCGAACCCCTCCAGGTGCATGATTCGATGGATTCCCATCAACATTGCTCCCAGCTGAAAAGCTAGGCTAATAATTCAATTCCATGCATATTGAAAAGGAAATAATTAGGCCATGATGGTCTCAGTCGAGTGTATAACTTAACAGTGGTATATAACTCGCTGTAACAAAACAATACACATTATGGAAAAATAGTGTCAAAACATCCAGAGTTACTGTCAATATTAATGTCCAGTGAGTTGCCAACTTGCCAAAGAATATCTAACAAAAATGAAAAATTACAGGGTAATAGGAGTACCTGGTTGGACTTGGTTGAGGTTCCAGCGGTTAAAAACTTGAACACTTTTTCCACATTGTTCAATATGGCTTCATCCTCCTCTGTAACTGTAGGTAGCAGAGCCGCAGGCCTTAGAGGAACCATACTAAATCCTGCAGTAATGCTTCCAAATCCGAAGGCAGCACTTAATCGCACCAGCTGCTCTCTTGAAACAGCATCAATTGCTTTAACGACCTGCATTGATCACAGGAGCAAAGTAAATTCATTGATTGAAAATAAGTGATAAAGAGCAACAACTTAGAAACTACCACAACTTGAAACGATGAAAATTACGTGAGAATTTAGGCTCGCGCATTGTTACAATTTGTCTCAATATTTGAATGATGAGTTTGGTTTGGATAAAAATGCTAATTTTATATCTTAATAATTTTTTTGCTAAGATACTTACAATCTGCAGAGTGTGTTATTTGTAAAAAAACAGTGCATTTCATATTAATTTTCCTGTACTTGGTCTTTTGACCCCTAATCAATCAAGAAGTCATTTTTACACCATTTCTACATGGTATTAGAGCATACAAAGATCCCACAACCTAGCCACGTTGAAAACTTCCAATAAACACCTTCAATCCTGTAGTTCTCTGATTGATGCCTGCTCCCAATCGGCATCCACTCGTCAATCGTCCTCCATGCGCATTTGCTTGATTCTTACTCCAATTTGACTGCCCCTCATCAATCTTCAATTTTCTTTGTCGCTCATACCTCTTTCATTGAGGAAGTCCTTTTCCTTCGGTACTGATGTCAAAGGTCTCACTCGGTGGATTTTTCTCCATCTACATCATTCACGCAGGTTCTTCATTCCCTTCGACGTACCGGACCTCTGATAGAACAGATATAGTTTTTGATTGTTTATGGCATTTTTCCATTTTCTAGAGTTGGACTATTGGAGATAATTGCTTCTAATATTACTCCAGTGATATCGTCGTTGTCTCCCCATGAGGCCGGTGAGGAGCTCCACATTGTTACTCTCACTCTCACTAGCGAGACAACTATCACCAATAGTCCAAGTCTCTCTACAGCATTCTTCAAATGCACAAGCACCTTCATTACTTAACAAGATTCCCATGACTTTGACTGAACAATGCTCAGTGATGATGAGTGCATTACAATGTGGATGTTGAACTCCATCAAGAAAGTCCAGCACAACACAAAACTTGAATCATCTAATCTATGTGCGACAAGTCACACTCATTTTACTTTGGCCGGGATAATGTGCATGTTAGGGCGGTAGATCGAGATTAGCAGAGAATACAGGAGAGGAAAAATACCTGAATAATCTTTGCATGCCCTCGCCGAACAAGCCCTAGAGGTATTTATACCTCTGGTCCGAGAGGGGGCCGGCCGGCCACCCCATATTGGCGGAACCCGCAGGTTCAGCCCCGAGCCTCCGCGGTTTAATTGGGGAGGGCTGAACCGGAAGGTTCAGCACCGACGCGCATATTGTTGCCCCGTGAACCGGTTGTTATGCGGGGTCATAACAGTGCAGCACCTCTATGATCTCATTAATGATTTTTCATCCCTTACACTCGGACCTGCTGTAGTTATCAAGTTCTTAGTAGCCGAAGTCAAATGTATCTACGATGCTTGGTTTTGACATCATACCTAAAATCTTCACTGCGGATTTGATAGATGAACGGACTCAATGGAAGTCTGTTGTCATTGATATGTTGAAGGCGCATCTCCACATTGTTAGATCCAACATCTTATCTGCCTCTACCATGCCATCTTTATAAGACATTTGCTCAATGCTCCCTAATCTAGTACTCACACTCATTTCACTTTTATTGATGTCCATTCTAGATGGACAAGGTAAAACTTTATGCATGATCAGTTTAAGGTTTTTTGTGCTACCGATTTATTTATTAGTGAAATCCGCAATCAGTTCTATACGAATATTCAAATCATACGCAATGATAATGTTGAAAGTACATTAGTCATGATCTCCATGACACCATCTTTGAGATTCTTCATCAAGCTTGATTTTCCTACGCATGAAAACAAAGTAGTATTGTTGAATGCAAGACTCCTCATCTATTGGAGGTTTTATCCAGTCCCTAATGTTTCAGATCTACTTCAACTCCTTATTGGCACTTTGAGTTCATGATTGTGTGCTACCTCAACAACTGTTTACCCCCCTCTGCTATAAATTTCACTTCTTCCAATTTCCATCCTCCTTCCCTCAACTCTCCCTCTCACACCTAGCATTTTGAGTGTGTTTGTTATGTCCACTGCTCAGACCCTTGTAAAATAAAACTTGCAGCTCGTACAACTATATTACAAGATTTACTATTTTTTGTGATTACTCAAAAAGGATATGTATGCTGCTCTTCTTCAGATAAAAAAAACTCATAATTTTTTGTGGAAGTGACATACCTCGATGAACAACCCTTTCCCCCTTTCATGTTGGCTCCTCCCCCGTGGCCTCCCATATCCTACCTTCCACTGAACCTACTCCTCCACCTTTTCTGGTACCTCCTCTATATACACAAATCATTTCTCGCCTCAATTATTCTGTGTTAGGCACCCCACTACTAAAATTCTTCATCCACTGTAGAGCTCGTTATCCAGCCGTGTTCTCTCCTGCGCCCAAGGATCTTTACATTGCCCTTCGCAAAGATAAGTGTTCATGTACCGCTGATCCTTTGTTGAATTTCGATGTCTTTCACCATTTGGCTCCTCCATTGTGTTGGTTCAATAATCTCCCTCTCTCTCCACCACTTCCTTTTTAGTTGTTAAGGCACTACAACATCCTAAATGACGGATAGTCATAGATGAGAAAATGCAGGCCCTATGGACCAATCTTACTTCAAACCTCAGGTCATTGTCTCAAGTATGTAATGGCCAAACCTTCATAATATTAAAAATATTGTCCGCTTTGGATTGTCTCAACCCATATTGAGTTCAACTACACAGTTTTTCCCTTTTACATAGGTGTCCTATAAGCACTTCCCAAGAGGTCACTGTTACGGGACTACTTCCATAACAACGGTAACTCGCCGGAGTGTTGATTGGAGACGGAGATGATGGTGGTGGTGAAGGATACCGTGGAGCCAGAACCACGACTGCCTAGGCGGGGTTGCTCGTTGGAGGAGAGAGCCACCAATATCTCACAACAAGAGACAAGGAAAACTAGAACTCCATTTCATATCCTCCAAACATACAATGCCCATGCTTTTATATAGGCTACAAGATGACTCTTCAACTTCTAATCTTTCACCTAAATACAATAATAATAATAAGGATAAAAAGGCTCGGTGCTCGAGACCCCGTGACTTCTCATAACAACCCATAACACATAACAACTCATAACATAATACACGGTCTGTAACATCTCACCCGTCTTCCAAAAAGAGTTTGCCCGCATCTCAGCACGAGTTCATTGCTTGTCGCAATTAAATCATAGTCCATGGGCGCGTCTTTGCAGCATCTCAGTACGAGATAATCGGCGGACCAGTGGAGTTGGAGGACCCTTGATACGGCCTTGTTGAACAATGTTCGTGGCAGGCGGGTAGGTCTCCTGTGCTAGCCGGAGGAGATGATCGTAGAGTCATGCTAGACTCATAGCAGTCACTAAGTATAGAGGAGCCTCAAACTTGACATCCAGTCGCATGCGCTCACGAAGTCCAGCGGTGAAAATGTCGACCTGCATATCTGGGGCAAGAGGGACATGCGCCAAGAGAAGCTGAAATTGTTCTAGGTACTCATCCACGGTCCCTGTTTATCATAGAGATGTGAGTTCGCCAAGTGGGTTGCTGCGAATAGGAGGTTTGAAACGCAAGTTGCATAGTCGCTTGAAGTCGTCCAAGAGCAGATTCGGTCGGTCGATGAGAAGGCGAGATGCCCACAAAACAGCGGAGTCGAGCAGATGAAAAGATGCTAGATGGATCCGGTCTGCGGCCGGAGTTTGTTTGTGGCCGAAGAATTGCCACGATCCGTCTAATAACAACTGTCAGAATGCGTTATAGGCAGGTCGTGATGTCACAGGCATGAGCAGAGAAAGTTTTATGTTTGTTAGGCTGGAACTGAAATTATAATGTTAGTTTTAAAATAATAGATTTGAGGAAAATTAGTTTGTTTTAATGTGGAAGGTTTTTGTGTTAAAATTGATGCACATGCACTTTAATAAAATCCTATGTCACACAATACTAGTAAAAATGTAAATGCAATAAACCACAGAAATGAAATGTCATTAATATTGAATTCTAGAACGATAATACAGCCTAGCAGTTATCCATGACATAAAAGAAAATGGTTGACATAACTAGTACATAATGATAAAATCCGACAATACAAGAAAAAAATACATAGAACCTGACTAAGCAACAAGAAAATAAATCTCCAAAAACGCAGGATCTTGATGCAGAACAGCTCAAGAGGCAGGCGACACAGTCACAGAACCTAAGACAAATCCAAAACAAGGAGGAAAATACCTCAGAACATAGATGTAAACGGTAAGCAAGTTAATAAATTAAAGCATGAATAGAGGTAAACAGAAATATTAGAGTACCAATTTATCTTATAGCAAGCCAGTAAACAGACAAGTAACTGTGTCAAACATAAATACCTGAAATTATTAGCCTACTCCGGAGTATAGCCTAAGATCCTTCTTGAAATGACATAAGCTGAAATCGATGAAATGTATAGGTGTTTACAGAGGGTGCACATGGTTCACACTCATATTTAGACGTAAGTCTTATTGGAAAGATACCTGCTTGTCGTGACCATGGAAGCAGAGAGTTGCACCAACTAACCGCTACCTTCCAAGATTTTCTTATGACGTTACTGGATTTATCGATTCATATTGTTAGAAACTTCCATCACCTTACGACATACTGATGAGTTATGATTCATAAATTGCCAGATACTATTTTTAATTAAGAAACAGGTACGACCGTACGAGAAATCTAAATTTCAATGTTTGCAGACGAGAGGAAACACTCCACTTGTCTTAAGGTGAATCTGAAACTGTTAGCGACAGCTAACCGGTGCAAGCGAGGTCAAAGGTGCTATTTGAACATGTTCAAGATTCATATTAAAAAAATTGACTTAACGAAGTTTTCTACGCTGACACAGATTTTCATCGCATAACGAAATCAAGTTTTATTGGAAAGATTCCTGCTTACCGTGATCATGCAAGTAGAGAGTTACACCAACTAACCGCTACCTTCCAAGATTTGCTTATGACGTTACTGGATTAATCGATTCATATTGTTAGAAACTTCCATCATCTTACGACATACTGATGAGTTATGATTCATAAATTGTCAGATACTATTTTTAATTAAGAAACATGTACGAGAAATCTAAATTTCAATGTTTGCAAGCGAGAGGAAATTCTCCACTTGCTTTAAGGTCGAAACTGCCGGCGACAGCTAAGCGGCGCAAGCGAGGTCAAAGACGTTATTTGAACTGTTCAAGATCCATATTTTAAAAAAATATTTGACTAAACAAAATTTTCTATGCTGACACATGCATTTTCATCGCATAACGAAATCAAGAGCAAGTTAAGAGTTTTACCTCCCTCAAGGATGAGGGGAGAGGAGGCTACCATGAGGGATCAAGGATTTGACGGCGCTTAGGTGAGGGAAACCCTAAATCAGAGAGGGATTTGGAGAGATCCCACCAACCGATCCGATGAGCGGCGCCGGAAAACACAAATAACTCAGAATTAGTCGATTATCAGAGGGTAAGCGCTTGGATCCACGTAAATACGTGGGTTGGAGCACGAAAGATTTGCAAAAATAACTAGGGAGATATGAAATAAGGGGGAAAGAGGAGTTATTACCCGAAGGAAACCAATTTCAGACTCAAAAATCCAAGGAGAGGAGGTCTCGAGAAAATCCTATGCGTCCCTCTTGCAATCCACCGGCCAAATCGACAAGGAAGAGGAGGCGGAGGGCCTTCCTACACTTGGAGGAGGATGAGGAGAAAAAGGCTCTTCTGCCGGCCAGGAGGGGGAGTGACTGTCGGCCTCAAGGAAGGAGCAATTGTCGCTGCTGTCGGCGCTGGGAGGAGGAAAAGCACAGAAGGCGCCGTCTCTTGGAGAGATGGGAGTCGTCGGCCCTAGGGGAGGGAGGCGAAGCAGGAGGCGGCGCCGGCGAAGCGCGTAGGTTGCGGGAACAGTGGGGAAAGACGGGATCGGCACAGGCGCGGCGTCGGGACTGCGGCTTGCAGTATGCGGGAAAACCTGGACTGGGGGATTAAAATGGGGCTCGGGGAGAAATGGCTAGCCGACGGGTTTAAGAGGAGAAAACCTAATATCATAACATTACCAAATTGCCACCCATATTATTATTATTATCATTTTTTTGAAGAAAATGGGTTGTTACAAGAATTGCTCACACTTGGTGAGCCAGCACAATGGATCAGTTTTCCCATCATAGGTAGGAAATTTCAATCGGGTGTAGCGCGAAACAATAACAGCGTCGGGGTGCGCGAGGACTGGTGGCGGAGGCTCGTTGACAATCAGGGGCGGCGGTGCCTAGCGGAGAAGTGGCGGTGCTTGACTGCTGCTTGCATGATCGTGTGCGGGGGTGGTAGAAAGATCATCAAGGAGCTTGGAGAGCGCAATAATGGCCTCCTGATGATGGTCCGCAAGAGCAGTGTGCGCAGCTTGTTGCGCCATGACGGTCTGCAACATGGTCATAATCTGACTTAGTTGGTCAGATGAGTCTCCCGTAGTGCGAGAGGAGCGGGTGATCCAGCGGTGGGATTGCGTTGGGTCGAATGACCGGGAGTGGCCATGAGAGCCGCGGTGACACCCAATATTGGCACCGAAAGAGAGGGGCCCACTGGAAAATAGAATTGTAGCTTGGAGAAGGACTGGCCAGACGATTTAAATTAAAATTGGGGATATTGGTTTGGAGAGGTGGGGCCCGGTGCCAATAAGTTTAATAAAATAAAATAAAATTGAGGTGGGAGGGGCTCCATGCAATGACAGCGGCAGGAGATAAATAAATAAACGACGTACGAAGCTCGATGTAACGCGGCAGGGCGGGGCTCGATGAAGTGGCGGTCTGCGACAACGATACAAGGAGGGGGCTCGAAACTGTTGCGGCGTGCGGCTTGGGAATAGAGAAGACGGAGGAGGTGACCCTTGCCGCTCTCTCGTCGGCGCGGAACTGTTGTTCTCTCGATGGAGGAGGCGTCCGGCAAGGGCTTTTCGTCGAGGATGGAGGATGTCGGGAAAGCCAGAGGGAAGGCACAACTATGGTGTTGGCGGCACGCGCCGTTCGCGACGCAGAGAGGATCGACTGGAGGAAGGTGTGGGGTGCCGAGGAAGGTGGGAGACGCAGAGGTTGAATGATGTTGGCGTCGGATCTGTTGCGGCCAACAGAGGATGGGGTTAGAGGAAGGTGGAATGTTGTGCGTCAGCGGAAGAGGACCGAGAGGTTCTGATACCAAGTTGTTACGAGCCTACTTTCGTAACAACGGTAACTCACCGGAGTGTTGATCAGAGAGGGAGATGATGACAGTGGTGGAGGATACCGTGGAGTCGAAACCGCGACTACCTAGGCGGGATTGCTCGTTGGAGGAGAGAGCCACCAATATCTTACAACAAGTGACAAGGAAAACTAGATATTCATTTCATATCCTCCAAACATACATACAATGTCCATACCTTTATATAGGCTACAAGATGACTCTTCAAATCCTAATCTTTCATCTAAAGACAATAATAATAAGGATAAAAGGGCGCGGTGCTCGAGACCCCGTGACTTCTCATAACAACCCGTAACACATAACAACCCATATCATAATACGCGGTCCGCAACAGTCACCCATCCAAGGACTACTCCCACAACAGCATGCTTAACCATAAAGTTTCTAACCCAACTCCACAAGTTGCTACAAAAGGGCGTCTCTGATATTTGAGGATTCAAATATTTATTAAACCCAACAACTTTTTCCAATTCCAATATGATTTTTGATTCATTCATGCACCTCCTTTCACTTAGAAGTACGTCATCCTAGAAGCTAGTCAGGAGCTGCTTTCTCTGGGCGTCACTACCCCAAAGCACTCTTTCGTCCTAATCAGACCACCCTTATCGGATACAGGATGTTACAGGCCCGCCAACTTCCACATGGTTTGTCCCCGAACCATACACTGTACAACAGGAGATCTGGGTCTGATACTATTTCTAAATTTATGTGTATCGTCCTTGCGCAGAGTCTTACATGTTTCTTCAATATGATACTAAAGTTAAAGAAGATGACGAACCAATGGTGGGCAAGTATCTTGATATCTTTGTATATGAACAAAGAAGATATACAAAATTATGTTAATTACAAATGAATTAAATTAATGAGTCATACCATGAAATCATGAGAACGGGTAATAGAAGAAGAGTAAGACGAGAGACTAGTATCTCGGAGAATCAATTTGAATTCATGTCAGGGCGATCGACCATGGAAGTTATACATCTCTTGAGGAGACTCAATGACAACTATCGAGAAAGAAAACAAAATTTTCATATAATGTTTATCGTTCTTGAAAAAGCTTGTGATAGGATTCTGTTACGGATCCTCGTTGGGGGATCACGTACAAACACCGCGAGCCTCGAGTGGCGCCCGCTGGAACTATCTTTTTTTTTCATATTAGTATTTTAATGCATGTTTACTATTTTTAACCACACTTTTGTTAAGCCTTGGTGAGGGGCATTTTGGTCTTTTGTCGGGATTTTGATTTCCCCACATATATGGTGGGTTTGGGTTTTTGAAATGGCAAGAAAGAAATTAGTAAAACTCTCTCTCGCTCTCTCTCTCGTCCTTAGTTCCGCCGAACCCTAAACAGTCGCAATGCCCGTCACTCCTTTCGCTCGAGCGCCTCTTGCTGTTCTCCTCCCCTCTAACCATAGCTCCGAGAGGATCTAAAAAGGGACAAGCCTCTCTCCTCGAGGACTTCCCGCTCCTTCCCCCTTGCACGCACTCTCAATCTAGGGCATGTAACAACTTGGTATCAGAGGAAACTATCCTCCCCGTCGCCGGAACAGCCGATCCAACTCCTCCTACTCACGTTGTGGCCGACCACGCCTTCACCTCCGAGCTTCGACCCCCAGCCGCTCAGACACGAGCTTTCCGTGCCCGCTCGCAAAGATTTTTCTGGTCAAGTCGGCTCCGCCTCGTCCGCATCCTGCCATTCCTGATCCGCAGCCAATACTCCTAGGCTCCTCCATTGTCGGGGATTCCTTACTCGCGGCCTCCACCGGATTGCTCCCTCCGCCTTCACTCACCCCTTATCGGGCTTCTTCCTCCAAGGATGAGGGACATTTGGGCGGTTCTACCTTGACCCAGATTTTGGAATCCTTCAAAACCATGATGGAGGACAACAATCAAACACTCCTCGCCGCTCCGCCCGCACGCCCAGCTTCGGATTCCTCCCCATCCATTCTCGGGTCGCACACGGACCACCTCCCACTCGATCTGCCATCCTACTCAGACTACTCTACCATGACGCGTTTTGTGAAGCGGGATTTTCCGATCTTTGAGGGCCGCGAAGATCCCTTGATGTGGTTGACTTGTTGTGAGCAATTATTTGCCTCGTAGCGTAACCCGTGGGAGGATTGGCTAGGCGTGGCCTCCTTCCACCTCATGAATTCGGCACAACTGTGATTCTTTCAACTTCAAAGGGAGAAGCCCCACCTCACTTGGGACGACTTCAAGGTCCAATGCAACCTCCGTTTTGGACCCCCATTCCACAGCAACCCCACTGGCGACTTGATCTCCCTAAATAAGTCCGGCTCCATCGATGACTACTTAGAGCAGTTCCAGGTTCTCGCCTGTGCCCCGTCGATTCCAGCAGCCAACGAGGTGGCTTTCTTTACTGCGGGCCTACATGAGCGCCTCTGCATGGACGTTGAGTTTTAGAACCCACAGGATCTTACTACAGCGATGAGCCTAGCTCGCTTATGCGAGAAGCGCATTCTCATAAACCGTCCTTATTTGGGGAGCTGAAGCAGTGAGAGCTCCATTCGGGGTCCCAGTTAGTTCCAGTCACCTTCGAGCGGCGGCTCGAGCAAGGCCAAGGGCGGGCAGCGCCCCTCCACCATCTGGCGTCTGTCGACCAAGGAGATGGCTGGACGTAGTGTGAAGGGCCATTGCTTCAACTGTGATGAGACCTATGGTCAAGGACACCGGTGTAAGCGGATTTTTTGGCTTGAGGTCGACGATTCCTCAGATGAGGAAGCCGAGGATGATGAGTCGGGGCACCCAACGATATCTTTGAATGACACGTCGGGCCCACACGCTTCAGACACAGTGTAGATGTCCATCACTGTGGCAGGGCACCCCCTCCTCGCCCTCATGGACACAGACAGTGCACACAACTTCATCAGTGATCTCACTGCCCAGCGACTTCAGCTTTCTGTTACCAGTCGCAGTCGTTTGAGCGTGGTCGTGTCTAATGGCGCCGTCATGGCCTGCACCGAGGTTTGTCGGAACGTTCCTATCATTGTGGAGCACTATCACTCTCATGTTGATTTCTTCATCATCGCATTACGGGGATTCGAAGCGGTGCTAGGGAAGCGTGGTTGCGTACCATCGCCACTATATTGTGGGATTTGGAGGGCCTGACAATGTCTTCGGGTTCAGAACCCCACTGGATGGTGTGGCATGGCCGTCCGATAGCTGATTCGGGCCGCGTTTTCACCCCCCAGCTTGAGCTCGCAGTGCAACACAATCTTTTGGCTCTTTTGCATAAGTACAGTGACACCATGGCCGCACCCACCGGGCTCCCCCCTTCGCGCCGCCAGGAACACCGCATTTGCCTTCTTCGGAACACCGCCCCGATATTTTTCACCCCTACCGCTATCCATTTCTACAGAAGGATGAAATCGAACGACAATGCGCCGATAGGCTTCGTCAGGGCATCATCCGCCACAACGTGACACCTTTCTCGTCCCCGGTCCCCTTGGTCCACAAGAAGGATGACTCATGGCGCTCCTGTGTTGACTACCACACCCTAAATGTGGTCACGGTGAAAGATAAGTTCCCTGTCCTGATGGTCGAAGAGTTGTTGGATGAGTTGCATGGGTCCGCTACTTCTCCAAGCTCGACCTTTGCTCGGGGTACCACCAAGTCTGTATGTTTCCCGCCGGTGTGGAGAAGACGACTTTCCGCACTTATCATGACTACTTTAAGTTCCTCGTGATGCCCTTTGGTCTTACAAATACCTCATCTACCATCCAAGCACTCATGAATGAGGTATTTCAGGCTCTTCTTTGTCGATGCGTACTTGTTTTATTTGATAATATTTTGGTGTATAACAAGACCTAGGAAGCACATCTCGATCACCTCTGCACGGTCCTCCAGCCGTTTAGGCCGAGGAACCCACGAAGAATGATTTTTGGGTGGAGTGTGACGCCTCCGAACACGGGTACGGGGCGGTCCTACAACAGGAAAGGCACCCGGTCGCTTCCTTTAGCCGTACGACAATCCTCCACCATCGGAAGCTTCCGACCTACGATCAGGAGCTCATCGAACTGGCTAAGGTCGTCCACCATTGGCGACCGTATTTGTGGGGGCGGGCCTTCGTGATATGCAATAACCATTTCAACCTCAAGTATTTGTTGGAGCAGCGCCTGACAACAGTGCCACAACAACGTTGGGTGAGCCGCCTTCTGGGCTACGATTTTTAAGTGGAGTTCAAGTCGGGCCACTTAAACTGCGCGGCCGACGCCCTCTCCCGTCGTGACTCTTCCGATTCACTCCTCATCGTCGTGTCCACGCCGCCGTCTCTCGTTCTTCCCCACCTCCGTCAGGAGATCCACGACACTCTGGCCCTCCACGAGCTGCTCTACCGCATTCAGGAGGGGTGCCTTCAGCTGCAATGGAAAATCCATGACGGTCTCATTCTGTACAGGGACCACTTCTACTTGGCCGACACCTCTCCACTAATCCCCGACATTCTGGTGGTCGTCCATGACCATATACATGAAGGGGTCCACAAGAGCTTCAACACGTGTGCGCCGAGTTCTTTTGGCACAGACTCAAACGGAGTGTCCAGACGTTCATTGCAGCTTGACTGATTTGTCAGCACAGCAAGACAGAGTCTCTTTAGCCCATCGATCTCCTACATCCCCTTTCGGTTCTAACACAGATTTAGGCTGACATCTCGATGGAATTCATTGAGTGGTTGCCCCCTTTTCGGGGACACTTCGTCATCTTTGTGGTCGTCGACCGCTATTCCAAGGGGGCCCACTTTCTGCCATGAGCCTCCCTATCACCGGTCCCACAGTTGCTCGCGCCTTTTTTGATTAGGTGTTTCATATCCATGGTGTACGGAGAGCATTGTGTCTGACAGGGACAAGATCTTCACATCTCAGTTTTGGCAGAAACTATTCACCCTATGTGGTACTAAGCTGGCCCTCTCCTCCGCCCACCATCCCCAGTCGGATGGCCAAACAGAAGTGGCTAACCGGATGCTCAAGATGTACCTCTGATGCATTATAGGGGATTGCCCCAAGGACTCGGTCCGTTGGCTTCCATGGGTTGAGTAATTGCACAATACCCCTTAGACCACTGCTTTAGGCCTCATTATGGTCGGGATCCTCACCGCCTCCTTACCTACAGTAGTTCCTTCGCCCGCTTCGCCGTCGTCGACATTGAGCTGCGCACACGAGATAAGCTTGTGTGCCTTGTGTGTGACCTCCTTCAGGCCCAGGCATGAATGGAGACCACCCACAATTGGGTCCAATGGGAGTTATTCTTCGCTCCCGAGGAATGGGTATGGCCGAAGCGCCGCCCCTATCGTCAGTCCACCGTCTCCAAGGGAGCCTACTAGAAGCTGGGGCCCAAGTTCTTCGGCCAAAGTTCTATGGGCCCTTCGAGATTCTACACCGCATCGGGGACGTGGCTTATCGCCTCCGCCTTTCCGCCGACGCTCGGATCCATGACGTAATCCACATAACCCAACCGAAGGCCTTCGTCGAAGAGCCTCCTACCGCGCCCTTAGTTACACTCCCGCCGCAACCACAAGACAAGCTTGGGGACAAGCTTGATGTCGAGAAGGGCAGAGAAGTTACGGATCCACGTTGGGAAATCACGTACAAACGCCACGAGCCTCGAGTGGCGTCCACCTGAACTATCTTTATTTTCGTATTAGTATTTTAATGCATGTTTACTATTTTTAACCTCACTTTTGTTAAGCCTTGGCGAGGGGGCATTTCGGTCTTTTGACGGGATTTTGATTTCCCCACTTATATGGTGGGGTTGGGCTTTTGAAATGACAGGCAAGAAATTAGTATTATCTCTTTCTCTCTAATTCTCACTTTCTCTCGCTCTTCGTTCTGCCGAACCCTAAACAGACGCAAGCGCCGCCCGCCGTTCTCCTCCCCTCTTCACCAGAGAGGTTCCAGGAAGGGACACACCTCCCTCCTCAAGGACTTCCCTCTCCTTCCCCCTTGCACACACTCTTAATCTAGGGAACGTAAAAGATTTTAAGAGAGATCTTATGATAATCTTAGAAAAGAAATGTGTAAATGTATCATACATTGATATAATCAAAGATATGTATACAAATTTAGTGATGAGAGTGAGGACATCCGGAGGATTAACATATGAATTCCCTATCACTGTTGACTTACGTCACGAATCAACTTTAAGTTCTTATCTCATTACCCTTATCTTAGAAGAGCTCACTGGACATATCCAACAAGCAATACCTTGGTGCTTATTGTTAGTGGATGATATCGTTTTGGTCGATGAAATGCGAGGGTGTAAACGCGAAATTTGAATCTTGGCGAGACACTTTAGAAAAAAAGGTTTTAGGTTGAGCTGGGCAAAGACAGAGTATATGGAGCTTAAATTTAGCGATGCAAGAACTGATGACTTTATTATTAAATTGGGTGATCAAGATATTTCCCGCAATGAGTGCATTAAATATCTCGGATCGATGGTTTAAAAGATAGAGTTGTTGATAAAGATGTGATACATAGAATCCAAGCAGGTTGGTTTAAGTGGAGAGAAGCATCAAGGATCTTATGTGGTCGTAAAGTATTATTAAAACTTAAAGACAAGTTTTATTATACTGCAATTAGGCCAATGATGCTCTGTGGTTCTGAGTGCTGGGTAGTGAATTGTGTACATGATCCAAAAATGGGAGTTGCGAAAATGAGAATGCTTTGGTGGATGTGTGGACACACGAGACTGGATAAAATTAGGAATGAATGTATCAGGGATAAGATAAGGGTGACAACAATTGCAGAGAAGATGCGAGAAGCTCAACTAAGATGGTTTGTATACGTACAAAGGAGACCATTAGAGACACTCGTTAAGCATTGTGAGAGTTTAGTCACTATGCATGTTATGAAACACCCCTACCTAGTTTGACATCAATTCATAAGTCTAGACAAAACTTATGATGTGAAAAAAACTAAGCAACAGTATAAAATTAGCATCATAATAGGATTAACTAATGTTTACAGCATAAATAAATGACTGGAACTAAAATTAGTAAAGTACCTTAAGGTTCAGAACCAAGGTTGCAGATGTCGGACTCATGTCGGTTTGAGTTTTTTTATGTCGGATGTCGGATTGCGGGGGATACATCAGTGACATTTCAAAATGTCGGATTGTATTGTTATATATATATATATATATATATATATATATATTTCATAATATTTTCATCTATTAATTAGATGATAATTATTTTATCTAATTAAATGTAAACTAAAAAACATTAGAGAAAATTAAACTACTAACGAGTGTTTAATCGAATTTGATTGGTGTCATTTGGAGTCACCTTCTCACCAAATGCCCAACATAGATCTCTACATGATATGAAAGAAGCACCAGGTATCTTGCTAGAACCTTCTGATGAATTCATTCCAGGCCCGACTCAAGGAGTCTTAATGAGACCCGACTGGTTCAACCGTGAGGGTTGTAGTCCAAGTGACCCCAACACATTTCTGACATGTTTATCAGCACAGCGCGGTGTTGGCATTGGGTCTCGAACCCGCAACCCTTGATAAGAAGCTTTAATATCACTCAACATCACCAAATGAGCTTTTTTGTCAAGGCCCAGGCCTGGCTCAAGGAGGCATAATGGGACCCGACTGGTTAAACCATGAGGACTGCAGCCCAAGTGACCCCAACGCATTTCTGACCTGTTTATCAGCGCAGCGTGGTGTTGGCGTTGGTCCTCAAACTCGCAACCCTTGATAAGGAGCCTTAATATCACTCTTCATCACCAACTGAGCTGCAATCTGCAACCCTTGATAAGGAGCCTTAATATCACTCATCATCAACAACTGAGCTGCAGCTTAGTTGGTGATGGGGAGTGATATTAAGGCTCCTTATCAAGGGTTGCGGGTTCGAGACCCAACGCTAACACCGCGTTGTGTTGATAAACAAGCCAGAAATACGTTGGGGTCACTTGGGTTGCAGCCCTCGCGGTTGAACCAGTCTGGTCCTATTAAGACTCCTTCAGTGGGGCCTGGGCCGTGACAAAAAAAGTGGTGATGAGGAGTGATATTAAGGATCCTTATCAAGGGTTGCGGGTTCGAGACCAAACGCCAACACAGCGCTGCGCTGATAAACAGGACAGAAATGTGTTGGGGTCACTTGGGCTGCAGCCCTCGCGGTTGAACCAGTCGGGTACCATTAAGACTCCTTGAGCCGGGTATGGGCCGTGACAAATACCTTGTCTTCCAATTAAGGTCACTAGTCTGAGGATTATTGCATATCTTAACATTTTGCTTCAAGTCTAATTGCATATAACATCTCAGCTGGTTTGTTCATGTGTTAAAATGATATTCTTGCACTGATCTATAAGTCAAAATATGTTATTTTAATTGAAATTTAGTTTGTGTTTATTTGTTAATTATGATATAATTTTATGTATGTTTTGTAATAATTATTTATCTAAATACGAATTCATGTGCAACTGGTGGTTCAAGTTTTCTTGAGTGATGTAGTGAAGTGTTTGTCTGACTAAGAATATGTGTGCTTCTGATGGTCTGATCTCACGTGTGTTCTATAATATTATTTATCTGAATATAATTTCATGTAATATTGCTGATTTGATTTCATGAGTGTTCTACAATGAATTGTTTGTCTGAAATTGAGTTTGTGTACAACAAATGATTTGATTTCATGTATATTATATTCTGTAATAACTTATTCATTATCATAGTCGTGCACTAATATGTATGTCGAATTATGCTAATTTAATCGACATTTAATATGAATTCATATACTACAGCCGATTCAATTTCATATGTGCTCAGTACTAACATAATTTCCTTAATATGAACTTACGTATGATTCAATAGCACATGTACAACAACAACACTCAAGCCTTTATCCCACTATAGTGGGGTCGGCTATATGGATTCTTTGTCGTCATTGTGCCCTATCTTTTGTCATAATCTCACTAATGTCTAGGTACATCATGTCTTTCCTTATAGTTTCATTCCAAGTCTTTATTGGTCTACCACTCCCTCGTTTAGCATGCCTAGTGACCAGACTCTCACAATGCCTAACAGGTGCCTCTAATGGTCTCCTTTGTACGTGTTCAATATCACATGTGATCTGTAATAATTTATTTGTCTGTTGCTAAGGGCACTGTGATTTCACATAAGTTCTGGCACAACTTATTAAACAAACTTATAATATGTGATATGTCTAGCCGAAAAGAAACAAATTTCTTGCATTGGTGTTATGACGCTCGAAGACGCGGTGCGGTGGCATGGTTCCTTCGAGGTAATTTTGTAAAATAAATATTCTTTTTTGATCTACACCAACTTGATCCTTGAATCTCTTTCCCACCTGTGGGAATCTACAAGACAAACAACCCAATTTGAGAGGACGGTAATTGAAATTTCCAATTCCGAAAATGACAAGACCGACAAGTTAGGGCTGAAGGAGTGTCATTCTTTCCAGATCTGGGAGGAGACGGGCCCTCTTGCTGAAAGAGGAGAAACAGGGCTCTAGTCGTCATTCCAGATCACAGAGGAAGATGAGACAACCCCCTTTAAAGTGGTCGATGGCTGCTGGCGAGGGAGGATGAGCCGCCAAAACCTCTAACTGCGTTGATTAGGGCTTCTGGAGAGTTGAGGGTCCTGCTCCTGGAGTCGACGTCGGAAACGAGAGGGGAGTGTCGTCGGTCGGTGAAGAAGGATCGAGAAAACCCTGGATTTCTCTCGTCCGGGTCTAACGGGGATGCAGGAACGGGAGTGTCTCAGATGCGAGAAATAGAGGGTTTTATCGAGGACTTGCGGTTACTTGATGAGACATGACGAGGGATGGGGACTTGCTATAAGCCTTAATTGGAAAAGTAAAATGCGGTTATGACAATTTAAATCGTGAAACATAAGGAAAGGGGGAATGCCATTATACCAAAAATACACTAATGATATTAAATTAAGGTTCTCGTAATTCTCTAAATTGCATAGAGCAGTGACCAATAAATTCGTTAAAAAATGCTGATTAACACGGAACCATTAACCATTATAATTTGTAACTCGACACGACGCGGGTTCGATCTATTTTGTTCGCGATCGAACCTTGCAATCAAATTTTATTTTATTGCAATAAATTACGGATGTTAAAGATTAAACAGGGGGGGGGGGGGTAGATCAATAAAGACTAAGAATGAAACTATAAGGAAAGAATGATGTATTTAGACATTAGTGAAATTATGACTAAAGATAGGGCACAGTTGCGACAAAGGATCCATATAGCCGACCCCATTATAGTGGGATAAAGTCTTGAGTGTTGTTGTATCCTTGCATAGGGCAGGGGCGGATCCAGAGGGGGGGCCCGAGGGACACTGGTCCCCAATTATTTTTCAAAATGGTTAGTGGATCGGATTCCTCTCGTAACGGCACAAAATTTTAACTACTTATACTTTAAAAATGGTGGCCAAATGAGGAAGAAATAGCTCAGATAAGATGGAAGCGTTGAATTTTTTTTTGTTGGAGGAAATTAATGTCTGGCCCCCCTTGTTAAAATTTCTAGAACCCAGTGTCACATTCTTAGATGAAACCAGTGTCGCATTAATACATTTAGCAAATTATTTTCAAAATGTCATAGGTTTCTAAAGGTGTGCTTGCTCTAAATAACACCATCTATTAAATTGTGTCTTGCACTATTTGATATTATGATGGTTGGGTTGTTACAAAGTCCCTCCCATATTGATAGCCGATCGGTGTTTATGGTCAAACATTGGCACAAATAAACTCAAATTGAAAGAAATTGTCCTATATCTGGCACTTTCTGCTTCGTTCTTGGATTGATCCCGAGCAAATATGATGATTGCGTCATGATGATGATGCAACAACATACTGTACACTGCATCACATGGCCCCATTAAAATTAAAATACTGAATACAAGGTTTTATGCATAGTAGTTGATAAATAATCCTAAAGTAAAATTCTGGTGTGTCACTAAGCTTTCTACTTCTCACATCAATCCAGTTTATTTTTCATCACTTATAGTGGTGACTTCCTAGCCAACATTCACGGTAAGATGACACATCACAATCATATCAAGTCACGATGTGCAACTTTAGGTAAATTAGCATTAGAAAATGCCAAATTAACATACATTTCATGAATTTGGACATAAATATTATAGTTGGATGTGAAAAAAATTAGATCTCACCCTTTCTTAAATGGTTAATCAATTAGAACTTTTGCCTAGTCGTCAATTAAAGAAGGCACTAAATTTTGCATGCTGAGACAAAAGCTGGGTTAAAGTTTTTAAACTCAATGTGGAGACATATAACAAAATAAAAACATACAGTGAGTCAATACAAATGACATAATAAAACTAACAGGCCAGAGATCAGCATCTGGTCTACCAAAAATTGCATCTCTTAAAAATTAAATACCAATCCTAGAATATATGTTTATCTCAATTAATAGACCATATTAAAGGACAGTATATGGGATATTCAAAAGAGTCGACATTTAGATACTGCCCTGTTTCAGTTAAACAAGAATATGACAAACTTGGTAGTGCACAAGATCAATAGATGCATAAGAGTTAATATTTAGCACTTGGCATATTGGTTTACCTCATCCAGAATGAATTCTCGAAAAAAATTCCCTTTATCAGATAAGAGAAACGTGAGGGCACCCCTTGTTTTTATTGGCTGTCGCTGAGATACTATCATTGGAAAACCAGGAACTAACGAATCTGTTGGACTTTGCAACATACCGAGGCCAGCCATATTTCCATTTTGAGCTTCGCCACCACCGCTTTTAGCAGCAATAATGAAATTCTCAAATGCTTGCATGACATCAATAAACCTTTCAGCATCAAAAACTCCAGATTTTCCATATATAGTATACCGTAGTGCACTCCTCAACCGCGGGGATTCATCAGTCAGAAGTCTCTGGTTCCCAAAATGAAGGAGAATGTTTTCAAAACTATAGATCCATGTAAGAAAATGACTTATATTATCAAAGAATGAAAGAAAAACTACAAGACTGAAGCAAGACAGGAAAAGAACCTGAGCAATGTAAGGATATGCCTCATCTACAATGGCGAAGTCAGGATTTCCAACTAACGCTATGCCTTCCAGTACTCCTATTGCTCTGATAATTAATGCAAAATAAGGTGGTATTCTGAAGGGATAGTCGAAGGTTATCTGAGCCAAATCTGATGCCAATTCTTGAAAATTAATATTCTTTGCACCTCCTCCTTCAAGTGTTTGATCAAAAACTTTGGCCAGCACTGGTAATATGGGGTCAAGATTAACTCCCTCGGGAATGAAATCAAGCTTGACAAAATCCTTCACGATGGCATCGTAATCACGATGAATCAGGTGGGCAATTGCTTCAATCATTCCATATTTTTGATCATCAGTCAACTTTATAACAAGACCTTCAGAAGTACACATGCATTTAGTTTCTTGCTCATTTTTAGAAGACTAGATAGCAATTGAGAAAACAACTCTTTGCTAATGATCAATTTGTAAATCCATGAGCATAGAGAAAATGTATTCATCTGTAGACCATGCATTTTATCTAAATAAAGAATAAGAATGAAGCGAGCACATGGAAATTCAAATAGAATGAAAAGGCAGGACTCATATTTCTGAAGACAGAAATGTAGGCAAAAAAAAAGTCCTTGTGGTTGGCTATAAGTGGTTGTAATGATGATGAACTAAGCATGAATGGCTTAAATACCTTGGACTTAAATATTTGAATCAGCCTGGCAAATGGAAGTGAAATCAGCTATAACTATAAGACTTGAAGACATGTGAAATCTGTTTTCAAGTTTCATTCAGGGGCTACCCCATTTATACACAAACATATACATACAAAACTGGACTATAACTATAAAGTCTATACACATATGATGTCATTAGTACAATATTACGGGCCCACATTGGGCGGTCACATACAAACGACCCGCCAAGCGCAGCTAGTGTGGTGGATGGATTTCTCAATTTTTGCTTATTAGATACCATCGCATTTTTATTTCCTCACACATGTTAAGTCTTGATGTCAGACATTAATTATCGTTGCTTTTGGACTTGTTGGCCCCAACGGGTACTTAGGGCGGACGGTTGCTTGGCAAAGGGAGGAAAGTTTTATTATCTTAATCTCTCTCTTCAAGTCTCTCTCTCTCTCTCCCTACCCTTCTTCTCACTTTGGTAACCCTATACACGATCATGCCTCCCCCATGCTGACTCTCTCTCTCTCTCTCGGCACCTCCACATAGCCTCCATAGGTTGCCGACCTCCAAGAGGGAGCGGGAGCAACCCATCCTCCTACGGAATATCACTCTTGATCAACCGCTCACACACTCTTAGATGGAGGGTTGTATCAACTTGGTATCAAAGTCCACATCCTTTACCGTGAGTTCTCAATACCGCCCCCCACTCATGTCTGCCCCACCGCTACTGTTGGGCACTTGGGCGCCCTTGTCGTCGATACTCTGCTGCAAGAGGGCGTCATGGGTCTCCTTACCACGTCGGACTGAGACCCGTGCTCGTTTCCGCCCGCCTCCATGGCCGACAAAAGCCTCGCCAGTCTCACCTTGTCGTTACTCTAGTCCATGTAGTAGTTGATTTTGGCCAGCAACAAGGCTCTCGTCAAGTACTTACGCGCGGAAGGACACTTTCCCTCGCCTCCGGACGCCTTCGGGTCCTCTCCGCTCGTTCAGGATTTTTCGCCACACCGGCTAACCAACTTGCTCTGACCGTCGCGGACCGATTACCCTCGCACTGACCGGAATACCCGACTCCTTGCTCGAAAACGGGCGGCACAATGCAGGATGCCTTTAAGATGTTGGACCCGGATGATTTGGCCACATTGTTGAGGGCGTTGGGTTCATCGCATCGACCGGCGAAGCTGGAACTTCCACTGATTGATCTAAACCTTGATGGACCGACCACCTACTTGAGTTCTTCATGCAATGTGAAGAAAAATCTTGCATCGAAATAGGTTGGGGGCTTCCTGACGGGGCGTTGAAGAAACTAGAGACTGAAGGAGATGAGTGGGAGTCAGCCCATATAACGATGTTCATGTGGCTTCTCAACTCGGTTGTCCCATCAACTGCAGCAACGGTTGATGACCTAAAGAGGGTCATGAAGGTTTGGGACAAGCTGAAGAATATGTATGATGGCGCGGGGAACACATTGCGGGTCTTCCAGGTGAAGGGGGAAATTGATGACACCGTTCAGCGAGAGAAGATTGTGCAGGAGTATGTCTCTGAGTTAGAATGTCTATGGGTGGATTACGAATACGCCTCTGACAGAATGTGTTGCAGCGAATCACAGTATCGAGCTTCCAAGATCACCGTGGAGGAGAGGATAATGAAGTTCCTGAAGGGATTAGATGGAAAGTTTGATCAGCGGAGAGCCCTGCTTCTATCTGGTATGAAGATTCTTACACTTACTGAGGCCATCTCTATCATAATCCAGGGGGAGACAAGTCCTAAATTTCAGGAAGGGACAAGATGGCCCACTACTGTGAAGTCAGCGCTAGCAGTTAATGACCTTGGTGTTACAAGACAGAGAGAAGAAACCTAACAGTGCTATAACTGTGGGGAGGTGCGGCATCTGAGGCAAGCATGTCTTAAACTGCTCAAGGAGAGAGATTCAAGTGGTGGACGGGGACGTGGTCGACTGGTCGTTGACGTGATCAGACTCGTGGCCGAGGAGGCTATCGTGACAATTTGGGCATGACTGACAGTGCAGAGGAAGTCGACATTATCTATACAGAGGAGAAGCAGACCCTTCTGAGCATGATTGAGGGCATCAAGAGGAAACAAATGGACGAGGAGAGCAGAGATGGAGCTGGGGGGTCGTTATGTACGCTCACCCTACTGATGGATCTTTTGCTTTTGCATCCATTTATTCCTCCAAGGCATCAGATTGGATCATTGACTCAGGAACTTCATGTCACATGACAGGAAACGCAAGCGAGTTCTCTTATACTCGACTAGCTACTGCAGATAGCATCCAGAAGGTGGATGGTACGTTCCAATCAGTGGTCAATAAGGGTATTATTAATTGTTCGGGTTTGGTAAAATTATCCAATGTTTTGCATGCTACGGTTTTTCTAGTTAGTTGTATATCTATTAGTTCCATAATTATTCACCTAAGGTGTGTTGTTTTTTTGATATTCCCAAGATAAATTTTCAAGAGAAAGAGACGAGGTGGATACTTAGGACTGAGACTGGGCATGATGGGTTGTGGTATCTGGATCGGCGAGGATTGGACACAACTATTGTATATGTGGTAGAGAAGGAAGAAGTTGGAGGACAAAAGATGAGTGCAGATGATACGCCGGTACTCCATCATAGGCGGTTGGGGCACCCTTCATTTGGCACTATAGCTAGGTTATTTCCTTCTATTTTAAAAAAACAAATAAAACTACATCGGTGTGTGATGCTTGTGTTTTAGGCAATCTTATTAGGAGTTTGTATGTTAGTACAGTCGGAGAAGCAATTCTGTTTTTGATGTAGTTCATTCTGATGTATGGGGGCTTGTGTTGTAAATTTTTTAAATGGTTATAAGTACTTTATCACATTTATTGATTGTGCATCCTGTGTTACTTAGTTATATGTGAGAAAAACTAAGAGTGGGGTACTTACCTACTTCCGAGATTTTCATAAGCATGTTCAGACACAATACACTGTGATGATTAAGATAATAAGATCGGATAATGAGACAAAATACACTAATAGGAAAATGGAGGAACACTTATCAGCCAACGGGGTATTGTATCAAACTACCTGTGCATACGCACCAACACAGAATGGAGTTGCATAAAGCAAGATTAGATATCTTCTGGAGGTGACAAGGAGTATGATGCTCATTATGAAGGTTCCTCGGAGTCTGTGGGGATATGTGATGTTAACAACGGCACAGCTGATCAATGTCATCACAGGTTCTAGGGTGGAAGTCTCTGTGTCAGCAATTGCAGGGACATAATGGGGGGACCCTTTATTTGAAGGTATTTGTGTATGCGTGCTTCGTGAAGGACAATAAGTCGGGCGTTGGTAAGTTTGATGCAAGGTCAGTCGAGTGTATCTTTGTGGGTTACTCTCGTATCAAAAGGGGTATGTGTGATGGAGTCTAGCGGAGAAAAGAAGTTTTGTGAATATGAGTGTTCACTTTAGAGAGTTGGAGTAGTACTACCAATAGGAGGGAGCCCTACCCACACCAGATTCGTTAGATACTGAAGATAAGAGACGATTAAGGGAGAAAATGGTGATAAATTTAGGAATATGACAGGGAGGATCAATAGAGGAGCACAAGAGTGATGAGAAGCATCAAGAGGAGATCGAGGAGGAGAGGCAAGATGTCATACCTACTGCTAGGGAGGAGCTACTTACATACAGTAGGAGGGGGAAGCTGCCAACAGTACTAGCTCTAGTTCTTGTGCCCAGTCTAGCTCCTAGTCCCTTAAATATGTCTGTCCCTACTCTTGGAGCACATACATCACCACAAACCTCAGGTAATATCCTTCCCCAACTTCTTCTTGCCTAACTGTTACATTTAGGAGGACTACTCGCAGCAATGCGGGAAATCCTCCTGATAGATACGGTTGAGATCGTGCTTCTTTTTTCTCTTATGATCATATCTCCTCTTCTCACGGAGCATTAATTGCATTGTTGGATAGTATTATTGTATATAACAATTGGCAGGTTGTCAAAGAGAATCGAAGTGGAAGGCAGTGATGAAGGAGGAGATGAGGGCTCTTGAGAAGAACACGACTTGGGAGCTGGCGCAACTGCCAAAGGATAAGGACGTCGGGTGCAACTGGGTGTTCACTATGAAGTAGAACCTAGAGAGGCAAGTCGAGCGCTACAAGGATCGATTGGTTGCCAAGGGGTTCAACCAGACCTATGACATCGATTATGACGAGACATTTGCACTCGTTGCGAAGATGAGCATCGTCAGGACTCTGATCAACTTGGTGGTGAATGGTGGATAAATGTTGCACCAATTATTGAAGAATGTGTTTCTTCATGGAGATCTAGCAGAGGGGGTGTACATGGAGATACCACCAGGATTTGGCACGACCAAGACAGAAGGCAAAGTCTGCAGGTTGATGAAATCTCTCTATGGGTTGAAGTTGTCACCTCGTGTGTGGTTCAAAAGGTTCAAGAAGGCGATGGTTAGAATGATATATCAGCAGATAAATGTCGATCACACGGTATTTTTGCAGACAGAATAAAAGCTACATCACCATGCTCGCGGTGTATGTGGACGACATGATCATCACAGTGGATGATGAGGAAGAGATTGGCTGCCTCAAGGCGGCTTTGGGAAAGGAGTTTGAGGTGAAAGATTTGGGTCTTCTTAGATATTTCCTTGAGATTGAGATTGTTTACGGGACAGAGGAGATAGTATTTTTCCAAAGGAAATATACTTTGGATCTCCTCACAGAAACGAGGATGTTGGGGGTGCAAGCAAACCTGCTGTGACACCAATCGATAGGAAGTGTAAATTGAGAGTTGAGGTCGTAAAACCAGTGGATCGTGAGATGTATCAAAGGCTAGTTTGGAGGTTGACTTACTTGAATCACACACGCCCAGACATCTCCTTTGTTGTGAGCGTGGTGAGCCGCTACATGCACGACCTACAGAAGGGTCATATGGATGCAGTGTACCAGATTCTGCGGTACTTGAAAAATGTTCCTGGTAAGGGGCTGACGTTCAAAAAGAACGGTCACGTAAAGATTGAGGGCTACTGCGACTCTTACTGAGTAAGTCGTGCGGATGACAGGAGGTCCACTTTACATTATTGTATATTTGTGGGAAACAACTTGGTCTTCTGGAGGAGAAAGAAATAGTTCGTAGTGGCTAGATCTACAGCAGTGACAGAGTATAGAGACATGACATTAGGGGTTGCAGAGCTTTTATGGCTGGAAGGGAAGCTTGTAGAGCTGAAGTTGGATCAATGAGGCAAGATGAACTTGTGGCGTGACAGTCAGTCAGTCATCAGTATTGCAAATAATCCAGTCCAACACGATCGAACCAAACATATAAATATTGATAGATTTTTCATAAAAAAAAAGTTTGATAGTGAGCTACTGGAGTTCAGAGTCACATCTTGACTAAAGATCAGGTAGCATATTGCTTGACCAAGAGACTCAACTTAGACGATATGATCTGCGATTGTGACAAGATGGGCTTAGTGAATATCTTTCACCAATCTTGAGGAGTGTTGTAATATTAAATAAAGTTAAGAGGTTGTGGTTGTAGGCTATATAAAGACATTTTGGTTAACCTAATGAAGCAAGAGTCTTTTTCATAACTCATTGTAATCTCTGTTTTGGCCCTGCTCTCCACAGCAATCTCATTGACAATGTTGTCAGGATCGCAATCTGAATCGTAGGATCGTACGATCCTACGATGTAACATCTGACGTGAACAAATAATATCATATAGATCCGGTTGGAACCCCACAGCATACTATGTACACAAGGTAGGAATTATATAAGGCACATATGTAAACTATACAGAGAATGTAAACAACACTAGCGGAAGCTTGATTATAAAACAAACTATGAACGTCCATAATTACTACAGGAAAGTTTCGCAAAAGTAGCGTCCTTAAGGACTTACATCACATGAAGAGTATCAATATAGCAGCAAACGAGTACAATGATCAAATACGTCGGCTCGCATGCCGGGTAATAAAAGAAAACAATAAAATAAATAGCTTTCTTTTTCATTTCAGCTTTGGGCTTAGGCCTGTTATACTTCGTTACGCTCTGCGATACCTACACCAAACACGAGGTAAACAAGGGCCAACCATGAGCTGTCTGCAAAACTTATAATGATCCCCCTCCCCCCAGTCATCCGAGCGAACTCTAGGGCAGGATACCGCTCACCTACTAGGCTGCAAGTACGCCGCATCAAGCAAAATGTAATCAAATTAAAAGTACAGCTACACTATACAAGGTGAAGACTCAAGCACATCAATCTTCTAGGTTGAGCATATAAAAATGGGGGACCTAGGTATGGAAATGATAATGGTTGGGTTCACTCGAAAGTTTCCCCACAACCGCCTAAGCAACAACATATGAAGTTAACACACCATCATTCAACAATATGACCATCATGGGTACTCATAACGACACGAGTTCATGCCCTCATGGCACATATAAGGAGTACTTTACCATGAGTACCATAGTTAATCTAGGATATACAATCGCATAAATACCACTTGAGCATTTTCTGGTCTTGACGATGACGCCTGACACGGCCTAACTCATGATCCATCAGCATTCATGAGGATTATACCTCGTGCCAAACTACATGGTGCAAATTCGGTTCAGTTTTTTCCCATTGCTAGAGTCATCATGATCGTGTACATGATGCGGGTGCAACTTTACCTTGACCCGTAAATGTTCAACACTAACATACTGCGCACATGATTCTCACACAGGGACCTAGGCTTCAAATGCATTTCCCAACGTAGGTCCAAATCAACTCCATTATGAAATGTGGTGGGGGTTTAAGGTCCACTCCAGACACACTCAATTTCACGGCCAATGGATATTGACTAATACAAACGTAGGATTTGCGACGTAGTAACGACTAAGAGTCAAATTGGAGGCCACAAACCTAGGGCTTTTGATAGGAACACCAAGGCTTTCCACATTCTCAAACCCCCCAAACAATATGACGCATTTCATCGAGTAATTCTTCGACAAGCATATTAGGACCAATGTAAATGCAACGTCATTCAAAGCATCATCGATGCGGGTCTACGGTCACGGGTAGGCTTCATGCACAATGCCTAAATCCTGGAAGCAACCTCTTGCAATAATGCAGGGTAAGATTTGGGTACATTTACCCTTGTGGTGGGACCATCCCGGCCCTCGTGTGGGGATGCTTTGTGCACTGGGCTACCCTTTTTATCCATGATGTGCATTTTGCAAAATCTTAGACTACGGAATATGAAAGGAAGTTCTAAAAAAAGTTCAGCAAATGAAAACATCACCACTTTTCAAAACTTATTTGCCATCTATGGCTGTCCAAAACCTACTTACAGTTAGGGTAACAGTAGAATTAACTAAATAGTTATTGTTTATAATGGTTTTCTTTACCGCTTGGCATGCAGTCAACCAGTGATTGAATTGCCAAACAGCTGCATGGATTTAGGTGCATATCAAAAATTTAATCACAAGAAAATGCTTCTATTATTACATATGCCCTATTATTAGCTCCAACAAACATTTTAATTGAAATTAAAAGTGTAATACATTATATACTCAAAAGGAGTTTCAACCAAAGCATATTAATCATGGATATATTTAACAAGCTTCTAAATACATAACTATCTTTGAAACTGCTAGTAATAGACTCTTAAGAAATGAATTACCAAAATCTAGAATGGCCAACTTTCCATCTGGAGTCCGAATCATGTTTCCAGGGTGTGGATCAGCGTGGAAAAAGCCAGTATCAAGCAACTGAAAATCAAATTATTTAACAATCAAGTAAAACGTGACAACAGTTTATGAAATATTGTTCAGCCTAATAGAATCTCATAGGTGAAGTACAAAACATTACTAATAACCTAGTACTCCATGCAGCAACCCGAGACAGGCAATTGCTCAGGCATTCAAACGAGAGGACATAGCAATCACACACTTCCTATGCGCATGTTATTACTGAGGTGATGTCGAACGACAGGGACATGTTTTAACTGCAGGTGCACTCCAAAACTTTCAAAAGAAGACAAGTTATGATGACCTGGGATATAAAAAGAACAACAAGGATTGAAGAACATCATATTTCTCGCTCCAACATTATCCTCATTGGAGCTGAGTTTCGTTGCCTATAATCTACTCAAATCTTAGCTCCAGTTCGAAGCCAATCTCTACCATTGAGAAATATCTTCTCCATCCTCGACACCATATTTGACTGTACCCCCATCAATGTCGCAGCCCAAGATAACAACTTATCAATCATTGTCGGACGTTTACTTGAACACTCTCAAAATCTCCACTACTGTCTCCACCGATTCTAGGTCACTAACTCCTACATCTACTACTGATCTAGCAGCATGCCCACCACTAGCAATCATGCTTCATCATGTCTCTCCTAAAGCAAATCATCCTTGAGCCAACTGCCCTCGACATACCCATGCCCACTTCATTTTCAATAGCACAGGAATCAATTTCGTGTTGACAGCGAAAGAAACCAATTACCTCTCTTCGTAGCAGTTCGCCCCGTCAATCCTCCGGGATCCAAATCACTCTATTTTTTCCCATGAACAATTTTTGTCAACAGATTATTTGATCGAAAAATTGAGAGAAAGGGCGTAGGCCAAAAAACGATTCGTAAGTAGTTGTTAATGAAGTTGAAGTTACCTAATTTTGCAAGCCCCGTGTAAGGGAGATCTCGGCTCCATGACTTTAGCTCCTAAGTAGTTGAACTTACTCTCAAGATACACGACCTGTTACCCAGGATTTCGACCATGTTCTTTGGTCAAAAAACCAATGAAGCACGGATACTTCCCCGAAGGCAACGCACCCCATATCAGATACGTATCCGGTACCGGTACGTACCCGATACTCGGTGGATACACCTATGTGGACACACTTGGACTTAACACATCATTCTGCATATTGTGATAGAAGTCTGTTTTTCTTGAGTAAACAAAAGTTGGTTGTATGGTAGGAAGCGTTGGTACGTCCAATTAAGTTGTGTATTGTATCAAGTATGATTCTAGCACTGATACGTTTCTTTTACAAGTGCGTGTATAAAACGTGTTGATACGACGCAAGTTATTAACAAAACAGCTAACTTGTCTTTAAACTAACCGGAGATTAAAGATGTTGATCTCCAATAATGAAGCTGATCTTCAACAATGAAGAAGAAAAAAAGACCAATGAGTAGACTAAAGTTTAATTTTATCTCAAATTTTGGAATATTCACGAATGTGTATGCTTCATTTGACGCGACAGTGGCGGGAGTAGTCGGCGGGTGGAACCGCCGGTCTCGAACTGGAGTGGGGAGGCGGGGATCGAAACGGAGCGGTCCGACGGCTTTTCCTCCATGCTGCGGGAGCAAACGTCGTTGGACAACATTTGTTTTCCCGCTGTCCGACGGCGTTTTCTCCAAATGCAGGTTAGAAAACACCGCTCCAAATGAAGCCTTAATGCTAGAAAACTTCATGTTTGTTGCATTGATTTGTGAACTTGTACTTCAAGTTATGTTTTATGTTTCAATGTTTTGAGAACTATTTATTACTCTTGTGATATGTATATATATAGGAGCGGGTTCACATGCAAAGAGGACCCATATGTGCAGGTGCAAAGAGGACCCATATTTGCACGTGCGAACAGTTCATCCCAACCATTCATCTCTATTCCGGCGCGCACCTGATGTATTTGGGAAGAATGATGCTAGCGGCGGCGGCCGACAGCTGCAGGCTCGCCGACCACCGACCGCCCGGGTTTCGTCGGCATGAATGCCGACGAAACCTGATGTATTTGGGAAGAATGATGCTAGCAGCGTCGGCCGGCAGCTGCAAGCTCGCCGACCACCGACCGGCCGGGTTTCGTCGGCATGAATGCCGACGAACTTCGGGCGGTCGGCGAGCCCGCAGCCGCCGGCCGCAGCTGTTGTGAAGCTTCACAGCAAAGACGCGTTGCAGCGGGGCGGTCGGCGGCAGCGGGCTCTGTGGCCGCCCTGCTGCAATGCATATTTGGAAGGAGGAACAACGCGTAAAGTATTTGGACGGACGACATGAAGAGTTCGCACCTTCGCATATTGGCTTCTTCGTATTTGAACCCGCGCCTATATATATATAATATTATATTTGTTATAACTTATCATGCCGCACTCGTATTCCTGTTTTTTAAATTTTGGCGTACCGCCGTACCGGGTACGTATCGTAGCTGGTATCCGTACACGTATCGGTGCTTCCTGGCAAAAAACTGAGTTAGCTTCATAACCTTCTTATACTATTCATTATACTCCCGAAATAACTCTATTTTAATAGTGCACCCTTAACTCCATAGGTTATAATCCTAGAAGAAAATTGTTTTTTTTTAGCTTCAAGCTAGAGGTACTTGCTACTTGCTCAAATTTTGCTTGCTAAAATCCTAAAAATATATTCATTATACTAGTACTAGACTACATTGACAAAGTAGTTTGCATGCATAATCATACTAATTATGAGATCATCAAGAGCGTGCGATTACTTTTCTTTTGAGAGAACTATGCAATTTCTTCAAGCAAACTAAAATAGATAAAGAAACCTGTTTTAGGTAACATATCACTCCAACTTTGACTAGTGCCCCAACATCATTTTCAGTGCTCTGCGATAACTTTTCTCCATCTATCCACTGAGTGGTAAGTACCTTTCTTGATGTATATCTTTGATATGTCTTTGGTACCACAACCTGAGAAGGAAATGCTAGTAAGACTATAGATGTCAAGAGAAACAAGAAACAAACATCAAAAAATCAGCCCGAGTTGCAATGATAATAAGCATTTGGACCACTTCATCAAACTACATGTACAGATAACTATCTAAACGTACCAGGTTAACCATATGCTATCTATTGTGTTGAAGTAACCAAATTGGAGCAATGAGAATGGAACAGGTTAATATCAGGGAGAGGAATGTAGAGAGAGAAAGGAAATTTCATATTCATTGCTTAATCCAAATACAAAACAGGGGTTATTTATAGGACCCTGGGTGGCATGCCCGTAATTACATAAGATCCAAACAAATAACAGAACCAAACACGGTAGATTAATATTGAAAGACGAGAGTTTGCACAATAATAAAACACCTAAAAGTATGAGGGCTGCCTGAGGTGAGGAGATCCGGTGAATCACAGCGTGGAGGTGGTGATCCGGAGGGGAACTAGGGACGGGAATGATTGAAGCTTGTTGTTTGGAGCGGTATCGGGCTGTGAGGGCTTGGGTCGGAGCAGTGGAGGTCGGTTTGGGATCCGGGAGGATGTTTTGGAGGGGGTTTGTGGTTGCGGGTTGTAAGGGAGGATAAAGGAGGGGGTTAGTGGCTGCGGGTTGTAGGGGAGGAGAAGGGAGGGGTGCGGTGGGCTGCTGGGGCTTGAGGTGGAGCAGCGGACTGCAAGGTGGCTGGAAGGGGTGGTGGAAGGTATGGAGGTGGCTGGAAGGGGCGGCGGAATGTAGGGAGGTGGCTGGAAGGGGCGGTGGAATGTAGGGAGGTGGCTGGAAGGGGCGGCAGAATGCTGTGGGAGTGGTGGCTTTTGCTGGAAAGCAGTGAGGGGACGGCGGCTAGCGGTTTGGAGAGTTCTGGGGGTGGCGGTGGAGGGATTTGAGGGTGGAGGAAGGTGGATAGGGGTAGGGGATACCTTTGGGGAGCGGTAGAAGGCCTAGGAGTCGTCACTTAGGGTTCCACGAAGTCGGTGTTAGAATCGTATATTGCTTATGAATAATGACCCCTCTTGGGGTTATATATACAAGACCCGAACATACACATAAGCCCATATACAAACACACAATATCTAACACGCCCCCCCCCCCCCCCCCCCCAAACTCACGGGGATCATACATTGAGAGTTTGGACATAAGGTAGTCATGCTGAACCCTCGTTTGGGGCTTGGTGAACAAGTCCGCAATCTGATGCTCGGTGGGAACATACTGGGGAACCAATGTACGTCGGTTGTACTACTCACGGAGGAAGAAGACGTCGACTCCAATGTGCTTGGAGAGGGAAAGCTTCACTGGATTCAGAGTGAGCTGAATGGCACCAGTGTTATCACAAAAGAGAGTGGTTGGTCCTGAGGAGACAATGCCAAAATCTGCAAGAAGCCAACGAAGCCAGATAATCTCCTCGGCCGTAGACGCCATGGCGCGTAGCTCAGCCTCAGTACTAGAGCGGGAAACACCTGACTGTTTCTTGGACTTCCAGGCAAGCAAGGAGGAGCCCAAAAACAAACAGAAACCAGTGACGGGGCGACAATCAGAAGGATCACTAGCCCAAGTAGCATCAGAGAAAGCAGAAAGCTGGAGGGAACTGCTGCTGGAGAAGAACAGACCACGGGCAGGAGTCGCACAAAGGTAACGCAGTACACACAACAAGTGATCATAATGGACTGATGTAGGAGTGCTGACAAACTGGCTCAACACATGGACTGCATGAGCAATATCTGGCCGAGTGATGGTGAGATAGACCAGGCTGCCGACCAAATGACGATAGCGAGTGGGATCAGCAAGAGGGATCCCCTCATCAGCCTGAAGCTGCAGGTGAAGCTCCATCGGTGTGGCAACAGTGCGGGTGTCAAAAAGAGCAGCCCGAGCTAGAATATCAGTAGTATACCGCTGCTAAGAGAGCTGGAATCCTGCAAAGGTGGAAGAAAACTCAATGCCCAGAAAATAGCTCAAAGGTCAAAAAATTGTCATCTGAAATTGCTGCTGCAGGTGATGCTTGACAAAGTCAATGAAAACTGGGTCATCGCCAGTGATGATCATATCATCCACATAGAGCAGAAGAAGAGTCCGACCTCGGGAAGATGTGTGAACAAACAGGCCGGGTCGTGCTGGCTGGGCTGAAAACCAGCGGCTATAACGACAGAGCTGAAGCGCTCGAACCAGGCTCGAGGAGCCTGTTTGAGACCATAGAGAGCACGACGCAACCGACAAACCATGCCAGGAGGAGCAGCAAAACCGGAAGGAGGAACCATGTAGACATCCTGCTGTAGGTCACCGTGAAGAAACGCATTCTTCACATCCAGCTGAAACATGGACCAACGATGGACAACAGCAACAGCAACAAGTGTCCAGATCGTGGTCATGTGTGCCACAGGAGCAAAAGTCTCATCATAGTCTCGACCATGCTCCTGCTGAAAACCCCGAGCAACCAGGCAAGCCTTGTACCGCTCAATAGAACCATCAGAGCGAGTCTTGATCTTATAGACCCACTTGCAAGTGATGGGAACAGCACCAGGAGGAAGAGGCACAAGATCCCAAGTAGAGATACGCTCAAGAGCAGTCAACTCATCAAACACAGCAACCTGCCACTCAGGAACCTGAGCAGCCTCGTGGTAGTAACTAGGCTCTGGAGTACTGGTGGAGGTAGCAGGAAGAGCAGTGAGGTCGAGTGGCTGGGTGGTAAAACCGAGGCGATCTGGTGGATATCGATCTCGAAGGGGGTAACGTCTGGCAGACGATCATCCACGGGACTCTCACTGAAGGCTGGTGGCACCTGTGGGGTAGTCGGAGCACGACGAGTGTAGTGGTGGAGAATAGGAGGTAGAGGGCCGGGAGATGGCAGAACATGAGGAGGTGGAGAGGACTCAGAAGAGGGAGATGACGATGATGGCGGTAGCTCTGCTGGTGACTGGTCTGACGGTGGTGGCAAAACTGGTGGTGGTACAGTAGGAAAAATAAGGAACTGAATATCAGTCGTGGTAGTGGATGAGGGTGAAGCAGAGGTGGATGAAGAAAGGAAGAAAGGCTGGTCCTCAACGAAGGTGACATCACGAGAAATGCGACGACGACGCGCAACATGGTCATAACAGCGGTAACCCTTGTGCTCTGAGCTGTAGCCTAGAAAAACACATGCAACAGACTGAGCAGAGAGCTTAATCTGCTCAAGTGGTGGTAATAGGACATAACACGGACATCTGAACACACGAAGATGAGTGTATCGAGGAGGATGAGAGAACAAACACTCACCGGGACACCGACCCTGAAGGAAAGTGGATGGCTGAAGGTTGATGAGATAGACAGCGGTGGAGACAGCCTCAACCCAAAAATGTGGGGGAACATGAGAAGCCAAAAGAAGAGTGTGAGCGGTCTCAATGATGTGGCGATGTTTCCTTTCCGCAGTGCCATTCTGGGAATAAGCACCAGGACAGGAGAGTTGCGGGAGCGTGCCATGAGAGACGAGAAGGTCACGAAACTCATGCGATAGGTACTCCCCCCCTGACTCGGAGCGAAAAATACAAATAGAAGCGGAGAACTAAGTACGAACCATGGTGGAGAAAGTAACATAAACCTGAAAAAATTCAGCACGAGAACGCAACATATATATCCAAGTGAAACGAAAAAAATCATTAATAAATAAGACATAATAACGGTGTCCACCCTTGGATACAAAAGGAGCAGGCCCACATACATCAGAATGGACTAACTCAAAAGGAGCAAAAGACCTATACAGACTAGACTGATAGGGGAGTTGTACCTGTTTTCCAAGCTTATAACCCGTACAAGAGTGAGTAGTGTCAACAGATACACGAACCAAAACACCCTGACGAACAGAAGTTGAAAGACGGGCGCCACTGGGATGACCAAGACGATGGTGCCACTGACGAAAGGAAACAACGGGAAGACATAAAAGAGGAGCAGTTGGGGACGGTGTGACTGATGGCAGATGAAGGTACTCAAGGAGATATACCCCACTATGGTGACGGCTAGCTCCAATGAGGGTCCCTGTAAGACGATCCTGCACATGACAAACAAACTCATCAAAAACAACAAGGTAACCACTAGAGGCAAGCTGGCTGGCGGAGATGAGGTTCATGGAGAGTTGAGGGATGTAGGCAACATCAGGAATGTGGAACTGAGGTGTGTGGAGAAGGCCACGACTGGTAATAGGAAGGGTGGTGCCATCAGCAATAATAACACGTAGGTCGGAGGAAACAGGATGGCGGGCATGAAGATGGGTGGCATCATAGGTCATATGAAAAGAGGCTCCAGAGTCAAGTAACCATGAGGAGGGAGAGATACCTGACGGGGCAGAGGCCGCTGAGGGATCAGCAGAGGTAGAGGCCTGACCAACTGTGCCTGCAGATGTACTCGAGAAGGTGCCTGAAGATAACTGTTGAGCTAGCTGTAGGAGCTGCTCAGAGAAAGAGGCTGTCGGAGGAGGAACAGGCAGAACTGGAGCTGCACGTTGCTGGGTGTCACAAGACTGGATGTTCTGCTAGGAGCGCTGAAGATTGCGACACTCGGACACTCTGTGGCCCAGTGCATGACAATAATGACAGCGAACAGACCACCGTTGCGCAGCATTGGGACCCTGGGAAGAGGGTCCCTGGGTAGGAAACGGAGCAGACGGTCGCGCAGGAGTACTGAGCCCTGGAGAAGGTGGCAGCGGAGGCTGCGGAGCAAACTGAGGAGCAGCCAAGACAACATGGGGGAGGTAGTGTGTTGCGTCCCCTCCATGGTACGAAGACGAGTCTCCTCCGCCAGAATCGTGGACAGAGTGTCACGAAGTGTGGGTGGAGTACCCCGATGGAGAAACTGTGAGCGGGCAGACTCAAACTCCGGGCGCAGGCGCATCAAGAAATCGTAGACACGGCAGGCATCTCTGTATTGAGCGGTGGCAACGCAATGGCAGCAGGACAAGCAATGGGGCGGCGCCATTTCGTCACACTGACGCCAGAGGGAAGTTGTCTCGGCAAAAAACTCCTGAACTGAGCGGTCGCGCTGGTAGGTAGCTGCAAGAGACTGTAACAATGAATACTGAAGTGCCTGGCTGGAAGGCTGATAGAGATCGGAAAGATGATCCCAAATCGCCTTGGCAGTAGGGAACTCACAGATGGCCAGGCGGATGGGTACCTCACAAGACTAGCCAAGGATAGAAATAACCCTGGAGTCATCGTCATGCCACTTGGCCAACGCCTGAGCGGAGGAAACATCGGTGCTGGCTGTGGAAACAGAAGAGTCAGTTGAAGAGGTGGCAGGGAGCAACGGTGCTGGGTAGGATCCATCTAAATGGCCCCAAAGGCGTAGGCCTCGGAGATGCATGCACATGGTGGAAGACCAAGCCTTATAGTTCTGCCCGTTGAGCAGCACATCAGGCTTAGGAAGATAGCCACTGTGAGTCGAGGCGGGACCCATTGAAGGCCGACACCAAGAGCTGGAGCAGGATCGATCGGGCCAGAGGAAGCAGGCGGTCGATGGAGCAGTCGAACGGGATCGAGCGCAGACGAGCAGGATCCACCGCGGTCGAGGAAGCAGGCGGTCGATGGAGCAGACGGGATCGAGCGCAGATGAATGATGGAGGCGGTCGATCGGCGCAGACGAACGATCAGTCGATTGATCGATGGAGCAGTCGGTCCAGCAGTCGAGCAGTCGGTCCAGCAGTCGAGCAGTCGGGATCGAGCGCAGAAGAACGATCAGTCGATCGATCGATGGAGCAGTCGGGATCGAGCGTCGATCGGAGGGAGCAGTCGGTCGATATGCGCAGACGGACGGGAGAGGGATCGGGAGAATTAAACCCTAGCCTTTGATACCATGTTAGAATCATATATTGCTTATGAATAATGACCCCTCTTGGGGTTATATATACAAGACCCGAACATACAAATAAGCCCATATACAAACACACAATATCTAATAGTCGGCATCGTGGAAAAATCGTTGGAATTCGGGATTTTTGATCTCCAATTTTTGCAATGAGAATGAAAGCCACCATAACCAACTATTTATAAATAAAACACACTTAGGGCACCATGCATCAACGGCTATGATTGATCGTGGTTACGAAGGGCCCAATTACAATAAAACAACTAAAAAATAATAAAGTAATATATGAAATCGACTGCAAACGACAAGGCGGACGCATCAGTGAAGTTGGATTGACGATTCGATCAAGTCTTCTCGCAGGAATAAATGAACGTGGGTTCCGCCTTGCGGCGAGGCAATGTCGATGGCTCTGATGAATCCCCATCAGAAAGCATCCATGACAATTATCCCTACCACTTGATAGACACTTTAGATAAGGAAATAGCTTGACTTATGTAGGAAAATTTGGAGGGATGAGGTCAAATAATGGTTAACCATATCAAAATCCCTAGGTTCTATCATCCACAATTTATTGGGCTGTCAGTCCCCATGATGTAAGGATATATATATATGTCAGAAACTTCGGGCTACTCTTCTTCTTCAAGGAGTGTCCAGAAAATTAAAGGCAAAGTAAGTCATTTATTTTGTGAAAAATGATCTAGGAGGCTCTCCCACTAAAGGTTAACCCTAAAGTTTGTTGGGTTTCTTATGCAACTTATGCACGGCACAAAGCTAGCAAGAAACTCAATGAAAATGACTATGCAAAAACCAATAGATCAAGAACTGAGTTTATATTTACGGCGAAAACAAATTTCGAGAAGATAACTGTCGTGTGAGAACTACAACGTCGAACGAGATCTATGTCTCTATGAGTATCCACACGAACGCCGGGAACACTTCGTCGTTAGTTCAATGAACTAAAGCTGGAAGATGATCGCCCCTTCTTCTTCACGAAATATTAGTTTTGCTTCAAGAGAAGATGCGGCTGCAGATTCTTCAGGAGTCGTGAGAGTTGTATTGAAAAAACGCGCTTAAAAACCCCTAAAAAGATGCTATTTATAGCAGTTTCATGAACCACCAATTTTTAAGTCCAGGGGGAGATCTGCAGTTTCAGCGAGGTGTCAATGGAAACAAGGTGAGTGAAACGCGGATCGGGGATGATCTTCTGCGGTCCTCTTTAGTGGTGTTGTCGTCCAAGTGTGCAACATGTATCGAAATGTAGAGAGGGGCATTAGACCACGTTTTTTTGCAACTTTGATGCCATGTGAGTGTGCATTCATAAATATTTGGAAATTCATATGTTCCTAGAGGCCGAAGCTTGTGTGACAGGAGGAGGGCGGGTTGGGCCGATGTTACTACTACTGATTTCCTCGTGTTTCAGGGAAGAGGAAGAGATAAGGAAAGAAATCTAATGAGCACTTTGGCCAGCCCTAGACTTTTTTCCAAATTGATCCAAACGATAATAATGTGCATACAAGAGTTCACTTAAACAGGCCCCGATGGCCGAGGGAAATTAATGAAAAAAAGAAATGCAAGACATAAAAGACATTGTTAAAGATGATGTCATGCTAGGGTTTAGCTTTTGATGGAATTGTCATGATCGGCAACATCCCCCGCCATGAATAGACATGCTATTGTGGTCTTAGATGTCAAAATTGTCCTCCACAATATATATTATACATCCAATACAAGTAAATCTCATTTGAATTCAATGCATTATCTCTCTCCTACTAATTTTTTACCCAAAACTAGGTCATCCTAAATCTTCTTTCCTTTCCTCTCAAGATCACACCTAAAGGAAGCCTTGCAAGACTGCCAAGTAAAAGGAGGGGTTCCCAAGGCAAGGAGGCATGAGTTCTAGAGGAAATACAATACCTCTCTTCCTAGTGTTTCTCAAACTAACCGAATTTTACTAAGGAGAAAAGAAGGACCTAGGAACCCTAATAATAGATGAAGAAAGGTCTTGAATGGTATCTTATATCTTTCTTCCTCCATTGCATCTCTCTCCATTCGTGCACGATAATTGCAAGAATCTTGGATGATCCATGCAACTTGCTCAGCAGGAAGTGTAATTACTAGGAAACTAAGAAAATCCCAATACATGCATACATAAGGATTTTTATATAGGAAATTAAACATTCTTAGTTTTAAAACAAACACTAGATACTCTAGGGTTCATATGCATATCCAACAAAATTTGTCAACTACAACAACATTACTAAGACCATCTAGAATCATATATCATGATATAAAAATGTTGGGTTGTTTATGGATTATTGAGCCATGGCGAGCTCAAGAATTTTAATATTGATTGGAATCTAATTTTAACTCAACCAGCACCAAAAATAAAAACAGGTGGCTTAATGAGTAAAAGTTAATTTGATACTATGTCGAGAGGAATCCGGCAAGGGGGAGGGCCGGCGAGGGTGAGGAATGGGAATGAGATTAGGGTTAAGAGGAAATCCTTAGGGAGCAGCCCTAATTTTCATTCATCCAAGAATAATCAAAACGAATACAACACAACCCCTTATAGGCGCGGAGGGTGGATAACGAAAAAATAACATAATAAAGCGTACACATAATGAAAATAACATAATAAATGCAAATAAAATGATCGCGTTGGCAATGCGTCTTCGGTATTTCCTCCTCCAAACGGAACCATCATCGTCTCCCACCGCGTGCAGAGTCGTCACGACATCTCGTCGGCGTGTGTGTCCCATCGCATGTGCAATCGTAATAATGTCGTCTGGAAAATATGTCTTGTCCCCAAGACAGTAGTCGGAGTGGCAGCGGCAGAAGTGAACCTGGGGAAGCCACATGGCTTCGGACTCCAGACGATAGCGAGCCAGAGTCCCCCTGAAGGTGGTAGCGGCGACCAAATAGCTTAGCTGGACAGTTCGGCGCCAATTGTCGTCTTTCTTCCGGATGACAGAAAGTTGGGTTGGTGGCATTCCTGTCGGAGGTTGGATGATGTCGGCGAGCGCAGTAGAAAGCCCTTGGTGTCCATCGGGAAAGGAAAAGGCGCAACGGGCAGGCCCGAGAGGGCCCACAGCCACGTGGGGGGATCAGCTGGTAGAGTGTCGATTGTCCAGGGATCCAGCATAATATGCATCTGAATACACAACCAGAGTTGGAGTAGGAGTAGAGGAGGTTTTGTATACCAGTCCTTGACCAGGGGCTGTTTATAGGTACCTTAGGATGCGTTCGACGACCTGTAGATGAGACATCTAAGGAGAGTCCATAAATCGGCTGACAACTCCAACAACAAAGGATATGTCTGGTCTTGTGACTGTTAGGTAAATCAGTTTTCCAACAAGGCGTCGATAGTATTATGGATTTAAAAGGAGTGGATCTGTATCTGAGCCCCCAGCACAAAGCTTATGACTGACATCCATGAGAGTTTTGGTCGGCTTGCATATGGAGTAACCGACATCCCGAAGGAGGTTGAGACAGTACTTCCGTTGAGATAGGACAAGGTCATCCCGACGTCTCGCAATCTCAAGGCCGAGAAAGTATCGGAGGTTCCCCAGATCTTTTGTTTGAAAAATAGAGTTTAGGTGTTGTTTGATCATTTGTATTCTCTTTGAGTCACTTCCTATGATTAGGATGTCGTCGACATACACCAAGAGGAGAACAGTGTCTGTTGTGTGATGTTGAGTAAACAGAGAGAAATCTGCCGAGCTCCGAGTAAAACCAACCTCTTACACAACCCTACTGAATTTGTCGAACCATGCCTGAGGAAACTGTTTGAGACCACAATTGGATTTTTTGAGATGACAAACCCTGGACTCCCTCGTGGTCCCAAACCCCGGAGGTTGTTGCATGTAGACTATTTCTTTCAGATCGCCGTTTAGAATGACATTCTTGATATCCAGTTGATGTAAGGGTCATTGGCGATGCACAACCACTGAAAGGAGAACACGAACTGTGTTAAGCTTAGCCACGGGAGAGAATGTTTCTTCATAGTCGAGACCTTGTTGTTGAGTAAATCCACGAGCCACAAACCTGGCTTTAAGATGGTCAATTGTCTCATCAGCAGCATGTTTGATGACAAATATCTATTCATTTACAACGAACAGTAGTGTGGCCTGGAGGAAGAGTCACCAGATCCCACGTCTGATTAGCCCAGAGGGCTGTCATTTCTTTGTCCATGGCTGCCCGCTAGACTGGGTGTTGGAGAGCTTCCTGCACAGAGTTAGGGATAGAAATAGAAAATAGGGAAGTAGCAAAAGTGTGAAGCGTCGGGGATAGGTGATGTAAGGACACATAATTCGTCATGGGATGGGCGGTGGAGGCCGGTGTCGAATCAGCGGGTCGCAGAGTGTCAGTGGTTGAAGCTGACTGCAGTGGGGCGGCGGAGCGAGAAGGGCGACGAGTATAAACACGAATAAGAGGGGGTTTTGGTATAACGGTGGCCGAATCAGGTAGAAGTGGTGGTGGAGAGGTAACAGGGATGGCAGGTCTTGACAAAGACTGGGGTGGAAGAGGTGGGTTTGGAGCGTCGAAGTATGGTTGATCTTCCCAAAAAGTAACGTCAGCAGAGACGGTCACCTTGAGTGTAGCAGGAGAATAACAAACATAGCTTTTTGGATACGTGAATATCCGACAAACATGTGTTTAGTTGTCCGGGGATCCAACTTGTCCAAAGGCGGACAAAGTGCGTGAACATAGCAAGTACAACCAAAGATGCGAGGCGTGAGAGAGAACAGCGAAGTAGACGAGAAAAGGAGACTAAACGGAGTAGCATTTTAGAGAACGAAGGAAGGTAGAAGGTTAATGAGATAGCATGCCGTCGAAAGAGCAAAATTCCAATATACCTTGGGGACCTGCATTTGAATCATGAGGGAGCGAGCAACATCAAAGAGGTATCTATTTTTCATTCGGTGACGCCGTTTTGTTGCGGAGTATAGGCACATGAAGTCTGATGAATAATTCTGAATTCAGAGCAGATAGTGACAAACTTATGACTAGTGTATTCGCGAGCATTATTAGTGCAGAGAGTTTTGATTTTATCAGAAAACTGTGTGCGAGTTTCAAGAACAAAAGCCCGAAACACACCAGAAAGCTCGGAGCGATCATGTAGTAAGTATAACCATGTCGTTCGAGAGTAGTCATCAATAAAGGTAACAAAGTAACGATAGTCAGATATACTAGGAATTTTATACGGGCCCCAAACATCAGAGTGTACAAAAATAAAAGGAGCGGAGCTCCGAGTATAATTGGGAGGAAAAGATGAATGGTGTTGTTTTCCCAAAATACATGAATCACACATAAAAGGCTGAGGAGAAATATCTAGGAGGGCCTTCTTGAGGACTGGTAGGGGAGCATGCCCAAGACACCGATGTCAATCAACGGCGGAGACTGATAAGAGGATGGTAGGAGAAACATCGAGAAGGTAGAGCATGTATTGCAGTCGTCATTTACCAATGATACTCTGCGTCCATCGATCTTGCACCAGAAAAGAAGTTGAGGTGAATGTGACAGAATAATTTAAATCATCAATGAGGTGACTAACAGAAAGTAGGTTAAACGGGGAGCCCGGGACATGAAGAGCCGAGCGGAGAGATATAGAGGAAATCAGGGGAATATCAACAGAGCCAGAGACAGGAACGGTAGCACCATTGGCCACAGTGATACACTAGGATATGAAGAATCCAAGTATTGTAGTGGCTTCAGCGAGGTGATATGGTGAGTGGCACCTGAATCCATTATCCAGCGTGGACAAGTGGATAAACAAGCGATACCTTCATTATAGATGGAAGCAATGGAGGCAGGCGGGTGACTGAGCATCCCGTGAAGTTGCTGGAGCTGGAGGCGGACTTCATCAAGATCAGCACGAGTGGCAGAGGGACTGGGGGCAGCCACAAAAGCAGTCGGACGCGAAGGAAGACCATGTTTGCGGTAGCAGGTCGCCTCGTCCCTTTCACAAAAAGAGCACTTAGGCCGCGACCGGCCACTACGACCCCGTCCCCGAGAGCCTGAACGTCTTCTACGAGTAGGAAGAGGAAGAGGTAGTAATGGCGTAGATGAGTGTTGGAGAAGGGTCGGGGAGGGAGGTCCAGTAGTATCAGGAGACGATGAGACTTTGAGCAGCATGGAACACACATCAGAGAACGAGGGAGTCACAGTAGACGAGGATCTGAGCCCGAACACTCTGAAGATGAGGCGGGACCCGGGCCATCATCATAGCAATACCGACTGTTTCCTTTTGAACGCGTTGGGCAGCGAGGTCCAAAGTCGGGGTCTGATGCTAAATCCAGGCTTCAACCAGTGTCTTGGACTGAGCAATAAATGAGGTTAAATCGGTAGCACCGCCGGTGTCAAGAGTCTGAAGACCAAAAATGATATCATACAGATGTTGGAGACTGTCCTTGCCGGAGTAAAGAGAATGAAGCTCATCCCACATTGCTTTGGCTGTCTCGTGATACATGGTAATGCGGTAAGGTTCACCATCGGAGAGTTGAGAAGCCATGTTTGAACGCGCCCATCGTTACGAAGCCAGTCATCAGTAGGGACAGCGAGAACATTTCGTGTTAAGTGATGCAGAAATCCTTTGCATTGAAGAACCCGACGAACCGAATGCACCCACTCAACAAAGTTTTTCTTTCCTGTCAGCGAGATAGTAGTGATGCGTAACTCGTCACGGAGTTCAGGAACAGGAGTAGCCCCCGCCGCAGAAGAAGAGGTAGCAGTAGAAGTGTCCATGAGCAAGAGGGCAACCGGTTACACGGGAAGGCTAACCGGTCAAGGCGAACAAACCGCAAGAATAACTATGCGGGTACACCTGGCGGGAAGGCGGCAAGCAATGCGGCCAGAGAACAGCGACCAGAAAGCCGAAGAGAGCAGCCCGCACAATAGTAGTTGAAATCGGCAAGAGAGAAGGATGTGGTTGGAGACACAGACCGACAGTCCGCAACACACAGGGGCATGCCAGAAGAAAAACTCTAAGCAAGAAGACCGCCTGGTACGAGCAGCGACTAGAGAGACAAAGAAGCAGCGGCAAAAGCCAGACCGTGTCAAGCAGCGAGAAGGCTGTAGCGGTTAAGTTGAAAATCAGCAGAGGTGGCGACCACGAGAGGCGGGGCGAGCAAACCGCGCTGGTAGATAGACCGCACTCCACAGAGGTGGCGATCACGAGACCGGGGTGAGCAGCAGAGGTGGCAACCGCGAGAGACTGAGCGAGAAAACCGCGCAAGTAAATAGACCGTGCGAGTAAATAGAGAAGCCAAGAAGAGGCACGCAGCGGGCAGACCGTGCGACAAGTGTATGTCTACAAGGTCAGCCGCGCGACAAGAAGACACCGTGTGACAAGAGAAGTCCACGCGACAAGAGCAGGCCGGCAAGAGCAGTCCGCGAGATAGCACAACCGACAGAGGCTGGTGAACAACGACTAAAATCGGGCAGCAAGAGCAAGCAGCGGCTCGAAGAGAAGAGGCTGCAACGGCTAGAGGAGAAGATGTTGGCGAATAGCAGCAAAAAAAGGCCGGGCAGTAAGAGCAAGCAACAGGCAGAATAGACAACCCGCGCGAAGAAGAGGAAGAAATCCGCGCGAGTAAGAAGACAACCCGCCGCGGTTAAGAGGGATAACCCGTGCGATCAAGAAGAAGAAACTGCAGCGGACTCAACAAACCAGATCGCAGGAGGGCAGAGAGGTGGGACCCAGCAGCTGAGGCTATAAAGGCACTGGAAAGACACGAGAATCAGGAGGAGAGAAGAGAGGAATTTGCCGAGAACCGAGCGGATAGAAAGAAAATCTATCCGACAAGGAGGCAGCTCGCCAAGCTTGCGGAAAAAGAAACTCGTCGAGTACCGAGCGGATAAAAGAGTTCTATCCGACAAGAAGGAACTCGTCGAGCCCGTGGAAAGAAGAAAGGAGGAGACCGCCCAAGGGGTGGCGGTTAAGAAAGCAAAGACCACCCAAGAAGGACTGGTGGCTCTGGTACCATGTAAGGAAGAGGGCACCATCAATGAAGGAAAACCAGACAACCTTGTATATCCTTGTTTTGTAGTAAACACAATGTATGAATATGTATATATAGGGGAGAGAAGGAGAGAGGAGTTTCATATACATGGTGTGGTACTAATACAACAAGAGAAAAAGAAAGACTAAATGAGCCACTAGGTAGGCCTTTACAATGTCTTTTCTAATAGAAAGTTAAAACAAACTAAAAAGTAGAAATCCTCGAAAGTTTATCCTAGGTTAATATCCCGAACTGTGACCCCTAAAAAAAGTTCGAAGACAAGGTCAGCCCAACAGGTGAGTAAGAAAAGCTCTTTCCTTAGTGACCCTAAAATAACTTAAATAAAATATGTGTGCATGCTTTAAAATAAAACTTATACCAAAGAAAAGTACATTATGGTTCTATAAATGTTTTTCTACAAAAGTACTTTTGAACATAAATGTCTTTTATATGACTTGATCTTAAGGTGTTGCCGCAGCCACCCGACCGTGCCCGGCCGCCCCTCCCCGCGCCTGCCTCCCGCGGCCCCGGGGCGCTGCCCGCAAGGGGCGGCCGCACCCGGCCTCCCCTCCCTGCGGCCGCAGGGAGCCGCCTGCAAAGGGAGGTCGCGCCCGACTGCCCCCAGCCGCCCCTCCTCGCGGCTGCCTCCTGCGGCCGTGGGGCGCCGCCCGCAAGGAGTGGCCGCGCCCGGCCGTCTCTCCCTGCAGCCGCGGGGCGTTGCCCTCGCCCCGCCCGCAAGGGGCGTCCGCGCTCGGCCGCCTCCCGCTGTCGCGGGGCCCCGTCTGCAAAGGGCAGTCGCGCCCGACCGCTCCTCCCTGCGGCTTCTCTCATTGTGGTCGGCCACCCCGTCGGTTGCGGCTCCTCTTCTCCCCTCGTCGGCGACCGTATGCCGGTGAGATGGTCGTTCTTTCGTATCAGGCCTTTCCCACCGTCTGACCATTCCGCCGATCGTCGCCGTCCGTTTCATGGATAACCACCCACTAACTGTCATGATTAGTGGGGGGTTATCAGTAATTAAAAAATGGCTTGCATTTAGTATACGCATAATATCCGCTCAAAACTATATTAGATATGATCTACATATAGTAATTGTGGGTGGTTACGGTGTGCGGATTGTCACGATCCAAAAATGCGTCAACTAAATTTAATTTTTCCCTGATGATGAACAAGTGACAAATCAAATTTTTACGATCAATTTTCGCGTTTTTTTGTTTCATTTTATTTGTTAAATTTGCTTTAATTATTGTGGGTGCCAATAGCCAAATATTTTGACTGTGTGGGATTGTTATGTGGGCTGTCATTTAAATGGGCTTGTTAAGTGGGCTGCCATTTAAATGGGCTTGGTAAGTGGGTTGTCATTAGTGGGTTGGCTGAATAAGTGTGTTGGTTGGTGTGGTGTTGGCTGGTTTTGACACTTGGATAAGCCAAGTGTTGGCTAATTTGTGCTTTGGGGCTGATTTGGTGACACCTTGGGGTTGTTTTGACACTTGTAAGGCTTGGTGTTGGCTGGTGGTGTAGCTTGGTTTGCTTGGTGACACTTTAAGAGGTGCAATAACTCTCTTGATTGAATTTTTTATCTTGTGACCTCTTATCTCTTATCATAAATAGAGTTGAACCTCTCTCATTTCTTCACTCCCTTCTCTTTCCTGGCTGTTGCTCCTCATCTTCTCTCCTTCTGCCTCTCTTCTGCTTTGTTGTTGCTCTCTCTGCTGTTCTTCCCTACTGCTGCACCCGAGCTGCTGCGGCTATCCCTACTGTTGTTCCATGCTGCTGCTCTCCTTATTGTTGTTCACGAGTTGTTGATGTTCACGAGCGGTTGCTGTTCCCTGCTGCTGCTCCCAAACTACTGTCGGTTTCCCCTGCTGAGCTGCTTTCTGCGTAGCTATTGTGGCTACTGTGCGCTGCCCCTTCTCCTCTCCTCCCAATACTGGTTTGGTCATTCCTCCTCTACTATAGTAGCTATATTCAAGAATATTTTGAGACAATTTTGTGACCATTTTGAGACAATTTCGTGGGTTGTTTTGGACTGATTTTGGTATGAAGCTGGTTTTAAAGAGCTGATATGCATACTTTTGGGAACTGTTTTGAGACTATTTTTGCGCTATTTAGAAAATGTTTTTGTGTTGTTTAAACGGCTGATTTTGGGACTGTTTTTGAACTATTTCTTTGGCTATTTTGTGTCGTTTGACGGTTGAATTTGAGATTCGCAGTCTCGGTTGAGGACTGTTTTGGTTGGATAGCTCGTATAAATATTTCTTTTGTCGTTTAATTTGGCTTTCGTAATTTTGATAGATTTTAAACGTCTATTAGTTAATCTTTTAAAACATTAACGCTACGAATATCAAGTGACGCAACCCAAATAAAAATGTGTACCATTTCAGTGGTTTCCAAGACCCAAAAACAAGAGGATGATGTCGCAAGATAATCGTAACAATAATGCAAACAAAAGTACTGACAAAGGCAAGACCTTGGTGAGTTTCTTATTTTTTGGATTAAGTTTTATTCACGTAATTTTATATTCTTGTTTTAACTTTTTAAATGAAGTGTCTGTGAATATGAGTTGAACTCAATGATATATCGTTATGGAATAAAGGTGGGCGAGAGAAAACATGAAACGATACATATTTTTGAGAGAATTACTTTTATTAAAAAACTTTTGTTTTCACAAAAATTACAATAAAGATAAGAATCATTTTAAAACTGTGCATAAGGAAATACGAAGGCTTCGAATCATATGATGTAGAGGTATCTACTGATGGATTTACCAATAGGGATGAGCCTACAATTTTTGGGTGTGATCAATTCAAGTTGCATACCTAAATATTTCATATTTGATGTAATTAAAAAGGGGGGTTTCAAAAAACAATTTTGAGAATAAATATGCAAGTAATTATGGTTTGATGTGATGTATACATATTGTTATCTCTCATTGTTTGCATGTATAACTATTCACGAAATATTTTTCTCACATAATCATAATTTTTATGACTGACCCATTGTGGACTCATTTTTTTAGGCAACAAGAGCGTCTCCCAGTGCGCCAAAGAGGACTCCGCCGGAAGAGTTGGCGAAGGAATGGTTGAAGATATTTATAGGGATCGAAGAAGCCCACAAAAGGCATAAAGGCTCTTGTACTTATCCTAATTGTGATTTTTATTTTGAGTACGGTTAAGTACTTTAAATTTTCAGTAGCAACTATTGTAAATAAATAAATTACTAAATAAAAATTCTGGTGTTTATAATCTTTGTACTGTGATTTTTATGTTGCGACCTTTTTATTGAAATAATGTTTGATCCTTGAAATCATTTGGGAAGCCCGAAATCAGGGTCTTCACACGGATAGCCGTGTAACCACCGTAATCACTTCCTAGAGCCTATAAAAAGGCCCCAGAACCCCCTTTATTTCTAACTTTTCTCCTCTCAGTTTTCTTCTTTCTCAGGTCGGAGTTCTGTCGAAATTCTCCTACGAGGCTCCTCCACCAGCCAGACCACCAAAAAATTCATGCAAGTCCACAACATTCTGAATAAAGCGCTCTGTGCGCGACTCTAAAGAGCTTCCTACGTGCGCGACACCACCCAAATCACCGCCAACGCATCTCGATGCGCTCCGCCGCGAAGTCTACTCGCCAAGCAACGTTCGAGAACGCTCATCTCCATCTGAGCATAGGAAATAAATTAGCTTCGAGTGAGGCGGCATGTCGCCCACCGAACACTCTACAATCTCTCCTCTCAAAGCTGTGATGAGGAGCGGCCTGTCGCCCTCGGTTCTCTAAACACTCTGTAAACAGCCGCCAATAGTGAAGTTTGTCCGACATCGTTCCGGTCACGTGATTTTTACCTTCGAGGAGCGGTTGAGAGCGCAACAGTTCCATTAATTTTACCTTCTTAATAGTGGTTGGCATGATTAATCTTAAGGGAACATTTGCATAAGATTATGATCTTAAACAATATATTCTATCATAGTTACATCTTATGACTTGTCTTAGTGTTAATGATATTAACGCAATTAATTAACTATATTATGATTTTCACTTTGTAGTTTCAAATTACAAAATGTCTAATTTCATATTCATATTCCATAACATGGGTGCGTAGAAAAGGTATATCTTGCAACTAGGTGATATGCTTGAATCATAATTAAATTTTGTACAACTTTGCACGATTCACATTAACTTGAAAAGGAAAATAAGTTATGATCTTCTAATATTGTTTATACATAAGGCGTGATGTATTAAATTTTACATTTATAATCATGTTCCATCATAACTATCCATAATGTAAACAAAAAATTACATAAATTCATTTGATTATGTGATATGTTTAACAAAAAAGAATTGTATTTCTTATCTCGGTGTCGTGGCATTCATAAACGCGACGTGGACGCATGCCTTCTAAAGGTCGAAATGAAATCTAAGCAAAATTATTTGATTTACAACACCGATCCTTTGTTCACTGCTAGGGTTCCTCCAAATCTATAAAAGAACAAAGTTTAGAAATCTGAAATGTCTACAAATCTCTCTTCCCTAAGGGTTAACCCAAAAATAAAAAATATAAAGGTTGACGTTGGAGGAGAGGAAAAGCAAAGGGAATCTCATGGAAATTTGTCTGCAAGGTAACAACCCTCTCCCTCGAAACGGAAGTCAAAAATTAGGATAATCAACAATTGCGAGAAGAACAGAAGAATTGTGCATCTCTTGTTCCTACATTGTAGGCTAGGCTTGAGGGAACGATCCCCTTTTCGACCACTGGAAGGAGGGACTAATCGAATCAAGGGAGTCGTTGATCTGCTCATAGTTGTCAAGGCGCGCGCCTAGGCGCGCCTGAGGCGCCGAGCGCACCAGGCGCAGCCCGCCGCGACTCAGCAAAGCTGAGGCGGGTGATGTGCCCCAGGCGCGCCTCAAGCGCGTCCGGTCCTTTCAAGGTATTTTTTTTAAAAAAAAATTGATATGGGCAAAAACATGATCTTAGGCGCACCCGAGACACCCCCTAGGCGCACTTGAGCGCCCAATTCGCTGAAATTGAGCGAATTGGGCGCTCAATTCGCTGAAATTCCGCGAATTCGCTCAATTTCAGCAAATTGGGCGCCCAATTCGCTCAATTTCAGCGAATTGGGCGCTCAATTCGCTCAATTTCCTTTTTTTTCCTCATTTTTGCGCCTCACGTGCCTCAGCCGCGCACCTGCGCCTTGCGCCTAGGCTCCTGGGGCCCTTTGCGCCTCGGTGCGCCTTGCGCCTTTGAAAACTTAGGATCTGCAGTATTGAAGCAAGGAGGGCGCGGCGATTTTGAGTGTTCCATTAGGAGACAAAACCGAAAGGAGTGGGAGGTGAATCGGTTCATTACTAAAGGGGAATATAAATTAGGTTTTCCCCATAAATTACAATTATATCCCCTCTAATAAAAATCACATTAACTAAAGGAGGAATGCCGTCGTGAGGTACTACGGGGCATTTAAAATAACGCCGCAAACTTTTCTACTAAATGCTATTATTTAAATTACCAACTCATGCATAAAATCTAATTGTACGGATGTAGGTACCATTCGTCGTTGACGCCAATCACAACCTTCCAGGATCGGACCTTGAAACTTAAAAATGGGCTATGCATAAATTCGGATGTTACAAAAGGCTTGTCGATCGATGCAGTCTCCGGTACAACAACGCCTACAATTTGTTGTTCTGGCGTGAAATTAAGGAGACACATGTTCAAACAATCTGTGTCTCGTTCGAGCTTGCGGGCAAACTTGATTTGTAGGTTGGGTGAGATGTTATGGCCTCACACGACCAATTATCCAGTTTTATTTATGTTTCATTTTTGCGTCAGTATCTGGCGTTTAATTATTAGGTCAAGTCACTTTATTATATTAATTTATATTAAGCGTTTTAGTATTTTATATAAGTCAAATTGTTCAGACTTATTACCCTAATGTCATTTTGTAATTTATTTAAGGGACCCCTTGGGTCATGAACAGATGTGAATGAAGTTATGAAAAATTATCATCCTCTCTTTATTTCTCTCCCCCCCCTCTCTAGTTCTTTCCCTTCATGATCATTATAGGGTTAGAGTTGAGCAAGACTCCCCTTTTTCCTCCACCTCGCATTCTCCATGGGTTGAGCTCGCTCTCTCGTATCTTCACCTCCACCACCACCACCGACAAGGGCCCGACAACATTGCGAGTTGGGCCCATAATAGTCTGACGGTTAACGAAGGATTGGGATGCGATGTACCACCCCTATCCCAACACTGGAGAAGAGAGGCATCCAATAATAAAGACAAGCGTAAGGGAAGATGCTTAGATGGAAGAGAATATTATTTTCCATTACATGTGCAAGTAAGCACCAGATTCTAAAATTTATTTTTTTACCTTTCATGCGTAAGTAAGCGCCAAATTCTAAAATTTATGATGTACAGAGTGTCTGAATCGACAAGATTAATATGTCAAGCGGCGGATGAACCCAACATTATAAAGGTGATCTCCTTTCCATCTAAGTAATATGAGATGTATAGAGTGTGAAGATGATACGATCACGGAAAAATTTTAGGAGGAATCCGGCAAGGGGAAGGGTCGGCGGGGGTGAGCGAGAACGAAGGAGGACGAGAAGAGACGAAATTAGGGAGCAACCCTAGAAACCTTCATACATTCCAAGATAAAGATTACAAGCTCCGTCGGCCCTCTTATAGTGACGATGAGCGAATATTAAAGGAAATACTAAAATTAGGAAATACTGGAAATTAAGAAATACTTAAATTAGGAAATACCGAAAATACTAAAAATGTGTCAACAAACATACCAACCTATTTATTATTTGTTGAGAGAGCCCAAAGCTTGTATGTATTATTTCAGTATATAAATACAAGGAGAGAATACAAATATATAGGAGAGAAGAGAGAAGAATAAATCCTATACATGATGTGGGACTAAAGAAGGAGGAAGAAAAAATAGGCCATTAAATGGGCCTTTTACATGGGCTTTTCTAATACTCCCCCGCAAGCTGGAGCGTACAAGTCGTATGCGCCAAGCTTGGATAGGCACTGATAGAAGAGGGTACTAGGAAGAGCTTTGGTGAAGATGTCGGCAACCTGTTCAGTACCGGAACGTGCTTGAGCTCGATCTTCTTCATGTGGACTTTCTCTCGGATGAAATGACAATCTACCTCGATATGCTTCGTTCTTTCATGGAAGACCGGGTTTTTGGCAATATGTATGGCAGCTTGACTGTCACAAAGGAGGAGAGCAGGAGAAGGTAGTTTAACTCCAAGGTCGGTAAGGAGACTCTCAATCCATGTGAGTTCAGAGACCACAGCAGCCATTGCCCGATATTCTGCTTCGGCTGAGGATCGAGCAACCACTGCTTGTTTCTTGCTTCGCCAAGTAATCAGATGTCCTCCAAAATATGTACAAAACCCGCTAGTAGATCGTCGATCGTCGAGGGAGCCAGCGTAGTCGGCATCAGAGTATGCCACTAGTGTAGGAATGGAGGATGAGGTTTTGTATACAAGTCCTTGGCCAGGAGCTGTCTTAAGATATCTGAGAATGCGTTCCACAGCCTGGAGATGAGAGCTTCGAGGAGAGTGCATATAGCGACTCACAAGTCCCACAGCAAAAGATATATCAGGTCTTGTAACTGTTAGGTAGATAAGCTTCCCAACAAGACGACGGTAATATTCGGGATTTGGTAGAAGCGAATCAGAATCTGAGCCCTGAGCACATATTTTGTGATTTGCATCCATGGGAGTGTTAATAGGTTTGCAACCAGAGTAGCCTGCATCATGAAGGAGATCCAGGCAATATTTGCGCTGAGAGAGAACCAATCCATCTGACCGTCTGGCCACTTCCAGACCGAGGAAGTACCGAAGAGGACCCAGATCTTTAGTTTGGAAGACGGAGCTCAGATGTAGCTTAACGGCCTGTATGCCGTCCAAGTCACTGCCAGTAATAATGATGTCGTCGACATATACCAACAGGAGAACCGTACCAGTGGCCTGGTGACGAGTAAACAATGAGAAGTCAGCCGAGCTGCGAGTGAAGCCAACGTCCCGGAGCGCTTTGCTGAACTTGTCGAACCATGCCCGAGGGGATTGTTTGAGACCATATAGAGATTTGAGAAGATGACAAACCCGTGACTCCCCCGTGGTCTCAAACCCGGAAGGTTGTTGCATGTAAACCGTTTCCTGAAGGTCGCCGTTCAGGAAAGCGTTCTTGACGTCGAGTTGAAACAAGGGCCACTGGCGATGGACAGCCACAGAGAGGAGAATGCGGACCGTGTTGAGCTTAGCGACCGGAGAGAAGGTCTCGTCATAGTCCAGCCCCGGTTGCTGGGTGAAACCACGAGCAACCAACCGAGCTTTGAGGCGATCAATGGTCCCATCAGGAGCATGTTTAATGACGAAAACCCATTTGCACCCAACGGGTTTCTGGCCGGGAGGAAGGGGCACCAGGGTCCAAGTCTGGTTGGCCCAAAGAGCAGCCATCTCCTCTTCCATAGCCGCACGCCACCCAGGATGTTGAAGAGCGTCCTGGACAGAAGTAGGAATAGAGACTGAGGAGAGCGAAGTAGCCAAGGCCTGTAGAGGTGGAGAGAGGCGATGGAGAGAAACATAGTCCGCCAGTGGATGAGCGGTAGAGGCCGACACCGGAGCAGCAGAACACGGAGAAGCCGAGGTCGAAGCCGACTGCAGAGGAGCAACGGGAGGAAGAGGGCGACGAGCATAGACCCGAATAACTGGGGGTCGAGGAGGGTCAATGGTGGGAGGAGGCGGAGGGAGGGTGGGAGGTGAGTGGACGTGGATCACCGGCCGGGGAAGGGAGGGTGTGGTAGTAGGTGGTGGGAGAAGTGGTGGCAACGGAGGAGGGAAGAAGGGTTGATCCTCCCGGAAAGTAACATCAGCCGAAACAGAGACCTTCCGGGTGAGCGGAGAGTAGCAAACATAGCCCTTTTGGGTACGTGAGTAGCCGACAAAAATGTGTTTGGCCGGACGGGGATCCAGTTTGTCAAGAGGGGGCCCAGTTTATGGACAAAGCAGGTACAGCCAAAAACCCGGGGGGTGAGGGGGAAGGCGGGTGTGGAGGGAAAAAGAAGGCTGAAGGGTGTAGCGTTGTGGAGAACGGGAGAGGGGAGACGGTTGATAAGAAAACATGCTGTGGAGACCGCAAAGTTCCAGAAGACTTTGGGAACGTGCATGTGAAGTATGAGAGAGCGAGCCACATCGAGCAAGTGGCGGTTCTTGCGTTCAGCGACCCCGTTTTGTTGAGGGGTGTAGGGACAAGAGGTCTGGTGAACAATACCGAAGTTTGCGCAGAGAGTGGCAAACTCGTGGCTAGTGTATTCCCGAGCATTATCAGAGCGGAAAGTTTTAATGGTGGTAGCTGCGAGAGCGATCATCATGCAGGAGATACAACCAAGTAGTACGAGAGTAATCATCAATAAATGTTATAAAATAACGATAACCAGAAATGCTAGGGACTTTATAGGGGCCCCAAATATCCGAATGTATTAAATCAAAGGGAGCTGAGCTCCTAGTACAATGAGCTGGAAAAGAAGAGCGAGGCTGTTTGCCAATAATACAAGAATCACATTGAAAAGCAGGAAGAGAAATGTCTGGAAGCGCCTTCTGGAGGATAGGTAGAGGGGCATGCCCAAGCCGACAATGCCAATCAGACGAGGAAACGGAGGAAAGGGATGTGGGAGAGACATCGAGGAGGTAAAGCCCGTTCTGCAGCCGACCCCTACCAATGGTAATCCGCGTCTGCCGATCCTGTATCAAAAAACCAGAAGAGGTGAAGGTGATAAAGCAATTCATATCAGTAGTAAGACGACCAACAGAGAGTAAATTAAAAGGCGAGGCCGGCACATAAAGAACGGAGCGAAGAGAGAGAGAGGGAGGAAGGAGGAGGTCCGCGCAGCCGGAGACCGGGACAAGCGCACCATTGGCCACAGTAATAGACGGGGGGTGAGCAGCAGTAGAGAACTGGGGCGGCCGCATGGAAGTGATGTGGTGGGTGGCTCCCGAATCCAGGATCCAGCGAGAGCTGGAAGAGAGACAGGCAGTACCTGCAGCGGAGGTGGAGACAATACCTGCATGGGAGGTGGAGGCATGGGAAGCAGAAGGGGGGTTGAGGAGCCCCTGGAGTTGTTGCAGCTGTAGGCGAAGAGCCTCAAGATCCGTACCAGTCGGAGGAGAGCTATCGGTAACAGCAGCAGTAGGCGGGCGAGGGGGGTAGCCATGTTTCTTGTGACAAACGGCTTCAGTATGGCCATCCCGGCCGCAGTAGGTGCACTTGGGCCGTCCGCGGCCACCACGGCCCCGCCCACGGGAGCCCGTACGGCCACCCCGAGGAAAGGAGGGTTGTGGGAGTAAAGGAGGAAGGGCCTGCTGAAGAAGGGCCGGCGAGGGTGGTGCAGGAGCCTCCGGAGGAGGTGGTACGCGAAGTAACATCGAGCAGACATCAGAGAAAGAAGGGGTAGTGGGTGAAGCCAGAACCTGGGCCCGAATACTATGTAGGTGTGGCGGGACGCGAGCCATAATCATAGCAATACAAACAGCCTCCTTCTGGGCGCGTTGGGCAGCGAGATCAGTAGTCGCGGGCTGGTGCTGAATCCAGGCTTCCGTGAGAGTTTTAGCACGGGCCACGAAGGAGGTCATGTCCAGAGCTTTGCCAACATCCAAGGCCTGAAGATCAGTGAGGATGTCGAAAAGGTGTTGAAGGCTGTCCTTTCCGGAGTACAGCGAATGAAGTTCATCCCACATGGCTTTAGCAGTCTCATGATACATGATCATCTGGTACGGCTCACCCTCGACTGAGTTCAGGATCCAGGTCTGGACACGGCCGTCATTGCGGAGCCAATCATCAGTAGACGGAGTTGGTGGGCCCTGGGTAAGGTGACGGGCAAGGCCCTTGGCCTGTAAGACCCGGCGGACAGAGTGGACACAGGGAATGAAATTAGCCTTGCCAGAGAGAGAAATAGTAGTGATCCGAAGCTCATCCCGGAGTTCGAGAGGAGCCACGTGGTCGGCAGGGGGTTGAGCGGTAGTGGAGTCGCTGGAGGACATGGCGACTGAAGAGCAGCAGGGCGCGGAGAGAACAACCCGCAGCGGTCTGGAGGTCGCGGCGGTCTGGAGGTCGCGGCGGGCTGGAGGCCGCGGCGGTCTGGAGGTCGCGGCGAGTTGAGTGAGGCCGCGGCGAACAGGAGCAGTCCGCGACAGAGGCCGCGGCGAACTGGGGCAGGTCGCAGCAGCGGACAGGAGCAGTCCGCAAGAGGTCGCGACGAACTGTGGGCAGGTCGCTGGAAGAGGAGCACAGCGGATACAAGCAGAGCTCGCAGCGGACAGGAGCAGTCCGCAAGGGAAGGCGGAGAGAGAGAGTCCGCGAGCAGAGGCTCGAGCGGACAAAAAAGGAGCGAGCTAGAGGGGGGGCAGTCCGCGAGCAAGGAGGCTCGAGCGGATACAAGCAGAGCCCGCAGCGAGCGAGAGAGAGAAGCTAAAGGGAGCAGTCCGCGAGCAAAGAGGCTCGAGCGGATACAAGCGGAGCCCGCAGCGGACAAGAAGGAGCAGTCCGCGAGCAGGGAGGCTCGAGCGGATACAAGCAGAGCCCGCAGCGAGAGAGAGAAGCTAGAGGTAGCAGTCCGCGAGCAGAGAGGCTCGAGCGGATACAAGCAGAGCCCGCAGCGGACAGGAATGATCGTCCGGAGCGGATGGAGAGAGGTGGGCCCCACGTGTCAGAGCAGAAGATGGCTATAAGAAGCCTGGGGAGGGTGGAACCACGGAGGGAGAGAAGAGGAGCGGAATCAGAAGGGCAGTCCACACGAGACCGGAGCGGATGCAGAAGGCAGTCCGCACGAGACCGGGCGGGCAGAAGCAGATGGGCAGTCCGCAGGAGACCGGGCGGACAGAGAAGGGTCAGTCCGCAGGAGGCCGGGCGGACAGAGAAGGGGCAGTCCGCAGGAGACCGGGCGGACAGAGAAGGGGCAGTCCGCGGCTAGACGCAACCTGGCTCTGATACCATGTTGAGAGAGCCCAAAGCTTGTATGTATTATTTCAGTATATAAATACAAGGAGAGAATACAAATATGTAGGAGAGAAGAGAGAAGAATAAATCCTATACATGATGTGGGACTAAAGAAGGAGGAAGAAAAAATAGGCCATTAAATGGGCCTTTTACATGGGCTTTTCTAATATTATTAAATATTCTCCATGGTCTTGGTGGGCCCTTGCGATATACGCGCCCGACACGTGTAGACTTGTCATGGTGGCTCGTCGTCGTGTTGTTCCGTAACATTTGGACCCGTAACACTCCATCCTTCCTTCAAAACGAGCTTGTCCTCAAACTCGTGTACCAAGCGGGTGGTCAGATCATCTGGTACCTTGACCTCCCGCCAGAACAAGGTCAGGTAGCACGTAGCAGTGGCGACGGTGTTGGTGAGTAGCGGCGGTGCCATCGGAAGGACAGTGGGCAGAAGTAATGGCTTCCGCAAGGCCGGTGGGACGGATTGGACCAATTGATACGATCACGGATAAATTCCAGGAGGAATCCGGCAAGGGGAAGGGCCGACGGGGGTGAGCGAGAATGAAGGAGGACGAGAAGAGACGAAATTAGGGAGCAACCCTAGAAACCTTCATACATTTCAAGATAAACATTACAAGGTCTGTCTGCCCTCTTATAGTGGCGAGGAGCGAATATAAAAGGAAATACTAAAATTAGAAAATACTGGAAATTACGCAATACCGAAAATACTAAAAATGCTTCAACAAACATAGCAACTATTTATTATTAAATATTCTCTGCGGTCTCGGTGGGCCCTTGCGATATACGCGCCTGGCGCGTGTAAATTTATCATGGTGGCTCGTCGTCGTGTAGTTCTGTAACATTTGGACGCGTAACAGAAGATTAACATATTGAGTAGTGGAAGGGTGTTCAAATTTGAACTACTAATACTTTTAGATGGTATTTGTCTAACTACAATGAGTACATGGAAGGTGGGAATTACGACCACACACTCCACCAGTGTAAACATGAACCCACAACTACATCAACGCCCAATAGCTCGGTTGAAATTATTAATTAGCTGAGGTTGAGTGAGGGCCCGAGGGGCATACTCACTAACACGAAGAAACCAAGATGGAGTAGCAGAAAGATTGGCTCCATGGAGCAAACCATCAGTTGTGCTTGTATTACCTAAAAAGAGTAAAGTAGACCTTAGAGAAATTTGGCAATAAAAATCTTAATTTTAATGTTGCCACGAAATAAGGTGTGTGGAACTAAGAAATATTGAATACCACATTCCATTTCCCACATAAATACTGGTAGTGATCTTGGATCTTCATCCCATTCAGTTGGAGAGAAAACAACTAAAGTATATCGTGTAAACATGAGAAATGTACCTTATTCTCTTGGAAGTATGTGACGTAAAAGAAGATCCCATATCTTTCTTTGCAGTATCTTGAAATATGACAACCGGAAGCAGATGCGATAGATGGTTCTATACTATTGAGAAGCCAAATGAGGACAGTATAATCAAATTCTTGCCACTTCAAGAAAACAATATGACATCAGTAGTTAGAGGAATTGCATATATGTGTTGTAAGTTATTGTGAGATTTGACAAGAAAACAAAATGCCCTCAGCCAGATAAAATAGTACCGCTAGTCCTTACGGTGGTACCAAGATTTGAAGATGGTTTCATTTCCAAAAATGAACAAGCAGTGATAGAAAGAGCAGGAGAGAGGGGAGAGAGAAAATTGATCTTGGATCACTGTAAGGGACATGAAAGCAGAATGGTACCTAGGTTGGAGGAGGATTTAACAAGAGGCCAGAGGACGACAAGTCATAGAGAGGCTAAAGGAGAGCTCAAATCAGGTCAAAAGCAGGTCAAGGAGTGAGCATTCTAAGAGTCGGAGGAATAAGTGTGAGCTTCTACATGGGCATGAACTGGAACTGAGGAAGCTAGAGCGGGAATTAAGCAGGCTCCGAGTGCGCCAGAGCGGTCTCTGCACAGAAGGAGAAAAGCAAGTGCTGGAGGAAGAAAGAGAACTACATAGACTAATACCATAATGTGAACCTCTTATTAGTTATTACATAAAGAAGACCTCTATATATAATAAAGGTATGATCCATGGGTAAAATAATAATGTCTGGGATTAAAATCCTTCTGAACAATATCAATGACTATGAGTAATGGAGTTAAATAACAATTATAACATCTCAAAATAAATCACTTGTTATTTAAATAATGATGATGATTTAACTTACATTGAATAATTAAATAAAGAGTTAGTAATCATGTAAAGTTTAAAATGTTATTTTGCTATATATAAAAAATCAAAATAATTATGTCGATTATCTTGGTTATTTATAAAATATTTTTTGTTTATAAGTGTTCTTTTTCTTTAATTAGGAAAACAGGAAATTTTTTGAAATCATGTTAAAAATTGTTAACCTTGTTACACAAGACAGAATATCAACCACTGCAAAATTAATATTAGATAATTTAATTCATTTTACAAACTATGGAAAATTCCTATAAAAATGTGTACTTCAAACTTTTTTCACAAAAAGACAGTAATTTTCTTACAACCACCCGATATAAAATACTTGGTTGTGAAACTTGTTTCTCACCACAGACATTTATGAATAAGGTAAGAAAATGTAGTCAACCAGCAGTGCTGCAATGACCTGTAAAGCAAAGTTGTGAAAAGTTGTCCAAACCTAACCCTAACTCATGGTGGATGTCATAAACATGCAAGAAATTAATATACCTGAGGGAGGTCTTTTTTCATCATTTCAGCGAACTGGGTGCCATTTTCTCCCTCATTCACATAATCAAGTTCCTCAAAAAAACGAGAAGCCCATTCATCTACTAATCCAACAACATCAATGGAAACCTGGGAAGCATAATAGACAAAAATATTAAAAGATGCCTTTAGGGAAAATTAGTTTGAAGTAAATGGAAAAAATTACCTGCGAAAACCTACGCAAAAACAAACCAAGTTTTCTGATAATAAATAGATCTACCGTTACTGTCTCTAGAACAAAAGGTCTTTGTACTTTAACAGCTACCAACTCACCAGTTCCTTTCAATCGGCCCTTGTAAACTTGCCCAAGGGATGCTACAGATTAAAAACAAAGTTTTTTCTTTAATAATTAATTTTCTTTAAAAAAAAAGTTGCTTGGTAAAATGCTGCTATAATAACAAGATACAAGTGGCACTCTGCAATTGTTAAGATAATATTACCAGCAGCAATTGGTGAAGTAGTAAGCTCTGAATAAACTTCTTGCCAAGGCTGACCGAGCTCTTCTTCAATAAGGGCCATCGCAACATCATCAGGGAATGAAGGGACCTTAGAGTATCAAACAACAAAACTTCCAAATTAACAAGGTGACATGTTTTACTGGTAAACCAAATTTACCTGGTTATCATATTTTCAGATATTGCATATAAACGGATATTCCATTTTAATTTATGATAGTAATAAATGTTTCACCCTTAATTCTGTGACTTCTCACAAGCGCCATAACTATACCTTATCGCAAAGCTTTTGTAGCTCAATCATAGCTGCTGGTGATAATATATCTGGTCTAATACTCAATGCTTGCCCAAGTTTGATATAAGCTGGGCCAAGAGATGTCACAATCTCCCTTAGTTCAATGGCTCTTGCAACTTCATTCTGGATGTACAAAATTTGAAGTATGAGAGACATCAAAAGGATGAAAGAGCTACAATTAAGATTCTGCAAGATTGAGCTTACTTCAAGAGGAATTAGAACACAAAAATAGATACGCGAGATCTACATTTATACTAGAGGTGTGCAAAAATAACCGAAGAACATAGGACCGAACCGAACAGTTCGGGTCTGTTCCAAATAGGCTTGGTTCGGGTCTGGTTCCCATAAAACAAGAACGGCAGTTTTGTTCAATTTTTGTTGTCGCGGGTCAAGTACCCGGAAACTGACCTGAACCGGCCACAGGATAGGGGATCAACGATCAATAATCCCAGATCGGCGATCAGAGAAATTCGTTCGGGAGTAGCGAATGTCGATCGCTAAACCGGAATCGTTGATCCTTCCCCAATCAGAAGAGTCACCATTTTTCATTAATTTAAAAACATGGGTAGAACCGAGAACCAAACAGAGCTGAACGGTACGGATCCAATTCTATACTTTAGGAACATGGATATATGTGTCAATTCTTGGTTTTGGGTGGAACCGAATCAAACTGACCCAAGTTGCACCTCTTATTAAGAAAATCTACTAAGTTTGGACAGCTTTTTATCTTCCAAATACTGTCCCCCCAACTTCAACATAATTACACATTTACTCATCATATTTAATATTTTTTATTAAGACAAACTAATTATAAACAATTATATAATATACAGTTTTTTATACTTAATATTATTTATATAATAACAATTCTCGATATTTAATTTTCTTAATTTGGGATGAAAATAATATATAATAACACATTTATATAATATAATTACTTAATTAAATAAACTAGTGGAATGACATTATTACATGTGGGATACCGAATGACGACAAGAAATACCGCTATTTCCACATGTGTAAGGGACCCTTGCATGTTCCCTAGTTTTTAATATTTTCATCGTTATGAAGTTCTAAAATTAAACTTTGTATCAAAAGTCGAGTTCAAATGTTTCTTGGCAAGACTATTTCATGTCTACCAATGACAATTCAAACATAATGAAGTCAACAAAGTATAAAATTTGTTAAGCATTCAGAAAATGAGATGGAAACAGCAGGATGTATGAAAAGTGGTTTCTTCAAAAAAATATATTAGAAATGAAGCATACATGTAAGCAAGACAGGGTGATGCAAAAGTAATACCTCCTTAATCTTCTTATTTATTAGATCCAGAGTTAAGTTAGAAAGAAAACCACCAGCAACGGATAGTAATTGAATTATCCGAGTAGCAACAGCTCTTGGGCGCTTGCCCCAATATAAGGAAATAATGTCAGGATCATACACTAGAGGTAAGGATTCGCTACTCTCTGCTGCTGTAACCTGCTTAACCAAATGGCAAAATGGATAAACGGTGAAACAACAAAAAATTGTAACACATTAAATGCAGGACAAGTAAGGAAACTGTTAGCACTAAAAAGCAAAACACATCTACAATATATATTTCGCAAAGAACAATAGCAAAATCTTTGAAGGAATTAAAAAAAGGATTGACATTACTAATAAATTTACAAATAACATAGTTGGAGTTACAATGGCATTATTTTTGTCTTTCCAATTCTGAAGATACATGAAAATTGTAAATTAAAATTCTCAATGCTTTTGTAGATTAGGACAGATGTAAAGGTCCCATGTCCCCAAAACCAATCTCTTGGAAATTAAAATTCTCCATGCTTCCATTCATTAGGACAGATGCAGGGTCATATGTAGAGGTGCAAGTTAAGCTGAGTCGACTCAAGAGCTAGATGAACTTGCTGGAAAAAAAACTCGACCCGAGCTCGAATGCGAGTCGGGATTGAGCTCATAGGTCTATGTTCATGAGTTCACGAGTTTATTGTAAAAGTATTTTTAATGCTTAATAAATATATATATATATATATATATATAATATATATAAAATAGAGATCATAAGCAGAAAAGCTTGTGAACAACTCAAGCTCGAGCCCCATATATAAGTCTCGGGCTAGAGCTCAAGCTAGTAAATGTCAAATCGTCGAGCTTGAGCTTGAGAATTTTGTCAAACTCGACTCGTTTGCACCCCTAATCTTATGTCCACAAGGCCAATCTCAAGATTTGTAATTACAAACTCTTTTTGTTCTTTATTTTATGATAGCCAATTTAAATGAGAATGAAACGGATAAGATACTCATGACATACAACATTATACTGAGAAATTACATGAAGAGGGATAAAAGCTAGGTAATGGCCTTTTAGGGGGCTTTTTTGGTGTTGCTACGGAAAAAAGAACACTTGCACACTATGAGTGAGTCCTATAAATTCCACGGTCTGCCTTGGCTTAGAATTAAGGACAACTGGACAAGGGTATTTATAGTTCTATATATTTAGAGAAGATTGGGCAGCGCCGAGAAGCATGCACAAACTTGAGAAAGAAACTACAACAAACAACCACACTCAAGACTTTATCCCACTATAATGGGGTCGGCTATATGGATCCTTTGTCGCCATTGTGTCCTATCTTTTGTCATAATCTCACTAATGCCTAAATACATCATGTTTTTCCTTATAGTTTCATTTCAAGTTTTTATTGGTCTACCCCTCCCTCATTTAACATGTCTAGTGACTAGACTCTCACAACGCCTAACAGATGCCTCTAATGATCTCCTTTGTACGTGTCCAAGCCATCAATGGTCTTTCTCAATGACGATTTTCTAGAAACTGTCTACATGCACCAACATCCCGGGTTTGAGACTGCGGGGGAGTCTCTTGTCTGTCATCTCAAGAAATCTATTTAAGATCTCCAACAGCTTCCTCATGCTTAGTTTGACAAATTTAGTAAGGTCGGATTTATTTGAAACTCGACTGACTTATCTCTTTTTACTCGTCATCGATCGACAGACATAGTGATTTTGTTAGTTTATGTAGATGATATTCTGATTACAGGTGATGACTCCAAAGAAATACAAATGATAAAGCAACATTTGAACTCAGTCTTTCAAAAAAGACTTGGGAAATCTTCGGTACTTCATTGGCATTGAGGTAGCAAGACATCATGATGGTCTTGTCCTATCTCAACGAAAAAACTGTCTTGACCTCTTTCGGCACACTGGTTATTCTGGATGCAAGCCTATTGATACTCTTACGGACGTCAAACATAATCTTTGTGCACATAAATCTGACTCCGGACGTCTTCTTACTAACCCAGAGTATTATCGTCGACTTGTAAGAAAGCTGATTTATCTTACAGTTACAAGACCTGATATCTCATTTGTTGCTGGAGTTGTCAGTCGAGCGCATCCTTAGATATTTAAAGATCGCTCCTGGACAAGATCATGTATACAAACTGTCTACCTCTCAATCTCTGATCGTCTGACTATGATGGCTCTCTAGATGGTCGACGTTCCACAAGTGGTTTTTGTACTTACTTTGGAGGACACCATATTACTTGGTGTAGCAAAAAGCATTCTGTTGTTGCTCGCTCATCTGCTGAATCCAAGTATCATGCAATGATTGTTGTGTGTCTGAGCTTACTTGGCTAGAAAGTCTCCTTGATGATTTAGAAGTCAAACTTTTCTCACCAACAACTCTATTTTGTGATTGTCAAGTTGTTATACACATTGCCAAAAATCATGTATTTTATGAGTGAACCAAACACATTGAACTTGATTGTCACTTTATTCGGGAGAAGGTTCAACTAAAGAAGTTGAAATTAAAACATGTTTTTGGTATCGAGCAAGTTGCTGACATTCTCACCAAGGCGGCAAGGCCTTACCACAATCATTATACTATCAATTTTTGTCCAAGCTGGGTGTCTACGATCTGTATGCTCCAGCTTGTGGGGGAGTGTTGAAGAAAATATGTAAAGGCCCATTTAGTTATTTAGTTTAGTCCCATAATATAGAATGGGGATCCTCTCCTCCTATCTTATACATTTATGTACAAATACATGTATTAATACATGAGGAAAATTAAGAAAGTAATAAAATTTTCTCCATTTCTCTCACCTTCATGTTTTTCTACACTTGTGTATGGCTCAACTCTTTGTTTTATGTCTCGACCCGTCTCGACAAAAGTCAGAGTGCGCTTCGGACGAGTCGTGATGCCACAGGCATAGGCGGAAAGAAAGTCATGTCTGCTAAGCCAGATGCAGAGATACCGGTTATATGTTAAAAATAATTACTTTTAAATAAAAACAGTTTGATTTTTTTATGCAGAAACTTTTATAGTTTAAAACAGTGAGAATTTTAAATACATATGTATTTTGTAAAAATCATATTTTACAGAGCACTGTTACAGATTTCAAACAATTATGATTCAAAAGAGGATTCACATGCATTAATATCAAATTATAGTACATAAAGTATTTAAATAGCCTAACAGTTGTCAATGATACCAGAGAAAATGTCTGATTGCAATTATTACATAAAAGAAATATTTGATAGTGAATGAAATATAAACATAGAACCTGGAACTTTAAGCAGATCGTGCTCGAGAACCTGACGACGTTGTCACGAACGTTAAGGTAATTACAAAACAGAAATGAAAATCCTCGGAACAATGAAATAAACAGGTGAGCAAAGTAAAAGTAAAGTATGAGCATGAGAAACAGAAACCTACACGTATCAATTTTCATGAATCAGAACTACGAAATCAGACAGGTAGAATAGTCAAACAGAAATAACTGAATTAAACATATTCTGGAGCATAACATATAATAGAACAAGTAATATCATAAGCTGCAATCAATAAAGTGTGTAGGTGTTTTGAGTGGGTGCGCATGATTCACACTCAGTCTGGATACATGTCTTATTAGAAAAACTACTTGTTTGTCGTGACCCTCGTCACGGCCCAGACCCGGCTCAAGGAGGCTTAGTAGGTCTCAACTGGCACCATGAAGGCTGCAACCTAAGTGACTCCAACACGTTTCAATGTTTGTTTACGATATTATGAGTTACATGATTCACACTTTAGGAGATTCTTAACTTATCAAGACAAGTTACAAATTTAGTGATTTAGATGTGCAAGAGTAGAGTTACAAACACGATAAGGGAGAAATGGAGTTATAGAATAATATTCGCTCAAGTCTTAAAATCAAACAGACCTAAGAAATAGAATTTGATGACAGAGAAAACTAGATCGAGATTTTTGCCTCTTGCGGGTTCGAAAGGTTAAGGTCATAATAACAAGAAAATTTATCGAGTATATTGTAGAGATAAGATGGCATGTATTGGGTCAGAGATATCAAGCACTCACCTGGGGTAAAACATCCCTCGACACAGGTATTTTCCAAATAAAAAATGTGTGTTACGAGCATGATATATCAAAACACCAATCACATACTTGCTAACCAGAATTCATTACAATTATTATCATGACACTTATTGTTCGTGATCAATATTATATTATTCTTCTCATTATTTATCAAATGAGATCAAACCATTCACCCTAGTAAATATCCAAATAAAATCATTCATCTAAGCGTATATCAATGTAAGACTCGCTCATGATCACAAATTCATGTAATTCCAAATATATTACACCCTAAATTATTAACTTATCAGACTGGTGTTTAAGATTTAAACTTATTGACAAATCACACATTCCAGGATGAAATCATTGAATCGTAAGAACAGACAAAATAATTAGAATACAAATTCATTTAACAAATCAATATATATACAGAAATGCAGTCATGAATCGAAGAATGGAGGCATTAATTTAAATTTAATGTTTGCAAGAGAAAGAGAGATCTCTACTTTCCTTAAAGAAGCTGAAGCTGACGGAGACGATCAACTGGCGCGAGCAAAGTTAACAATCTTATTTCGAACTTGTTCAAGGACAAACAAGAATGATGTTGATATAAAAGAATCCAAACGCTAGCGCAAGCAATATATTATCGCAAGACTCAAACAAGAGAGAGGTTAAGAAATTTACTTTTGTCAAATGTGAGGGGAGAAGAGACACCATGCGGAGATTAAGACTTGGCGACGCTTAGGCTTGTGGAAACCCTAATTCGGAGAGGACTTCACATGATTCTCACCAACTGAGTTGAGGAGCGACGTCGGAAAACATGAACATATCACAGTCAGACGACGCAAGGGGGCAAAAATCTGAATTGCAACGTATACAAAATTTGGAGACAAACTTCCAAGAAAAGTTCATGGAAATCTGAATAGAGAAGGAGGGGGGATATTACCCACGGAAGTCAAATCCGAGCCCAAATTTTGAGTAGATGAGGGTTCGAGCAAAACCCTAGGCGTAAACGGAGCCCAAGGAAGCGAGGAAGTTGATGTTGGCCCCTTAGGAGGAGAAGAAGGGTCGCTGCCCTTGTTAATCGAAGAAGAGGAGGCGTTGCCGGCCCTAGCAAAGAAAGAGCTGAAGCAGTCGGGCATGGCAGGAGGAAGAGACGCCGACCACGGGAGGAGGAGAAGGCGGCGGCCTGAGACGGAGGAGGATCTAGAGGAGTTGTCGGCGCCCGGAGCAGGAGACGGGATCAGCGCCGGGAGACGGGGCTTGCGGGAGTAGCGGAAGCAGGCGGCGGGTTGGCGCTGGAGTCGGGATCGGGAAACGGGAGCCGTGCGGGTTCGACTTGCGGGGATAATAAGGATCGGGAGAGGGCTGGTCGGTTTAGGATTAGAGGAGAAAAACCTAAGGCCCTAATTACACAATTGTCATTCAAATGTATTATTTGTTTTGTTCTATTTTTTTATACAGGTTGTTACATTCTCCCCTACTTAGGAAGTTTCGTCCCGAAACTTTCTGAGAATTCTCTGAATGTAGGCTTTTATGGCGAAGATTCAGATGTCATTCATTACAACAAGGTTTGGAGACTGAGACATGGAAACTAACTATGAATGTACTGAAATAGAAAAAAGAACAATCGCAAAGACTTACTATGATCAAGAGAAAAATTACAGATACTTGCAACGCAAGTCAGATTCAAATTCACAGGAGAACTATTTAGACTTAGCGGGTTCGGCCAGATACAAAAGATTACCTTCAGGGAGCACAGGAATTGGTTTAATTAGCTCAAAATTGAAAGGTAAGACTCGAGAATTTGAGAGCGAGAAAATCCTTACACAAAACGAAGATAGAACATCGAAGAGGAAAAAAATTTGAATGATGATTGAGTGATGACCGAAGCAAGTCACTTTGGGGATGGAAGAGCACAAACAATACTGAAGTATTTCAGCAGAACCATTTACAAGAAAACTCTCATTTCTTGCTGACACCTAGAAGTTAACTAGAAAGGGATACAAGATGACCAGGTAAGATTAACATGCACGCGAAACAGAAATGATTAATTACAAATATTGGGGACTTGAAATTAGAGATTCTAACACATTTCCTACTTTCAGGTACATAAATTATGTAATAATTGCAACATTTTCATTGGACAGCTCTAGGTAATAATCATGCAAGTGCAACCATGAGATCTTGTGCGATGTCAAGCAATTAGTAAATCTATATGTGTACAATCATTATTGTTGTTTTTAGCTTCACACTTGTGCAATGATTTATGATATGAATGCAAATGAATGGATATACATGTCATGTTAAGCACTCATATCACTTAACATGTCATGCATATTAAGACTCTAATGCTAACGCACTTGAAAATATTAAACCGCACATACAATTTAATATTCGTAAGCGGTGTATATCCTAGTGGAAATTCATATAAACAAAAATGTTCAATTTGTCCATACTCCCTTCGTGTGCATACTACTGATGTTTATGAGTGAGTGTGTGCGTGTTTCAGCCGCGAACAGATAATGACAAGTGAGTGAAGAAATAATGCATGTATATTTATTTTTTATAATAAAGTTCAAAATATTTGATAATTACAAAATACTTTATCTTTTGAACTAACCTCTTTCTGATACCAACCGTCACGACCCGTCTCGACAAAAGTCAAAGTGCGCTTCGGGCGGGTCGTGATGCCACAGGCATGGGCGGAAAGAAAGTCATGCCTACTAAGGCGGATGCAGAGATACTGGTTATAGGTTAAAAATAATTCCTTTAAATAAAAACAGTTTGATTTTTTATGCGGAAGCTTTTAGAGTTTAAAACAATGAGAATTTTAAATGCACATGTATTTTGTAAAAATCATGTTTTACAGTGCACTACTACAGATTTCATGCAATTATGATTCAAAAGAAAATGCACATGCAATAATATCAAATTCTACTACATAAAATATTTAAATAGTCTAGCAGTTGTCTATGATACCAGAGAAAATATCTGATTGCAATTATTACATAAAAAAAATATTTGACAGTAAATGAAATGTAAGCATAGAACCTGTAACTTTAAGCAGATCCGGCTCGAGAATCTGACGGCAATGTCATGAACGCTAAGGCAATTCCAAAACAGAAATGAAAAGTCTCAGAACATTGAAATAAACAGGTGAACAAAGTAAAAGTAAAGTATGAGCATGAGAAACAGAAACCTACACGTACCAGTTTTCATGAATCAGAGCTACTAAATCAGACAGGTAAAATAGTCAAACAGAAATAACTGAATTAAGCTTATTCTGGAGCATAACATAAAATAAAACAAGTAATATCATAAGATGCAATCAATGAAGTGTGTAGGTGTTTTGATTGGGTGCGTATGGATCACACTCAGTCTGGATACAAGTCTTATTAAAAAAACTTCTTGCTTGTCGTGACCCTCGTCATGGCCCAGACCCGGCTCAAGGAGGCTTAGTGGGTCCCAACTGGTACTGTGAAGGCTGCAACCCAAGTGACTCCAACACATTTCAATGTTTGCTTATGATATTATGAGTTACTTGATTCACACTTTAGGAGATTTCTAACCTATCAAGACAAGTTACAAATTTAGCAATTCAGATGTCCAAGAGTAGAATTACGAACACGACAAGGGAGAAATCCAGTTATAGAACAATATTCACTCAAGTCTTAGAATCAAACAGACTTAAGAAACAGAATTCGATAACACAGGAAAAACTAGATTGAGAGTTTTGAGTCTCGCGGGTTCGAGAGATTAAAGTCATAATAACAAGAAGATTTATCAAGTATATTGTAGAGGTAAGATGGCATGTATCGGGTCGGAGATATCAAATACTCACCTAGAGTAAAACATCCTTTGACACAGGTATTTTCCAAGTAAAAATGTGTGTTACGAGCATGATATATCAAAACATCAATCACATACTTGCTAACCAGAATTCGTTACAATTATTATCATGACACTTGTTGTTTGTGCTCAATATTCTATCATTCTTCTCATTATTCATCAAATGAGATCAAACCATTCACCCTAGTAAATATCCAAATAAAATCATTCATCTAAGTGTATATCAATGTAAGACTCGCTCATGATCACAAATTCATGTATTCCAAATATATTACACCATAAATTATTAATTTATTAGACTGTGTATTCAAGATTTAAACTTATTGACAAACTACACATTCCAGGGTGAAATCATAGAATCGTAAGAACAGACAAAATAATTAGTATACAAATCCATTTAACATATCAATATATACAAAAATGCAGTCATGAATCAGAGAACGGAGGCATTAATTTAAATTCGATGCTTGCAAGAGAGAGAGAGAGATCTCTACTTTCCTTAGAGAAGTTGAAGCTGACGGAGGCGATCAACTGGCGTGAGCAAAGTTAATAATCTTATTTTGAACCTGTTCAAGGGCGAGCAAGAATGATGTTGACATAAAGTAATCCAAACGCTAGCGCTGGCAATATATTATCGCAAGACTCAAACAAGAGAGGGGTTAAGAAATTTACCTCCCTCAAATGTGAGGGGAGAAGAGACACCACGCGGAGATGAAGACTTGGCGATGCTTAGTCTTGGGGAAACCCTAATTCGGAGAGCACTTCACATGATTCCCACCAACAGAATTGAGGAGCGGCGCCGGAAAACACGAACATATCACATTTAGACGATCGCAAGGGGGCAAAAATCTGTATTGCAACGTATACAAAATTTGGAGACAAACTTCCAAGAAAAGTTCATGGAAATCTGAATAGAGAAGGAGAGGAGGGGGAATATTACCCATGAAAGTCAAATCGGAGCCCAAATTTTCAGTAGAGGAGGGTTCGAGCAAAACCCTAGGTGTAAACGAGCCCAAGGAAGCGAGGAAGTTGATGTCGGCCCCTTAGGAGGAGAAGAAGGGTCGCTGCCCTTGCTAATCGAAGAAGAGGAAGCGTTGTCGGCCCTAGCAAAGAAAGAGCCGAAGAAGTCAGCCATGGCAGGAAGAAGAGACGCCGACCACTGGAGGAGGACAAGGCGACGACCTGAGATGGAGGAGAATCCAGAGTAGTCGGCACCTGGAACAGGAGACTGGATCGGCGCCGGGAGACGGGGCTTGCGGGAATAGCGGAAGCAGGCGGCAAGTTGGCGCTGGAGTCGGGATAGGGAAACGGGAGCCGTGCGGGTTCGACTTGCGGGGATAATAAGGATCGGGAGAGGGCTGGCCGGTTTAGGTTTAGAGGAGAAAACCTGAGGCCCTAATTACACAATTGCCATTCAAATGTATTATTAGTTTTGTTCTATTTTTTTATACGGGTTGTTACATTCTCCCCTACTTAGTAAGTTTCATCCCGAAACTTTCTGAGAATTCTCTGAATGAAGGCTTTTATGGCGAAGATTCAGATGTCATTCATTACAACAAGGCTTGCAAACTGAGACATGAAAACTAACTATGAATGTACTGAAATAGAAAAAAAGAACAATCGCAGAGCATTACTATGATCAAGAGAAAAGTTACAGATACTTGCAACGCAGGTCAGATTCAAGTTCACAGGAGAACTATTTAGACTTAGCGGGTTCGGCTAGATACAAAAGATTAGCTTCAGGGAGCACAAGAATTGCTTCAATTAGCTCAAAATTAAAAGGTAAGACTCGAGAATTTGAGAGCTAGAAAATCCTTGCACGAAGCGAAGATAGAACATCGAAAAGGAAAAAGAAGCTGAATGATGATTGAGTGATGACAGAAGCAAGTCACTCTGGGGATGGAAGAGCACAAACAATACTGAAGTAATTCAGCAGAACCATTTACAAGAAAACTCACATTTCTTGCTGACACCTACAAGCTAACTAGAAAAGGATACAAGATGACCAGATAAGATTGACAGACACGCGAAACATGAAGGATTAATTACAAATATCGAGGACTTGAAATTAGAAATTTTAACACATTTGCTACTGTCATGTACATAAATTATGTAATAATTATAGTATTTTCATTGGACAACTCTATATAATAATCATGCAAGTGCAACCATGAGATCTTGTGTGATGTCAAGCAATTAGTAAATCTATGTGTATACAATCATTATTGTTGTTCTTGGTTTCACACTTGTGCAATGATTTATGATATGAATGCAAATGAATGGATATACATGTCATGTTAAGCGCTCATATCACTTAACATGTCATGCATATTAAGACTCTAATGTCAACGCACTTGAAAATATTAAACCGCTCATACAATTTAATATTCGCAAGCGGTGTATATTGTAGTGGAAATTCATATGCACAAAAATGTTCAGTTTGTCCATACTCCCTTAACATTCGTGTGCATACTACTCATGCTTATGAGTGAGTGTGTGCGTGTTTCAGCCGCGAACAGATAATGACAATTGAGTGAAGAAATGATGCATATATATTTTTTTGGTTTTATAATAAAGTTCAAAATATTTAATAATTACAAAATAATTTATCTTTTGAACTAACCTCCCTCTGATACCAACTGTCACGACCAGTCCCGACAAAAGTCAAAGTGTGCTTCGTGCGGGTCGTGATGCCACGGGCATGGGCGGAAAGAAAGTCATGCTCACTAAGGCGGATGCAGAGATACTGGTTGTATGTTAAAAATAATTATTTTAAAATAAAAACATTTTGATTTTTTATGTGGAAGCTTTTAGAGTTTAAAACAGTGAGAATTTAAAATGCAAATGTATTTTGTAAAAATCATGTTTTACATGGCACTACTACAGATTTCATGCAATTATGATTCAAAAAAGAATGTACATGCATTAATATCAAATTCAAGTATATAAAGTATTTAAATAGTTTATCAGTTGTCCATGATACTAGAGAAAATGTTTGATTACAATTATTACATAAAAGAAATATTTGACAGTGAATGAAATGTAAACATAGAACCTGGAACTTTAAGCAGATCAAACTCGAGAACCTGACGGCGTTGTCACGAACGCTAAGATAATTCCAAAACAGAAATGAAAAGTCTCATAATATTGAAATAAATAGGTGAGCAAAGTAAAAGTAAAGTATGAGCATGAGAAATAGAAACCTACACGTACCAGTTTTCATGAATCAGACCTACCAAATCAGACAGGTAGAATAGTCAAACAGAAATAACTGAATTAAGCTTATTCTGGAGCATAACATATAATAGAACAAGTAATATCATAAGCTGCAATCAATGAAGTGTGTATGTGTTTTGATGGGTGCGCATGGTTCACACTCAGTCCGGATACAAGTCTTATTAGAAAAACTTTCAGTTTGTCGTGACCCTCGTCACGGCTCAGACTCGGCTCAAGGAGGCTTAGTGGGTCGCAACTGGCACCGTGAAGGTTGCAACCCAAGTGACTCCAATACGTTTCAATGTTTGTTTATGACATTATAAGTTACATGATTTACACTTTAGGAGATTCCTAATATATCAAGACAAGTTACAAATTTAGCGATTCAGATGTACAAGAGTAAAGTTACAAACACAACAAGGGAGAAATCGGGTTATAGAACAATATTCGCTCAAGTATTAGAATCAAACAGACCTAAGAAACAGAATTCGATGACACGAGGAAAACTAGATCGAGAGTTTTGAGCCCTCGCGAATTCGAGAGGTTAAGATCATAATAACAAGAAGATTTATCAAGTATATTGTAGAGGTATGATGACATGTATCGGGTCAGAGATATTAAGTACTCACCTAGGATAAAACATTCTTTAACACATATATTTTCCAAGTAACAAATGTGTGTTACGAGCATGATATATCAAAACACCAATCACATACTTGTTAACCAGAATTCGTTACAATTATTATCATGACACTTGTTGTTCGTGTTCAATATTCTATCATTCTTATTATTCATCAAATGAGATCAAACCATTCACCCGAGTAAATATTCAAATAAAATTATTCATCTAAGTGTATATCAATGTAAGGCTCGCTCATTATCACAAATTCATGTAATTCCAAATATATTATACCATAAATTATTAACTTATCAGACTGTGTATTCAAGATTTAAACTTATTGACAAATCACACATTCTATGGTGAAATCATAGAATCATAAGAACAGACAAAACAATTAGGATACAAATCCATTTAACAGATCAATATATACAGAAATGCATTAATGAATCAGAGAATGGAGGCATTAATTTAAATTTGATGCTTGCAAGAGAGAGAGTGATCTCTACTTTCCTTAAAGAAGCTGAAGCTGACGGAGGTGGTCAACTGGCGCTAGCAAAGTTAACAATCTTATTTTGAACCTGTTCAAGAGCAAACAAGAATGATGTTGACATAAAAGAATCCAAACGCTAGCGCAGACAATATATTATCGCAAGACGCAAACAAGAGAGGGGTTAAGAAATTTACCTCCCTCAAATGTGAGGAGAGAAGAGACACCACGCGGAGATGAAGACTTGACGACGCTTAGACTCGGGGAAACCCTAATTCGGAGAGGACTTCACATGATTCCCACCAACAGAATTGAGGAGCGGAACCGGAAAACGCGAACATATCACAGTTAGACGATCGCAAGGGGACAAAAATCTGAATTGCAACGTATACAAAATTTGGAGACAAAAACTTCCAAGAAAAGTTCATGGAAATCTAAATAGAGAAGGAGAGGAGGGGGAATATTACCCACGGAAGTCAAATCCGAGCCCAAAATTTTAGTAGAGGAGGGTTCGAGCAAAACCCTAGGCGTAAACGGAGCCCAAGGAAGCGAGGAAACTGATGTCGGCTCCTTAGGAGGAGAAGAAGGGTCGCTGCCCATGCTAATCGAAGAAGAGGAGGCGTTGCCGGCCCTAGCAAAGAAAGAGCTGAAGCAGTCAGCCATGGCGGGAGGAAGAGACGCCGACCACGGGAGGAGGAGAAGGCGGCGGCCTGAGACGGAGGAGGATCTAGAGGAGTTGTCGGCGCTCGGAGCAGGAGACGGGATCAGCGCCGGGAGACGGGGCTTGCGGGAGTAGCGGAAGCAGGCGGCGGGTTGGCGCTGGAGTCGGGATCGGGAAACGGGAGCCGTGCGGGTTCGACTTGCGGGGATAATAAGGATCGGGAGAGGGCTGGTCGGTTTAGGATTAGAGGAGAAAAACCTAAGGCCCTAATTACACAATTGTCATTCAAATGTATTATTTGTTTTGTTCTATTTTTTTATACAGGTTGTTACATTCTCCCCTACTTAGGAAGTTTCGTCCCGAAACTTTCTGAGAATTCTCTGAATGTAGGCTTTTATGGCGAAGATTCAGATGTCATTCATTACAACAAGGTTTGGAGACTGAGACATGGAAACTAACTATGAATGTACTGAAATAGAAAAAAGAACAATCGCAAAGACTTACTATGATCAAGAGAAAAATTACAGATACTTGCAACGCAAGTCAGATTCAAATTCACAGGAGAACTATTTAGACTTAGCGGGTTCGGCCAGATACAAAAGATTACCTTCAGGGAGCACAGGAATTGGTTTAATTAGCTCAAAATTGAAAGGTAAGACTCGAGAATTTGAGAGCGAGAAAATCCTTACACAAAACGAAGATAGAACATCGAAGAGGAAAAAAATTTGAATGATGATTGAGTGATGACCGAAGCAAGTCACTTTGGGGATGGAAGAGCACAAACAATACTGAAGTATTTCAGCAGAACCATTTACAAGAAAACTCTCATTTCTTGCTGACACCTAGAAGTTAACTAGAAAGGGATACAAGATGACCAGGTAAGATTAACATGCACGCGAAACAGAAATGATTAATTACAAATATTGGGGACTTGAAATTAGAGATTCTAACACATTTCCTACTTTCAGGTACATAAATTATGTAATAATTGCAACATTTTCATTGGACAGCTCTAGGTAATAATCATGCAAGTGCAACCATGAGATCTTGTGCGATGTCAAGCAATTAGTAAATCTATATGTGTACAATCATTATTGTTGTTTTTAGCTTCACACTTGTGCAATGATTTATGATATGAATGCAAATGAATGGATATACATGTCATGTTAAGCACTCATATCACTTAACATGTCATGCATATTAAGACTCTAATGCTAACGCACTTGAAAATATTAAACCGCACATACAATTTAATATTCGTAAGCGGTGTATATCCTAGTGGAAATTCATATAAACAAAAATGTTCAATTTGTCCATACTCCCTTCGTGTGCATACTACTGATGTTTATGAGTGAGTGTGTGCGTGTTTCAGCCGCGAACAGATAATGACAAGTGAGTGAAGAAATAATGCATGTATATTTATTTTTTATAATAAAGTTCAAAATATTTGATAATTACAAAATACTTTATCTTTTGAACTAACCTCTTTCTGATACCAACCGTCACGACCCGTCTCGACAAAAGTCAAAGTGCGCTTCGGGCGGGTCGTGATGCCACAGGCATGGGCGGAAAGAAAGTCATGCCTACTAAGGCGGATGCAGAGATACTGGTTATAGGTTAAAAATAATTCCTTTAAATAAAAACAGTTTGATTTTTTATGCGGAAGCTTTTAGAGTTTAAAACAATGAGAATTTTAAATGCACATGTATTTTGTAAAAATCATATTTTTCAGGGCACTACTACAGATTTCATGCAATTATGATTCAAAAGAAGATGCACATGCAATAATATCAAATTCTACTACATAAAATATTTAAATAGTCTAGCAGTTGTCTATGATACCAACGAAAATGTCTGATTGCAATTATTACATAAAAAAAATATTTGACAGTAAATGAAATGTAAGCATAGAACCTGTAACTTTAAGCAGATCCGGCTCGAGAATCTGACGGCAATGTCATGAACGCTAAGGCAATTCCAAAACAGAAATGAAAAGTCTCAGAACATTGAAATAAACAGGTGAACAAAGTAAAAGTAAAGTATGAGCATGAGAAACAGAAACCTACACATACCAGTTTTCATGAATCAGAGCTACTAAATCAGACAGGTAAAATAGTCAAACAGAAATAACTGAATTAAGCTTATTCTGGAGCATAACATAAAATAAAACAAGTAATATCATAAGATGCAATCAATGAAGTGTGTAGGTGTTTTGATTGGGTGCGTATGGATCACACTCAGTCTGGATACAAGTCTTATTAGAAAAACTTCTTGCTTGTCGTGACCCTCGTCATGGCCCAGACCCGGCTCAAGGAGGCTTAGTGGGTCCCAACTGGCACTGTGAAGGCTGCAACCCAAGTGACTCCAACACATTTCAATGTTTGTTTATGATATTATGAGTTACTTGATTCACACTTTAGGAGATTTCTAACCTATCAAGACAAGTTACAAATTTAGCAATTCAGATGTCCAAGAGTAGAATTACGAACACGACAAGGGAGAAATCCAGTTATAGAACAATATTCACTCAAGTCTTAGAATCAAACAGACTTAAGAAACAGAATTCGATAACACAGGAAAAACTAGATTGAGAGTTTTGAGTCTCGCGGGTTCGAGAGGTTAAAGTCATAATAACAAGAAGATTTATCAAGTATATTGTAGAGGTAAGATGGCATGTATCGGGTCGGAGATATCAAATACTCACCTAGAGTAAAACATCCTTTGACACAGGTATTTTCCAAGTAAAAATGTGTGTTACGAGCATGATATATCAAAACATCAATCACATACTTGCTAACCAGAATTCGTTACAATTATTATCATGACACTTGTTGTTTGTGCTCAATATTCTATCATTCTTCTCATTATTCATCAAATGAGATCAAACCATTCACCCAAGTAAATATCCAAATAAAATCATTCATCTAAGTGTATATCAATGTAAGACTCGCTCATGATCACAAATTCATGTATTCCAAATATATTACACCATAAATTATTAATTTATTAGACTGTGTATTCAAGATTTAAACTTATTGACAAACTACACATTCCAGGGTGAAATCATAGAATCGTAAGAACAGACAAAATAATTAGTATACAAATCCATTTAACATATCAATATATACAAAAATGCAGTCATGAATCAGAGAACGGAGGCATTAATTTAAATTCGATGCTTGCAAGAGAGAGAGAGATCTCTACTTTCCTTAGAGAAGTTGAAGCTGACGGAGGCGATCAACTGGCGCGAGCAAAGTTAATAATCTTATTTTGAACCTGTTCAAGGGCGAGCAAGAATGATGTTGACATAAAGTAATCCAAACGCTAGCGCTGGCAATATATTATCGCAAGACTCAAACAAGAGAGGGGTTAAGAAATTTACCTCCCTCAAATGTGAGGGGAGAAGAGACACCACGCGGAGATGAAGACTTGGCGATGCTTAGTCTTGGGGAAACCCTAATTCGGAGAGCACTTCACATGATTCCCACCAACAGAATTGAGGAGCGGCGCCGGAAAACACGAACATATCACATTTAGACGATTGCAAGGGGGCAAAAATCTGTATTGCAACGTATACAAAATTTGGAGACAAACTTCCAAGAAAAGTTCATGGAAATCTGAATAGAGAAGGAGAGGAGGGGGAATATTACCCATGAAAGTCAAATCCGAGCCCAAATTTTCAGTAGAGGAGGGTTCGAGCAAAACCCTAGGTGTAAACGAGCCCAAGGAAGCGAGGAAGTTGATGTCGGCCCCTTAGGAGGAGAAGAAGGGTCGCTGCCCTTGCTAATCGAAGAAGAGGAAGCGTTGTCGGCCCTAGCAAAGAAAGAGCCGAAGAAGTCAGCCATGGCAGGAAGAAGAGACGCCGACCACTGGAGGAGGACAAGGCGACGACCTGAGATGGAGGAGAATCCAGAGTAGTCGGCACCTGGAACAGGAGATTGGATCGGCGCCGGGAGACGGGGCTTGCGGGAATAGCGGAAGCAGGCGGCGGGTTGGCGCTGGAGTCGGGATAGGGAAACGGGAGCCGTGCGGGTTCGACTTGCGGGGATAATAAGGATCGGGAGAGGGCTGGCCGGTTTAGGTTTAGAGGAGAAAAACCTGAGGCCCTAATTACACAATTGTCATTCAAATGTATTATTAGTTTTGTTCTATTTTTTTATACGGGTTGTTACATTCTCCCCTACTTAGGAAGTTTCATCCCGAAACTTTCTGAGAATTCTCTGAATGGAGGCTTTTATGGCGAAGATTCAGATGTCATTCATTACAACAAGGCTTGCAAACTAAGACATGAAAACTAACTATGAATGTACTGAAATAGAAAAAAGAACAATCGCAGAGCATTACTATGATCAAGAGAAAAGTTACAGATACTTTCAACGCAGGTCAGATTCAAGTTCACAGGAGAACTATTAAGACTTAGTGGGTTCGGCTAGATACAAAAGATTAGCTTCAGGGAGCACAGGAATTGCTTCAATTAGCTCAAAATTGAAAGGTAATACTCGAGAATTTGAGAGCTAGAAAATCCTTGCACGAAGCGAAGATAGAACATCGAAAAGGAAAAAGAAGCTGAATGATGATTGAGTGATGACAGAAGCAAGTCACTCTGGGGATGGAAGAGCACAAACAATACTGAAGTAATTCAGCAGAACCATTTACAAGAAAACTCACATTTCTTGCTGACACCTACAAGCTAACTAGAAAAGGATACAAGATGACCAGATAAGATTGACAGATACGCGAAACATGAAGGATTAATTACAAATATCGGGGACTTGAAATTAGAAATTTTAACCATTTCCTACTGTCATGTGCATAAATCATGTAATAATTATAGTATTTTCATTGGACAACTCTATATAATAATCATGCAAGTGCAACCATGAGATCTTGTGTGATGTCAAGCAATTAGTAAATCTATGTGTATACAATTATTATTGTTGTTCTTGGTTTCACACTTGTGCAATGATTTATGATATGAATGCAAATGAATGGATATACATGTCATGTTAAGCGCTCATATCACTTAACATGTCATGCATATTAATACTCTAATGCCAACGCACTTGAAAATATTAAACCGCTCATACAATTTAATATTCGCAAGCGGTGTATATTGTAGTGGAAATTCATATGCACAAAAATGTTCAGTTTGTCCATACTCCCTTAACATTCGTGTGCATACTACTCATGCTTATGAGTGAGTGTGTGCGTGTTTCAGCCGCGAACAGATAATGACAATTGAGTGAAGAAATGATGCATGTATATTTTTTTGGTTTTATAATAAATTTGATAATTACAAAATACTTTATCTTTTGAACTAACCTCCCTCTGATACCAACTGTCACGACCGTCCCGACAAAAGTCAAAGTGTGCTTCGGGCGGGTCGTGATGCCACGGGCATGGGCGGAAAGAAAGTCATGCTCACTAAGGCGGATGCAGAGATACTGGTTGTATGTTAAAAATAATTATTTTAAAATAAAAACATTTTGATTTTTTATGTGGAAGCTTTTAGAGTTTAAAACAGTGAGAATTTAAAATGCAAATGTATTTTGTAAAAATTATGTTTTACATGGCACTACTACAGATTTCATGCAATTATGATTCAAAAAAGAATGTACATGCATTAATATCAAATTCAAGTATATAAAGTATTTAAATAGTTTATCAGTTGTCCATGATACTAGAGAAAATGTTTGATTGCAATTATTACATAAAAGAAATATTTGACAGTGAATGAAATGTAAACATAGAACCTGAAACTTTAAGCAGATCAGACTCGAGAACCTGACGGCGTTGTCACGAACGCTAAGGTAATTCAAAAATAAAATGAAAAGCCTCATAATATTGAAATAAACAGGTGAGCAAAGTAAAAGTAAAGTATGAGCATGAGAAATAGAAACCTACACGTACCAGTTTTTATGAATCAGACTTACCAAATCAGACAGGTAGAATAGTCAAACAGAAATAACTGAATTAAGCTTATTCTGGAGCATAACATATAATAGAACAAGTAATATCATAAACGCAATCAATGAAGTGTGTATATGTTTTGAGTGGGTGCGCATGGTTCACACTCAGTCCGGATACAAGTCTTATTAGAAAAACTTCCAGTTTGTCGTGACCCTCGTCACGGCTCAGACTCGGCTCAAGGAGGCTTAGTGGGTCGCAACTGGCACCGTGAAGGTTGCAACCCAAGTGACTCCAATACGTTTCAATGTTTGTTTATGACATTATAAGTTACATGATTTACACTTTAGGAGATTCCTAATATATCAAGACAAGTTACAAATTTAGCGATTCAGATGTACAAGAGTAAAGTTACAAACACGACAAGGGAGAAATCGGATTATAGAACAATATTCGCTCAAGTATTAGAATCAAACAGACCTAAGAAACAGAATTCAATGACACGAGGAAAACTAGATCGAGAGTTTTGAGCCCTCGCGAATTCGAGAGGTTAAGATCATAATAACAAGAAGATTTATCGAGTATATTGTAGAGGTATGATGACATGTATCAGGTCAGAGATATTAAGTACTCACCTAGGATAAAACATCCTTTAACACATATATTTTCCAAGTAACAAATGTGTGTTACGAGCATGATATATCAAAACACCAATCACATACTTGTTAACCAGAATTCGTTACAATTATTATCATGACACTTGTTGTTCGTGTTCAATATTCTATCATTCTTATTATTCATCAAATGAGATCAAACCATTCACCCGAGTAAATATCCAAATAAAATTATTCATCTAAGTGTATATCAATGTAAGGCTCGCTCATTATCACAAATTCATGTAATTCCAAATATATTATACCATAAATTATTAACTTATCAGACTGTGTATTCAAGATTTAAACTTATTGACAAATCACACATTCTAGGGTGAAATCATAGAATCATAAGAACAGACAAAACAATTAGGATACAAATCCATTTAACAGATCAATATATACATAAATGCATTAATGAATCAGAGAATGGAGGCATTAATTTAAATTTGATGCTTGCAAGAGAGAGAGTGATCTCTACTTTCCTTAAAAAAGCTGAAGTTGACGGAGGTGGTCAACTGGCGCTAGCAAAGTTAACAATCTTATTTTGAACTTGTTCAAGAGCAAACAAGAATGATGTTGATATAAAGGAATCCAAACGCTAGCGCAAGCAATATATTATCGCAAGACTCAAACAAGAGAGGGGTTAAGAAATTTACCTTCGTCAAATGTGAGGGGAGAAGAGACACCACGCGGAGATTAAGACTTGGCGACGCTTAGGCTTGTGGAAACCCTAATTCGGAGAGGACTTCACATGATTCTCACCAATTGAGTTGAGGAGCGGCGCCGGAAAACACGAACATATCACAGTCAGACGACGCAAGGGGGCAAAAATCTGAATTGCAACGTATACAAAATTTGGAGACAAACTTCCAAGAAAAGTTCATGGAAATCTGAATAGAGAAGGAGAGGAGGGGGGATATTACCCACGGAAGTCAAATCCGAGCCCAAATTTTGAGTAGATGAGGGTTCGAGCAAAACCCTAGGCGTAAACGGAGCCCAAGGAAGCGAGGAAGTTGATGCTGGCCCCTTAGGAGGAGAAGAAGGGTCGCTGCCCTTGTTAATCGAAGAAGAGGAGGCGTTGCCGGCCCTAGCAAAGAAAGAGCTGAAGCAGTCGGGCATGGCAGGAGGAAGAGACGCCGACCACGGGAGGAGGAGAAGGCGGCGGCCTGAGACGGAGGAGGATCTAGAGGAGTTGTCGGCGCCCGGAGCAGGAGACGGGATCAGCGCCGGGAGACGGGGCTTGCGGGAGTAGCGGAAGCAGGCGGCGGGTTGGCGCTGGAGTCGGGATCGGGAAACGGGAGCCGTGCGGGTTCGACTTGCGGGGATAATAAGGATCGGGAGAGGGCTGGTCGGTTTAGGATTAGAGGAGAAAAACCTAAGGCCCTAATTACACAATTGTCATTCAAATGTATTATTTGTTTTGTTCTATTTTTTTATACAGGTTGTTACATTCTCCCCTACTTAGGAAGTTTCGTCCCGAAACTTTCTGAGAATTCTCTGAATGTAGGCTTTTATGGCGAAGATTCAGATGTCATTCATTACAACAAGGTTTGGAGACTGAGACATGGAAACTAACTATGAATGTACTGAAATAGAAAAAAGAACAATCGCAAAGACTTACTATGATCAAGAGAAAAATTACAGATACTTGCAACGCAAGTCAGATTCAAATTCACAGGAGAACTATTTAGACTTAGCGGGTTCGGCCAGATACAAAAGATTACCTTCAGGGAGCACAGGAATTGGTTTAATTAGCTCAAAATTGAAAGGTAAGACTCGAGAATTTGAGAGCGAGAAAATCCTTACACAAAACGAAGATAGAACATCGAAGAGGAAAAAAATTTGAATGATGATTGAGTGATGACCGAAGCAAGTCACTTTGGGGATGGAAGAGCACAAACAATACTGAAGTATTTCAGCAGAACCATTTACAAGAAAACTCTCATTTCTTGCTGACACCTAGAAGTTAACTAGAAAGGGATACAAGATGACCAGGTAAGATTAACATGCACGCGAAACAGAAATGATTAATTACAAATATTGGGGACTTGAAATTAGAGATTCTAACACATTTCCTACTTTCAGGTACATAAATTATGTAATAATTGCAACATTTTCATTGGACAGCTCTAGGTAATAATCATGCAAGTGCAACCATGAGATCTTGTGCGATGTCAAGCAATTAGTAAATCTATATGTGTACAATCATTATTGTTGTTTTTAGCTTCACACTTGTGCAATGATTTATGATATGAATGCAAATGAATGGATATACATGTCATGTTAAGCACTCATATCACTTAACATGTCATGCATATTAAGACTCTAATGCTAACGCACTTGAAAATATTAAACCGCACATACAATTTAATATTCGTAAGCGGTGTATATCCTAGTGGAAATTCATATAAACAAAAATGTTCAATTTGTCCATACTCCCTTCGTGTGCATACTACTGATGTTTATGAGTGAGTGTGTGCGTGTTTCAGCCGCGAACAGATAATGACAAGTGAGTGAAGAAATGATGCATGTATATTTATTTTTTATAATAAAGTTCAAAATATTTGATAATTACAAAATACTTTATCTTTTGAACTAACCTCTTTCTGATACCAACCGTCACGACCCGTCTCGACAAAAGTCAAAGTGCGCTTCGGGCGGGTCGTGATGCCACAGGCATGGGCGGAAAGAAAGTCATGCCTACTAAGGCGGATGCAGAGATACTGGTTATAGGTTAAAAATAATTCCTTTAAATAAAAACAGTTTGATTTTTTATGCGGAAGCTTTTAGAGTTTAAAACAATGAGAATTTTAAATGCACATGTATTTTGTAAAAATCATATTTTTCAGGGCACTACTACAGATTTCATGCAATTATGATTCAAAAGAAGATGCACATGCAATAATATCAAATTCTACTACATAAAATATTTAAATAGTCTAGCAGTTGTCTATGATACCAACGAAAATGTCTGATTGCAATTATTACATAAAAAAAATATTTGACAGTAAATGAAATGTAAGCATAGAACCTGTAACTTTAAGCAAATCCGGCTCGAGAATCTGACGGCGATGTCATGAACGCTAAGGCAATTCCAAAACAGAAATGAAAAGCCTCAGAACATTGAAATAAACAGGTGAACAAAGTAAAAGTAAAGTATGAGCATGAGAAACAGAAACCTACACATACCAGTTTTCATGAATCAGAGCTACTAAATCAGACAGGTAAAATAGTCAAACAGAAATAACTGAATTAAGCTTATTCTGGAGCATAACATAAAATAAAACAAGTAATATCATAAGATGCAATCAATGAAGTGTGTAGGTGTTTTGATTGGGTGCGTATGGATCACACTCAGTCTGGATACAAGTCTTATTAGAAAAACTTCTTGCTTGTCGTGACCCTCGTCATGGCCCAGACCCGGCTCAAGGAGGCTTAGTGGGTCCCAACTGGCACTGTGAAGGCTGCAACCCAAGTGACTCCAACACATTTCAATGTTTGTTTATGATATTATGAGTTACTTGATTCACACTTTAGGAGATTTCTAACCTATCAAGACAAGTTACAAATTTAGCAATTCAGATGTCCAAGAGTAGAATTACGAACACGACAAGGGAGAAATCCAGTTATAGAACAATATTCACTCAAGTCTTAGAATCAAACAGACTTAAGAAACAGAATTCGATAACACAGGAAAAACTAGATTGAGAGTTTTGAGTCTCGCGGGTTCGAGAGGTTAAAGTCATAATAACAAGAAGATTTATCAAGTATATTGTAGAGGTAAGATGGCATGTATCGGGTCGGAGATATCAAATACTCACCTAGAGTAAAACATCCTTTGACACAGGTATTTTCCAAGTAAAAATGTGTGTTACGAGCATGATATATCAAAACATCAATCACATACTTGCTAACCAGAATTCGTTACAATTATTATCATGACACTTGTTGTTTGTGCTCAATATTCTATCATTCTTCTCATTATTCATCAAATGAGATCAAACCATTCACCCAAGTAAATATCCAAATAAAATCATTCATCTAAGTGTATATCAATGTAAGACTCGCTCATGATCACAAATTCATGTATTCCAAATATATTACACCATAAATTATTAATTTATTAGACTGTGTATTCAAGATTTAAACTTATTGACAAACTACACATTCCAGGGTGAAATCATAGAATCGTAAGAACAGACAAAATAATTAGTATACAAATCCATTTAACATATCAATATATACAAAAATGCAGTCATGAATCAGAGAACGGAGGCATTAATTTAAATTCGATGCTTGCAAGAGAGAGAGAGATCTCTACTTTCCTTAGAGAAGTTGAAGCTGACGGAGGCGATCAACTGGCGTGAGCAAAGTTAATAATCTTATTTTGAACCTGTTCAAGGGCGAGCAAGAATGATGTTGACATAAAGTAATCCAAACGCTAGCGCTGGCAATATATTATCGCAAGACTCAAACAAGAGAGGGGTTAAGAAATTTACCTCCCTCAAATGTGAGGGGAGAAGAGACACCACGCGGAGATGAAGACTTGGCGATGCTTAGTCTTGGGGAAACCCTAATTCGGAGAGCACTTCACATGATTCCCACCAACAGAATTGAGGAGCGGCGCCGGAAAACACGAACATATCACATTTAGACGATCGCAAGGGGGCAAAAATCTGTATTGCAACGTATACAAAATTTGGAGACAAACTTCCAAGAAAAGTTCATGGAAATCTGAATAGAGAAGGAGAGGAGGGGGAATATTACCCATGAAAGTCAAATCCGAGCCCAAATTTTCAGTAGAGGAGGGTTCGAGCAAAACCCTAGGTGTAAACGAGCCCAAGGAAGCGAGGAAGTTGATGTCGGCCCCTTAGGAGGAGAAGAAGGGTCGCTGCCCTTGCTAATCGAAGAAGAGGAAGCGTTGTCGGCCCTAGCAAAGAAAGAGCCGAAGAAGTCAGCCATGGCAGGAAGAAGAGACGCCGACCACTGGAGGAGGACAAGGCGACGACCTGAGATGGAGGAGAATCCAGAGTAGTCGGCACCTGGAACAGGAGACTGGATCGGCGCCGGGAGACGGGGCTTGCGGGAATAGCGGAAGCAGGCGGCAAGTTGGCGCTGGAGTCGGGATAGGGAAACGGGAGCCGTGCGGGTTCGACTTGCGGGGATAATAAGGATCGGGAGAGGGCTGGCCGGTTTAGGTTTAGAGGAGAAAACCTGAGGCCCTAATTACACAATTGCCATTCAAATGTATTATTAGTTTTGTTCTATTTTTTTATACGGGTTGTTACATTCTCCCCTACTTAGTAAGTTTCATCCCGAAACTTTCTGAGAATTCTCTGAATGAAGGCTCTTATGGCGAAGATTCAGATGTCATTCATTACAACAAGGCTTGCAAACTAAGACATGAAAACTAACTATGAATGTACTGAAATAGAAAAAAGAACAATCGCAGAGCATTACTATGATCAAGAGAAAAGTTACAGATACTTTCAACGCAGGTCAGATTCAAGTTCACAGGAGAACTATTTAGACTTAGCGGGTTCGGCTAGATACAAAAGATTAGCTTCAGGGAGCACAAGAATTGCTTCAATTAGCTCAAAATTAAAAGGTAAGACTCGAGAATTTGAGAGCTAGAAAATCCTTGCACGAAGCGAAGATAGAACATCGAAAAGGAAAAAGAAGCTGAATGATGATTGAGTGATGACAGAAGCAAGTCACTCTGGGGATGGAAGAGCACAAACAATACTGAAGTAATTCAGCAGAACCATTTACAAGAAAACTCACATTTCTTGCTGACACCTACAAGCTAACTAGAAAAGGATACAAGATGACCAGATAAGATTGACAGATACGCGAAACATGAAGGATTAATTACAAATATCGAGGACTTGAAATTAGAAATTTTAACACATTTGCTACTGTCATGTACATAAATTATGTAATAATTATAGTATTTTCATTGGACAACTCTATATAATAATCATGCAAGTGCAACCATGAGATCTTGTGTGATGTCAAGCAATTAGTAAATCTATGTGTATACAATTATTATTGTTGTTCTTGGTTTCACACTTGTGCAATGATTTATGATATGAATGCAAATGAATGGATATACATGTCATGTTAAGCGCTCATATCACTTAACATGTCATGCATATTAAGACTCTAATGTCAACGCACTTGAAAATATTAAACCGCTCATACAATTTAATATTCGCAAGCGGTGTATATTCTAGTGGAAATTCATATGCACAAAAATGTTCAGTTTGTCCATACTCCCTTAACATTCGTGTGCATACTACTCATGCTTATGAGTGAGTGTGTGCGTGTTTCAGCCGCGAACAGATAATGACAATTGAGTGAAGAAATGATGCATGTATATTTTTTTGGTTTTATAATAAATTTGATAATTACAAAATACTTTATCTTTTGAACTAACCTCCCTCTGATACCAACTGTCACGACCAGTCCCGACAAAAGTCAAAGTGTGCTTCGTGCGGGTCGTGATGCCACGGGCATGGGCGGAAAGAAAGTCATGCTCACTAAGGCGGATGCAAAGATACTGGTTGTATGTTAAAAATAATTATTTTTAAATAAAAACAGTTTGATTTTTTATGTGAAATCTTTTAGAGTTTAAAACAGTGAGAATTTAAAATGCAAATGTATTTTGTAAAAATCATGTTTTACATGGCACTACTACAGATTTCATGCAATTATGATTCAAAAAAGGATGTACATGCATTAATATCAAATTCAAGTACATAAAGTATTTAAATAGTTTATCAGTTGTCCATGATACTAGAGAAAATGTTTGATTACAATTATTACATAAAAGAAATATTTGACAGTGAATGAAATGTAAACATAGAACCTGGAACTTTAAGCAGATCAAACTCGAGAACCTGACGGCGTTGTCACGAACGCTAAGATAATTCCAAAACAGAAATGAAAAGTCTCATAATATTGAAATAAATAGGTGAGCAAAGTAAAAGTAAAGTATGAGCATGAGAAATAGAAACCTACACGTACCAGTTTTCATGAATCAGACCTACCAAATCAGACAGGTAGAATAGTCAAACAGAAATAACTGAATTAAGCTTATTCTGGAGCATAACATATAATAGAACAAGTAATATCATAAGCTGCAATCAATGAAGTGTGTATGTGTTTTGATGGGTGCGCATGGTTCACACTCAGTCCGGATACAAGTCTTATTAGAAAAACTTCCAGTTTGTCGTGACCCTCGTCACGGCTCAGACTCGGCTCAAGGAGGCTTAGTGGGTCCCAACTGGCACCGTGAAGGTTGCAACCCAAGTGACTCCAATACGTTTCAATGTTTGTTTATGACATTATAAGTTACATGATTTACACTTTAGGAGATTCCTAATATATCAAGACAAGTTACAAATTTAGCGATTCAGATGTACAAGAGTAAAGTTACAAACACGACAAGGGAGAAATCGGATTATAGAACAATATTCGCTCAAGTATTAGAATCAAACAGACCTAAGAAACAGAATTCGATGACACGAGGAAAACTAGATCGAGAGTTTTGAGCCCTCGCGAATTCGAGAGGTTAAGATCATAATAACAAGAAGATTTATCAAGTATATTGTAGAGGTATGATGACATGTATCGGGTCAGAGATATTAAGTACTCACCTAGGATAAAACATTCTTTAACACATATATTTTCCAAGTAACAAATGTGTGTTACGAGCATGATATATCAAAACACCAATCACATACTTGTTAACCAGAATTCGTTACAATTATTATCATGACACTTGTTGTTCGTGTTCAATATTCTATCATTCTTATTATTCATCAAATGAGATCAAACCATTCACCCGAGTAAATATTCAAATAAAATTATTCATCTAAGTGTATATCAATGTAAGGCTCGCTCATTATCACAAATTCATGTAATTCCAAATATATTATACCATAAATTATTAACTTATCAGACTGTGTATTCAAGATTTAAACTTATTGACAAATCACACATTCTATGGTGAAATCATAGAATCATAAGAACAGACAAAACAATTAGGATACAAATCCATTTAACAGATCAATATATACAGAAATGCATTAATGAATCAGAGAATGGAGGCATTAATTTAAATTCGATGCTTGCAAGAGAGAGAGTGATCTCTACTTTCCTTAAAGAAGCTGAAGCTGACGGAGGTGGTCAACTGGCGCTAGCAAAGTTAACAATCTTATTTTGAACCTGTTCAAGAGCAAACAAGAATGATGTTGACATAAAAGAATCCAAACGCTAGCGCAGACAATATATTATCGCAAGACGCAAACAAGAGAGGGGTTAAGAAATTTACCTCCCTCAAATGTGAGGAGAGAAGAGACACCACACGGAGATGAAGACTTGACGACGCTTAGACTCGGGGAAACCCTAATTCGGAGAGGACTTCACATGATTCCCACCAACAGAATTGAGGAGCGGCACCGGAAAACACGAACATATTACAGTTAGACGATCGCAAGGGGACAAAAATCTGAATTGCAACGTATACAAAATTTGGAGACAAAAACTTCCAAGAAAAGTTCATGGAAATCTAAATAGAGAAGGAGAGGAGGGGGAATATTACCCACGGAAGTCAAATCCGAGCCCAAAATTTTAGTAGAGGAGGGTTCGAGCAAAACCCTAGGCGTAAACGGAGCCCAAGGAAGCGAGGAAACTGATGTCGGCTCCTTAGGAGGAGAAGAAGGGTCGCTGCCCATGCTAATCGAAGAAGAGGAGGCGTTGCCGGCCCTAGCAAAGAAAAAGCTGAAGCAGTCGGCCATGGCGGGAGGAAGAGACGCCGACCACGGGAGGAGGAGAAGGCGGCGACCTGAGACGGAGGAGGATCCAGAGGAGTTGTCGGCGCCTGGAGCAGGAGACGGGATCGGCACCGGGAGACGGGGCTTGCGGGAGTAGCGGAAGCAGACAGCGGGTTGGCGCCGGAGTCGGGATCGGGAAACGGGAGTCGTGCGGGCTCGACTTGCGGGGATAATAAGGATCAGGAGAGGGTTGGCCGGTTTAGGTTTAGAGGAGAAAAACCTAAGGCCCTAATTACACAATTGTCATTCAAATGTATTATTAGTTTTGTTCTATTTTTTTATACACGGGTTGTTACACCTTAAGAGGAGAAATTCCTATAACCTTTCGGATATGTGGCGGGACGACCACGTTGAGTCACGTGGGTCTTGTTTGTAGGAAATCTAGTCTCTCTCTCTCTCTCTCTTGCACTTGTCATCTGATCTGTGGTGTGGAACCGCAAGATTAGTAACCTCGAGCTACCCGTTTTGTTTGAACTCTTGTGAACTAATTTCTTAGTTTCAACACTTTGCCTACTCAATTTCATGCTTTGCTTTACAAGAAATTCATGGAGGCTCTCCCTCCGGCAAAGAAGACAGATCAAAGGAATGGGGATATAACTACCGAGCATGCTTCTTCTTCTCTCTAGTACCTCATTGAATTACAGAAAACTTTGTCAAGTTTAGTTTTTTTTAATTTTGTTATAATGCAAAAACCTATGTATTGTGGTGGTTGTAATAGAGTACCATACACTAGAAAAATTTTGGAATACATGGAAATGAAGAAGAAAGGGTAAGGTGACAACATATCGAGAAATATTCAATGAGCATCTCATTTCATCTTAACTTCCTCGGTTATTGAACATCAAGTAATATTTTTTGCTAGAAAGCTTTTGTGTGTCCCCAACTGGAATTCATTTGACAACTGAAAGAAGGAAGGAGGGGCCTTTTTGACTTTTAATCCCTCCCTCCCCTTTCACTCGGCCCTCTCTCCCCTTTCAAGTTCTGCTGAGTTTAATTTTAAGTTGTTGAGTTTCACTTTAAGTTGTTGAGCTTTAAAAAAATAGAGCTATGTTTTTAAGTTGTCCAGTTGATTTTTTATGTTTTTTTTATTTTTGAAAGCCGATGGCATGGTTTGATGTTGTTGATTTTCACTTATATACAGCTATATAATTTGAAAGCAGATGACATTGCTTGATATTGTTGATTTGCTTTTACATAGGGCTACTATAATTAAAAAGTTTTAGAATATTATAATTTTAACATGAAATTAATCATACTCAGTTTTAAGACATTTTTAATGTTTAAATTTCCTTTTCTTAAATTTCAATTCACTAGCAGTTGTGCACGTGAATTTATTTGTGCAGGACTACTATTGATGGGCACGGGCTCCGTCGTGCGCGGTCGCTTTGGGGCGCACAAACTCGGGGCGCCCTTGTGTGCACGGCGAAGTCCAGTGCACAACTGCTCCCCAAAAGCAATCGTGCAAGGCCTAACACAGGTACGACTGCTAGTATATAATATGCTACAATTTATATTTGTTACCGAACTAGAGATTACATACATTGATTCTGGCATTCTCTACTTACCTACTACTAGCCTTTCTCGTCAATGAATGATTATCAGTCTGCAACATTTGTTTCTCCATCACCATGAACTTGCACAGCTCATTGTGAAGCCACATGCAACTTTGAACGACCTACTCCTCCGGTAAGAGATACCTTGTTGGCATCCAATCACCATGAGCTTCCATATAAGGTCATGTCTCTAGCACCCGACATTGCTCCACGACCTATTTTTGCATGTATGCTGCACCTTAATTCTAATTGCATGATGTTGTCACTTGCACATCACAACTCTACACTGACAATCTTCACCCATCACCTATATGAATCTCCCAAACCCACCCATGTGCTCTTCTCAAGTACGGTAAAACCAATTATTGATCGATTTTCAAAATGGACCGACTATTAACGTTCATATTTTGGACGATTAATAAGAAACTTTATTAGACCATTCTTAACAAATTGCATTTATTTCGGTCAACTGCTAAGGCATTGGCAAAAAAAATGATGAAAAATATCATCCATGTACTTAAGTGAAAATTAGAAAATGTAATTAATAAAGTAATAAGAGATAAAGCCAAAAATTAAAATATTGAAACTAATTAATCATGTCAAAATTTAAGCCGAGGAATTATCCCCCACATCTCAAAATCAAATGGGAGCTTATAGAGAAGCACTATCTTCTTATAAGTTGCATCCATGGAAGTTTTAACACTGCCCTGGATTCTAACCTATTATTCATAAACCTAAGCAGTTATTTGCAAACACACTTTTTGTTATTGTCTCCAACAGTGATGGGCGGTGGAGCCCCAGTTGTCGAAGATCATAACTTCCATTACTAATAACTATGAAGGATATGGCTAAGATAAAACTAAAATAATACTTTCATTTTCATAATCCTATTTACACAGTTCTCATAGTATTTATAGTCCTGGATTGGACCGTTGCATCAATAATTATACAAAGTAGTAATCCCACCCGTCCGATCAAATTGAGCATTCTGCAATAGTCCATCTGGTGTCACTGAATGCTTTTGTGTTGTTGAGCCATCTGATTAAAAGGCATTGCTTTTGAGGTTTTTGTATCTGTTGGTTGGCGTCCTTGATTACTGCTCGCTGTAGCGGTAAATCTGACAATTGAATAAGTCCTTGGATTCTAATGGCCGCTAGATGTGAGAGTAGCGGATTAGATCCGCTACATTCATGTCTTCCTTAAAAAGCTTAGTCCCTGGCGTTACGGCTTCATTTGTTGTGCAGATATCTTAGAATTGGAAAAGGGTTGTAGAACGGGAGCGGCTACTGGGGATGATCACTGTAACATCGAAGGCAACTAGTGAATCGACGAAGAGGAAGATGCCATTGGAGGAGCCTGGAAGTGCATACAAATCTCGCTCCCCGTGAAGGGCAAAGCGTCGCGCAGGTGCGTGTTCTGACTTCCCCCTCTGGGGGTATTTATTTTCTAAGAGATTGGAGGTTCATTTTTGGTTTGATCTGTGATGCTCTGGCTGGAATGATCTGGAGTCGTTGGGTGATCTGATATAGCAGGATCAAGGACTGCATCTTTTGTGCTGGACTGTAATTTTATGAGGGGCATGTTTGTATTTGACTCTGTAGTCCTTGGTCCTCATCGTGCTCCTGCATTGAAGGACAAGTTAGTTTAGTTGTATTAGGAAGGGTGGCTATAATTTGGGGATCGATGGATTCCATTGATTCCCAAGAGCTTTCCTCTGGAGCCAGCCCCTTCCATTGAACTATGAGTTGTCGGTGCGGTTTACCTTTAATCCATATTGTGCGTTCGTCCAAAACAGAGAAAATCTCATATACTGGTGAGTGATTATAAAATTTTTGTGATAAATCATGAAGGATGATAGGTTGCGAGGATGCATGATATGGTTTCAGTTATAAAACATGAAAAACTGGATGAATTTTTGCGTAGTCCGGTACACCGCTTTTCCAAATCATTCTATGATTTTAAAAGATCCGTAAAATTTAAGATTAAAACAACCACATGACTTCGAGCGCAGACTTGTTTGTTAATAAGGTTGTGGTTTAAGTAATACCTGGTCTCCTCGGTTAAAAAAAAAACATTTGTGGTTGGCGTGGATATTCATTTGATTTTGAGCGTGCGTTAAATTTAATTTTAATTGGGCTAGTAACGTATCTCTAACGTGTCGATCCTCTTCAATAGCCTAAATATGACTAGCCCCTGTAAAGTACTGTAGAAAGTTGAGGGTCAATCTTCCAAATATGGCTTCATACGGTGTCATTCCTGCGAATTTTTGGTAGGATGTGTTATAGTGGAATTTGCCCCAGTTGAGGAGATTCAGACATGACATTGGGTTTTGGTGAGCAAATATATGTAGATTTGGTCTCTCTGTTTGTCCGTCTGTTTCAGGATGATAGGCTGTGGTGAAACGTAATTTGGTTACATTCTGTTTAAATAACTCCTTCCATAAATTGCTTATAAAAATAAAGCTTCGATCAGAAATAATAGTTTTTGGCATTCCATGTAATTTTCCACAGTCGTCTCAAACTATTTTTGTGATCTGGGACCCATGGGCTTTTTGTGAAATTAGGGTAAAATGAGCAGCTTTGGATAGCTGGTCGACTATGACTAAGATGTCTATAAACAAATTAGATTTTGGGAGGTGAGAAATAAAATCTAGTGTAATGTTGGCCCAAATTTTGTTCGGTATTAGAAGAGGCTGTAGGAGACCAAATGGTAAATCATTTCAGGGTTTCGCCTTTTGGCATAAGCCGCAGTTTCTTATATAAGTTTTAACTTGATGTGTTACCTTAGACCAATAAAAATATGTGGCTTGACAATTAATTGTGGTTCTAGCTCCTGAATGCCCTCCACTTTTCAAATTGTGTCTCATAAATCAAATTTTGTCTAAAGTCAAGATCCAGTACATAAAGTCTAGTTTTTAAAATTCAGTCTGGTATGATGGTAGGACTAGTTTGAAGCCAAGACAAAATTGATCGTGCGAACGGGTCTAACGGATATAATTTGTTCATGTAGCAAAAGATGTGTATTTTTGGGTGGGAAATAAAAGAGTGGAGTTTTGGGAGTATCAGTAGGTTTGTGTACTCGTGATGTAACACCCAAGTCTGTTGCGGGCGCGCTACAGGTCTGCAGACTAGTGACCCCGACTACTCTCCATGGATCTAATTGACCGCAGCCGCTAATTCCAATGGGGTGTTGTTGAGGCTAGGGTTTGAACCCCAAATCAATTGAGTTGTTGATGATAAAGACCAAATTAAAGATCTCTTATCTAGGAGATCTGAGGTTCAGGGCCTGTTTGGTAAAGCAGCAGGAGAGCGGCACCCCACAGCGGCAGGGGAAGCAGCGCCAAACGATAAAGGCGGCATCGCGGTGGAACAGTGGCGGCATCGCGGTTCGCCAAAAACAACGGCACGATCGATTTCTTCGCATTCCTCTTCCTCGAGTTTTTTTTGTGCCCTAGCTGCAGCAGCGACATCGGCATCGCGCTTCGCCAACCACGGCAGGATCGACGACGCCCTTCCCAGTCGCTCTTGTCCGGCGTTCATCGGCATCGCGCACGTCCGCCAACGACGACGCCCTTCCCCGTCGCCAACTCACTGCAGGATTTCGCTCTTCTTCGGCGTTCTCGCCCGCACGTCAGCCAACGACGACGCCCTTCCCCGTCGCTCTTGTCCTCTTTAAGGTATGTTCTCTGTTTCTAGAGTCGTTTGCTTGATTTTTTGGTCGATCTCAGGACGTTCTCTCCTCCTCATTCTTCCCCGACACACTTACAGGCCTGTACCAACGAAGATCTCGCTTCCAGGGACGCCGCCAACTCCTGTGCATCTTCTCCGGTGGTAAGATCTCCTTCTCGAAAATTTTTGAACACCATGCATGTTAAGTTTGGATTTCTATTCATGCAAGAGATGTTGTCCTTGTTTCTGGACATCCCCAAACACTTTCTGAGTGCTGAAAATCCACCCTGGAAGCCCTCCAAAAGTGCCTCCAGCCCTTCCCTCTTCATTGTTTTGCGAAGTCCAAGGTGTTGTTACATTTTTGCTTTGGATCTTCTGTGTTCTTTACTTGATGTGATAGTAGTTTATAAGTATTATTTCAATCGGTCCAGGCTTTGTAATTTCTCATTCAATTAGTATTTATTCTCGCTCCCCTTACTCTTTTGTTTCCTTACTTTAATTGCATTGATTTAGTTGTGGAGGAATCAAATCATATCATTTATAAATGTTGTTTTGCAAAATTGATTTTTCCGGTCATTGCATTTGCATCTAGCCTTCGTACTCATTAGAGCCTTGCTCTACCTCACACTTGAGGTTAGCTTGTGAAAGAAATGAGCTGATCTCGCCTCTTAAAATGTTGCAATTTTTACTTTATTAATATCTATATGGGTAGTTTTACCCTACTACTGTACTTAACACTCTCGAGTCAATTATGGCAGTTTCAATGCCTAATTTACTAGCATTGATAGAGAAGAGTTTTCACTCAAACCCTTGTTTGTAAGATCGAGAAAAATGAGCGCAAATTATTTGACTTATCTTCTCCTTCAAAAATTGCTTTTTGACCTCAATGTTTTTAGATTGTCATGTTTGTTGACCCTTATATTTAACTTGACTTAACAGCAAAGTGATTTCTTCTTTCTTCTCGTAGTCCCCAAATTTCCTCCCAAAATTGTGCTGTAATCCGAAGTTGTGATGGAAACTACCTAATCAGCATTAGTGTAGGCTTTAGTTCCCAACATATTAACTTATTATTGGTTCTGAATAAGAGTCCTTTTTCGGGCTCAAATACATCATGATTCTGTAGCAAGATCACGACCATCTTTTGAAGAATGCATAAATTTTCTAACAACCCCAATAATATATGCTATATTTGAACGAGTGTGACCGATATATAAGAAAACTAATTCAACATTGATAACTAAGAATACATCAACTAGATCTCGACATCTTTATCAATCCCTTGAGTGTAATCATGCTATGTTAGGATGTCAAATGTTTTTTTCCTCTTCTTTGAGTTTTGATGGTTTGAATTTCTATTCATGCAAGAGATGTTTTATTGGTTTCAATCTCAATGTATATTCGTTATGTTGCATGTATGAGTGTATGTTTGGGTTTGAGTTTGCTTGCATTTTAATCCTCCTCCTTCGGTGTACTTCAAAATTTGACTTCATTTGTTGCATCTCTTTGCCTTATTTGACACACATGACTTTGTAAAGTTTTCAACAAATTAATATTATTATTTGATGTGCAAAGTGATCCTAATAAGGAAGACTGATTGGATTAATGTTGCCTCAAAAAAATTGTTGAAAGTTACAGATCAAAAAAAATGTTGGACTTGGTCATCCCAGTGCATTTCCAAAATCAAACTGATTAGAACTTTTAGCATCATGTTTACATTTTGTCCAGGTAGGTGAGTGATGGGTAAACCAAAGGATGGTGTCGTTTCAGCGCAGTGGGAGTCTGCACACGTACATCTATTTTGTGATCTCTGTATTCAAGAGATTGACCTAGGAAATAGGCCAAACACTCATTTCAGCCGAGATGGATGGATCAATCTGATTAAAAACTTCAAAGACCGTACAACTTTTAATTACACTCGAGCACAATTGAAGAACAAATGGGATCAGTTGAAGCGTGAGTGGAAGCTTTGGAGGGATCTCAAAAGAGGTGAGACCGGTTTGGGGTGGAACTCAACCAAAAGAACAATTGATGCTTCTGATGAATGGTGGGAAGAACGTATCAAGGTTATACGAAAATTCATTGTTTTAATTAATTATATAGAAAAAATTTATGTATAGTTCTATTAACAGTTTCCTCTTTATAGATGTTACCTGCCGCCAAGAAATTCCGATATACAGGCATAGCACCAGAGCTTGAAGAAAAACTGGAGAGGATGTTTAGCTTGGTGGTTGCTACTGGAGAGAAATCATGGATCCCATCAATGGGTGAAATGCACCCTATGTTTTCTCAATCAGAGCCTCTTTCCGATGACGATGATCATGATGTCGAGAGTATTGCAACCCCAAATGCTAAAATAAATGAGAGTGTGCACACATTGGGTGATGGCGGCACAAATGAAAGTAAAGGTAACGATGTTGGCTCAACCTCAAAAATGACTTCGGGCGTAAAAAGAGCACGCAAAGGTAACAAAAACAAAGCAGACACAAAGGATGCCTTGATTGCACGATTTGATGGGTTAGTAGATGTTACCCGATCAGTAGGGCTTACAGTTGCAGCACCTATTGTTCCTCCAAGTATATTTATGTTGAGTGAGGCGGTACACGAGCTTGAGAAGTTTCCGGACATATTCGATGATGCAGACATGTACGATTTTGCCACGTTGTACCTCATAAATCTCAACAATCGGATTGTCTTTATGAATCTACCGGACGACAGGAAGGTCTCGTGGCTGCGGAAGCGTTACATGGATTCTCTGAAGTGAATGCATTTTAGTTATGGTCTCATTAGCTTTTTTTTAAATGATGTTACATGTATTAGCCTACTTTTGGGATGATGTTATATGTATGAAACTCTAGTTATTGGGCCTACTTTTGGGATCATGTTATATGTATGAAACTCTTGTTATGTGTCCTACTTTTGGGATCATGTTATATGTATGAAACTCTTGTTATGTGTCCTACTTTTGAGATCATGCACCTGCTGTATAAAACTCTTGTTATGGTTATGCTCATTTATTAATATTGTGGTATGTTCATGTAAATCGTTTTGTTATCAGGTATTTTCCCGATGGAAGAGCAGAATAATGATGATGATGTTATGTTTAATGACGAAGAAGTCATGTTAATTCACCAAAAAAATCAGAAACGAAGGTTTATTGTTTACCAAAACCTCCTTGCGGCGAGCGCTTTGGTAATAAGCAAATACGTACTCCAATCTCCTATTAAAATACCTTGCATGACCTCAAAGCAAACTGGGGAGAAATGGATGGCAGAATTATTAACAGGGCATCCAGGCAGATTTTTCGATAATTTTCGTATGTCCAAGCAAATCTTTTTGGATTTATTGACTTTACTAGAAGAATCATATGATCTAAAAGGATCTAGAAGGACTGCAACCAGAGAGGTTTTGGGAATGACACTGTACATTCTTGGTCATCATGAAACTCTACGAAAGACATCAGAACGATTCCAACATTCAACTGAGACAGTTAGCAGATATTTTGAGAAAGGTTTACGTGCACTTACACGACTTTCAATGGATATCATAGCTCCCATCGATTCACAGTTCGACGGAATTCCCGCACAGATTCAAAATGATGATAGATATATGCCGTTTTTCAAGGACTGCATTGGAGCAATTGATGGGACACATGTGGATGCTTGCATTCCGATACATGAGCAAGTCGCATATATTGGCCGACATGGATCGCCGACTCAAAATGTAATGGCAGTGTGTGATTTCAATATGTGTTTCACATATGTTGTGCCAGGATGGGAAGGTTCAGCTCATGATAGCCGCATCTATCATCGAGTTGTGCGAGATAGAACGTGTAAATTTCCATATGCGCCTCCAGGTAAATTTTAGCCGGCATTACTAATCAAAGTTTTTTTCCCTATTACTATTTAAACTTGTGCTTTAAAAAATATTTCAATACAGGGAAATATTATCTGGTGGATGTCGGATATCCGTTAGAAGCTGGACTGTTGAAACCATTTCCAGAAACAAGATATCATTTGGCGGATTTCGCTCGAGGCAATCGATATATTGAAGGCCGCCGTGAAATATTTAACCAAGCGCACTCATCGCTGCGTTCTGTTATTGAACGGAGCTTCGGCGTTTGGAAAAATAAATGGCGCATCCTTAGAAAAATGCCACAATACTCCTTCTCAAAGCAATGTGTAATTGTGGTGGCTACAATGACCCTTCATAATTACATAAGAAGGCATCCGTCTAGGGTTGATCCAGAGTTCAGAGCATGTGATATTGATGAGACCTTTGTGCATCCGGAGGCATACGAACATAGGGTACAACGACGAGGGACCGTCAGAGTCACAACTCCGAGCGTAGAGCCGGTAATATATGATGGGACAGGAGCACCTGAGATGTTTGCTTTGAGAGAGTTGATTGCAGACCAATTGGAAAATGCTCACGGGTAAAAGTCAATCATATGTAGTTTAGTATATACATTATTTAATGTATATTAAATTCATCTAATCTGATGTAAATTTATTTTGCAGATAAGAATTATTTGCATTGGAGAAAAGAGAACATCGAAGTTTTCAATTAAATTTACCTAATTTTTGGCGTCGAGCAAGTTGTTGAATGCGAAGTTGAATATTAAAAATGATGCGAACTCTTTATTTTAGATCTGGTTTTATTATGATTGCCGTGAAATTTACGTAACAATTTAATTATGCAAAACTGTTTAATTTTCATTTCTGTTTGTTCTGCACCACTGTTTCACACAGCACTGCAAATACAGTTTTCCAAACAGTTTCATAAATTTTTTCACCACTGCAAAACAGCAAATTCCTGCACCACTGTTTCCCACCACTGCTTTCTACACAGCCACAGCTTAGCCAAACAGGCCCTCAAACTCCAGCCTCAACAACCAGCAATTGGAATTAGCAGTTGCGGCAATCAGATCAATGGAGAGGGAGTGGGGTCACTGGTCTGCAGACCTGTAGCATACACACAGCAGACTGGGGAAATACATAAAAAGTGCAATTTTTATGTAACGCTCTGATCTACTATGGGTGGGTGTGCACAGGTCCACAGACCAGTAACCACAACCCCTCTACGGATTTGATTGGACGCAACCGATAATTCCAACGACAAGTTGTTGAGCCTGGGGCTTGAACCCCAGACCTCTTAGATAAGGGATCTCTAAACTGGTCCTTATGTAACGCCCCAGTTTACTGTGGGTACGATACAGCCTACAGGTCTGTAGACCAGTGACCTCAACCCCTCTCCAGGGATCTGATTGGCCGCAGTCGTGAATTCCAATGGCAGGTTATTGAGGATGAGGCTTGATCCCCAGACCTCCTAGATAATGGATCTCTAAATTGGTCCTTATCACCTGCGGCAAATCAGAACCGTGGAGAGGGGTTGGGGTCACTATTTTACAGACCTGTAGCGCACCCACAGTAGACCAGGGCATTAGGCGTGATAGGGTGTCTGCAACTTTATATTACCGTCCAAATTTATATTGTATCTTAAAATCAAACTTGTTGGTATTTATGTAATTGTGGGTATTTCTGTAATTTTTGTTTTGTTAGTAGGGTTTAGACTTTCCTCCTCCTATATCTATCATGTACTCCCCTTCAATGAAGTATGATTCTAATTTCACGGGTTTCCTCATGGTATCAGAGCCCTAGGCTCACTGATCTCGCCTCGACCCGTGTCGCCAGCGTCGCGCCCCACCGATCCCGCCCCTGCCGTTCTGCCTCGTCCGTCAACCTCGTCTCGCCGATCCCGCCTACTCTCGCGTCGCCAGCCTCTCGCCGATCCCCCTGCGTCTCTCCGACTCCAACTCGCCGCTCCAACGGTTCTCCGACGTTTCTTCCGCCATCCTCCAGCAATAACCCTCCTCCAGCAATAGTCCTCTAGCAGTTGTCCTCCAGTCTTCCTCTCCAGTCGGGGGCCTCCCTCCGTTTTTTGATGTTGCTCCTTGTTTGACACCCGAGATGTTGACCTAATCTAAAGGCATTTTTGGTGTCGGTCTCTTCTGGATGTTCCTATATGGACGTCATTTGCCTCCTCTTTTTATGAGCACTCTCTAGGTTCTTGTTTGGCGGCGTGTTGTTCCTCCCTTGGCTCCTTGATTTCTATATCATGCCAGGGAATGGTGATTCTCTCATGGTCTCTTCTACTGACGGGGTGTCCTCCGCTACTTTGGTTTCTGGGGGCCCTGCTCGGCCCAGTCATGACCATAACACCCCTCAAATCACGACTATAGGTCTGGACGGATCAAATTTTCTACCTTGCTCACAGGCTGCGACTCTTGCCTTGAAGAGTCGACAGTTGTTCGGTTATGTCCTGGGAACTACAAAGGCTCCTGCCCAAGATTCCCGGATTGGTTGCAGTGGGAGTCGGAGAACTCCCTTGTCATGTCTTGCCTGACCAACTCCATGGTGGATTATATTGCCAGAAACTACTTGTTCTTAGACACTGCTTCAGATATTTGGAAGAAGGCTGACGCTACTTACTCCTGCAGGGGGAACGCTGCCCATATTTATCAGCTGCGGCGAAAGATCTTTCTGCTCCGTCAGGGTGATCGTCCCCCTTCTGTCTACTACCTGGAGTTCACTCAGCTCTATCAAGAGTACGATCATTTTGACTCTCTCACTCTTGTATCTCCTGAGGATGAGATACTTGTTCGGGCTAGGGAATAACAGAACAGAGTTTTTGAGTTTCTTCATGGTCTACATCGGGACTTTGATCAGATTAGTGTTCAGATACTTGGGTGCTCCCCCACATCTTCTCTACCTGAGGTTTACAGTCTTGTTCAGCAAGAGTTTGATCGCCAACAGACTTGGACTCCTGATGCTGCTCTAGAAGGTTCGGCCCTCGCTGCTCAGTTTAGCAGTAGGGCTTCTCGTGACCCCAGACCCAAGTCCACTGATAAGGATCACTTGCTCTGCGATTACTGTGGGAAGTCTCGTCATACTAGGGACACGTGCTTCCGTCTTCATGGTTTTCCAACACCACGGGGTGGTTTTGCACTACGGGGAGGTCGAGGTTATGGTCGCTCCCAGGGACCCTCTGCTCAGTCTCGATCTGCTCATCTTTTGGATGCCTCGGCCGAACCATTACCTACCTCCGACGCTCTTTCTCATGTGGCTCTATCTGTTGATGAAATTCATGTGTTTCGTCGATTGATGCAGGATCAGTATGTTGAGCCATCTGCTTCTTCCTCTTATGCTCACTTGGGGTCCTCTAGTGCTCATGTTGGGTCTTCTCATCCGTCTACTCGCTGGATCATTGATTCTAGAGCCACGGACCATATGACTGGTTCTGCCACAGGTTTTGTTTCTTACCTTCCCTTGTTTAGTAGGGATAAGGTGACCATTGTTGATGGATCCTTCTCTCTGATTGTTGGGAAAGGATCCATCTCCTGCTCCTCCCTCACCCTCTCCTTTGTACTTCATGTACCAAAGTTTCCTCACAATCTTCTCTCCATTAGCCGTCTCACCAATTCTATGAACTGTTCTGTGACTTTTTTCCCTTCTTCTATTGTTTTTCAGGACATGAAGACGGGAACGATGATAGGCTCTGGTAAACTGTTGGATGGGCTCTACGTGCTTGACTCCTACCACCCTCCTCCTCCCGCGACTTTTCATACTACTCTGTCGGCAACTTTGGAGTCCTGGCATTGTCGCCTCCTTCTATCTTGTCTATGACACATTTATTTCCTACTTTGCCACCTGTTTTAGTTGATAACTATCGTTGTAACGCTTGTGAACGTGGAAAACACCATCGCGTGACTTTTAATCATGTTTCCTCTCCTAGTTCTACACCATTTACTATTATACATAGTGATGTTTGGGGGTCGTGCCCCGTTGCTTCTATTTTTGGGCTATGTTGTTAAAGGCGCAAGGCGCACCAAGGCGCAAAGGGGCTCTGGAGCCTAGGCATAAGGCGCAGGCGCGCGCCTGAGACACGTGAGGCGCAAAATTGGGGAAAAAGAAAATTGAGCGAATTGGGCGCCCAATTCGCTCAAATTGAGCGAATCGGGCGCCCAATTCGTCGAATTCGCTTAATTCCAGCGAATTGGGCGCCCGATTCGCTCAATTCCAGCGAATTGGGCGCCCGATTCGCTCTATTCCAGGGAATTGGGTGTCATATTCGCTCAATCTCAGCGAATTGGGATCCCGATTCGCTCAATTTCAGCGAATTGGGCGCTGAAATTGAGCGAATTGAGCGCCCAATTCGCTCAATTTTAGCATATTGGGCGCCCAATTTGCTCAATTTCAGCGAATTGGGCGTCCAAGTGCGTCTAGGGGTGCCTTGGGTGCATCTGAGATCACGTTTTTGCCCATCTCCAAAAAAAAGGTTGAAAAAACACCTTGGAAGGCTCAGGCGCGCCTTTGGTGCGTCTGGGAGCCTGTAAGGCGCGCCTGGGACATATCGCCCGCCTCCGCCAAGCTGAGGCGCGGCGGACTGCGCCAAGCGCCTCAGGCGCGCCTCAGGCGCGCCTCAGGCGCGCCTAGGCGCACGCCTTGACAACATAGTTTTTGGGTGTTTCTAGTTTGTTACTTTCATCGACTGTTTTTCCAGACTACCTTGGTATACTTAATAAAAGCCAAAAGTGAAGTCTTCTCTTTATTTCAACGATTTCACAACATGATCTCGACGCAGTTTGACACCACTATCAAAATTCTTCGTACGGACAATGGTCGTGAATACACTACACTGACTCCGCCTTCGAACATTATCCTACCACTCATGGCATTGTCCACCAAACTTCATGTATTTACTCGCTGGCCCAAAATGGGGTGGCCAAACGCAAGAATCGTCATCTCTTGGAGGTTGTCTGGTGCCTCCTTCTTTACATGCACCTTCCCCGGTATTATTGGGGGGAATGTTGTTCTTACCGCTGCCTACCTTATTAACTGTATGCCCTCACGTGTTCTTGGGTATAACACAACTCTTACAACCCTTGGTGTCCCTCCAACAAATTTACCACCTCATGTGTTTGGGTGTGTGTGCTTTGTCCATATCCATCAGAAAACCAAACGTGATGCTCGTACTCACAAGTGTGTCTTCATCGGCTACTCTCCAACTCAACAGGGTTACAAATGTTTTGACCCCATCCACAAGAGAGTGTGTCTATGGCTGTCACCTTTCGTGAATCTGAGAGCAATTATGGGTCCTCACATCGGGGAGGGACTCTCGTCTGATGGAAGTGAGTTCCTTCACTCCCGGTGAGTCTCTCTCTACTACTTTGTTGTCGGTTCTTTCATCCTACTCGACATCCTCTCTCGTTGCCCCTGTGCCAACTTCTACTGCTCCTGTGACCATAGTTATTAAAGGCGCAACAAGGCGCAAAGGGATCTTGGAGCCTAGGCACAAGACTCAAGGCTCAAGGCGCAGGCGCGCGTCTGACGAAGGTAAGGCGCAATCAAATTCATTTTAAATAATTATCATTAAACACCAATTCATCTTCTAGATCGGATTCTTCATTTATTTTACTCATTAATAATTTATTATTATCATTTATATCTCTTAAAAAAAATCAATGTGGTCATTAAAATCATATTTAAGTCTCGATGCTCGATTATGTTTCACAAACATTACATCATACAAAAATTATGGAACTTTTTACATTATTTTTTCTTTATTTTGGAAAAGACATTTATAGTAGAAATTTGACTCAGATGCGCCTTTAATGCACCAAAGGCGCACGAAGGCGCAATCATCTGAGCCTCTTGAGCCCGGAGCCTTAGTCGCGCCCGAGGCGCACCTTTAACAACTTAGCATGTGACATGATCTCAGGTTACCCCATTGCAGGTGTATTCTCGTCGTTCTAAGGGAACAAACACACGAGTCCCTCACAATATTCTGGAACTGACATCTGACCAGCCATCTGGGTCCAATGCTCTAAGGGAAGGTACCTCCACACAACATCTTTTATCTCAGTTTGTATCTTATTCCTCTCTAACGGCCTCCCATAGGGCCTTTCTCTCTTCGTTGTCTGCGGTTTCCATTCCAACTTCATGGCAAAAATCTCTCTCTGACAACAAGTGGAAGATAGGTATGCTTGAAGAAATGCATGCTCTGAACAAGAGCCACACCTGGGACCCAGTACATCTGCCTAAAGAGAAGATTGTTGTTGGAAGTAAATGAGTGTTTTCAATCAAATAGAACTCTCTGGGTGTAGTGGAGAGATATAAGATAAGGTTAGTTTCAAGAGGGTACACGTAGATTGAAGGTATTGACTATCAAGAGACCTTTGCTCTGCTTGCAAAGATGAACTGCATAAGGGTTCTCCTATCTTGTGTTGCTTGTAAGGGCTGGAATCTTAGTCAACTGGATGTCAAAAATGTGTTTCTTTGTGAAGATCTGGAAGAGGAGGTATACATGGTTCTTCTTCTTGGTCTTTAACCAAAAGAATCGGAAGGGAAGGTGTGCAAGCTAAAAAAAGGCCTTGTATGAACTGAAACAATCTCCTAGAGTGTGGTTTGGGAGATTCCACAAGGCCATGACTTGCTTCGGTTACTCCCAAAGCAATGCTGGTCAAACCCTCTTATCAGACAAAGGGATGGAAAGTTGACAGCCCTAATAGTTTATGTGGATGACATCATCATAACAGACGATGATCTGGATGAGATTCATACTCTAAAAGGGAGGTTGACGAGAGAATTTGAAGTGAAAGACTTGGGAAGCCTTAAGTGCTTCTTGGGCATTGAGATTGCAAGGTCCAAACATGGTATATTTATATCGCAGATAAAATACATTCTTGATCTCCTCAAAGCTTCAGGAATGAGTGGGTGTAGACCTGCTGACACCCCAATTAAAGCTAACCAACGTCTTGGAAGAGATGATGGTGAAACTATTAGAGACATTCCTAGCTTTCAGAGACTTGTGGAAAAATTGATTTACTTGCCTCACATTCGTCCCGACATCTCTTATGCGGTTAGAGTAGTCAGCCAATATATGCATTCTCCGAAAACTTTTCATCTTGATGTTGTTCATCGTATCCTTAGATACCTCAAATCCTCACCAAGAAAGGGCATTCTATTCTCACCAAGTGATAATTTGGCTATTAAAGTCTACACTGATGCAAACTGAGCTGGTGCAGTTGATGATCGTTAGTCCACCTCCGATCACTGCATGATGGTGGGTGGAAATTTGGTTGCATGGAGAAGCAAAAAACAGCATGTCGTCGCCAGATCCAGTGCAGAGGCAGAGTTTCGAGCTATGGATTACGGGATATGTGAAGGGCTATGGACCCAAACCATCATGAAAGATGTTGGTCTTAATGGTGTGGAGCCTATCAGACTATATTATGATAACAAGACGGCTATCAGTATCGTTCATAATCCAGTGCAGCATAATCGTACTAAACACATTCAAAATCGACAGACACTTCATCAAAGAAAACATTGTAAGAGGAATTGTGGTTACCCCCTTTGTTTCATCCGAACAACAATTGACCGACATATTCACTAAGGGTTTGTGCACTGTTGTCTGCGGAAAGATTATTGGCAAGTTGGGCATGGTTGACATTACACGGCCAACTTGAGGGGGTGTTGGTATTTATGTAATTGTGGGTATTTCTGTAATTTATGTTTTGTTAGTAGGGTTTAGACTTTCCTCTTATATCTATCATATACTCCCTTCAATGAAGTATGATTCTAATTTCACAGGTTTCCTCAAAACCCAATTATTTTTGTTAAAACATTTTGTTGGGTATTGATGAGTTGTGTGCATAGGTTATGTAGGGTTTAATGATCTGTGTGGATAATAAATTGTGAACCTAATAAGTAATGACGTCACTTATGGAATGTTGTGGATATTGTTAATAACTCGCGTACGTAAGTGGATTTGTTTTGTTCTCTTACAGAATTTTTTTTACTAAAATACTCGATTGGATGATCGTCTTGAGATAATACTTCCCCTATTTTTATTTTGAATGTGTTTATGTCGATAGTACATGGTATTTGAAAATTTGGTAGTATTAGTATGGGTTTTGATGCGAGTAGAAATTTTATAGATTCAAAGGCTTGAGTTGCTTGAGAATTCCACTGAAACTGATTTTTAACTAATAGGTCTATCATAGGAGCAACAATGGTAAAATAATTTGGGATAAATCAACTATATTGCCCGAAAGGCTCAAAAATGCTCGTAATTGTTTTATTGTTTTTTGGATTGACCATGCTATTACTGTGGCAACATTTTTCAGGTGTTGACTGTAAGTGGTTTGCTAAGACGATGGGTCCCAAAAACTCAACCGAAGAAACAAAAAAAAAGAACATTTAGATTGTTTGATGTGTAGTTGATTTTGTAATAATCAGATGAAAACATGCTTCAAATGTTTAGTATGGGAGTCTAAATGTGACTATAAACTAAAATATCATCCAAAAATACCACAATATCTTTTCAAAGGTAGTCCTTAAAGATAGAATTCATCTAAGACTGAAACGTTGCATAACCACAATATCTTTTCATTCGAAAAGATATCATCTGGGTGCATTCGTACTTATGGTATCCAGATTGTAAGTCTAGTTTTGTAAAAATCATGGCGTTACGCAATTCGCCTAGTAGTTCGCCTATGGTTGGCATTGGAAAAGAATCTTTATAGTAATTCAATGCACGATAGTCGACGGACAGACACCATGACCCGTCTTTTTTACTAGTAATACCGGAGAGCTAAATGGGGACATGCTCGGGCATATTAATCCATTTTGTAATAATTCCGAAATTACTTTTTCAATTTTATTTTTTTGTATATGTGGATAACGGTACAGGCGCACTTTAGTGTTAGTTTATGAGGTTTTCAAAATTATACGATAAACGAGTGGTCTATGGGGTGGTAGTTGTTTTAGCGGAGAGAATTAATCTGTGTAGTCACCTAATAACTGTTGTATTTGGTATGGGATTGATGTTGAGTCTAAGGGGGAGTTAGCAATGTCCGAAGTCATTAGACATAAAACCACAACTGATACGGATTTTTCTGTAATTAATTTAATCAATTGATTGGGTGTAATAGTATCAGTGTTAAAATCATGTAGGCCTTGGAGTGTGATCATGTTACCGTGGTTTAGGAAAGACATAATGATAATCAGTTGTAATAAGGTCAAGTGGTTTCATCCAGTTGTAACCCAAGATAATGTCTGTGCCCGTTAAATTAATAACAAAAAACGTCAAAGTAAATTTATAACCATGGATGTCGATAATTAGATTTGGGCATTTTCCTTGGCATTTTAAATTTGCTCCATTCCCACTGAGACATTAAAAGGATTTAAAACATGAATGTGGAGTACCAAATGGTTGGGCGTTTTGGGTGAGATGAAGTTGTTGGTACTATCTCCATTAATCAAAATATGTACTGAGATATTGTTAACTGACCCTATGAGACGAAGATGGGAGCTGCGGAGATGAGAACGCTTAGGTGGATGTGGGGACACACGAGACTGGATAAAATTAAGAATAAATGTATCAGGGATAAGACAAGAGTAGCACTAATTGCAGAGAAGATGCGAGAAGTTCGACTAAGATGGTTGGGACACATACAAATGATACCACTAGAGGCACCTATTATGCGTTGTGAGAGTTTAGTCACTAGGCATTAGTGATAGTATGACAAAAGATAGGGCACAATGGTGACAAAGGATCCATATAACCAACCCCACTATAGTGGGATAAAAACTTGAGTGTTGTTGTTGACCCTATGAGACGAAAATATTTTATTGAATAGGAACCTATAAAAGCATGGTAACTAATTTTGGTGGTGGCGAGTTCTTGGGTAGCTTTGTCAGGTTCTTCCGAAGAATCTGAATCATCAGCATGTATTTCTTCTTTGAGAATATATAGGCTAGCTTGGTGTTTGCATTTGTGTCCAGCAAAGTGCTTTTTGTACAGCAAAGTCCTTTCTCTTGTTTACTTTTGAGTTCGGCAGGGGCCAGGCATCAATAGGGTAGATGGTCTGGGGTTCTCTTGGATGAAAGGTTATGTATTTAGACAGTGTGTGATTTTTGTTGAAAGTTCTGATAGGTCCGAAAAATCGGTGTCCCGATGGTTTCAAGGCCTTGTCGCAATAATTATGGTTATGATTGGAACACGTTTAAATTTGTGATTCTTGACCATTTTGGCCCATCAGATTACGAAAAACCAATGGGTTGAATCTCTAAACTCACACAAATTGGGACGGTGGTTGACTTTCAGGATCAATTTGAAGACTTGTCTTCCCAAATTCTCGACTACAGACCTAGTTTTCATATTAATACCTTTATTTACGGATTAAAACCCCATATTAAATGTCTAGTAATCGCTCAAAATTCAGAAAACCCGCACCACGCGTACAAATTGGCACGTTTATTTGAATAACAAACTGACGGAGACTTTCGTACTTATCAAATATTTTATCAAAAATCACGCAATGCCCAAACAAGCACAACATTTAACCCAAAGTGCAATCCAGGCCGTATATCCTATCGACGCTTGGCTCCCAGAGAACTCAAGAATAAACGATAAAAGGGACTTCGCTATACGTATGACGAAAAGTACACCTCCAGACACAAATGCAAAAACCGAGCTAGCCTATATATTATTGAAGAAAATTTGCATTCTGATGATTCAGAATCTTCAGACGAACCTACCCCACAACTTCCCAAACCTGAAATTAGTTATCATGCTTTTATAGGTTCATATTCTATAAAAAAATTTCATCTAAGAGGCTCTGTTAATAAAACCCCGATACATATATTGATTTATAGAGGAAGTACCAACAATTTTATTTCACCAAAACAGCTAACCATCTAGGCCTACATATTCGTGGTTTAAAACCCTTTAATATATCTGTAAGAAATGGCGCAATTCTGAAATGTCTAGGCAAATGTCCAAATCTAGTTATCAATATCCAAGGCTATAAGTTTACTTTAACTCTTTTTATGATTGAATTAGCTAGGGCCGATAGAATTTTAGGTTATGACTATATGAAATCACTAGGTCCCATTACAATGGATTATCACAATAAAACTGTCTTTCCTGTCTCAGGATACCACAATTACAGGATTTTAACACTGACACTATTACATCTAATCAATTGAATTAATCACTAAAAAATCTGTATCAGCTATGGCTCTCCGTGACTTTGACTAATGACCATGAAAGTTACAAGCCCGCCAGTAGACTCACCACCAATCCCTTTTCAAATCCAAGGGTTACTAGGTGCTTACTCGTATTTATTTTCTTCACTAACCCATCTTCCAGCTCACAAACCACTAGATCATCATATACTTTTGAAATACCCAGAAACGGTCACTAAAGTACACCTATACACACATAAAAAAATGAAATCGAAAAAGTAATTTCCGAATTATTACAAAATGGACTAATACGTCCAAGCACATCCCCTTTTAGCTCCCCAGTATTGTTATTTAAAAAAAGATGGTTCATGGCCAGGTTTTAAAAACCGGACCGGACCGGCCGGTCCAACTGGTCGGACCACCGACCGGTTCACCGGGCGGTCCGGTTTGGTCTTTTAAACCGCCTCAGCCAAGAACCGGCCAGGAACCGGTTAACCGGACGGTTGGACCGGTTAACCGGAAACCGGGCTGGTTATTTGGCAACCAGGCGGGCCAACCACAAGAGTTTTTGGAATTTTTATTTTATAAAAATAAAAGTGCACTGCAGGGATTTGAACCCAAGACCTATCGTAGTGATAAAGTGATCATGATCACTCCACCAACTACTACTTGTTGAAAGTGAAACTATTTTATTTATATGTAATTGTAGACAGAGCTCAAATCTTGTATGTATTTCTTGTGTATATAAATACAAGGAGAGAATACAAATATATAGGAGAGAGGAAATCCTATACAAGATGTGGGACTAATAAGAGAAGAGGGAAAAGAATAAAATATGGGCCCTTTACATGGGCTTTTCTAACACTCCCCTGTAAGCTGGAGCGTACAAATCCTATGCGCCAAGCTTGGACAAGCACTGATAGAAGAGAGTACTGGAAAGAGCCTTTGGTCGAGTTTCTTCATTTGAACCTTTTCCCGGATGAAGTGACAGTCGACTTCAATATGTTTTGTTCTCTCGTGGAATACCGGGTTCTTGGTTATATGTATGGCAGCCTGGCTGTCATAGAGGATGAGAGCTGAGGAAGGGAACTTTACACCCAGATCGGTAAGAAGACCTTCAAGCCAAGTTAGTTCAGAAACCACCGACGTCATTGTCTGGTATTCTGCCTCAGCTGATGATCGAGCAACGACCGCTTGTTTCTTGCTTCTTCAGGTAATCAAATGTCCTCCAAGATATGCGCAAAAGCCACTGGTTGACCGTCGATCATCAAGGAACCAGCATAATCGGCATCGGAATAAGACAACCAAAGTTGGAGCTGAAGATGAGGTTTTGTAAATCAGACCTTGACCAGGAGCCGTTTTAAGGTATCTGAGAATTCGTTCAACGGCTTGAAGATGAGATCTTCGAGGGGTATGCATATACTGACTGACAATACCAACAACGAAGGAAATATCTGGTCTGGTTACCGTGAGATAGATCAATTTTCCAACGAGACGACGATAGTATTCTGGATTCTGGAGTAGGAGATCCGAGTCAGATGCCTGAGCGCACAACTTGTGATTTGCATCCATTGGGGTGTCAATCGGCTTACAACCTGAATAACCAACATCCCGAAGGAGGTCGAGGCAATACTTCCGCTGAGAGAGTACGAGACCGTCTGACCGTCTGTCAACCTCAAGGCCCAAGAAGTACCGAAGGGCCTCAGATCTTTTGTTTGAAAAATTGTGCTCAGGTGTAGTTTGACCTCCTGTATTGCTTTCGAGTCGTCTCCCGTAATTATGATATCGTCAACATAGACTAACAGAAGAACCGTTCCCGCTGTTCTGTGACGAGTGAATAGCGAGAATTCTGTCGAGCTGCAAGAAAAACCAACCTCCCGAAGGGCCTTACTGAATTTGTCAAACCACGCCCGTGTGGATTGTTTGAGACCATACAGAGCCTTCGTAAGATGACAGACCTGAGACTCCCTCGTGGTCTCAAACCCGGGAGGTTGCTGCACACACACCGTCTCTTGGAGTTCGCCATTCAGAAAGGCATTCTTAATATCGAGTTGGAATAAGGGCCACTGGCGATGGACAGTCACGGAGATGAGGACTCGAACGGTGTTGAGTTTGGCAACCGGAGAAAATGTTTCTTCATAGTCGAGCCCCTGTTGTTGGGTGAAGCCACGAGCCACCAGACGAGCTTTCAGGCGGTCAATCGTTCTGTCAACAGCATGTTTGATAACATAGACCCATTTACACCCAACCGGTGTCTGACCTGGAGGAAGGGGTACAAGAGTCCATGTCTGGTTGGCCCAGAGAGCAGTCATTTCCTCTTCCTTGCGGCCCGCCATCCAGGATGTTGTAGTGTCTCCTGCACAGAGTTAGGAACCGAAATCGAGGAAAGAGAAGTAGCAAATGTGTGGAGGTGAGGAGAGAGGCGATGCAAGGAGACACAGTTTGCCAGAAGATGAGCAGTGGAGGTAGGTACCTGATCAGCAGGGCGCGGAGTAGCCGAGGTCGAGGCCGACTGCAGAGGGGCAACGGAGTCGGACGGGCAGCGAGAGTAGACACGGATAACAGGTGGCCTGGAGGGGACAGGAATCGGAGCAGGTGGTACCAGTGGTAGAGGTGTAGTAACGGGGATAACAGGTCGTGGGAGGAGTTGTGGTAGAGGTTTCGGCGTGAAAGGAGTGGGTAAAGGAGCAGAGAAGAACGGTTGATCTTCCCAGAAGGTAACATCAGCAGAAACAGAAACCTTGCGGGTAGCGGGAGAGTAACATATATAGCCTTTCCACGTACATGAATAACCAACGAAGACATGTTTACCTGTCAGGGGTTCCAACTTGTCCGAGGACGGACCCAGGCGGCGGACGTAGCAGGTGGAGCCAAAAACCCGAGGCAGGAGAGGGAAAGCCGGAGTAGAGGGAAATAGTAGATTAAATGGAGTGGCATAGTGGAGGACGGAGGAAGGGAGACGGTTGATCAGGAAGCACGAGTAGAGACCGCAAAGTGCCAGTAACTTTTGGGAACATGCATTTGAAGCATGAGAGAGCAGGCAACATCAAGCAAGTGTCGGTTCTTCCATTCAGCAACGCCGTTTTGCTGGGGTGTGTAAGCACATGATGTTTGATGAAGGATCCCGAATTCAGAGCACAAGGCCGTAAAGCCGTGGCTACTGTATTCGCGAGTATTATCGGTGCATAATGTTTTGAGGGTGGTGTGGAATTGCGTACGGGTTTCAAGGACAAAGGCCCGAAAAACACGGGAAAGCTCGGTACGATCACAGAGTAAGTAAAGCCACGTTGTGCGAGAGTAGTCGCCAATAAACGTGATAAAATAGCGATAATCAGAAATACTAGTAACTTTATAAGATCCTCAAATGTTTGAATGCACTAAATCAAAAGGGGCAGTGCTTCGGGTACAATGTGCAGGAAAATAAGAACGTGACTGCTTGTCGAAGATACAAGACTCGCACTTAAAAGGATGAAGGGAAACATCAGGAAGAGTCCGCTGAAGCACCGAGAGAGGAGTGTGGCCAAGACGTCGACGTCACTCACTGGAGGAGACAGAAGCTAGGACAGTAGGATAGTCATCGAGAAGGTAGAGCCCGCTCTGCAGTGTGCTTTTACCAATAGTAGTCCGCGTCCGCTGATCCTGTATGAGAAAGGAAGAGGGGGTGAATATGACAGAGCAATTTAGATCATTTGTAAGGCGACCAACAGAAAGTAAATTGAACGGGGAGCTCGGAACATGAAGAGCCGAGCGAATGGAGATTGATGGGTTGAGTAAAAGGTCAGCTGAGCCGGAGACTGGAACCGTCTCCCTATTTGTCACGGTGATACACTTCGAATGAGGAAAATCTGTATACTTGGGTGGCCGTTGCGAGGTAATATGATGAGTGGCACCAGAGTCTATGATCCATCGCGGACTGGTGGATAAACAAGCAGTACCTGGGTTGGAGGCGGTGGCGATGGAGGCAGAGGGCGGGTTGAGCAGCCCTTGGAGTTGTTGGAGCTGGAGACGAACAGCCTCAAGGCCAGAAGGAGCGACAGAGGATATGTCCGCAGCAACCGAGGCTGTCGGACGAGGAGGATAACCAATCTTCTTGTAGCATGTCGTCGCATAGTGGTCGTCCTTTTCGCAGTAGGAACAAGTCGGTCGACCCCGACCACCACGTCCGCGGCCCCGAGATCCCGAACATCCACCACGAACGGAGGTAGGTGGGGGCAGTAAGGGGGAAGTGGTTTGTTGAAGAAGGGCCGAGGGCGGAGGCACAATAGTATACGGAGGAGGTGAAACACGAAGGAGCATGGAGCATACATCAGATAAGGAGGGTATAGTGGAGGAAGCCATAATCTGGGTGCGAATATTCTGAAGGTGAGGCGGGAGATGAGCCATCATGATAGAAATGCAGACGGCCTCCTTCTGAGCACACTGAGTAGCATGATCATTGTTAGATGGTTGATGGTGAATCCAGGCCTCAGCGAGACTCTTTGCATGATCGACAAAAGAGGTCATGTCCGAAGCCACCCCCACCCACCCCCCACCCCCCTCGTGTCGAGAGTCAGAAGATCGGTGAGAATGTCATAGAGATGTTGGAGACTGTCTTTACCCGAGTACAGGGAATACAGTTCATCTCGCATAGCTTTGGTCATTTCGTGATACATGACCATCTGATATAGTTCGTCATCGAGGGAATTGAGGAGCCGTGTCTGAACACAACCATTGCGGAGCCATTCGTCGGTAGAAAGAGGAGGAGGACCTGAGTGAGGTGATGCAAAAGGCCCTTGGCCTGAAAAACCCGGCGAACAGAATGAACACAAGGGAGACAATTCTTCTTCCTGGAGAGGGAAATTGTTGTAATCCGCAGCTCATCACGGATTTCAGAAACAGGTGTCGGGCGGTCTGTAGAGGGACTAGCCGCAGTTGAGTTGTTGGAAGCCATTGGGGGAGAGGAAGCAGAACAGGCGGCCAGCAGCAGCGGACTGAAGCAGGAGCCCGCTGGGAAGAGGGCGAGCAAAAAAACCCCGAAGGGCAGGTCACGACGACTAAAGCAAGATGCAAGGAGAAGCAGTCTGCAGCGAACTGGGGCAGTCCGCAGCGATTAAAAAAGGGCAGGCCGCAAGGGCAGGAAGTGAGCTCGGCGAGAAAGTGCAAGCCGCAAGGCGCGATTTGAGATAGGTCGTGGCGGACTGGAGCAGTCCGCAAGAGGTGGAAATCGCAGCAGATCTTGAACAGCCCGCGAGAAGAGAAACCGCAGCGGTTAGGAGCAGGCCGCGATTTGAGATAGGCCACGGGGGGAAAACCAAGAGACCGCGAGCGAGAAGAGAGCTCGGTCTAGACTGGGGTAGAAGCTCGCAAGGTAGGAGAGAAGTAGAGTAGGGGAAGAAAGCCCACAGCGGACTGGAGGAGCTCGCAGCGGACCGGAGGAGCTCGCGGCGGACTGGATGAGAACAGCATGAGAAGTGGGCCCCACGGGACAGAGAGAGGAGGCTATAAGAAGCCCGAGGAGGAGGATGGAACCACGTTGAAGAAGAGGAAGCGGATGCAGAAATACAGGCCGCGGCGGACTAAGGGAGAAGGCGGATAGATAGCTCGCAGCGGGCTAAGGGAGAAGGGCGGATAGACAGAGCAGGCCGCAGGAGATCGTAGGCCGCAGCGGATAGACTGAGCAAACCGTAGACCGCAGGAGATCAGAGGAAGTGGATAGAAGTTTGGAGTCTACGGGAAGCAACGAGTCCCTCTAATACCATGTAGACAGAGCTCAAATCTTGTATGTATTTCTTGTGTATATAAATACAAGGAAAGAATACAAATATATAGGAGAGAAAATGAGAGAGGAAATCTTATACAAGATGTGGGACTAATAAGAGAAGGGGGAAAAGAATAAAATATTGGCCCAATAATGGGCCCTTTACATGGGCTTTTCTAACAGTAATAATAACATATTTTTATAAAAAATTATAGACTTAGAATATAAATAAAAAATATATATTATTAAATTAAGTATAAAAATAAATATTGTTATTAATTAATTAAAACTTAGTTACAATATTATTATTTAGGTTAAATAAATATATAAATTTTCAAAAAAAATAATATTATTAGATTTTTGTTACAATATTTATTAGTACGTATGATTTCCATTTTATATATATTATAATTATACTATTTAGTGATACTTGAGCTCAATTTGATATTTACATGATATATAATATGTTATAAATTTATAACTAATATTATATAATATGTTACTGTCTAACATCACGGTTCAACCCCGGTCCGACCGATCCAACCGATCGGACCTTGAACCTTTGAGCTCACCGGTTCATCCTCCGGTCCGGTTCTTAAAACTTTTATTCATGATGCTTGTGCATTGACTATCGGCCATTAAAAGTTGTTACTATAAAATATTCTTTCCCGATGCCAACCATTGACGAATTATTAGACAAATTGCATAATACCATGATTTTTACGAAACTTGACTTACAATCTGGATAACATCAAGTGCAAATGCACCCTGATGATATTGCCAAGACCGTATTCTGCACACATCAGGGATTATATGAATATTTGGTTATGCCTTTCAGCTTAACAAACGCTCCCGCAACATTCAGTCACTTATGAACTCTATCTTTAATGATTACCTCGGGAAATTTGTTGTGATTTTTTATGCTATTATAGTCCCGATCTAAATTCTCATATTAACCAATTGCAACTGGTTTTCACCCGACTACTAAACAATCAACTACATCTTAAACAATCTAAATGTTCTTTTGTTGTCTCTACAGCTGAGTTTTGGGGTCACATTATTTCAGCAAACAAAGTACAACCCACTCCTGAAAAAGTTGCGGCAGTACTTGCATGACCAATCCCAAAGACAGTAAAACAATTAAGATCATTTTTGGGACATTCAGGGTAGTATAGACGATTCACCCCAAATAACGCTTCCATTGCAGCTCATATGACCGATTTCTTAGTTAAAAATTATTTTCAATGGAAGAACCCCAAAGCAGCCCAAGCTTTTGAATCCATAAAACTTCTAATGGCATCAAAACCTATTTTAACACTTCCAAATTTTCAAATACCATTTAATATGGGGAGTATTATCCCAAAATAATCATCTTATAGAGTATTTCAGTAGAAAATTATCGATAACCGAACAAAACAAATCGACCGACACACACGAATTTTTGGCTATTTCTGCAGCTTTCCATAAATGGCGTCATTATCTACTAGGTTCACCATTTATTTTTTGTACGGATCATCAAACATTACATAACCTATGCATCCAACTTATCAACACCCCCGAGCAGCAAAAGTTTTAAACAAAAATAATGAGATTTATTTTTGAGATACAATTTAAACCTGGACGACAAAATCAAATTGTAGACGCTCTATCACGATTACAAGAACCTACCGATTTACTTCCAAAACTCTTTTCTTTCATTTCTCACCCGGACATACACATCTTTCGCCATATATATAATTTTTATACTTCGGACCCATTCGCCCAAACAATTCTAACGCAGCTTCAAACTAGTGCGAACACCATACCAGGGTGGAATTTACAGAATAAAACCTTATTTTATAGGAATAGACTTTAAATACTGGTTGATGACTTGCGAAATAGTTTGATCTCCGGGACACATGATTTAAAAAGTGGCGGACATTCAGCTGTTAAAGCAACAATTAAATGATTAACCACATGTTTTTACTGGCCAAAATTAACACAAAACATTAAAACTTATATACGTAACTGCGACTAATGCCAAAAAGGCAAAACCTCGAAATGATCTGTCATTTGGTTCCTATAGCCTCTCCCGATACCAAATAAGATTTTGGCCGATATTATGTTAGACTTCATTATCCACCTCCCACAATCTATTTCGCCTACGGATATTTTAGTCATCGTCGACCGGTTATCAAAAGCCGCTCATTTTGCCCCAATCCCACCAAAAGCCTCTGACTCCCAAATCGCAAAAATATTTTGGGATAATTGTGGAAAATTACATGGAATGCCTGAAACTATTATTTTTGATTGAGGCTCTATCTGTCAGTGCTTTTTGGAAAGAATTATTCAAACAAAATGGCACGAAATTACGCTTCACTACAACTTATCATCCTGAAATTGATGGACAAACAGAGAGTTAACCAATGTTTAAATTAATATTTACGTATATTCGCTCTCCGAAACTCAAAGTTGTAATCTACACTCCTCAACTGGGCCGAATTCCAGAATAATAAATCCTATCACAATTCCGCAGGAATGACACTGTATGAAGCCATGTTTGGACGCTTACCCACAAGTTTTCTACAATACTTCATAGGGGCTAGCCATATTCAAGCTATTCAAGAGGATCAACACGATCGGAATGTGCTTTTAGCTCAATTAAAATCAAATTTAACACAAGCCCAAAATATAATGAAGCACCACGCCGATCATTGTCGCCTGGACAAAATTTTCAACCCAGGTGACCAGGTCTTACTTAAGCTACAACCTTACCGGCAAATGAACATACGCTCAAAGTCTTGTGTTAGATTTAACCTTAAATTTTGCGGACCTTTGAAATTTTAGAAAAAATTGGGCAGAATGTGTATCGACTAGACTTACCGCAATATACTAAAAATCATCTTGTTTTCCATGTTTCATTACTGAAACCATATCATGCTTCCTTGCAACCGATCGTTCATGATTTAGCACAACGATTTTTTAATCACTGCCCAGCACATGAGATTCTCTCTATTTTGGATGAACACACGATATGGCTTCAAGGTAAACCGCATCGACAACTTTTAGTTCAGTGGAAGGGGCTGGCTCCAAAGGAAAGCTCTTGGGAATCAATGGAATCCATTGATCCCCAAATTCTCGCCACCCTTCCTACCACCATTAAACTAACTTGCCCTTCGATGCAGGAGAACGGGCTGGACCAAGGATTGTTGGAGTCTAACACAAACATGCCCCTCATAAAATTATATTCCAACACAATAGATGCAGCCTTTGATCCTGCTAAATCAGATCATCCAGCAACGACTCCAGATCATTCCAGACAGAGCATAATAAAACAAACTAGCAAAGAACCTCCCCTCTCAGACGATAGAAATCCCGAGCGGGAAGTTAGAACACGTACCAAAGTGACGCTTTTTCCTTCATGGGGAACAAAATTTATACGCACCTCCAGGCACCGTCAGTGGTCTCTTACTCGTCGTGCTTCTCTAGTCTCCTCTGACGTTCCCGTGCTCCATTCATTCGCGGGACTCAGTTCTCTAGCATAGCAAATGAAACCCTACCCCGGGATTTTCGATTTTAAGGACGACAGGTAATGTAGCGTGTAAAATACGCTACTTTCTCTCCTCCAGCATACACAATGGATCCAGGAATGATTCAACGGCTAGATTTACCGCTACAACAATTAAATATTCAAGATGTCTGATACAAAAGCAACACCATTTGATCGGACGGTTCAATAGCACCCAATTCAAAGACGATAAATCTTATTTTCCAAAACATTCTATTTTATTGATGGCTAAAGTTTTACTCATTTTTATCAGATGTAACGATCCAATAGTGGACTATATATAAATTGATAGTACCGCGTAAATGATTTATAGAAATGAAAATTAAATCCTAGTTTTATTTTAGCCATCTTCTTCATAGAAAATAGGAATAGTGGTTATGATCTCCGGCAGCAGCGGCGCATTCGCCAATCATCGTCGGGAATCATAACAAATAGCTACTAGAATTGACTTTGGTTGTGATTAAAACTTTTCCCTATCACAAACAACAAGGGTGCGTTTGAATGGAGGGAAATGAATTTTAGAATTGGTTTTAGCTATTAATAAATCATTTAGAGGTGTTCGGTTGGACGGAAATAAGCCCTATTTTGGTTTTCGCTAAAACCGCAACTTTCCAGTTTAAGCTTTCCACAATTCCCGTCCCTTTCCCCTGATTTTTCTCATTTTCTCTTCCATGCGCAACACAGAGAAGGGCTCCGCAACTTGCACCCACCGCACCTTCTCCGCTTGTTTCTCTTCCTCGTGCAGAGTTCGAAGTTCCTTCTTGAGAAACCTTCGCGAATCCCTCCACTCGCTGCAACTTGTCCGCCGTCGGTGGTCTTCATTCTCTTCCACGCGCAGAAAAGGATCATCTTCCTTCCTCTAGCCCTCGCGACTTCTGCTCTCGCCTCCCCTTCTTTTCCCTCGCGGTTTTTTTGCTCTCGCCGCCCCTTCTTTGTCGTCCGGGAGACGAGCCTTCTCTGTCATCCGGGAGACGAGCCTTCTCTGCCGTCCAGGGTACGTTTTGTCCATTTGTCCCTGCAGTTTTCCTCTTGGCCTTGATTCCTCTCTGTGCAGAAAAGTGAATGGAAAAATTTATGAGCAAACTTTTTACTAGTAGAAGTGTTAATGAGTTTTTGGAAGGGTGCCATGCTTGCCTTATTACCCATCTAGTTTTTTCGAACCACTGTAGTTATAATCGATATCAACAACACGTCAATATTCAATCTTAATTCATAAGAACATCAATATTTCTTGAACTAAGCCACTGTAATTAAATATGTATGAAAGTAAATGTTAGGCACTCAGAGCTACAATGCAACAAAACAATTATAATACTAAAATGAAAATTCCATCCAACTCTACTATCTAAGACTATATTAAACGCATTCTCTAAAAAAGTTCACTTGCTAAATTTAACATTCACATTGAACTAAAACTTGTCACAGAAATCCCTATATCAGAACAAACTTCATGAGCAAACTTTGTACATAGATTATGTTTTAGGATCTTAATTTGAAATTAAGAACATTTCGTTTGTGACAATTTATTTGATCAAACACTAGGCTGATTTTTGTACAAAACCTAAACATTCAACACCTAAAAAACAAATGAATAATTTAACTAAATTATTTTGTCATATATTTTAATTTCCTCATTTTTTGGAGTTACCATGTAAACGAATTATTTCCTTTAATTATAATTTGGAGTGTGTAAATTTAAATCTATGCAAATTTAAATCGAATCTACGTAATATCTTGTGAATTGTTTGTGACAATTTTAATTTCATTGTCATATGTTAGATGAATATAGCGGAGTTGCGAGAAATTAATAAAAGAATATATTATAAAATGCGGATATCTCACAACACTTGTTGGTGCATGGACAGCGTTAGAATATATTCCTCTGGAACCCGTAAACCATGATATGAATATTGTACTACGTTCCTCATTGCTAAAACGTATATATGAGGGTCCAGAGGTCAAGTGTTTCAACGTTTTGCGTATGGGTAGACCATCATCCGATGAACTATGCCACATTTTATCATCTAGAGGCCTTGTACACGAAACCAAATACGTGTCGGTGAAGGAATCTGTTGCACTATTTTTATACACTATAGCACACAACAAGAAGTTTCGCGATATTGAATATACATATCTCTGGTCCACAGATACTATTATCAGATACTTCAACATAGTGCTTAGAGCTGTGCTACAGTTAAGTAGAGACTACATAAAATTGCCAGAGTCAAGGTCGGAACGTAGATGGAGACGGTTCGAAGACTGCGTTGGTGCATTAGATGGTACACATATTCAAGTGACTTTGCCCACAAAAGATCATGGCAGATATAAAAATCAGAAGCAAGCAATAACGACGAATGTCTTAGGTGTTTGTGATAATCAGATGAAATTTCTATATGTTTTACCTGGTTGGGAAGGATCAGCTTCAAATTTAAGAGTCTTACGCGATGCGCTGGAAAGAACCGATCGTTTTGAAGTACCAAGTGGTAAGTCATTAATATTTAATTATTTGTTTCAAAAACATTTCATTCATTAATTAGAAAAATTAATATATTGGTGAGTTGGGTACGTGCTACCTAATGGATGCGGGTTACACCAATGGTCCAGGTTTCCTTGCACCGTATCGATCAACGTGTTATCATTTACAGGAGTGGTCAACACAAGGAAACAACCCTTCTAATTATAAGGAGTTATTCAATTTATGTCATGCTAGAGAACGAAATGTAATAGAGAGAACATTTGGGTTGTTGAAGAAACGTTGTGCAATATTATGAGAACCATCTTTCTTTCATATACAGGTTTAGGTGCAAAAAATGTGACTTTAGATTTCACATTGTATTTGGTTTATGATCTTAATATGAAAATTTAATACAGGTGTAAATAATAAATACATGTTGCATCTTACATAATTTTCTTGTCGTTAAAAGGTTGGCTACTGATTCACAAATTCATGTCGAGGTCGATGCAGACTTAATTGCTGCTGAAGCATCAGAAGAAGAAAAAATCTATGAATATGATGATAACATTAATCCAATTCAATCGTCAAATGCTTGCACTCAATTTAGAGATAACTTAGCTATGGAAATGTTTAATGAATATCAAACTCATACTGAGATTTAGTGGATATTATAAATATATATGTTGTTTAATCATGTTTTGATATGCATGCTTGTATAGAAATTTTTGTAAGTCATGCATGAATTGAAGTAATTTTTGGGCACAGTTGTATATGTTGTTTGCTTAAAAGCTGATGTTATTTTGATACATATGTTTGCATAATATTTGATGTTAATGTGATGCATATACCTGCAAAGATTATAAAATGGAAAGTGGAGCAGGGAAAGGGAAATTGTATGTTCACTGGACAAATGATATGATCGTACTCTTTCCAGTGTTTTGCTTGAGGAGCACAGTAAAGGTCACAAAATGCCGAATGGATGGAAAGTAGTGGCCTTCACAGCAGCAATCAAGGTCATGAAAGATTTGCATAATCTGAACTTCATGAAGAAGAAAATCATGGTCAGACTGAATACATGGAATAAATATTATAAGGAGGTATCTGCAATGTTGGACACAAGTGGCTTCGGATGGGATTGAGAATGAAATACCGTGAAAGTCGACAATGAAGATGTTTGGGTCAATTATGTCAGGGTATATTCATTTATCGCATTCTATAACTTTGTTTTAATTATTTTACCACTTTTATTCATGATGTTTAATCATGTTGTGCAGGCTCATCCTATTGTGAAGCACTACAGAGATAAGGTGATCATTAATTGGGAAGACTTAGGCATATTGTGCGGTAATGACAAGATAGCAGGTGCATTTATGGGGACAGCAAATGAGCCAGTCATCGAGTTGAATGAGGAGTCAATGGGTGAAGAAAGCAACTACGCGACAGACTCTTCATCAGGAGGGAGCAGTAGGCAGCGGAAGAGGAAGCAAACTCCTGGCGACACAATCGTAAATGCAATCAATAGAATGGCAGACAGTATGGATCACGCAGCGGCTGCAATCACAAGAAACAGTGAAGCTCTGAGGGTAAATATGACTCAAATCTATGAAGCACTCACTCAACTACCGGATCGGCAGAATCTCCAATTAGTGAAGGCCATGGATCTTCTAGGTGTCATTCAACTGAAGTTTGATACGTTCATGGCACTACCAAATCACATGAGGGTGATGTGGCTTCACTTGCAGTTCTATGACTTATAAGCACATAATGATGTCGTGTTTTTGTTTGTTCGCAGTTTGTTGTTGTATTTCTACTTTCAATGTATATCGGACTGTCGTATATTATTAACTTTTGGATTTATATTTTTAGTTTCATACAGTGTATTGAAACATTTCATATTTGATTACTCTTAAGTTATTATTGTTATCATGTTTATATTTCTTTGCAATAGTATTAACTTCTATGTTTTAAAATTTGTGTTATATCTGGAGTTTTTATACTTCTAAATAAAATTTTTTATTTCATGCAATTTTTGTGGATGAATTCTACTCTGCATCCAAACACCAAAATTGGTCAATTCCAATTTCTGCAGCTCAAAACCTTCCTGCAACCGAACATATAATTGGAATTCACCAAAACCATAATTCCTGCAATTTTTGGAATCGATGAAATACAATTTCTCAATTCCATTTCCTGCAAAACGAACGGACCCCAAAGGAATTATCCTAACGTTGCCAAACTGTGAATTTCATGTCAAAAACGGGAAGTTTTCCAGCAAAACAAAACCTCACATGATAATTTACTGCTCCGGTGATGGCTAGTCAGTTCAAATTCATATTCGAAATCCCAAAAATCTCCGGATTAGTAATTTCTTCAACATAAATGCTTGAAGGCAGGAGAAGAACCGTACCTCAACAAGTCGGAGTTTGATATTTTCATCTGCAAACTGTGAATCGGATAGATTCTGACCACGCAGGCCTCTCATGAGTGAAGAAAGCTGCTCGTCCTCTTCCATCCGTGCTCTGACCCTCTTGATTTCATCCGACACATTCCCAATCCTCTGCAATTCGAGGAAACGCCCGTAAGCCAAATAACGAAGTCATAATAAGTAACGCTTAAAACAATTGCTTACACTTGCGGCTCCATTGGTAGATCCACTGGAAGGCGCCCTCGACGTAGCCGGAGAAGAAGCTAAGGTATTCCTGCGCTTAGGACCTGTAGCCACTGCAACCACGCATGGCCACTGCACCCTAGACAAAGATGGATAATTACAGCGCCGATGTCTCCGCTGTCCATCTCCATGCACGGCCGCGGTTAGCAGCCGGCGGAGGGGCTTTATGCCGCAGTGAAGGAGCTGAGGCGCGCTGTCCATGGAAGAACTTCAGATTCCTCTCGATCTCGGCTCTCAATAGGGCGGCAACCAAAGGAATGGAGAGAAGAGAGGGCCAGAGAGGAACTGCAGAGGATCCGGAATCCGCCAGAGAGGTGTGGCCGCTCTTCACTTGCAGAGGATCTCACTGCATTTTGGCCGAATGTTACGCACACGTTTAGCGTGATCATACCACAATTTTATAATTTGAGTACGGTTATTAGCAGTCCGATTTTTGTTATGGTCACTTATTTGCTTGGTGAGGTTGGACAAGAATGTCGTTATCATAACAAAATCTTATGTCTAAAATTATTTTTTTTTTGTAACATTTTTTATACTAAATATATTTTATGACAATGACATTTTTGTTCAATCTCACCGGAGCAAATAAGTTGGGATAAAACACGCCAAACACCGTCTAATTCTGAGAGAAAAATCCTTTTGGTTTTTTGTCTTCCTATAATTGCAGTCCAGTGTTTTCAGCTTTTGGCCCGGTTCCGCTCTCCCGATTTTCTAATGCTCTCGTAATCCTAGGTTTTTTGGCACTTTGCACCCCCCTCCATTTGCACCATTTTGACACTTCGCATCCCGAATTTTTAAATAATGTACTTTGCATCTCCCATTTGAGATAACTTTGACACTTTGCACCATAGGCTTAATTTTAGAGGGGTATTTTTGTCATGTAGATAGCCTAGGTCATCCAAGGGAGCGTCGTCATTGCCAGAACACTATTTCTTCTCTCCAGCAGCGCGACATCGATAGCCTAGGTCATCCAAGGGAGCGTCGTCATTGCCAGAACACTAAGCTTGTTAGAGTGTCGTCCTCGGCCTATTTTTTCTCTCCAGCAGCGCGACATCAATAGCCTAGGTCATACATGGGAGCGTCATCATCGCCGGAACACTGAGCTTGCTGGAGTGTCGTCCTCGCCCTATTTCTTCTCTCCAGCAGCGCGACATCGATAGCCTAGGTCATCCATGGGAGCGTCGTCATCGCCAGAACACTGAGCTTGCTGGAGTGCCGTCCTCGTTGATTCCTTGCGGCTTTTGAAGTCTGGGCTCGTCTCGGCTCGCCTGGAAATCAACTCTTTCAAATCTTCTTCTCCAACTTCAGGTATTAAACTCAAGGCTTAGTACTTACTTTGCCACACAATGAGTCAATTCTTTTTCACGTTATTCATTTAGAACTTTCTCATGTTTTTGGTCAGATTTTGTTGCTTAGAGCTAGCCTGTACTCAGCTCATTCTTGTATTGGAGGTATATTGTTCACATTTTTCCCCACATTTAGGGTTGTCTCTACTTATTTTTTTAATTCAGTTTTTAGTCTATTTTTGTATAGGTTCAATTTCATTGACTTTATCATGTCTAGTCCTAGAGATGTTGGGTGGCAAAACTTATTGGTTGATGAAGAGGGGCTTGATATTGATAGTAGTAGTGATTCACTATACATGGATGAGGAATCAGACATAGACACTTCGTCATTTAGTGATGATTTGTATGATAGTGAATTTGAGTTGGATGATTTGTTAGTGAATGATAATGTGGATGATGAAATTGAAGTGGTTGGTGAAAGAGTGAAAACAAAACAACCTTTGAAAACGAATGTCGGAATACATATAAGGGAACCCGGTAGTCATTCTTCATCTCGATCACGAAAAGGAATGCAAGTGTATCAAGAAGACGAAAATGAATCTAATTTTGAGTTTGATGTGGGATTATGTTTCAATATTGTTTTTGACTTTCGGGATGTTGTGCGATTGTACGCTACAAAGCAAGGAAAGCCTTTAAAATTCACTAAAAATTGTAGTTATTGGAACCGATTTCTCGGTCTCCTGTGGAGTTCACCCTCGGGGAAGGGGTGATCTCGCACCTACTTTGCTCATGCAAGCAAACCAACGAGGAAAACAAGAAAGAACTGACCCAAGGGCTCGGCGGGAGGTCCCGCCACACACCCGGAAGATCTCAGAGCGTTTTCCCTCCTTAGCCAAAGGCCGAGCTAAGATACCCTCAGAAAGCATTAGAAAGCTGGAGCAAGAGAGCACAAAAAACCTGCCTGCTGGGGTACCCCTTGGGTCCTATTTATAGATTTCAGAATCTGAACTGTCAATAACCAAACTAAACTGACCTGAAATTACCAAAATACCTTCAGCTGGGTCTGCCAACAGCCAAACTCCGCTGTTTTGAAGGGCTATGGGTAGACCGGCGGGGGCAAAACAGTAAAAAATACCGCATGGACCTGGGCGAGTCGGAGAGCTCGTCCACCTCGGCGGATCAGCTCGCCTGATATTGTCAAGCTCCTTTGCGTGAGCGCGAGCTGGGACGGTGAGCTCGCCAGTCGATAGGCCTCCAATAGTCGAACTCAGGTCGACGAATCCTGCCTTAGTTGGCGAATGCCGAGCTCGTGGTCGGCGACTGCCGAACTCTCGGTCGACAAGTGTCGAGCTTGCATTCGACGATTGTCGATCTTCGGTCGACGATTGCCGATCTTCGGTCGACGAATGCCGATCTTCGGTCGACGAATGCAGAGCTCACCCTCTGCCTCCAGGTTTTCCTGCCAAGCTCTCCTGCTGTCTGGGCGATCTGCGCCGGCCGACCTCGCTCTTGATGACCCTACTCACCGGATACGGGGTTGTACATAATCCCCTCTCTTTCTGAGCTTGGCAAAGCTTGGAAAGAAACATCCAACCCCAAATGTTCGGCGAGTGCGGGGTGGACCGGAGAGAATCTTTCGGTGGGGTCCACCTGCGGCTATATATATACACCTGCATACCTGCTTGACTCTTGTTATTCCTTTTGCTCTAGCACTGCCAAGATGTCGATCCCCAAGGAAATCCAAGAGCGCCTCAACCGAGCTCGCCAGACCTCGGATGCTCGTGTGGTTGCTCTGACAGCGGTCCCACCCAATGTTCCTCAAATTGATTCTGCTGAGCCCAGCTCCAAGAGGGCGAAGTCATTTCCCGAAGCGGCCGAGCCAATTTATGAAGACCTGAGGACCACCCTGGAGATGGGGATCGGCTTTTCCACTCGGACAGTTCTTGAGAAGGATAGAGAAGCTGTCGTTGTCGGTGACGACCCGGGCGGTCAACCTGATGACGTGGGGGGGGTGCCACGCCGCGAGAGCCCATACCGCGAGGCGAGACCACTCTCGCAGACTCGCGGTTCATGACACCGGATAACCGTCCCCGGGACCTGCCACTTCTCTTTGGGATCCTGCCAGTGAACTCGCAGAGGCCGAACTCGTCGGTACCCGCCCCTTCTCCCCGGCGAGCTGCTGTAACCACGGGGGCGGGTGTGGAGACCGTCCCTGTCCCGGGATTTGAGCTTCTCTCCCCAGGCACGCGCGGCCCGGGGCGCGGGAAGGACCTACGGTTTGTCCCTCCCCATATCTCCTTAGAGTTGCCGAGTTCGTTAGGTAAATGTTGCCTTGGATCCCTGTCAAGTTCTTTATCGGCGTACCTCACTTTGCTGATACTTGTATCCACAGCTCCTCCCAGCCGATCCGGTGCCGAGGAGACTTCACGGGCGGTCCACTACTCGCCCATCCCTTCCCTGAACTCGCTGGACTCTTATCTGGGCCCGGAAGTAGAGCCAGGCGAGCTGACCCGGAGGGAAGTTAAGCTCTTCAAGAAATTGGTGTTCGAGCTGCGTGAGGTGCGGGAAGTCAACGAGGCGGTGCAGCAGGACTATGCCCGGCTTGCCGACAAAGTGCGGGGTGGCCAGACTCACAAGTTGTTGTCTCCTTCCCGGCTCCTGGACGAGATCGATGAGGGCCTCTCTGTGGCGCAGGCGAATTTGGGGAGGATCCGCAAGCTGCTCCGCGCGCGGCAATCTGGGGGACGGGGGATGCGAGGCCGGGGTAGTTGAAGGGCGGCTCCCTTCCCGAGCCGACCGGTACTCGCCCCCTTGTTTCCTCCCCTGCCCGCGCGCCTCGCTTATTTATTCCTGCACCATTTGGTTGTAATAATTTATCTCAAGACATTTTTAGATGTGCGGTATTCAAATAAAATGTTGCTTCTCATTTGACTTAGCCTTGGTTGCGACGCGCCGGAAGTCGGCGAGCTGGGGGTTGGTGAGCTGGGGTTGGCGAGCTGGGCTGATTGGATAGTTTGACCTGATTACTTTTTCTATAAATATCCCCCCCCCCCACCAACCCCTGTACTGCTGCTTTTACTGCTTACTCTTTCTCTGTCTTCCTGTGCTATTTATTTTCTACTCGCGCCCCGCCTTCCCTCGCGAGCATGGGTAAGACCAACCCCGACGCTGATGGCCACAGCAAGTGTGCCCAACACTTCATCGACTACTGCTTCTTCGAGGGGCATACCAGCAAGGAGGAGTTCGCGGAATTCGAGACGGAATACGTTCCGCCGGGCTTTGAGGCACACAGGCCGAGGCAGGGGGAGGCTATCAACACCTTCTACGAGGATGAGCTCGCCTTCCCCATCTCGCATTTCGAGGTGGGGTTGCGCCTCCCCCTCTGGCCGTAGATCCGGCAAATTCTGAAGTACTATGGCGCAGTACCCGCGCAGTTAAACTCCAACGCCATCGCCATGATGGTGGCGTTCGCGGGCTATCTTCGGCGGGAGAGGATCGAGTTCAACCTGACAGTGTTCAGGAAACTCTTCTCCTACAAGGTGACGCTGGATGGGGTCGCCTACTTCGGCGGCTCGCTGATCAAGGTTCGCGAGATCGCGAACAAGCATCACACCTGGATGACCAGGATCGCCTTTATCAAGGGCGATCTCGGCAACATCCCGTACTCGCCGCAACAAAAAGGCGAGGAGGTCTACCGCCCGCTGGCCCTATCCGGCAATGATGCCGAGCTCCACAAATACTTCCTCCACAAGGATTTCGAGGTCGCCTTCCTGCGAATGGGTCTCGACGCGCTCCTCCCCGTTCTACCCGGCGAAGGTATTGTTCTCTCCTCATCTTGTCGAGCTCACCCGATTGCCGAGCTCGCCATATTGCTGCTGAAATCCTTCTAACTTTTTCCAAGTATTTTCTTGCAGGGGGCGGATAATTCCCGTGAACCCGCCATTTGCTGACTCGGGGCTACACACGGACCCTCTTGCTCGTGAGAGGGCAGCAGCGGCGGCTTGCTGAGATGAGGCGGCCTTCTTGCAACCCTCCTCCAGCAAGAGGCGACCGGAGGATGCGGGGTCGAACCCGCCACACCGCCAGCAACTGCCAAAAAAGATGAGGAGAGCCCTGCTGGCTCCGCGGGGGCGACAACAACAACAACAACGTCAGCCCAGCCCCAAATATATAAGCTCGCCGGAAACCATCCCGGATGCGTCGCCGGAGAGCCTGCTGAAGGAGATCACCAACAAGAGGCGAAAGGGCGGCGAGGCTCCTGCTTCCGGGGCGGCGATCTCCCCACCTCCTTCGGCGAATAGGACGGCTCGCGAGCGGGGGGCGCCGAAACAACATCCCCTCTTCAACTTCGGGGGGCGGTGGAAGGACTCGGCGGGGGAGCCTATGGTGCAATGGGATGAGCTGGCCCATCGGGTCTCCATCTCCACTCTGCATCCGTCCTGGCATGACCGCGAGCCCGCCACCGGCCATGCTTATGCCCTCGGCTTCGGCCTCTATGGCCGCGAGGATGCCGAGGCCTACAAGAACATGACCCTGCGGCAGCTCGGCCATGAGGGTCTGCAGGCCCACCTGAGGACCATGGAGCTCCACCACATGCTGACCTGCCGCAGCTTTGCCCTCAGCAATCAACTTCTAAAAGCCGAGCAGGCCCGCGATGTCGCCAAGGACAAGGTTGCTGATCAGCCGAAGCAGCTCGGCATCGCTGAGGGCCTCCTCGCCCAGGCCAACGACGAACTGGTAAGTGTCAAGCTCTCCTCTTCTCTTTTACTTAGAATATTTTGTGTTGCTGCTAACCGGATTTTCTCTTCACCAGGATGCCAAGGCCGCAGGGGAGCTGCGGGCTCGCAATGCCGAGCAAGGGAAGGAGATTGGCCAGCTGCGCGCCCACCTTGCCGAGTTGGAGGGGGCGAACGCAAAGCTGAAGGAGGAGAATCAGCACCTCAACTGCGAGGTCCGCCGCTAGGCGGAGATCTTCTTCCCGGCCAGCGGCTCCGATCCTTCCCTCCCCTACAAGAGGCCGCGGATCTTCGGCGAGGCCGATCTCGCCGAGAGGCTGCGAATTAACTCCATCCAGGCCGCCGAATGCACCCTCCAGATGATGAAGGATTCTGGAGTGCTGGTGGAGGGGTGCGAGGAGATCTCGGCCCGGGATCTGATGCCGAGTCTGTTCCCGGCGACGCCGCCCAGCGAGAAGGAAGATAGCTTGGACGCGCTGTTCGGGAAAGGCTTTCAGGATCTGTTAGGCGAGGGAGGGGAGGACTGCCAATTTGACGGGGGGGGGGGGGGTTGCGAGGCCTAAATGTATATAACCTGTAGTCTCGCCGAGGCGAGCTCAGCATATAAATATTGTTACTTAATGAAAGTATATTTTTGATACCTTTAGCGCTCATCATAGTAATGTCATTTTACATATATTTTCTTTCTGGATTTCTCTTTCGTGCCCTGTTTTCTTGCTCGCTCTTTCCCCAACGACCTCGCGTAGATAGATGCTGCGAGTAGGACTGTTGTTAGGACTCGCCCTTGAGAGAGTATGTTTTGAGTGCTTGCCGACCTTCAGACGATTCGGGAGCGGACTGCTCTCCTCCCTTGTCACGCCACCTCAGCTCGCCCGCGAGCCATCCAGGTTGAACTCAAAAAAGATTCTTCAAAGTAAAACGGACAAAGGGGTGAAGTGCCCTGGCCTGGCTTGCCTTCCTTCAGCGAGGTCCTGAGACCTGGCTCGCCACCCCATTGCCGATGCCGAGCTGGGTTTGGCGAGTCCGAACTCGCATGTGCAGAACCTCTACCCCTTATTCCTTGGCATTCGAAACTTCTTAGTCTTTACCTGGCGATTTCAAGGCTGATACCATCGAGTGACTTCTTGCCCTGCCAGCTAGGTCAGAGCCTGGCAGCGGGATTTGCTCGAGGTCTAAGGATGACACCGAGTGACTTCCTGCCCTGCCGGCTAGGTGAGAGCCTGTCAGCGGGATCTGCTCGAGGTCTAAGGATGACACCGAGTGACTTCCTGCCCTGCCAGCTAAGTGAGAGCCTGACAGCGGGATCTGCTCGAGGTCTAAGTATGACACCGAGTGACTTCCTGCCCTGCCAGCTACGTGAGAGCGTGACAGCAGGATCTGCTCGGGGTCCAAGGCTGATACCATCGAGTGACTTCCTGCCCTGTCAGCTAGGTGAGAGCCTGACAGCGGGATCTGCTCGAGGTCTAAGGCTGATACCATCGAGTGACTTCCTGCCCTGCTAGCTAGGTGAGAGCCTGACAGCGGGATCTGCTCGAGGTCTAAGGATGACACCGAGTGAATTCCTGCCCTGCCAGCTACGTGAGAGCGTGACAGCAGGATCTGCTCGGGGTCCAAGGCTGATACCATCGAGTGACTTCCTGCCCTGTCAGCTAGGTGAGAGCCTGACAGCGGGATCTGCTCGGGGTCCAAGGCTGATACCATCGAGTGACTTCCTGCCCTGCCAGCTAGGTGAGCCTGACAGCGGGATCTGCTCGGGGTCCAAGGCTGATACCATCGAGTGAAATCCTGCCCTGCCAGCTAGGTGAGCTTGACAGCAGGATCTGCTCGAGGTCGGAGGATGGCACTGAGTGACTTCCTGCCTTGTCAGCTAGGTGAGAGCCTGACAATGGGATCTGCTCGGGGTCCAAGGCTGATACCATCGAGTGACTTCCTGCCCTGCCAGCTAGGTGAGCCTGACAGCGGGATCTGCTCGAGGTCGAAGAATGACACCGAGTGACTTCCTGCCCTGCCAGCTAGTTGAGAGTCTGACAGTGGGATCTGCTCGGGGTCCAAGGCTGATACCATCGAGTGACTTCCTGCCTGCCAGCTAGGTGAGCCTGACAGCGAGATCTGCTCGAGGTCGAAGGATGACACCGAGTGACTTCCTGTCCTGCCAGCTAGGTGAGAGCCTGATAGCGGGATCTGCTCGGGGTCCAAGGTTGATACCATCGAGTGACTTCCTGCCCTGCCAGCTAGGTGAGCCTGACAGCGGGATCTGCTCGAGGTCGAAGGATGACACCGAGTGACTTCCTGCCCTGCCAGCTAGGTGAGAGCCTGACAGCGGGATCTGCTCAGCTCCAAGGTTGATACCATCGAGTGACTTCCTGCCCTGCCAGCTATGTGAGAGCCTGACAGCGGGATCTGCTCGAGGTCTACGGATGATACCGAGTGACTTCCTGCTCTGCTAGCTAAGTGAGATCCTGACAGCGGGATCTGCTCGGGGTCCAAGGCTGATATCATCGAGTGACTTCCTGCCCTGTCAGCTAGGTGAGCCTGACAGCGGGATCTGCTCGAGGTCGAAGGATGACACCGAGTGACTTCCTGCCCTGCCAGCTAGGTGAGAGCCTGACAGCGGGATCTGCTCGGGGTCCAAGGCAGATACCATTGAGTGACTTCCTGCCCTGCCAGCTAGGTGAGAGCCTGACAGCGGGATCTGCTCGAGGTCTACGGATGACACCGAGTGACTTCCTGCCCTGCCTGCTAGGTGAGAGCCTGACAGCGGGATCTGCTCGGGGTCCAAGGCTGATACCATCGAGTGACTTCCTGCCCTGCCAGCTAGGTGAGCCTGACAGCGGGATCTGCTCGAGGTCGAAGGATGACACCGAGTGACTTCCTGCCCTGCCAGCTAGGTGAGAGCCTGACAGCGGGATCTGCTCGGGGTCCAAGGCTGATACCATCGAGTGACTTCCTGCCCTGCCAGCTAGGTGAGTCTGACAGCGGGATCTGCTCGAGGTCGAAGGATGACACCGAGTGACTTCCTGCCCTGCCAGCTAGGTGAGAGCCTAACAACGGGATTTGCTCGGGGTCCAAGGCTGATACCATCGAGTGACTTCCTGCCCTGTCAGCTAGGTGAGCCTAACAACGGGATCTGCTCGAGGTCGAAGGATGACACCGAGCGACTTCCTGCCCTGCCAGCTAGGTGAGAGCCTGACAGCGGGATCTGCTCGGGGTCCAAGGCTGATACCATCGAGTGACTTCCTGCCCTGCCAGCTAGGTGAGCCTGACAGCAGGATCTGCTCGAGGTCGAAGGATGAACCGAGTGACTTCCTGCCCTGCCAGCTAGGTGAGAGCCTGACAGCGGATCTGCTTGGGGTCTAAGGCTGATACCATCGAGTGACTTCCTGCCCTGCCAGCTAGGTGAGCCTGACAGCGGGATCTGCTCGAGGTCGAAGGATGACACCGAGTGACTTCCTGCCATGCCAGCTAGGTGAGAGCCTGATAGCGGGATCTGCTCGGGGTCCAAGGCTGATACCATCAAGTGACTTCCTACCCTGCCAGCTAGGTGATCCTGACAGCGGGATCTGCTCGAGGTCGAAGGATGACACCGAGTGACTTCCTATCCTGCCAGCTAGGTGAGAGCCTGACAGCGAGATCTGCTCGGGGTCCAAACATATTCCATTTCTTTATGCAAGCTAGCTGTGACAGTATTGAAGCGTTAAAGAATTTTATTAGAATCAAGGTATCACTTACATGTTTCAGGGGAAAAATGTTTTAAGTCGTCACCACTCCAGGTGGGACTCATGATCTCGCCCTCCACATTTTGGAGTTGATAACCTCCTGATTTTAAAGCCTCCTTTATAATAAACGGTATTTCCCAGTTGGGGTTGAGCTTCCCTACGGATGCCGACCTCCCTGCTGCATCCACCTTCTTTAGTACCAAGTCCCCTTCCACAAACTGTTTGATTCTGACATGCTTGTCAAAGTACTTGGTCATTATCCTTTTCACCTCTTCCTGTCGGATGGCGGAAAGGTCCCTCAGCTCTTTCACCATGTCAAGGTAGAGCCTCAGCTCTTCCTCGTTCTCGGCCTGCCATTCTTCCCTGCCTTCCCCTGCTGCGACAACCCGAGGCGTTTTAATTTCAAATTCCACGGGGAGCACTTCCTCGCACCCATGGGAGAGCTTAAAGGGGGTCTCTCCTGTAGCTATGTTAGGGGTGGTTCTTAGAGCCCAGAGAACTGCGGGAAGCTGCTCCACCCAGCTCCCCTTCAAATTCTCCACTTTCTTCTTGAGGAGGTTGACGATGATCTTATTCGCGGCCTCCACCTGCCTGTTGCTCCTGGGGTGATGGACTGAGGTGAACCTGAGGTCGGTCCCGAGCTGCCCGCAAAAACTGGTAAACTCTGCGCTGGCGAACTGAGGCCCATTGTCCGTGATGATGGCCTGGGGCAGCCCGTGGCGGTAGATGATCTCCCCCCAGACGAAATTCCTGATGACCTGGGAAGTCATCTTGTCCAGCGCCTTCACCTCCATCCACTTGGAGAAGTAATCAATCATCACTAGCTTGAACCTTCTCTGCCCACTGGCCTAGGGGAATGGTCCGACCAAATCCATCTCCCAAATGGCAAAGGGCCAGGGGGCAGTGATACTTCTGAGCCGTTGAGCTTCTTGTAACTAGAGAGGGACGAAAAGCTGGCACTTGTAGCATATCCTTACGAACTCAGTTGCATCGCGGCCCAGGGTAGGCCAGAAATATCCTTGCCTGACGATCCTCCCCTCCAAGGTCCGACTCCCGGAGTGACTCTCACATTCTCCGGAGTGGACCTCTTCCAAGATCCTTTGTACTTCGCCCTCGGCCACGCAGCGAGCCAACATCCTTGAGAGGGTCTTCCTGTACAACTATCCGTCCCGGAGGAGGTAGTACGCTGATTTGTACCTGAGTTTCTTCCTGTCTACCACCTCCGGATACTCTCCCGTGGAGAGGAAGGTTGTGACTGAATCCATCCACGAGGGTCGTTGATCTATCTGCATGAGCTCTCCCTCTTCGATGGAAGGGCGTAACAAGCCAGTGATGGTACCCCCCACCTGGGGACCATGCTTTGCTAGTTGGTCGACCTGCTCGTTTTCTTCCCTGGGCACGTGTCGGATGGAGAAGGTTTGGAAAGCGCCTATGACCCCCTTCACTTTGGCTAAGTACAACCGTAGGGTAGGCTCCCTTGTCAACTCCCCGTTGATCTGGGAAACTATTACCATGGAGTTGGTAAGGACCTCCACGTCCAACACCCCCAGCTCCCTGGCTAGCTGCAGCCCTGCTATCACGGCCTCATACTCGGCCTGATTGTTGGTGATGGGAAAGTGCACCACCACCGTCTGCTCAATTCTAGTTCCTTGTGGGCTCTCCAAGATCACCCCTACTCCTAGGGAATGTCTCCCCGAGGCGCCATCTACCTTTACCTTCCAAGGGGTCGGACGAGTGAGCTCTTCCTCCGCCACCTCAACCACATAATCTGCCAAGAAGTCGGCCATTGCCTGAGCTTTGATCGAGAGGCAGGGAACGAAAGAGACGTCGAACTCACTCAACTCCACCGACCACTTAGCCAGCCTGCCTGAATGCTCCACCTCCTCAAATATGTTACGGAGAGGATGGTCAGTCACAACTCGGATTGAGGGTGCCTGGAAATAGGGTTGCAGCCTTCGGGCTGAGATAACCAGGGCGAAGGCCAACTTCTCCAAAATCGGGTACCGGAGCTCGGCCTTCCTCAGGACCCGACTCACCTAATATATGGGGAGCTGCTTCTTCCCCTCTTCTCGAACTAGGACGGAACTCAGGGTCTCCGCCCCGACCCCGAGATACAAAAACAGATCCTCCCCCTCCTTTGGCCCTTGGAGCAGTGGGGCCCGAGTCAACTGTATTTTGAGGGTCTGGAATGCCTCCTCGCACTCCTTGGTCCACTCGAATTCTTCCCCCCCTAAGTGTTTTGAAGAAGGGGGAGCACTTCTCCCCTGCCCGGGAGAGGAACCTACTCAACCATGCCAGCTTCCCCGTCAGCCGTTGGACCTCCTTAGTATTCCTTGGCGACCCCAGCTCCAAGATAGCCTTGACCTTATCAGGATTCGGCTCGACCCCTATAGGGATGAGGAGGTGTCACAAGAACTTTCCCCTGCTAGCCCCGAAGACACATTTTAGGGGATTCAACCGTATCTTGTATCTGCGCAGGGTGGAAAAGGTCTCTTCTAGATCCTGGAGGTGAGAGTGCACGTCCCGACTCTTGATCTTAAGATCATCAACGTACACCTCCAAGTTTCTCCCCTTTTGTTCTTTGAAGACTCTATCCATCATCTTTTGAGAGGTTGTCCCTGCGTTCTTCGGTCCGAAGGGCATCATCTTGTAACAGTAGCATCCATCCCCCGTGATGAACGAGACATCCTTGATGTCCGGGAGGTGCATCTTGATTTGATGATAACCTAAAAAAGCATTTAGAAAACTCATTACAGAAAAACCAACGGTTGAGTCAACCAGCGCGTCGATCTGAGGCAAAGGATAACAGTCCTTAGGACAAGCTTTTTTAAGTAAAGAGAAATCGATACATATTCTCCACCGACCGTCTTCCTTTTTGACCATGACCACATTGGAGACCCAGCCGGGGTATTGGATCTCGGACACGAAGCCGGCCTTTAGGAGTTTCGCCACCTCCTCCCTGATAGGCTCCGTCAGCTTGTCCGTGGTGGACCTCTTCTTTTGCTGAACGGGGCGTGTTCCCGGGTCCAAGTTGAGGCGGTGACAAGACACATCCGCGCCAACCCCCAACATCTCCGCGGCGCTCCATGCGAAGATGTCCACGTTTTTCTGGATGCACTCCAGCATCCTGCCTTGATCCTCCGGGGTCAGCCCCCCGCTGACGCGGACCTTCTCCACTCTGCCTTCACGGGTGAGGACCTCCAGCTCCACCACCTCCTCCGCAGCCTCTAGCCTGGACTGCTCCCACCATTATTCAACATCTCTCCCCTCTAGGACGGGGACCTCCGCCTCCACCTCTTCCTCCACGGCCATCGCTTTGGCTAACTCCTCCTGATCTCCCCTTCCCTCCTGGCTTCGACGCAGCTCTCCACCTCCAGCTCCTCCCTACCAACTTCCTGCTCCGCCTCCCCCATCCTTCGCTCCATCTCCTAAGCTCCCTCCTGCCAAGAGATGGAGTTCACGGCAGTGACATAGCATTCCCGCGCCACCTTGGGGTCCCCCCTGACCCTGACCTGAATCCACTCAGCATTGAACTTCAAGCACTGATGGAATGATGAGGGGACGCAGCGGAAGGCCCTGATAAGGGGTCTCCCTAAGATGGCGCTGTAGCTGCTGGGGGCATCCACAATGACGAACCTGCAGTTTCTTGACTGCCCCCCAGTGTGACATGGAGGTCGACTCCTCCCTCCACTTCCTTCCTTTCCCCCGAGAATCCAAACAGGGGCCCATCCGAGGCCAACACCCTCTTCGCCTCCACCTTCATCGCGTTGAACGCCTTTTTGAAAACGATGTTGACGGAGCTTCCGTTATCCACGAGGATTCTGGCGACTGTAAAATTTTCGATGGCTGTCTGGATGACCAGCGCATCGCAAAATGGATCCTCATGATCCGGCATATCGCTTCTGGAGAAGATGATTCTCTCTTCCAGGGGTGGGGCTTGGGACGTGGAGCCAATGCTCCGACGATATATGGTGTGGAGGCTCGCCCTCCGGGAGGTCTCTACTCCCACCCCCCCATGGATCGCCCTGATCCCTCCTCAGGTTCCCACATCTACCCGGTCTTCGCAACGGTCCTCCTCTGCCCGAGGCAGGACCTCCTCTATCCTTACTTCCTGCCGCCCTTGCTGCTGCTACTTTTGCTCTCTGTTTCCCCTTATCTCGAGGAACTCTAGGCATATGGCTGTGGCGTGCCCCTCTTCCTGATGGAAGTCGCAGTAGGGGATCTCTACCCTAACTTCTCTTCTCTTCCTCCTTACTACTCTCCTCCTCTCCCCTATGGCTATGGCCATAGCCTCTTCTTGATCGGGGAGTCGAGGCCTCTGGGCCTGCCTCCGGCCCGGGGGGTGGAATTGATCTTGCCCCCCCCCCCCCCCGGTGGTAATCCCTTCCTTGATACCCTCTCTGCGAACCCTGCCCTTGCCACTCGAGCCTCCAGCCTAGCCGACGGTCAGGCTCCTGACGCCCCCACCTGGGCTGCTGCTGCCCCTGGAGCTGCCTCTGCTCCCTCTGTCGGGGCTCTCCTCTCCTCTCCTCCTGGCCTCTTCCTCCTCTCAACTCCTCCTCTTCTGTGGCCCACCTGGCCAACTTCCAGGTGAAGTCCGGGTTTGACGCCTCCCCGTCGACTTCTCTCGCCGCCCTCTCCATCAGCTCCTCATAAGACAGGGGGGATTCTCTTCAGCTCCATCCTGAAGAAATCTTGCTGCAAGCCCAGGGTGAAGACCATCATTAGATTATGGCCTGACATCTCCTGGACCTGGGTGACCTCCTCCTGAAACCGGTCCACGTAGCTCCCCAACGTCTCATTCACTCCCTGCTTGATGTGAAACAGGGACTCCGACTCTTTCTTCCTCCTCTTTGAAGTAGTGAACCTCAGCATGAACCCCCGACGTAGGTCCTCAAAGCAGTAGATAGAGCTGTCCGACAGCTGATGGAACCACTCCCTCGCCTTCTCCTTGAGGGTGATGGCGAAGAGTCGGCATTTGAAACCATCCGACATCTGCCGGATCGAGACCACATCCTCAAACCACTGGACGTGTTGGACCGGGTCTCCCTTCCCGATATAGTAGGACATCTCGGGTTCCCTAAACCCCTCTGGAACTGGAGCTGAGGAGACCAACTCGCTGAAGGGGCTGCCTCCCCCCACTAGGAGAGCTGGCGCATCTCGCGGGCTCAGCTCGCCGAACCGGCCACCTCCTATCGAACCGGGGAACAACACGCGACCAGGGAGCTCGCACCCCCGACCCTCCTCGGCGACCTCCTTCCCAGCTCACCTGCCGGGGGCGTCCTCGCCCAGAGATGAGGCGACGGCGATCGGGACAGCCGGAGTCGAACACTCGGCCCGCGTGCCGAGCGCGAACTTGACGAGGCATAGCATCTCACTCCTGAAATCTTCAAACATCCCCACCGTAGCGAGAGGCGGGGGGGAGTCCGCCCTGTCAGATCCCTGCCCTCCTGTCATCGAACTTGCTGAAGACTTTTCCATGCTGATCACGCTCCACGCTCACCGCACCAAAATGTTGGAACCGATTTCTCGGTCTCCTGTGGAGTTCACCCTCGGGGAAGGGGTGATCGCGCACCTACTTTGCTCCTGCAAGAAAAACAACGAGGAAAACAGGAAAGAACTGACCCAAGGGCTCGACGGGAGGTCCCACCACACACCCGGAAGATCTCAGAGCGCTTCCCCTCTTTAGCCAAAGGCCGAGCTAAGGTACCCTCAGAAAGCACTAGAAAGCTGGAGCAAGAGAGCACAAAAAGCCTGCCTGCTGGGGTACCCCTTGGGTCTTATTTATAGATTTCAGAATCTGAACTGCCAATAACCAAACTAAACTGACCTGAAATTACTAAAATATCCTCAGCTGGGTCTGCCAACAGCCAAACTCCGCTGTTTTGAAGGGCTATGAGCAGACCGGCGGGGGCAAAACAGTAAAAAGTATCTCATGGATCTGGGCGAGTCGGAGAGCTTGGCCACCTCGGCGGATCAGCTCGCCTGATATTGCCGAGCTCCTTTGCGTGAGCGCGAGTTGGGACGGTGAGCTCGCCAGTCGATAGGCCTCCAATAGTCGAACTCAGGTCGACGAATCCTGGCTTAGTCGGCGAATGCCGAGCTCGTGGTCGGCGACTGCCGAACTCTCGGTCGACGAGTGCCGAGCTTGCGTTCGACGATGGTCGATCTTCGGTCGACGATTGCCGATCTTCGGTCGACGAATGCCGATCTTCGGTCGATGAATGCCGATCTTCGGTCGACGAATGTAGAGCTCGCCCGCTGCCTCCAGGTTTTCCTGCCAAGCTCGCCTGCTGCCGGGGCGATTTGCGTCGGCCGACCTCACTCCTGATGACCCTACTCGCCGGACACGGGGTTGTACAGTAGTGTCAAGATTCAAGTAACATGTGATTGTGGTTGGACTATGTTTGCTTCTTTCATGTTGAAGACTGAAAAAACATTTCAAGTTAAAACGATCAAAGGTGAACATACATGTTATAGAGTTCCAAATTCACAACATTGTAACTCTAAGTATCTTGCGAGGAAGTATGAGCACAACACTAGGAGCAATCCAGAGTGGCCGGCAAGTTCGATGCAGGAAATAATACAGGACAATAAAACATCTTTGAGTTTATGGAAGATGTACAAGGTCAAAAAACATGCCTCTAGATTAATTAGTGGCACGAAGATAGAACAATATGCAAAATTTTTGGATTATTTCGAAGAGATTTATAGGACCAATCCTGGAACCACAATCAAAGTTAAATGCAAGCATGAAGTGGCCTCACAGACATGTATTTTTAAAAGACTATATATATGTTGGGATGCATTGAAAAAAGGTTTTACGGCAGGATGTAGACCTATTATAGGTTTGGATGAGACTCATTTGAAGACTTCAACTAGTGGAGTATTATTATGCGATGTTGGGGTTGATGGTAATAATAATATGTTTCTTATTACTTATGATGTTGTTTTAAAAGAAAATACAAATTGTTGGAGATGGTTTATTAGTCTTCTAATAGTAGACTTGTGCATTAAAAACACGTACACATGGTCAATAATTTCAGATAAGAAGAAAGGGCTAATCAATGCAGTTAATGAGTTACTACTGAATGCGGAGCATAGGTTTTGTTTGCGGCATATGTACAATAACTTCAAGCAGGCTTATAGAGGCGTGAAACTAAAAAATTTGCCATGGAAAGCAGCATCCGCCATTAGACTTGTAGATTTCAATTGTGAGATGGAGAAGTTGAAAGCATGTGACAAAAATGTCTACAATTGTGTTAAAGAAAGACATGAGAGTCATTGGGAAAAATCTCACTTTAATACTTGGCCTAAATGCGATCTGTTGCTAAATAATTTCTACGAGACATTCAACAAAGTGATTCTAAAGGCTAGAGATAAGCCTATAATTAGCATGTTGGAAACTATAAGGGTGTTGCTCATGAAGAGACTTCATACTCAAAGAGACAAAATTTTGAAGTTTAATGGAGATATATGTCATTCCATACAACAAACTTTAGAAAATAACAAAAAAATGCACACAATTACATCTTAGTATGGAATGAGCATGACAAATTTGAAGTAGAAGGGTGGACGGGAGACAAATGGATGATTGATTTGAGTTTAAGAAGCTGTAGTTGCAGGTGATGAGATCTAACTGATATTCCTTGTGTGCATGCAACAACATGTATATTTTATCGGATGGAAAATGTTGAAGACTATGTTTCCCTTTGGTATAGAAGGACATGTTTATGAGAGCATTTGAACACTTGTTGAATCTCATAAAATCACATAAAGAGTGGTCGTTGGTCAATTTGAATCCAATTGTGTTGTGGTGTAATATTGACAAGAAGCCCGAAAGACCATCTAAACATGCTAGAAGAAAAGAGAAAGATGAATTACAAGAGAAAAAATATGGAGTAAATAGGCATGGTATGAAATATGCGTGCTCCAACTGTGGGATGAGAGGACATACCAAAAAGAGTTATATTGAGACCCCAGCAGTCAAGATGCAACGACTAGTACGAGATCAAAGCAACCGGTAAACATTATGTCATCGTTTTCTCTTTTATCATTTTATATTATTTGATTGTTTCTTTAATCATTGACATGTTAATATGCAGGTGAGGAGGAAATCGTGATCGCGAACATGATCGTCAAAAGAGGGATATGATCGTGGACTGCTACTGTTTTGGACTGCATTATGTTTTGGACTACATTATGTTTTGGACTGCACTATGTTTTGGACAGCATTATCTTTTTTGACTAAATTATGTTTTGGACTGTATTATGTTTTAGATAATCGTGGGTTGTATTAAGTATTGGACTGCTACTGTAATATTGTATTCTCTTTTGAAAATTATGTAATATGTGCTGCTAATTTCCTGAATGCAAAATGACAATGTTGTTCGTTATGTATACTAATATGTGTGATTGTTTCCTGTAATATGAGTGCTAATTAGCATGATGTAATATGAGTCTCATCCTAATTAGATGTAATATTGTTTTGAAAATTATGTAATGTGCACTCATTAAGGAATGAACATCATTCCTTACGTTGGCGTTAATGTAATATAATTTTGTTCGCAATGATGTAATATGAGTGCTAATTTCCTGTAATATGAGTGTTAATATTCGATTTTGAAGGCATATAAAAAATCAGGTGCAAAATGGCATTCTAAAAATTCAGGGAGCAAAGTGCCAACGTAAGGAATTCGGGGTGCAAAACACCAATGTAAGAAATTCAGGATGCAAAACGCCAACGAAAAATTTAGGGGTGCAAAATGCCAGTTTAAAGAATTCGGGGTGCAAAATGCTAATATACGTCATTTCATCAAAATTTGGACAAAAATACCCCTCTGAAATTAAGCATAGGATGCAAAGTGCCAAAGTTATGGCAAATGAGGGGTGCAAAGTGCCTTATTTAAAAATTCGGAATGCAAAGTATCAAAATGGTGCAAATGGGGGTGCAAAGTGCCAAAACCTAATCCTAGCATTCCCTCTTCGTCGGCGTCCATGACCGAGTCCGTCGTCGAGTCCCTCACCGACCGCCGGCGTGTATTCTCTAAAGCACGACGACTCCAGTGACCTAGGGTTCCGCCTGGTTCGATCGTCGACGTCTCGACATCTTTTCAGTTGATGCAAGCTGAGATCTTTTAACACTCCTTTGGTTTGCAGATCTTTTAACACGCCTAGAATCTTTTCAGTTGATGCAAGCTGAGTTCTTTTAACACTCCTTTGGTCACCTGTTACCAAAGTTTTTGCAAATATTGCTCGGATTGATGGTATTGTGGAGCTGAATCTTGGAGGAAATTCCAGTGCCTGAGGTTTTGTTTTTTCTTTCCAAGAGCCAATTTTATTTCTCATGTTTTACCTATTTTGTTATTGGGTTGCTCTATTTTATAGTTAGAATATTGGTTTTTGAGTGCTTGATTTGAATATGACGTAAAAAAGATGATCATTTTCATAATTTTTATGGTTTATCATGCACACCGTATATTTTTTTATGAATTTGGGACTTTAGTATAGTTATAAAAAATTCGACTGCAAATATAATTTTAGACTACGAATGTAAATTCAGGACTGTAAATAACAAAGTACTGTGAATAGTTATTTACGGGCTGCTAATAACATCACTTTTTTATCCACGAATTGAAAATTTAAGGCATATGGGTCATCCTTCATTTATAGGAATTTCAGCTACCTGCTTGTATTCCCACACTAAGTTAGTGGGGGACACGAGACTAAGCGGGGTTGACCCAAGTCAACATCATTAACCCATGTTTGGAACCGCCCTCAACCGCGCATGCGGCATGGAACCGCCTCGTCGATCTGCCACGATGGCACACGCCCGGTCTCCCGCCCGGCAAGCCTCTCGGCCGGCTGTCGTGGCCTTGGCCCCAGTCGGCCCCCTAAGCCGGCCGGCCCTTGCTGGGTCTCCCCCTCCTTCGTGGGCGAGTTGCCGGCTGAGCCTTGCCGTCGGTCGACCTCCTCTCCATCATCAGTCAGACCTCTTCCAATAAGACCGTTAACCTCCGCATAATCTCCACCGTCCGATCGCCGAATTACCACCACGTAACCACACGTCATGGGGTGCGCATAACCGAATTTAATATTCGGTGTATGTATAGCAAGCATCCTAAAAATGCGCGTCATAAATTATAAGAAGTGGTATGTGAATAGCACATAAAGAGGTTATGGTCTTTGGATAACCGTGTAATAACAATAACCACCTCGGAAACCTATAAATAGGACCTCAAGGTCTCCTTCATTTTCATCTTCTCCTCCTCCCACTTCGCATCCTACGCATGTGAGAGTTTCTCAAGGAACCCCTTGAAAATCTCATTCGTCTTCAAAGAATTTTTTGAAAGCCTTTGAATGCTTTCAAAGATCTTCGATCATCTTCAAACGCCTCTTAGAGGTTCTGTTGGGATTTATTGCTTCAGATCCGAATCAGATTCCAAAAGTTGGGCGCCGAAAGAAAGAAAAAAAGGAAATTCTTTTTTTTTCTTAGTTTGATTCTCTCGTGATATGCTAAAAGGGGTGATGAATAGTTTCCTTTTTGTGTACCCATGGAATAAATAAATCCCCCCCCCCCCACCACCCCTGCCCCCTGGTCGGGCCTCACTCGGTCCACTGAATTCATTTAATAAATATTTTAAAAAAAACATTTAGAAAAAAAATTATTTACCTAGTTGCCTTTCCAAATTTCTGATTGGGTCTCTTTCTCTCCCGCAACTTCTCTCTCACTCGCCCTTTTTCTCCTGCAGGATCTCTCGCTTGTTCAGTGTCAGAGATAATTGAAAAACTAAATTTTCTTACACTATCTGATGTGTTTATCCTGTAAGCATGCTCGTCAATTTATGGATGCCTAGAAGCTCCCTCACTAGTGATTTCTTGCAGGGGTTCTTCAATATCTAAAATTTATTTTATTAAAGAGTAATGCATATGATTCAAAGAGTAATGTATTTGACTCGAAGTGATATGCATATGTTGATTATGATTATTTACATGATACAAGACATACAAATACAGGTTATCTAATTAGTTAGTTGGTAGCATTGTGTCTTAGAAGATTAAGAGGAAGAAGGTGGTGTCATGACGCATGGTGATGATTGAGCCGACAAGTGAGGTGTTCTCAAAAATTTCATGATTAAGTTAGGCTTTTTATGACTTCTCCCACACAATGTGGTGTGATAACAAGACTTTTATCCACATTGTGAATTGTTAAAAAACTGTTTATAAAGGCTCATTTAGAGGCTCATTATCGGTTTTTTTACTTTCTCATGTATTAGTCTCATATCTTGTATAAGAGATGATTCTCTCTCTCTCTTCTTCCTATATATTTGTACTCATATTTGTAATTTGTAATTCAAGAAGTATATACAAGGTTTACATCACCCTTCTTCATGGTATCAGAGCAGGAATTCGGTCTACAATCTCTCCTTTCCTAACTGCAGCTCCTTGTGCGGTCTACCAATGTTCCTAACTGCAACCCCTTGTGCGGTCCTCCCTTTCTTAAACCGCAACCCCTTGTGTGGTCTGCCATTGTTCCTAATCGCAACCCCTTGTGCGGTCTTCCCTTTCCTAACCGCAACCCCCTAGTGTGGTCTTCTGTTTTTCTCCTCCCTCCCTCCCGTCTCTACCCTCCTGTCCCCCCCCACTTTCCCTTTTATGGGGATCTTTTTCCCGGGCGCCACTCCAATTCAGTCCGCACCGGTTTCTTTCCTCTTCTCCTTGCGAACTGCCCTTGTTCGCAGCTGCCCCGCTGTTGAGAACCAAGGTCCAGCGGGATTGGGTGTGAGTGAGACCGCATATTTGGGCTTCCCCATCGCGTTCCAGGTCTGAGTGTTGACCCCGGTGGGCCCCCCGTGTGGCGGAATATCCCCGCCATCCCGTGGTTGGATTAGTCTCACATTGCCTGCAGCGGGTGGTCCTTGGTGTTTATGTACCCCCGTCCCCCCTTACTATCACCTCGGGGTTTTGGGAAGATGTGTGGTGACGGGTGGTTTCCACATGGTATCAGAGCCAGGAAGAGAGCACCAAGTAAGCATGAAGAGCATCATGAGTAGGAGCTTGTAGAATACTAGATGGAAGATGTCATGAGTAAGCCGTCTCTTGGAATGTAGGTTGACAGAGACCGTCACAAGTCATCTCATGGACTCATGGAATTAAAGGAGAGCACCATAGCTGTTGAAGAGATGACCTCGCGAGTATGGAACTCGCGAAATTGAAGAGAGCACCAAGTAAGCGTGAAGAGCATCACGAGTAGGAGTTTGTAGAATACTAGCTAGAAGAGTAACAAAGAAGCTCGCCAACCTGTAAACAGGGCACCTACGAGTAGATTTCGAGCTCGTTGCATGAAGCTTGCCAGAGCATATCGCTACCTACAACTCGGCTGCATGAACTCGTTCGTATATACTTGCTAACTGAAGTCGTCATATGGAACTCGCCTAAGGAGGTCGCGATCTGAAACTCACTTATGAGCGAGTAATAGGCAAGCTCACTCATGAAGTCGTTGAGTCTGAAAGTCTCCTTCATGAAGTCGCCTATAGGCGAGTAACCAAGAAGCTCGCCCACCTTGCCGAGAACTCGCCCACCTTGTCGAGTGCTCGCGAGTTCCTGCCTTTGGTTTCCAGCTCGTCATCTTAAGCTATGAAGCCTTATCGCAAAAATTTCTTCCTCGGCTACTATCCACGCTCACCGCACCAAGTGTTGAAGTCAGGAAAAATCCCAACCTCAGAAATAGGATCGATGTAGCCTAAGGTTACTGATTCTACGATCCGACGTCACATTTCAAGTGGCTAGCGAGAAAGAAAGGAAACTATCTACAAGCACACCCCAAGTGTCCCAGCAGGGAGGTCCCACCACGTACCTGGAAGCTTATAAGAAGCTTCCCCTCCGCAACCAAAGGCTGGGCGAGGTACTAGGCAGGCAAGGACTGGGCGAGTATCCACTTGGGGGACCTCGACCTCTTCCAAAAGTTCCATTTCCAATACCCCTGGGGGGCTATTTATAGAGAAATCCTGAGGGGGGTATAGGCGAGTATCCAGCTACTAGCAGCGAGCTCCAAGGGATACTCGCGCATACTCGCGAGTTGCTCGCGCAAACTCGCCACAGCTCGCCTCTGCTCTCCTCTGCTCGTCCAAGCTCGCCACAGTTCGCCTCTGCTCGCCTAAGCTCGCCACAACTCGCCACAGCTCGCCTCTGCTCGCCCAAGCTCGCCACAGCTCACCTCTGCTCACCTAAACTTGCCACAGCTCGCCTCTGCTTGCCTCTGCTCGCCAAAGCTCGTCGAATGGTCTGCGGATAGCCGTCTTCTGGGGTACTTCTGATCTCGACGAATTACGGGTTATACAACATCAATCCAGAATGGGTCTTGATTTGCTTCTTCAAATTTATTGGGCTCTTCTTGTGACAGGAAGCTGGAATATAGAGCTCTGTTGAAACTTTTGCTTCTGGTCTGTACACCTTGGTTGGGCTCACCAATTATCTGATCTGGAGGATGATCTCTCAGATATCTGACTGCAGGGGGGCAGCCTGACTGCTTCTAGTTGAGCACCATTTTCTTCAACTGGTTGGTCTTCATCTCCCACTAGACTGTCCTGTGCTTCCTATGGACAGCTTCCCTCTCCACATTCTTCTTGCATGGCTGAGTCTTTATCTTTGATGGAGAGTTTTTCCATCATGACTTCTGTACCTGCAGAACTAGACAAGGAGCTTGACAGCTCACTGTTAATCATGTTTGACTCATCAAACACAACATGGACAGATTCTTCTACAACTTGATTAGTAAAGTTATAGACTTTATATGTCTTACTGTTATTGTTGCACCCAACAAAGATCCCTTCATGGGATTTGGCAGCAAACTTAGTCACTTTTGACTTACCATTGTTCAAGATGAAACACCTACAACTAAAGATCCTGAAATAGGCTATGTTTGGTTTTCTGCCCTTCAAGATCTCATAGGGAGTCTTCTTGTGGCCTTTGGTGATAGAAGCTCTGTTGAGAACATGACAAGCAATGTTAACTACCTCAGCCCAGAAATACTCAGGGAGATAAGTGTCACTCAATAATGTTCTCTTAGCTTTTATAAGAGTCTTGTTTTTCTCTCAGCTAACCCATTTTGCTGGGGTGTTCTTAGAGAGGAGAATTCCTGATGAATCTCTTGCTCCTCATAGAAAGTAGTCATGAAAACAGATTGAAATTCAGTTCCATGGTCACTTCTCATTTTGATCACAGAGCATACAAGTTCATTCTAAATCTGGCTGACAAAATTCATGAGGACATCAAGGGTTTCATCCTTTCTTCTAAGGAAGAACACTCAAGCAAATCTGCAATAGTCATTAACCACCACAAAGATGTAGACCTTCCTACCCAGATTCTGAATAGACATAGAACCAAACAAGTACATATGAAGGAGATACAAGCATCTCACTGAGTCCTTGGTCCCAATGCTCTTGAAGGAGGTCTTAGTTTGCTTACCCTTTTGGGCAAACAACACAGATACCCTCCTTGGAGCATTTTATTTTGCTACCATTTCTGACTAGCTCATCACTAAAGAGCTGATCAATGGTCTTATAGTTCAAATGAACCAGTCTCTTGTGTCATTGGACACAAAGTGAGACATTGTCATTTGCAACTAGGCATAAAGGGGAACTACTATCTAAGCATGAAAAATTTAAATAATAAAAATTCTCACTCCTAGTGTCTGTTAAGATGGCACTTTGGTCACTTAACCTCTTGACGTGACACTTATCCTTGTGAAAGGAAATGTCATAACCAAGGTCACATAGTTGGCTTATGCTTATGAGGTTGTGTTGTAGCCCCTCCATATAAGCCACATTTGTGATGGTGATTATGTCATTTGAGATCTTACCATAACCTCTAGTTATTCCCTTGCAAGAGCCTCCAAAGATGACCTTAGGTCCATTCTTTACTGGAGTGTACTCCTTCAACAGCTCTTTTGTTGTAGTCATGTGCCTGGAACATCCACTGTTCAGGTACCATTTAGGGTAATAGGTACCTGAACTAACCTGAAAAGAACACAAATTATCTCACCTTAGGACCCCAATATCTATTGGGTCCTAGGTTCACATTAGCCTGAAAATAGTCTTGCCTTCCTGCAGTATTCCTGATAGATTTGCTACCTTTGGACACAGAAGGATTGTGTCAGCAATCTACATCATAGTGACCCACTTCGTCACAGTACCAACACTCATAGATATTATATCTCCTTTTCTGTTTAGGACTAACACTTGGCTTGACTGCTCCATGAACAGTGGGAAGATGTGCTGCTATACATTTTTGTTTTCTTCCAGCAGTCGTTCGACTGAAGGAGAGTCTTTCAGCTGGTTGTTTTGGAATTTTCTGAGATCCACCAGCTGCATGTCTCTTTTCAGCTAACATGCATCTGATAAAATCAGAAACTGTCATCCCAGCCATGGCATAAGACTCACCTTGGGTCATTACTTTTGCTGGTTTACTCAGATTTCCTATAGTAACAATATCCTTGAGTTTTGGGGCTGGGCACCAAAGATAAATGGTCTAGGATGGGCCATTTGAATTTCCTCATGGGCATCCTTAAAGGACCTCACATGGTTGTATCTTCCACCTTGGTTAGGGCCACATTGGTCCATACCAGTGGATCTGTCATTCTCCCAGTGACCATAACAACTTTCATGGTAATACCTGTTTGAAGACAACAAAACTCTCTGAAAAGGAATTTGAGGCAATGAGGCTAGAGGAACAACTGGTGCCTTTCGCTTTCCCTTTCCTTTTGGATTAGGAGGTCTAGTAAGTCTCTTAAATCCTAACCCTTTCTTACCCACTTGGGTGAGGTGTGTGTCAATTAAGGGAAGCACAATGTTTGTCTTAGAAAATTGTGTCACTAGCAATTTCTCATTTGTTGAGAACCAAGGTACATCGGGATTGGGTGTGAGTGGGACCACATATTTGGGCTTCTCCATTGCATTCCGGGTCTGGGTGTTGACCCCGGTGCCCCCCCCCCCCCCCCCCCCCCCCCCGTGTGGCGGAATATCCCCGCCATCCCGTGGTTGGATTAGTCCCACATTGCCTACAACGGGTGGTCCTTGGTGTTTATGTACCCCTGTCCCCCCTTCCTATCACCTCGGGGTTTTGGAAAGATGTGTGGTGACAGGTGGTTTCCACATGGTATCAGAGCCATCCCGCTGCGGGGGTGTGTTGAGAACCAAGGTCCAGCGGGATTGGGTGTGAGTGGGACCGCATATTTGGGCTTCCCCATCGCGTTCCAGGTCTGGGTGTTGACCACGGTGGGCCCCCCGTGTGGCGGAATATCCCCGCCATCCCGTGGTTGGATTAGTCCCACATGCTTGCAGCGGGTGGTCCTTGGTGTTTATGTACCCCCGTCCACCCTTCCTATCACCTTGGGGTTTTGGGAAGATGTGTGGTGACAGGTGGTTTCCACATCATTGAGGAGATCATTTTCAAGTTTTTGTATAAGTTTCTCATTTGAGACTCTTACCACAGACTGCTCGTCAATGATCTCCTTGAGCTGGGCTGACTGTACAGCCATGTCAGTGAGAGATTTTTCTTGGCTTTCACACTTGCTCTTGAGACTGAGAAGCTCTTTTGCCTGTGTCTCTTAGCAAGGAGCTTGCACCTCTTGAATGCTTAAAGAAGTTCTTCATACTTGTCAATTAAAGAATTGGCATCATCCTCAGAATCTGAATCTCCTTCATCTCTTGATGATTGAGCTTCAGAATCTATGCTAGTCTCATAACTTGAAATAGAATGCAGAGATTTTGAATTTACCTGAGCTTGTCCAGGCTGATCCTGGCTGCTCTCATCATCAGTAATTGTCATCAGTCCATGGCATTGAGCATCTTCTTCTTCATCTTCATCCACCTCTGAGTCACTATCTGAATGTGATAGAGGGGCCCTGATCCCTATCCTAGCAGCAGGGTATTCCTCTGGTTCTCCTTCAGCAACAGCCATTACCCTAATGTAGGCTTCTTCTTCTTCACCGTCTGACCCAGAGGAAGAGTCAGATCAGGTCTTTTTCTTCTTGGTCATAAGGGACTTCTCTTTCTTCTTTCCCTTGTGGTGCTTCTTCACTCCTTCTTTCCTCTTCACTGGGCAGTCAGCAACTACATGCCCAAATTTGCTGCAGCAGAAACAAATAACATTAGAGGAAGTATGTTTACTAGAGTTAGGAGCAAACTAGTCCTTCTTAGAGGATTTCCTTCTGTGCTGTGAGGAAGAGGATGGTCTTCTGTTCTTCCAATGACCCTTCTTCATGAACTTCTGAAATTGCCTGGAGAATGTAGCAAGGTCCTCATCAGATGTATGCCTGTCTGAAGTGCTGGTCCTTGAGCTCTCTCAATTTGGCACATCAATTTTCCTTAGTGGAGAGTTCTTTCTTCTGCTTCTGGATGGGGCTTCAGCTTTGAAGGCCACAGACTTCTCCTTGGCCTGTGACTTACTGCTCTTTTTTTCTTCCTTTCTTGCAGCAAACTGCATCTCATATGACAGCAGCTTTCTAAACAGAGTTGGAGGAGGAGTGTCAGCTAACTTGCCCATTTCCCTAATGACACAAATCTTTGTGTTCCAATCCTTTGAGAGGGACCTGAGAAATTTGTCATTTATCTTATAGTGCTGAAGACCCTTCCATATGTTCTCAGTTCATTTACAATCCTGAAAAATCTCTCAAAGCTCTCAGCAATGCCCTCAGACTTCCCTTGTCTGAAGGCCTCATACTCCTGATTGAGCATGGATTTTCTGTCATCCCTCACCTCTTTTGAACTCTCCATGAACACAAATAGGGTGTCCCACATCTCCTTGAAGGTCTTGCAATGCACCAGATTCTGGAACGTTGAATCATCTACTACACTAGCAATAATGTTTTGAGATCTCTTGTCCATGGAGGCAAGAAGAAGCTCATCTTTGTTCATTTCTTCATAAGATTTAGGTGTCTGGATGTCGGCATACAGAACTGAGGTCTTCATAGGGATGAAGGGTCCCTCTTTAACTGTGATGTATATCCTAGGATCAGCAGCTTCCACGAATAGTCTGACCCTTTCCTTCCAAAGGCCAAATCCCTCCTTTCTGTAGATTGGTAATTTCATGGCCCCCAGTTCCTTGTAGTTTACACCAGACCCCATTCTTATATCTTATAACTAACCTTGGAGGTGTACTCAGATTGCTAGATCCTTTTTGAGCAACCTCCCTCTGTTAGCACTTGAAAGTTATTTAACTTAAAGTTAGCTAGTCACCTAGAGGGGGTGGGGGTGAATATGTCTTTGAAATTTTATTAGTCTTTATGTTGTTTTCTTCTTGTGTGAACTAAAGCTTGTCAAAATTTGAATTCTTCAGCATATTCTTTTTGTTGACCTGTCCAATCATGGACTACCTGCATGCATGAACTCAAGCACACATAAAAAACAATATGTGTGTGTCATTGACCCATTTGACTTCTTACAAATCTAGGATATTGAGATCAATAGACCCAATAGAGGTGGAGGTAGAGAAGGGACCATGAGAGGTGTAGGAGGAGGGGGTAGAGTGGGAGTCGTGACAGGAACGACAAGATAATTAACAGTGGATGGTGGTTATGAGGTAGAAGGAAAGTAGTGGAATTGTTGATCCTCAAGGAAGGTTATATCAGGCGAGACAATCAACTTGCTTTCGGTAGATGAATAACAGACATAACCTTTTTGAGTGCGGGAGTAGCCAACGAACATACTTTTTGTGGCACGAGCAACGAGCTTGTCAGTAGACGGACCAAGTAGGTGAACATAACATGCACAACTAAAGACACGAAGTGTGAGAGAGAAGGGAGTCTTGGAAGGAAAGATGAGACTAAATGGAGAGGCGAAGTTGAGGACATACAAAGGCATGCGGTTGATGAGATGACAGGTAGTAGAGACCGTAAAGTTCCAATATTCTATGGGCACCTACATTTGGAACATGAGAGATCAGACGTCACCAAGGAGTTGATGATTTTTTCGCTCGAGCACACCGTTTTGCTGGGGGGATAAGCACACGAGGTTTGATGAAGGAAGCCAAACTCAGTGCATAAATTGGAGTAGGTACGAATATTATATTTAGAAGCATTATCAGTGTGAATAATTTTTATCATAGTGGAGTATTGCGTACGCATCTCAGTCAGAAAAGTACGAAAAATAGAGGTTAGTTCAGTACGATCATGTTGTAAATTTAACCAAGTGAGACGTGAGTAATCATCAATAAAAGTGACAAAATATCGATAGCTAAAAATACTATAAACTTTATAGGGGTCTCATATATCAGAATGAACTAAATGGAATGGAATATCATTCCGAGTACATGTAGGAGGAAAGAAATACGATGTTGTTTGTCGTAAATACATGATCCATAAGTAAACTCTTACAGTGAGACCTCAGGAAGATCCTTCCCGAGAATTGGAAGGGGAGCATGCCCAAGGTGGAGATGTCAATCAACAGTAGAGACAGAAGAGAGAATGGTGGGTGGAACATCCAAGAGATACAACCCATTTGACAGCCGCCATTTACTAATGATACTCTGCGTGTGAAGATCCTGCACAATAAAAGAGGAAGAAGAAAATGATGTACAACAACCAAGTTCCTGAGTAAGTCGACTAACTGATAACAAATTGAAAGTGGATCCCGGAACATAGAGAACTGAGGAGAGAGGGAGAGTAAGAGTAAGCCGAAGATTAGCCGCGCCAACAATTAGAGTGGTGTCGTCATTAGTAACAGTGATCAACTTGGGATGAGCAGACTGTATATATTGTGGTGGTCTCTAGGATGTAATGTGGTGAGGAGCACATAAATCCACAATCCAGTGTGGGCTATGGGAGAGACAAGATATACCTTTAGAAAAAGACGCTACCGAGCCAGATGAGCGACTGATGGTGTCTTGGAGTTGTTGAAGCTGAGTGCGAAGAGCATAGATATCTTGCTGGGTAGAAGAATCAGAATCCCATGGAGCACCTGTAGGAGGAAGAGAAGTTGTAGTAGAAGCAACAAGGTGTGGAGGCAGAACATGCTTACGGTATCATGTAGCTTCAAGATGACCCTCTTGACCACAGTAAGTACATTTGAAACCGAAGCGCCCAACACGTCCTCGTCCCCGAGACGTGTGGCGGCCTCCCCTGGTTGAAGAGCCGCGAGCTGGAGCAGGAGTGGGTAAGAGTGGCTGCTGAAGAAGAGCCAGTGAAAAATTTGTAGGGGGCTCAGAATGAGATGTGCATTTGAGCAACATAGAGCAGACATCAGACAGGGAGGGCGTGGTTGAGGAGGAAAGATTCTGATCCCGGACACTATGTGGATGGGGAGGAACTCAGACCATCATCATTGCAATCCCATCAACTTCCTTTTGCGCCTGTTGTGTAGCAAGATCCGAGGAGGGAGGCTGATATTATGTATAGGCCTCCACCAGAGTTTTGGCCTTGGCAACGAAAGAGGTCAAATCACTTGTTGTCCCGGGATCCAGAGTTTGAAGTGCAGAGATTATCAAACAGATGTAACAAGCTGTCTTTGTCGGAGTAAAGAGAGTGAAGCTCCTCCTACATCGCCTTAGCAGTCTCATGATGCATGACCATGCGATATGGCTCAGTATCCATGGAATTGAGGATCCAAGATTGGACTCGACCGTCATCATGGAACCACTCATCAGTTGTAACAGTAGGAGCATCTTGAGTAAGATGACGAAGGAGACTCTTAGTCTGGATAACGCGTCGAATGGAATGCACCCATTCAACAAAATTCTATTTTTCGTTGAGGGAGATAGTGGTGATCCGAAGTTCATAACGAACTTCTGGAGAAGGAACAGCGGCACGAGCGGGAAGAGAAGAGGCGGTCTTTGAATCCATGGAGGCAAGAGAGGTGTTCGAGCTAATATACTTGGGCGGACTGGCGGAGAGCACAAAATGAGAGAGGCCGTAGGAGGAAGACGGCCAGAGAATCCGCAGCGAGTAATAAAGACGAGTCGGCAACAGATAGAGGAGAGTCTGAAGGATCAAGCGCATACCCAACTGCACCAAAAGCCCGGACTGTTGGAGAGAGTGTACTTAATTTCTTAAACAATTAGAAGAGCGTCACGGGTCAAGTGAAGGAACGCCGGACCCAACAATCCCCCCCCCCCGGCGTCCAGCACAACCCGTCGGCTCAGAGGTGGAGTTATCACATGACCCACATGGCTCAGAGGTGGGGTTACCACATGGCCCACACGGCTCAGAGGTGGGGTTACCACATGTCCACAATTTCACGGCTCAGAGGTGGGGTTACCACATGTCCACGGTTGCCTGACCCGCCGGACCCACACAGGTAGAAGGGAAAAATCAGGATTTAATAGCGCTCCCCCGATCTTGAACCCGTAAACTGGCTCTAATACCAATTGAAGGATCAAGCGCATACCCAACTGCACCAAAAGCCCGGACTGTTGGAGAGAGTGTACTTAATTTCTTAAATAAGTAGAAGAGCGTCACGGGTCAAGTGAAGGAACGTCGGACCCAACAGAGTCTGGTAATGTCTTAAGCAGAAGTCTGGCGGATAACAAAGTTAGGCCGGCAGCGGTTTAGAGAAGAGGCCAACTGATAGCAGGGTAAGACCGACAATGGATAGAGAAGAGGACGACAACAGATTAAGCACGAGACGCAGAGGGCAACCATCCATGACGAATAAAAAAAAACAGTATGCGACAACAGGAGACCGCGACTAACAACAGAGAGAGTCAGTCTGTAGCGAATAGAGAGAGGCGGGAAGAGAGGCAAGTTGCAGAGAAGCTCACAGCGGGTAGAGAGGATACTGCAACGGGTAGAAAGGAGACCACATCGGGTAGAGAAGAGACCACAACGGGCTGAAGCAGCGACCAAATCAGAGGCCAAGAGGCAGTCCGCGAGTAGAATAAGGAAGCCACAGTAACCGTGCGGATAGCAAGGATAGTCCGCTCAAGCAACAATGTTGTCAAAGAAGAAGACATACTCAGTAACCGCGACGGGTAAGAAAATTAGACTACGCACCCAAGCAAACGCCAAGCAGCCCGCAAATAGCAAGCATAATGCAAGGCGTAATCAGCAAACACCGAAGGCGGCGGACTACAACATATGACGGTTAAGAAAGACAGACCGCGGTGACATGAGGACAGCAACAGTCACATGATATGCTGAAGAAGACCACACAAATGCACAGGAGTCCGTAGCCGATGGAAGAGAGACCGTAGACCGCGGCGGATATGAAAGATAGGTGGGCAAGTAATGGGTAGACAATGCTACAAAAGCAGGCCGACGGGATCAGTCTGCAAGATAAGCCGAAGAAGAACGCGGGTGTGGAAACCACCCGTCACCACACACCCGTCCCCCCTTCCTATCACCTCGGGGTTTTGGGAAGATGTGTGGTGACGGGTGGTTTCCACATCAACAACTATAGTGCTCTCCTTTAATTCCATGAGTCCATACTCGCGAGATCACGACTTCATCAACTATGGTGTTCGAATTCTGCGAGTTTATACACGCAAGGCTATCACTTTATCAACCAGGACGCAATGTTATTCATTCCGTCTCCTCAAATATCTAGAGAGGGGATGACCTGGAAAGGTTCTACCCCTAGCGGTAACATGTATTGCTTACCTGTAACATTGCTTCTAAGTTATTTATACATTTCCTCGCCCCCGGAGTCACGGGTTAACGCGAGTTGTCTTCTTTGTGTTGATTCATCTCAAGTTAGCTAGGAGCAGTGAAATTCAACTCCACTATCGATTTAGGAAACCTGCACTCGACCTGTTTCTCCTATTTAGCCCAGGGCGGACGATGGGATGATGCCTCGGGATGTAAGCGTTCTTGTAAGATCGGACCCCTACATTGACGACCGAGATCAGCTCCCCCTTTGCATGTCGGCCTAGCTACCCCCGATTGCATCTCTCCTCCGACTGGAGGAACTATCAGGAACAGGTCTGGACGCTAACCTCCTAAACTCGATAGAGGATCGACCTCACAGAGTGATGCCTTGTACAAAGGCGTCATTGGTCTTTGAGAAGACTAAAAGACCCGCTCATAGCGAATGTTTGTCCTGTAAGCAGGATGCGTCTCTGTTGTTACCATAGTAGGATAACCTGCCGAGCTTCGGAAAGTACAAGTTCACAGAAGGATGGTGGACTTGAGAGTGCCATTAGTACCCCCCGAGGACTTCATTTCCCTTCGCTTGTACTATGGTTCTCGTAGCCAGTTGGCAGAGTTGAGAGCGATCGCAGCGGTTGGATTGGGAAACGTGTCTTCGACCTGTTTCTCGTAGATAGCCCAGTTCGGACGATAGGACGATGCCTCGGGATATAAGCGCCCTTGTAAGACCGGACCCCTGCATTGACGGCCGAGATCAGCTCCCCCCTTGCATGTCGGCCTAGCTACCCCTGATTGCATCTCTCCTCCGATTGGAGGAACAATCAGGAACAGGGTTGGACGCCAAACTCTAGTTGAGCAAGGCTCCTGAGAGCTGTCGACTCCAACAATGTTCAAGTCCTCGAGTGGCAGGTCCTCGTAAGTCCAAGTCCCTGCACGAGCTCCTCTCCTGCACATTGGCCAACGACCTCCTCGAGTGAGACCAAGATCCTTGCTGGAGTGATGACGTAGTCCAAGACCTCTGTACGAGCTCCTCTCTTGCAAACCGACTACTTGACTCCCCGAGTCGACTTACACCACTCTAGTTGAGCAAGGCTCCTGAGAGTTGTCGACTCCAACAATGTTCAATTCCTCGAGTCGTAGGTCCTCGTAAGTCCAAGTCCCTGCACGAGCTCCTCTCCTGCACATTGGCCAACGACCTCCTCGAGTGAGACCAATATCCTCGCTGGAGTGATGTCGTAGTCCGAGACCTCTATACGAGCTCCTCTCATGCAGACCGACTACTTGTCTCCCTGAGTCGACTTACACCACTCTAGTTGAATAAGGCTCCTGAGAGTTGTCGACTCCAACAATGCTCAAGTCCTTGAGTGGTAGGTCCTCGTAAGTCCAACTTCCTGCACGAGCTCCTCTCCTGCATATTGGCCAACAACCTCCTCGAGTGAGACCAAGATCCTCGCTGGAGTGATGTCGTAGTCTGAGACCTCTATACGAGCTCCTCTCATGTAGACCGACTGCTTGCCTTCCCGAGTCGACTAGTTCCCACCCCTAGTTTATCTTGGCTCCTGCTAGGTATCGACTATACTCTCCACCTCTAGTTGAGCTCGGCTCCTGCTAGGTGTCGACTATACTCTCCACATCTAGTTGAGCTCGGCTCCTGCGAGGTGTCAACCTCTTCTCTCCACCTCCAGTTGAGCTCGGCTCCTGCTAGGTGTCGACTATACTCTCCACCTCCAGTTGAGCTCGGCTCCTGCTAGGTGTCGACTATACTCTCCACCTCCGGTTGAGCTCGGCTCCTGCGAGGTGTCGACCTCTACTCTCCACCTCCAGTTGAGCTCGGCTCCTGCTAGGTGTCGACTATACTCTCCACCTCCAGTTGAGCTCGGCTCCTGCGAGGTGTCGACCTCTACTCTTCACCTCCAGTTGAGCTTGGCTCCTGCTAGGTGTAGACTATACTCTCCACCTCCAGTTGAGCTCGGCTCCTGCGAGGTGTCGACCTCTTCTCTCCACCTCCAGTTGAGCTCGGCTCCTGCTAGGTGTCGACTATACTCTCCACCTCCAGTTGAGCTCGGCTCCTACTAGGTATCCACTATACTCTCCACCTCCAGTTGAGCTCGGCTCCTGCTAGGTGTCGACTATACTCTCCACCTCAAGTTGAGCTCCGCTCCTGCGAGGTGTCGAACTCTACTCTCCACATCCAGTTGAGCTCGGCTCCTGCTAGGTGTCGACTATACTCTCCACCTCCAGTTGAGCTCGGCTCCTGCGAGGTGTCGACCTCTACTCTCCACCTCCAGTTGAGCTCGACTCCTGCGAGATGTCGACCTCTTCTCTCCACCTCCAGTTGAGCTCGGCTCCTGCTAGGTGTCGACTATATTTTCCACCTCTAGTTGAGCTTCCTCCTGCGAGGTGTTGACCTCTTCTACAGTTCAGTTGAACTTGGTTCCTATGAGGTATCAACCTTCTCCCCCCTTTCAGTTGAGCTCCACTCCTAGGAAGGACCTTGCGCAGCGCATCGTCTAGCATCATCTCTCCGAATAACGGGTTCAACATTATTTTTCCAAGCTCGTGTCGAGCTCGAAAAAAGTGGGGATTGTGTATAACCCGTAATTCGTCGAGATCAGAAGTATCCCAGAAGACGGCTATCCGTAGACCATTCGACGAGATTTGGCGAGCAAAGGCGAGCTTAGGCGAGCAGAGGTGAGCAAAGGCGAGCTGTGGCGAGCTTAGGCGAGCAGAGGCGAGTTGTGGCGGGCTTGGGCGAGCAGAGGCGAGTTATGGCGAGTTTGCGCGAGCAACTCGCGAGTATGGGCGAGTATCCCTTGGGGCTCGCTGCTAGTAGCCGGATACTCGCTTATACCCCCCAGGATTTCTCTATAAATAGCCCCCCAGGGGTACTAAAAATGGCACTTTTGGAAGAGGTCGAGGTCCCCCAAGTGGATACTCGCCCAGTCCTTGCCTGCCTAGTACCTCGCCCAGCCTTTTGGTTGTGGAGGGGAAGCTTCTTCTGAGCTTCCGGGTACGTGGTGGGACCTCCCTGCTGGAGCACTAGGGGTGTGCTTGTAGATAGTTTCCTTTCTTTCTCGCTAGCCACTTGAAATGTGACGTCGGATCGTAAAATCAGTAACCTTAGGCTACATTGATCCTATTTCTGAGGTTGAGATTTTTCCTGGCTTCAACAGATGCAATACAAGAAGAATTGAACCAGTTCAAAAGATACAAGGTCTGGAAGCTGGTTCCCAGACCAGATGGGCATAATATCATTGGATTTAAGTAGATTTTTAGAAATAAACTTGATGAAAATGACATTGTAATAAATAATAAAGCTAGAGTGGTGGCCAAAGGTTATAGACATGAAGATGGGATTGATTATGATCAGACTTTTGCCCTAGTTGCAAGGTTGGAAGCAATCAGACTGTTCTTTGCATTTGTAGCCTTCCAAGGATTCAAGGTCTTCCAGATGTATATAAAGTCTGCCTTCCTGAATGGAGACTTGAAGGTAGAGGTTTATGTAGAGTAGCCTGCAGGTTTTGTAGATTCCAATTCTCCTATTATTGTATATAGACTTAGGAAAACTCTTTATGGGCTCAAGCGAGCCCCTAGAGCATGGTATGAGACATTGTCTACCTTCCTTATTGAGAACAAATTCTCAAGGGAGAAGATAGACAAGACCATATTCCTAAGAGAATCTAAGGTTAAGATCATCCTAGTCCAGATTTATATTGATGACATAATATTTGGCTCTACTGATGACAACCTCTGCAGGAAGTTTACAAAACTTATGCAGGGGAAGTTTGAGATGAGTAGAATGTATGAACTGAAGTTTTTCTTGAGACTCCAAGTAAGACAGATTGATGATGGTATATCCATATCCCAATCAAAGTTCACCAGGGAGATAATCAATAAATATGGCATGGAGAATGCTTCCACCATAAGAACTCCCATGAGCTCAAGTATGCATATAGGCAAAGATGATCTAGGGAAACCTATTGATCTAACTCTGTATAGAGGTATTGTTGGCTCCCTTCTCTACCTCACTACAAGTAGGCCTGACATTATGTATGCAACATGTGTCTGTGCTAGGTATCAGACCTGCCATAAAAAGTCTCACTACACTGTTGTGAAAAGAATCTTGAGATATCTTAAGGGCACTGCAGATCTTGGCCTATGGTACCCCAGGAATGAGGAATTTGAACTAAAAGGCTATTCAGATGCAGATTTTGCAGGCTGCAAGGAGGACAGGAAGAGCACTTCTGGGTCCTGTCAATTTCTAGGTGGAAGGCTTGTCTCTTGGAGCAACAAGAAACAAACGAGTGCTACAATATCAACAGCAGAGTCAAAGTATATATCAGCTGGAAGCTGCTATGCTCAGTTATTGTGGATCCATCATCAACTTCAGGAATAAAATATTCAGATAAGTAGAACTTCACTCTTTTGTGACTCTACTAGTGCAATTTCTATAGCTAGTAATCCTGTCTCCCGTAGCACGACTAAGCATATAGAAATTAGGTATCACTTCATTAGAGAACATATAGAAAGGGAAGACATCAGCCTTGAGTTTGTCTCCACAGACAATCAAGTGGTTGATAGCTTCACTAAGCCACTAGATGAAGCCAAGTTCTACACCTTCAAATTTGAATTGGGTATGTTGAATTTTGTGTAGCATCAATTCTCTCTTCTATCATATGTTACATTGTCCATTTTGCAGGTAGTACAAGTTCTTTCTCCAGATAATGAAGATATTGTTCAACTGTTGAGGGGGAGCTAGCCCAACAGCTGAACTGGATTGAGTCAAAGTGGGAAGATCTACTCCAGATAGATAGGAGGAGAAAAACCCCACCGAATGCTCCCTATTGCAGAAGTCAAAAAGGGGGAGGATAGTCAAGGGGTAAGAAGAATAGACAGGTGGAATGGTAAGGGTGACAGCTAAGGGTGGCAGCATGCCAGGGGGAGTAATTAATTCTCCATAGGTTGGAGAAATGTGGTAACATTTCCACACTCTAATAATGTTAAATTCTATTTTATGATGAATATGATGTGTTGTCAATAACCTGTATTATTGATCAAGCAATATTTTGACTTCTTCAAATAGGGAGAGATTGTTGGGTCTATTCCTAAGTCCAAGACTATTTCCCTGCAACAACTTCCCTCTACAGATGACATCACGCAGCTTACTGATCCTGCATTAACCTCTACGGCTCACCCCTTAGCGAATTATGTGTCTCTACATCGCCTCTCTCCACCACTCCACCATTTTTCCGTCTCTCTTTCCTCCATTGTTATTCATAACTCTGTGTAGGAAGCGCTCCAGCACCCGGGACGGCGGGCGGTCATGGTGGATGAAATGACTACTCTTTGGGCTAACCAAACCTGAGATTTGGTTCCTATTCCTCCCGGTCAGTCCCGTGTCAGCTGCAAGTGGGTTTTTGTTATCCAACCTTCTGTGGATGGGACTGTTGGCCGCCTAAAATCTCGTCTTGTGGCTTGGAGGTTCACTAAGCAATAAGACCTTGATTATGATGAAACCTTCTCACTGGTTGTCAAATTGAATACTGTTCGGGTCATGATCTCCTTGGTAGTCCATCACCAGTGACCCCTCTATCAGTTGGATATTAAAAATGTCTTTCTCAATGGTGATCTACAGAAAACTGTCTATATGCACCAACCTCCCTGATTTTGGACCATGGGGGAGTCTCACGTATGTCATCTCCGGAAGTCTATATATGATCTCAAACAGTCCATATGTGCTTGGTTTAAAAAATTCGGCAAGGTTTTTTGTGAAGTTGGTTTTACACGAAACTCGGCTGACTTCTCTCTATTCACCTGTTATCAGCCAACAAGCACGATAATTCTCCTTGTGTATGTTGATGATATCCTAATTACTGGTGACAGCTCTACAAGAATACAACAAATCAAGCAACATTTGAACTCAACATTTCAGACAAAAGACCTGGGAGATCTTCGCTACTTCCTTGGGCTCGAGGTCGCCAGACGACTTGATGGACTCGTCTTATCCCAGCGAAAATACTGTATTGACCTCCTTCAAGATGTTGGCTACTCAGGGTGCAAACTTTCGGACATCCCTATGAATGAAAATCACAAGCTCTCTGCACATAGTTCTGATTTTGACCAACTACTTACAAATCCAGAGTACTATTGATGCTTCGTGGAGAAGTTGATTTATCTTACAGTTATTCGACTTGACATCTCATTTGTTGTAGGTGTTGTGCGTCATTTTATGCATGCTACTCAGACATCTCATCTCCAAGTCGTTGAGCGCATCCTCGGGTATTTAAAGATTGCTCCGAGACAAGGACTTGTTCAAAAATCATCTACCTCTCTATCTCTAGTTGCATATTCTGACGCCGATTACATAGGTTCTCTGGATGATAGGCATTCCACAACTAGTTTTTGTACATACTTCGGTGGACACCTTATAACCTGGCGTTGCAAGAAGCAGACCGTTGTTGCTCGATCCTCTGTTGAGGCTGAATACCGGGTTATGGCTGCTGTTATATCTGTCATCAAATAGCGATACATATTGCCAATAATCCAGTCTTCCATGAACGAATAAAGCATATTGAAGGTGACTATCATTTCATTCGAGAAAAGGTTTAATCAAAGAAGATAGAATTGGAACATGTTCCCGCTACAAGACAAGTTGCTGACATCTTAACCAAAGCCCTCTCTCAGTTGTTATACTATCAGTTCTTATCCAAGCTTGACGCCTACGACTTGTACGCTCCAGATTACGGGGGAGTTTTAGAAAACTGTTTGTAAAGGCCCATTTAGAGGTCCATTATAGGTCTTTTTATTTTCCGATGTATTAGTCACACATCTTGTATAAGAGATGATTCTCTCTCTTCTCCCTATATATTTTTACTCATACTTGTAATTTGTAATTCAAGAAGTATATACAAGGTTTACACCACTATTCTTCATGAATAATCAATGTTTTCATGGGCATGCAAAACATATTAAAATTGATTATCATATACTTCGAGAGAAGGGAAAAAGCAAGGTTATTTTCCTCCACTTTAATAAGATAAGGTAGGAATGAAATCCACATTCTTCTTTTACAAAATTAAAAAAAGACGATATTTCAAAACAAAAGGGGATAAAATATACTATTCTTCACATTGGTTTGCAAAATATGGAAAAAAATTTGTCTCCAAGGTTAACTTCTTTCCCATCCTTGAAAGAGAATACCATAATTCAATTGTGTGCCTTCCAATAGTGGATTGAAATAGTTGATAATTTGTTAATCAAATCTGAAATACGGTTTATAGAAGTGCATTTGTTCATATCCACCACAAAAAATCAATTCACACAAGAACATATTTTGTTTAAAAAATCATTTATTGAGTTTATAAATAATTTAATCACTTTGCATGTATGCATCTCATTATCTTATGAGACTGTAAAACCCATATCCTTATTGTTGAAGCCAGAAAAATTCCCGACCTCGAAAATAGGATCAAGGCAGCCCAAGGTTACTGATTTTACGATCCGACGTCATATTTCAAGTGGCTAGCGAGAAAGAAAGGAAACTATCTACAAGCACACCCCAAGTTCTCCAGCAGAGAGGTCCCACCACGTACCCGGAAGCTTGGAAGAAGCTTCCCCTCCGCAACCAAAAGGCTGGGCGAGGTACTAGGCAGGCATGGACTGGGCGAGTATCCACTTGGGGGAACCTCGACCGCTTCCAAAAGTCCTCTTTCCAGTACCCCTGGGGGGCTATTTATAGAGAAATCCTGGGGGGGGGGTATAGGCGAGTATCCAGCTTCTGTCAGCGAGTTCCAAGAGATACTCGCCCATACTCGCGAGTTGCTCGCCCAAGCTCGCCTCTGCTCGCCCAAGCTCGCCACAGCTTGTCTCTGCTCGCCCAAGCTCGCCACAGCTGGCCTCTGCTCGCCCAAGCTCGTCAAATGGTCTGCGGATAGCCATCTGTCAGGGTACTTCTGATCTCGACGAATTACGGGTTATACACTTATATAATAGCATGAATGCACAATGTTGATAAACTTGTGAATGCTTCAACAATCCTTAAATCTAACAATAAAAGCATATGCCAAACAAGGTAGATTTAACACTACCAGATTACCTTGTTTCCATGCATATTGTTAAATTTGTGGATTGCTGAATACCTAAACGATCCATAAATTTAAAAATTGCCGCATTTGGAAAAAAGGTAGATACCTTATTTTTCTTCCATTTATAATTGATTTAATCTCTTTGCATCTGTGCATCCAACTATTTTATGTGATTCTCTAAAACACTGACCTTACATAATAGCACATTGTTGATAAACTTCTCAATACTTCTACAATCCCTAAACATAACAATGAAAGGAAAAGGAAACAATTCTACAGAAGAATGTGAATTTCATGCCAACTAATGGTTCTTTATATAATTATTTGATTTTTAAAGTCAGATCTATGAAAATAACTAACAACAAGAGAAAAAAGAGCCTTAACAGATATTCAAAATGTGGAGGAATTTGAAATTACCACTTCAAAAAATATAGCAATGCTTGCATCATTAAAAAAGTGAAACTTTATCTCAAGGGACATATAAAAATAGAAAAAGAGCAAGTCATTCAATGACAAGCGAACATAAGATAGCCCTTCAAGCAGTCATGCGACATATTGAGTAAAACATCAAGTAAGTTATCTCCCTATTATCAAGCAGTCTTCAACAATCTCACAACAAGAAAAATCTCATTTAGCAAGAGAAATTAGGAAGGGTTAACAATCCCATACTAATTAACATCAAATTTATCTAGGAAATTTTTTTTAACTTTACCTACGAAAATAGCAAGGAAATTTTTTTGTTGCAAATATAACAACAAATTTTTTTGTTGCAAAATTTGTGTTGCTAAAATAACAACGAATTTTTTTGTTGCAAATTTTATGTTGCTAAACAACAACAAATTTTTTTGTTGCAAAATATTTATTGAGAAAAAATTCTCGTCCAAAAAATGTCATGACTCTTTACAAAATTATTCCCTCTCATAAAACATAATTATTGTTTATATATATTTTTATAAAATAGTATAAATTATTTTATTTAACAAAAAAAATAATAATATATTTAATTCTTTATATAATTTTATAAATTATTTAAATACCTATGTATATTTATAAATTAATATAGATTATTATTAATTTATTATTTAACAGAATAATTGTATATATATATATATATAAATTATATAAACAAAATCATGTGTGGGCAAACGGGCGTACGGGCAAGGATCAAAATGCCCTCAAATCGAAAAGTGATCAACATGAAAGTTGTAGATCTCGGCGAGGCGAACAACTTTCATGTTGATCACTTTTTGATTTGGAGCCGTCTTGGCCCTCGATTTGGGCTCCGAAATCTGAGGCGGCGAGATTGCTACTGTAGCACTCACGCCGCCTCAGATTTAGGGGGCCAAATCGAGTGGCAAACTGCATCCAAATCAAAAAGTGATCAACATAAAAGTTGTTCGTTTCGCCGAGATCTACAACTTTCATGTTGATCACTTTTCGATTTAAAATCGTCTTGACTCCCAAATTGCCCTACCCATACGTCCGCACGCAAATTTGCCCGCAGATGATATCTCCCCATATATATATACTCATGTATATATTATAAAGTATTATAATTATATGAACTATATAATTTTAAAGAATATTAATGTTAATATAAATGTTATTTAAATTAATATAAAGAATATATATTATAAAAAATTATAATTTTATAAATTACATAAATATTAAATTATATATAATCTTTATATATAAATAATATCAGTCTCTTTCTGCAAATAAATTGGTTGGATCAGTTGTTAAGAGTGATGAGTTATATGGAATAGGTTGAGGGTTCAAAACTTGGTAGATCCAATAAAATAAATATAATTTTATTATTTATAAAATAATATTTTTAATTTCTTGCAATATAGGAAGAAAAATTTTCCTTGCTAAAATTAGCTATGAGGATATTAGGTAGGAATTTTTCTTGTTTCTAAATTCGTTACTAATTAAAATTAGCAACGAATTTACCTAATTAGCAAGGTATCAAGAAGTCTTCAACAATCTTTACATCAACACACAACATATCGTTGCAATAATCTCATTGCAGGTCAAACCAAATTGAATTACTATGACTAAATTACCAACAGAACACGTCAGTCCCAGCTATTCCAATACCGCCTACAAGCTACGCAATCAAACACCAAAGGAAAACAAAATTCCAACTGATTCCTACTTTGTTTGTACCTCAAGGATAAAGAAGAAGACAATTTGAGGATTCATGCTCCGCGTGACGAAGGAATTCGACCGCATAAGTAGAAACGAGCAAAAATGAAGAAGGAGGTGAAAAGAGAGTGGATTATCATTGCCCTATGACATTGTGATCGTGCGTTGGAGAGGAAAGAGCAGGCGGAGAAGAAACATATAGTTTTAAAAATAACAGAAGAATCTTTTCTCCAACAGATGGAAAAGGAAACCCTCCTTTCGGTGTTCCTTCTATTCTTCTTTACCTGGCGAGATGAATTTTATTTATATATAATTTTTTAAATAAATCAGTGACATTGCACGAGACCTCCCTTTCTTTTTTCTTCCTTTCCCACTTCTCTCTTTCTCCCTCTCTCCCCCTTTCCTTGTTCTCCCCCTATTTTTCTTTCTCTACCCTTCCCCCTTCTTTTCCCCTCATACCAGAGAGGAACCCAGCGCCCCCCCCCCCCCACATGATAAATAGTGGTGGTCGCCATCTATTGTTGGAGCCCTGCCACCACCTTGCACCTCACATATTTTCTCTCTCTTTGCGCGTGTGATTGAGGAGGATGTCAGCCTCAAAGGGATCACCGATCTTAGAGGGCGTTGTCCCCGGTCTTGGAGGATAGGGGACAACGCCCTTTATTTATATATAATTTTTTAAATAAATCAGTGACATTGCACGAGACCTCCCTTTCTTTTTTCTTCCTTTCCCACTTCTCTCTTTCTCCCTCTCTCCCCCTTTCCTTGTTCTCCCCCTATTTTTCTTTCTCTACCCTTCCCCCTTCTTTTCCCCTCATACCAGAGAGGAACCCAGCGCCCCCCCCCCCCCCCCCCCCCCCCCCCACATGATAAATAGTGGTGGCCGCCATCTTTTGTTGCAAATTTTATGTTGCTAAACAACAACAAATTTTTTTGTTGCAAAATATTTATTGAGAAAAAATTCTCGTCCAAAAAATGTCATGACTCTTTACAAAATTATTCCCTCTCATAAAACATAATTATTGTTTATATATATTTTTATAAAATAGTATAAATTATTTTATTTAACAAAAAAAATAATAATATATTTAATTCTTTATATAATTTTATAAATTATTTAAATACCTATGTATATTTATAAATTAATATAGATTATTATTAATTTATTATTTAACAGAATAATTGTATATATATATATATTATATAAACAAAATCATGTGTGGGCAAACGGGCGTACGGGCAAGGATCAAAATGCCCTCAAATCGGAAAGTGATCAACATGAAAGTTGTAAATCTCGGCGAGGCGAACAACTTTCATGTTGATCACTTTTTGATTTGGAGCCGTCTTGGCCCTCGATTTGGGCTCCGAAATCTGAGGCGGCGAGATTGCTACTGTAGCACTCACGCCGCCTCAGATTTAGGGGGCCAAATCGAGTGGCAAACTGCATCCAAATCAAAAAGTGATCAACATAAAAGTTGTTCGTTTCGCCGAGATCTACAACTTTCATGTTGATCACTTTTCGATTCAAAATCGTCTTGACTCCCAAATTGCCCTACTCATACGTCCGCACGCAAATTTGCCCGCAGATGATATCTCCCCATATATATATACTCATGTATATATTATAAAGTATTATAATTATATGAACTATATAATTTTAAAGAATATTAATGTTAATATAAATGTTATTTAAATTAATATAAAGAATATATATTATAAAAAATTATAATTTTATAAATTACATAAATATTAAATTATATATAATCTTTATATATAAATAATATCAGTCTCTTTTTGCAAATAAATTGGTTGGATCAGTTGTTAAGAGTGATGAGTTATATGGAATAGGTTGAGGGTTCAAAACTTGGTAGATCCAATAAAATAAATATAATTTTATTATTTATAAAATAATATTTTTAATTTTACAGAATTATTAAATAAAAATATTAGCAACAAATAAAATACCTTGCTAAAAATTTCTTGCAATATAGGAAGAAAAATTTTCCTTGCTAAAATTAGCTATGAGGATATTAGGTAGGAATTTTTCTTGTTTCTAAATTCGTTACTAATTAAAATTAGCAACGAATTTACCTAATTAGCAAGGTATCAAGAAGTCTTCAACAATCTTTACATCAACACACAACATATCGTTGCAATAATCTCATTGCAGGTCAAACCAAATTGAATTACTATGACTAAATTACCAACAGAACACGTCAGTCCCAGCTATTCCAATACCGCCTACAAGCTACGCAATCAAACACCAAAGGAAAACAAAATTCCAACTGATTCCTACTTTGTTTGTACTTCACGGATAAAGAAGAAGACAATTTGAGGATTCATGCTCCGCGTGACGAAGGAATTCGACCGCATAAGTAGAAACGAGCAAAAATGAAGGAGGAGGTGAAAAGAGAGTGGATTATCATTGCCCTATGACATGGTGATCGTGCGTTGGAGAGGAAAGAGCAGGCGGAGAAGAAACATATAGTTTTAAAAATAACAGAAGAATCTTTTCTCCAACAGATGGAAAAGGAAACCCTCCTTTCGGTGTTCCTTCTATTCTTCTTTACCTGGCGAGATGAATTTTATTTATATATAATTTTTTAAATAAATCAGTGACATTGCACGAGACCTCCCTTTCTTTTTTCTTCCTTTCCCACTTCTCTCTTTCTCCCTCTCTCCCCCTTTCCTTGTTCTCCCCCTATTTTTCTTTCTCTACCCTTCCCCCTTCTTTTCCCCTCATACCAGAGAGGAACCCAGCGCCCCACCCCCCCACATGATAAATAGTGGTGTCCGACATCTATTGCTGGAGCCCTGCCACCACCTTGCACCTCACATATTTTCTCTCTCTTTGCGCGTGTGATTGAGGAGGATGTCAGCCTCAAAGGGATCACCGATCTTAGAGGGCGTTGTCCCCGGTCTTGGAGGATAGGCCCTGACATTGGTGGAGAGTGTTGCTGTCAACCTTGGTAGAGATCGTCGTCGGCGTTGTGGTGGACGTTCTTTGGTGTGGAGAGGCATGATGTCGAAGGCGTGTTTGAGCGTAGTTAGCCTTGATGGTGTTTTCTCTCCGGTACTGGCGTTGGTATCCGATGGTGGCGTTGGTCTCTGATGGTGGAACGGTTGGAAGTTGGACTTCGACGTCGAAGGTTCCGGTGAACCTTGTGCATCCGTGATGAAGATAGCAGTCCAGATCTCAGATTTTTGTCGCGGATCGTGCGTGTCCGGTGCATCCTCGGCGAACTCGCCGGACGGTCATTTTCTTCTCCTGTTTTCACACTTGTATTTGCATTTATATATTATTGATTATATATCTGCGTGGTTGTGCCTTGGCGGATTTGACGAGCTCAGATTTGTGCATATTTGTGTTTCTTGTTTACCTGCAATTTTATAGAAGTGTCTGCATTTTGTACCGGATTTTACAATAGGTTCCACTCTGTGCACACTACGCCTTGTGTACTCTCCACCCTACGCACATCTTACCGTGCACACGCTTCATTCTGCACATACTTTGCTACACACACAAAGCGCTCATCGCCCATACTTAGTAGCAAGCCTCCCGCTCCAGACTCCTCCGCAAGTAGCAGGAGACAAGCCACAAACTCCAAGTCGTGCAAAGTGCGCAACCTCAACTTCCGACCACCAGCAAAACTGCAAAAGACCTCAAAGCGCTCGGGGCGCAGTGCTCCCTGAAGCAACCAAGGAGATACTTAGCTTCGCCAGCAGTGACCTGTCACTCTCGGAGCCCTCTCTTTCTCTCCCTCCCCACAAATTATAACGTGGAGCGACCTGTCGCCCACGCCTTCTCTTTAAAATCTTGTACAACTCCAGAGAATAGTGGAAGAGTTTAGTCGGCACATCTCCGACCACGTGATTTTTTATCTCTTTCCAAGGTTTTCCACGTTAAAAAAATTGTTTTGCCAATTGTCTCAGCTTACATTAACTGTTTGCACGCTCGACCTCTCTCGGGCCAAGACAGTGCAATTTATACTGGTCTACAAAAGCGCCGAGTTTGGCAGCAACAACAGAGCTATAGGTGTGTTGCAAATGGAAAATACAAGCCCACCTTTCGTCTCTCACATGCACTTTTAATATGAAATGTTTGCTGATCATCGAACCAAAAACTTCCTTTTTCCTAAGCGAGTTCAACTGCTAATTAACGTTTGGGGGGTATTTTGGATGTATCTTTGATACAGCCTTGCCTAAAATCTGGATAATGTTTATGGAGGATTGGAAGTTTTGACTGTATTCGTGCAGCAGACTAGGTAATTCATGTTCTTGTTGACACGAGTTCCCCCGCCGTTACACCTTTGCTCTTTCTGGTGCATATGTGTGAGTTATCTTTACATAAAAAAACAACAACATCAATTTCAGTTCTTCCATCACTCTTTCATTGGGTGTGCTTGGAGATTTCAACTGCATCTTGGATCATAGTGAAAAGAATGGATCCATCTCCTTTTGTAACAAAGCTATGTTGAGTTTATGGAAATGATTGTTGATTCCTGCTACTTGACCTCAGTTTCATTGGGAATTCATTTAGGCTTCATTTGTTTAAGCTTTTCACGCGAGTGTTTGGAGCAAACGCCGCTGGACAGCGGAAAAACAAACAGCTCGCTGGCGGCGTTTGCTCTGTTTGCTCCCGTAGCAAGGAGGAAAAGCCATCTGTCTGCTCCGTTTCCATCCTTGCCTCCTTCCCTCCAGTCCCAATACTCCGTTTCCATCCGCCGGCTCCTCCTGTCACCGCCTAACCAAATAAAGCATTAGTTGGTCCAATAGGAGATCAGGATGTAAGCCGGTCTTCAAATGGATTGATCGTATGTTGGTCCAAGGGGTCAGAGAAAGTGATATCTATAAGAATTCAAGGTCTATGGAAGGAATTTTATTCCCTCCATATGTTGGATAATGAGAATGAGCGTGATTTTTTCGCCGGAACTCCTCTAATCGTAAACCAACTTAAATGCTTGGGAGATCCAATTGATGAAAAAATAGTTGTTCTCAAGGTGTTAAGGAGTCTCCCTATGAAATATGATCATGTAGTAGCAGCAACAACAATTGAAGAATCAAAGGACCTTAATGATTTAACTATTGGTGAACTGATGGGTTCCTTACAAGCATACGGGAGCCGAATGCGTCTTTTTAATCCTCCTCTAGAACAAGTACTTTATTCAAAATTAAGAAATTACTTGTCAAGAGGATTGTAAAAATAACCTTTATGATAGAGGAAGGGGGAGAGGTAGAGATATGAAAGCAAGTAGATATACTTAACTTTAACATTGTCAAGTATTCAAAAATAAATCACCAGTCAAAAGATTGCTATTTTAGGCGCAAACAGTGCAAAAAACATAGGCATTTGTCTCCTTCTTGCCTGAAGTCAACAACCAGATCATCCAATACTTTGTATGTTGATTCAGTATACTCAAATCACAAAGCAGAAGTCATAGGCTCCGTTTGGCCGGACTTATTTTCACCGGTCAAGTGGTTACGATCGCATGAACCAGACATTAATTAAGGTCTGGTTCGTGCGCTCGTAACCGCTTGAAAATAAATAAAATTCCGATTGAGATAATTTTGAATATAATTTAAACTACCATTGAAGCGAAGGTCAATCAAACATAATCTCAGTTTTGATAATACAATTTTAAAAATACAATTAATCATTTCACTTCCAAACTACTCCCTTTTAAAACGGCACCGGTATCCAAAAAAAGAGCCAAAATCTGAGCCAGAGAGAACAGGTTTTATTTCCAGTATAAAATACTAAAATGTGAAATTCCATAATTTTAATTGGGTGTCTAGTGGGGAGTTATAATAACTGCAATTATGTATTTAGTGGACAGTTATCAATTGATAGCTGAACCGTGTGATTACAAGTGTGAAAAATAGAGAGCCTTTTGAAAGTCCTTCTACCAGCAGGTTGCAGGGCATTTTTTTTCCTTCCCTTGTTTTATTAGTTGCGCAATTTATCACCATCCGACCAACAGTAGTATCAGAGTCAAGTTTGTATTCGAATTCATGGAGAAACAGTGAGCAGTAAAGGGGAAAAAAGTGGGGAGAGAAGAAGTGAAAAGTGAGATTTGGAGGGCAATTGCGATCGGGAGGTTGCGGTCGTCGATCAACAGTTTTTTTCTTCTCATTTAAGAAAACCTTTTTTTATAATCAAAGTGGAGTCCCCGTCTTTGGCGGTGATTTCTTCGACTACTGGAGTACTCAAATGCGAGCATTGTTCCTCACACACGGAATGCGGGATCTAGTTGAAAAGGGCTTTCCACAAATTGAAGCAGAAGAGGAAGCTGAGCTTGCAGCATTGAGAACATTTGCAGACAATCTAAAGAGGATTCTCAGGCATTGCTCTACATTCAACAAGGGGTGAGAAAATCTATATTCCCTTGTTTAATTGGTGCAGCCTCTTCAAAGGAAGCTTGGGACTTAGGCTCCGTTTGGGGGGACTTATTTTTACCGGTCAAGCGGTTACGACCACATGAACCGGACCTTAAAATTAAGGACCGGTTCATGCGGTCGTAACCGCTTGACCGATTTTAAGGTCCGGTTCATGCGGTCGTAACCGCTTGACCGGTGAAAATAAGTCCGCCCAAACGGAGCCTTACTCTGCTCTGAATTCACGGGATTGTCGAAAGTAATATCTCAATCAAATTCTTATCACAACATATACTCTTTTTTTTTACCTTTCTCCATGGTTTTCAGGGAGGAGGGAGCCCTAATTTTGCATAAATTTTTTTTTGTTCCTCCTCTGATTTAGGGTTTAGGGTTGTGATAGGCAATTTTAAAATTAGTCCCCACCTCTTATAAGCAATTTTATGAAGCTCGGACTAAAACAGGCAGTTGAACTAGTTCAATTGTGGACTGGCCCACTTTACAGTCAAAAACCCGCCCAAGAATGGCGGAATCGGGCAGGCGGACCATAATGTTGTTATTTTATTATGTTATACAAGATTTAGCTAAAAATGAAGGTAATTTTTTTTAAAGGAGTTATTTTGTATAGTATTAAATGATTAAAAAAAATACTTACAGCTCAGTCCTTGGTCGACCCGATTAGTCAGATTCCATATTCCCAAGAGATGCACATGACGCGAGTACAACTCTAGCATCAGCTCAAAAGCTCGGATGGCGCACTGGCGTTTAATGCAGCCAGCAGTGTTTTTGTAACGAATTATGGGGTCACCCAACCCGACATAGAATGTGGGGCGGTTAATTATTTAGAGTGCCGAGATCACACGAAGCACAGCAAGGCTGTCCACACTATTTTATTTCGTGTTGCCACTCTACTAGTGTGTGCTGCTGGGTCTAATGCTACTAGTTGCCTCTCTCGTGCGCGCCCCATTAGAACCTCTCTCAATCAACTAAAGAAGGACATGGACAAGTCACAAGATACTTCTCTCTCTGCCCCTCCCTCCCTCTCTCTCTCTCTCTCTCTCTCTCTCTCTCTCTCTCTCTCTCTCTCTCTCTCTCTCTCTCTCTCTCTCTCTCTCTCTCTCTCTCTCTCTCTCTCTCTCTCTCGATACTTCTCTCTCTGCCCCTCCCTCTCTCTCTGTCTCGATACTTCTCTCTCTGCCCCTCCCTCTCTCTCTCAACCCCTCTCTCTCTCTCTCAACCCCTCACTCTGTCTCAATTATTGGTTGGCCTAATTGCAGGGATAATATCTACAAATGTTTGATGAGTTGTGACCTCCTTCTAAGTCCTAAACAACATGATGCAAATCCAAGAAGAACACTCATTCCTTAAAAAAAGAGACTCTTCAACAGGCAGTCTGTATCGTGCAGAAGTTTAAGTCAAAACATTTCATGTGACAGTGCAATTCTCTTAGCAGTAGTATATATCCAGTAAATGCATCTAAGCTACATTTCATTGAAATCTCTGTAAAACCCCATCTCAGCTCACCCATTTTGTGCACAAAAAAAATCACATTGGTTGAGAAGTTGAATTTGGTACTAACCCTGCCTCTTCTTCAGCTTCCCGGAGGCCTCCAGCATCTTCTTCTTCTCCTTCTTTTCCTCAGAAGTTGTCCACGCATAATCTGAAGGAATCAAGAAAGGATCATCCAAATCCATGGAGCGGCTTCTACGTTCGGGTGATGATTTGGGACGCAGTGCGTTGGGAGCAGCGCGGTAAGAATCAATCATCCGCTGAGCCCAGGAGATAGAAGAATCTCTTTGAGGGGATTGCCTCTCGGGGGTCAAAGGAGGGTTGGATAATTCTTCGTCCAGTGAACATTGCAGCCCTTCAAATTTTGTGAAAGTGATCAGCATTCTAAATGTTGGGATCACTGGAATGGCTACCTGCAAATCGGACGAAATTTGCTGAAATAAGACCACAGGTTTGGAAATATCATTTGATGTTACAATAGAGTGGTGCATATATATAATATATTGTAGGGTTATTTACCGCGACTTCTCCTTTAAGTTTGCATAATTACAACTTGCATCCCTCTAACTTTTGAAAATGCAACAACCTCCCCTCAATGTTCACATTTCATAACATTCATGCACAAAAGTATCCTCTTGAAGTAAATCTTCATGGGGTCTTTTTGTGCATGGATGTTATGAAATGTAAACATTGATGGGGTAATTTTAATTTCGAAAAACAGAGGGATGCAAGCTGAAATTACGCAAACTTTGAAGGGAGGCCCCGGTAAATAACCCTATATTGTATTATGTACATGCTTGAATATTCTATTCAACAAAAGGTTGTTAGATATTTCAAACAAGATTATGAATCCATATGTTTTGAGTCCTACCTACATGATATAAAAAATGCTTGTTTTCTATTGAAATATTTGTTTTGCCTACGAATTCAACACATTGTTTTATTTTATTCACTTTCTATTGCTCTGAACAACTCCATTGGTTTGAGGTAAAATTCTGGAAATGGAAAAGTGAGATATTGAGTCTATGGTCGTTGATGCTACATCTATTTTGACAGCTACCGGCACCATCGAACAGAAGGAATTTTAGCTTTTTTTTATAATCGTGAGAGGGGTTTGATTGACTATATTTAATGGCTATGAACAAGTTTTTAACTGAAATTTTGTATAGTGGTTTACCTCAAATGGATGATGATAAGGCCTTTCGGACTTACACAGGGCAAAAATATAGAGTAACTGATAATGCTGAAACTGAAAAACCAACGAATGAACAAAGAATAGGCATTATGATAGTTGTGGAAGGCCTACGAATTATATTCTTTGGATTTTCTGCATATAATTCAAATTTTAGGCAAAAACACCACTACAATCATGTAGATGTGGCCAGCTTTAGAGGTCATAAATGCCTAGAAGTTAAATGTTTGTTTAATGCTCCTCAAAGTATTTGTTATTGCTGGTGGTGGAAAGAGGGACTCACAAGTCGCAAGTGAGATCCTGCTCGGGAGAAGGAAGGTCAGGGTTCCATTTCAAAAGGCCAGCCTGGGGCTCAAATGCATCCATGGAGCATAATCAAATAATGTACAAGTGATCCTCACATAATGCCACTCGGAAAGGGAAGCCATGAATTAAAATGAAGGCCCCCCACATAATTAAAATTAGAATCTATTAATTTGCCCTTTCATTAATTTTCGGCAGCGTCCAGGACATGTGATCCAGCCCCATTCTTCGACTTTTGCGATTAGATTCACCAAACCTGATTCGGATTTGTGTTGCCTCCCTCCTCCATAACAATATTCCCCTGGAATAGTTGTTTTGACCTACAGGCAGAAATCCTGAAACTGGAGTTGTAGTGGTCCACCCAAGCAAAATTTGAGCCAAGATGACCCCTACAGTGTACAATTTGGGGCATCACGGCGGGTGATGATGTGTGTTTCCTTGATGATCCCCAAATCATATGGATGACTAGAATCGACTGCAACCTCGTCTGGAATAGTGGATTCAACAGTGTGATCACAGATCGCTAGTTTGAGTTGAGATACATGGAAACCAGGTTGTATGGCTCTACGGAGGATGCTAAAAGTGAAAGGCAAACCCTTCTATGCAGATGGGAAACAAATCGAAGTAGCGTACCAATAGCTTGGGGTGAACCCAGGATAATAAAGACAGAGAAAGCTAGCTGGAGAGTGGAGTCATGCTCCACTGTTATTGTATCCCGCTGAGGTGGAGGTCAGTTGTAACTTCCTGCAGAATGATGTACAACATATGACGACAAAAGCCTTGAGGTAGCCAACAATGTTGCATGTTCCACGGAGAGTGTAACATCTCAAATTCAATGAGAGCAATTCAATGAAGGTGATCCTATGAGGGTTGCGGAGTATCTTTGAATCATAGAAGCCAGAGGAAAGATGGATCCTAACAAGTTTTTAGAATGATAAACATCTAGGAGAAAGGAGAAATAAATGAACTGAATGATGAAATAAAATTGAAGGAAAAAATATTGAGATTTAGTAATAATTTAGACCCCCACCCCACTTTTGACGCAAGGTGAATCTATAGGCGGTGGAAAAACGATGACCTAACCTTACATGTTATGCAAAGTCCGACGGATAAATCACAACTTAGATAATAAACATTAACATCTCACGCAAATAATTCAAGACAAAGTAAAATAATTTATTTAAGCGAGACAAACTTAGGCTTTCCTCCGCGTGGAGGGCCAAAGCAAGAGCGTGCGATGAACAAACCCTGCAAATCACAATAATAATCTAGAGCAAAATTCTACAATGATGTTTCTTCAAACAAATATGAAATGTCCAACCCAATAAATAAATACTGAAACTAATAATTCAGTACAACAAAATCTCACCAAAGAGTGGGCTGACCAATGCACTGAAAAATCCGGAGCCGGAGATGCGTGCACTACGATCCAAGGTGGAACCGGTGGAGGAAAATAGCTTAGGTGGCTTTCCTCGGCGGTGGGTGGAGGAATCAGATAGGAAATGGATAGATCCAACCACGTATGGATAGATCCAGGCGAGGGGAGGGTGGATCCAATGTTTGGTAGCAGATCCGGATTAAGGGATATAGTACGGGTGGAGGGAATGATGGATCAGGAGCTAAAATTCCCGGATCTGGACTGATCCGGGAAGAGGAGGAAATGGGATGGTGGTTCCACGTGGGGGAGGGCTGGCGACACGATTTTGCGGGACTTACAAGGGGCGGTTGCAGGGAGATAAAGTGGAGGCTGGTGGTGTGGGGAGGGCTAAGATGGGGCGGCTGGAGGGGCTTACACAGGAAGGAGGGCTGGCGGCAAAGGGAGGGGAGGCGTGAGGGGGCGGCGACCTACAAAGAACATGTGGAGGCTGGCGGCTGGATGACTACAGGAAAGGGGAGGGGGACTTTATAAATGAACAGTAAATTTCATTTATAAGCAGTAATTAGAAAAGAAAACAGGAAAACTGGACAACAACAGGCGGCTGATTTGGAGGCTGTAGGGAGGGGTTCAGAGAGGGAAGGAGTCTAGGGTTAGGGGATATCTCGGGGAGGGAGATACAAGCCTAAGAGTCGTCACCTAGGATTCCACAGAGTCGACGCTGTGGAGGGATCACGGGAATTTGGGAATAACTTCTCCAAATTCTGCAATAGCTCTAATCAACCCATTAACATCCAATTTATAATAATAAGAGATTTAGGACATCCCACCATCGACGACTATGATTGGCCGGAAGTGGGGCCACCTAAATACATCAAAATAAAATGCAAAATAATGACATAATATATCAAATCAATTCGCAACGCGAATTCGGACACATCTGCAGAGTCCAATCGTTGATCCGGGTACGCCATATATTGAAAGTCGCCAATTGGTCCCGAATGGGCCCAAAACTCGTCCTCCACTGAAGATCCTCGTCTCTGCTCCGCATCAATCTCCTCTGCTTAAAAGAATTCATCTCTCGATGAATAGGAATCAAAATTCTCTCGATGTATGTCCAGTAAAACTCGAAGAGGTCCACCAAAGGTCGCCCAAGTGTCATCGCTGGAACAGTGTCCTCGCCAATCAGTCCCCATGACCAAAAAAGTTGCCATCTTCGGTGAATGTAGACGACCGTACTGAAGTCAAAGTCCAGAGGCGAATCGATCAAGCAAGTACCCAGGTGTTATCAACGTCTGTAGTAGAATGTACCGGCGGCGTCTGGTCTCCGTGATGCTCTCAACGCTCAACTCGTGAGTGGTGGATCCCGATGCGATCGACGGCGCCGTAGGTAGAACCAAAGAAGACGAGTCCCCAGGTGGGTGGTTATCATAAGTGGGTGAGTAGTGGTGGCTATCAGACGTGGGTGGGCTATGAGGGTGGTAAGGCAACGAGAGTGGAGGTGTGGGTGGCTAGAAGTCCCCACTACTTGGGTCCACATACTCGCGAGGCTCGTAGTATGACGTCAGATTTTCAACATTAAATATCGGGTGGATACCCATACTTGCAGGGATATCAAGACCGTATATGTTTGCTTCGATCCGTCTCATGATTATATAGGGATCTATTTGCCTCACGCTTAAGCTTTTAGCAAGCCTCGCACGGAACCTCACAATGCAGATTCTCACCATCACTTGCTCATCTTCATGAAGTACCTGTTTTTGCCAATGAACATCTGTATGTGGCTTACAAAATTTATTATCAGTATGGATTTTTCGTCGGACCGACTCATGACACGCATGCAAAAGATGAACAAACAACATAACAGACTCATGTAAATGATGACGAAATGACTCAACAGACTCATGCAAATGATGTAAATGAAACATGACCGACACAACATGCTCTATATAGGAAAATCTATTAATGACCTGAAAATCTATCACAGGAGGTGGCCTGTCAGGAGGATCTCTCGGGGGAGTGTAGAAAAAATCATCCTGTGTTTGTCGAGTGTTCTGGTGACTGTGCAAGTCATCTACACTCAAATATGAGCTTGTAACGAGTCAAATGTCTCCCAGGGAACGTAACACATCAGGGGGCTCACCAAAAGGTGTGTACGAAAAGTCATCGCGAATGAGATGACCACCTAAGTGAAAATCGTGTGCACTGACTAGAAGACATGACTAGCATGTGGTGAGTGTCCCTGAAAATAGAAAACTTGCCTGGTGGGTCAGCGGTGGTGCATCCCAAAACTCATCTAAAGTGCGAGGGTTACAAATAGTGTTGTTTTAGGAACTTTATAGTTTAGTGTGCTCTGTGGAAGTATTTCAAAGATAAATGGCCTCCTGAGGAGTACTAACATATCACATTTGAAAAATGATAAAATCGTGTAGTTCAGCTTAGTATGAGATTTGTTGAACCATAACGGACAATAATACAATTATTGTGGATTAGGTCGTTACAATGGTATCCGAATCAAACCTCTCGCAATACAATATGTGGTTTGGAGTCGACCCAAGTGGAAATTGGTGGACCTATAACATCCTAAATCGATAAGGTCGAGTAGTGTATTTGGGGCAAAGAAGCCCGAAAAGCAACAACTTTTGACAGACTTTATAAGATGACGGAATTTCACGTGAAAGATGTGCATGAATGAAATAAATTATCAATCAGAATTTGAGGAAAGTTACTTGGCTAAAATAATAAGTTAGAACATCAAATATCAAAGGTGTATGTGCTAGGAACTCTATAGTAAAGCAACTCTAGTAGGCGTAATTCTGGTATGAACAACCTCTTAAGAAGTACTAGTAAGCCACATTTGAAAAATGATAAAACTGTGTAATTCAGCTTAGTAAGAGATAAGATCAACCAAAGCGAGCAATATCTCAAATATTATGGGTTGGGTCGTTACAGAGCATCTAACACCCAATTGGACTTACCAACCTTTTACTTTACATAAAATTCATATCTCACCAATTTGGTCACCCAATACTTGTTGGTTGAGAGTTGCAATCTTCCGACTCAGAAGATACTACAAGCTATGATGATTTGTGCAGATGGTAAAAACTAAAAAGTGACCCGACGTATATGATTGTCGAGTACAAAATCGTCATTTTGTTCTCATAGGTGGACCCGGGCTGCATATTAGAAAATGTGCGGGTAAATAAGGCAATCAATCAGTCGATCTGCACAAGTACCATGTCGATCCTGTGAGTTGAAGCATTGAATTCAACCATGAGCGGTTGAGAGAAATTTGATATTGCTAGCACAAGTGGGGAGCTTAGGGCCCAATGACGTACCTGAAACAAGTTGTCTGCTATGAAAGTACAGTGGAAGGAGCTTGTTGTCAATTTCTACAAGAGGGTCGTCGACGGCTGTACTAACTTGTTGTAGTGGTGTACAACATGTGGCGGTAACTGGTGAGTCTGAGAAATTCTCGAACCACCAAACCCACCGCGTAGTTGGCCAAAGTAAGATGATGGGTAAGACCTCGTGATGCAGGACGGCGCGTATGGTTTGCGCGCCTGTCGGATATTTCTAGGAAACCCTAATGCATGTAATGCTTATGATTTTTTTACAAAGATTTTGAGCGGGCGTTGCGCAGAATTTATGAAATTAAGTATCTTTAATATTTGAAAAGCAAAACATCACTATTTTTGTTTAAAATGAATTTTCTTAATAAAATAGTTCAAATTTAAACCGGGAAAAGAAAGTTCGCAACTTTCATTCTTTTCCTTTTATCGTAGTAAATGAAAAAACGTGACCTCCCAATACGTTTCCGTTTGAAGTTTTTGACGTACCGTTTGCTGACAAAATTCAGGCAAAAACCCAGCAATGAGTCTAAAATCCTAAGAGAAATATAAACACACGAAAAAGAGGAGAAAGAATCAAGTTACCCACGGAAAGAGTCATCTTTCCGTATTCGAAGTCGACGGCGATCACGCGAGAAACTCCTCGTCATCTTCGATCTCCCGCTCTGAGGTCGGCCGCTATCGCACACGGGCACCAAGGAGAAATTTCACTCACTCACACGAAAGTGGTTCCACGGAATCTCAAACACTCAATAGTGTAAAGAAGCCACAAACTAAAAACCTAAATTCACCCACTCTCACACAAAAGAGTGGCTCCACGAAATCTCTAATACTCTAACAAATTAAACGTACTGTTCACTAATCAAACTACACTAGCAGCTAACTCAAACGGGAAGGCAAGCACAGCAAAACTTCATCTTCCACAACTACAGGAACTAAACAGATAGCAACAAACACAATTTTTTCATTCTCAAGGTAGTTCTTACAAGAAATCAGGAACACAAGCAATCTCAATCCATTCATCATCTAAATTCCTACAGCAACAGTAACATCTACCACCACTCAACATGACTCACACAGAGCACCTCACACGTATGTCAACAGGGATCAACACAGTAATAACTTTCATCATTTCAATATTTTCACCATCCTCATTCAAAATACAGCATCCCTATTTATAGGGTTTGAATAGAAAGCAAAAAGAAATAAATAGGTAACGGCCATGGCGGAAGCTTGAATGGGTGCGGAACAGGGGCCGTAACCACCAGGAATATGCATTGTGGAAGGCGGTTGGCTTAGACGTGGTGGAAGATGCACTGGATCTGGTTGATCGGTTGCGACACTGGGTCGTGGAGAGGAATCGAGGCGGAGAAATCAAATCGCCATTTTTGGAGCCCTTAACCAGGAATATGCATTGTGGAAGGCGGTTGGCTTAGACGTGGTGGAAGATGCACTGGATCTGGTTGATCATCCCAAATGTACGATAAACCCATTGTTGCGACACTGGGTCGTGGAGAGGAATCGAGGCGGAGAAATCAAATCGCCATTTTTGGAGCCCTTAACCGCCTGTGCAGCTCTGATCGAGATAGGGAGGAGAAAATGGAGCAGGTATCCATGTCTTAAAATTCATAAGGGAGTTACTCACAAGAATCTCATCCACACATGAACGAGGTGGCTCATCTGGTTCGCAAAGAACCCACCAGTTAACACTTAATATATAATATATACATATATATTTATAAGTATAAATTTATATATATATATATATATATATTTACAACGATACAAAAATAGAATTAAAATACACACAATTACACAAATTTGCAAAATATTACAAGTGCACAAATAAAATGCAAAACTCAGAGTTCATAGAGGTTCGGACGGGTGTGGCGTCGGACACTTTAGCGTCGACCTCAAATAAAGATCGGGATGGTCTCCACCGACTTGACTCGAGAGGGTACCCCTCTCAAAATCACTCATCTCTAGTGAGTGTTTCAAGTGGTAGCGCTGTAGAAGAGGGTCACGACTCGCATTCATGCGTTGTAACTCCTCGGCCAAGACCCAGCTAAAATTTTTTTTTTTTGGTCTCGATTCTCTGGGTGTCTGTCATGCCAACGAACCAAATATTTCTGAAAACCATCATCAGTAGTAGTCACGGTCTCGTCATCCAATATCTGCTCGAGAACTAAAGATTTGTCGCGAAAGTCTGTCAGCGGCTCTAGGAACTGGTATAGTAGACTTATCTGGTTTCTCATGCTCGATTTGAAAACTATCAGTGGAAACAGGTGAAAAACTGCAGCAGATGTATCAGTAGCGGAATGAATGTCAGTATGTCCTGAACGTGAGGAACTGTGACTCCTCACTCCCACTCACCAACCCAAAAAAATCAAATGGAGGAGAAGACAATGAAAAATCTAAAGACTAATGCAGGCAATCGTCGAATAAAGTCAGATCGACTACGTTAAAAGCCAGATTCATGCTCCCAACTACAACTAAACAGATAGTCAAACACAATCTCAAGTTCATACGCAGGAACACAAGTTTGCCCAATCCGATTTACTATATGAAACGGTCAAGTTCTACATTAGCTAGATTCTCACACAGAGCACCTCACACGTAGTCAACTGGATCAACGCAGTAAGGTAACTTTCATCATTTCAATATTTTCACCATCCTCATTGGAAAATACAGCATCCCTATTTATAGGGTTTGAACAGAAAGCAAAAAAAAAAAAAAGGTAATCGGCCATGGCGGAAGCTTGAATGGGTGCGGAACAGGGTCGTAACCACCGGGAATATGCATCGTGGCAGACGGTTGGCTTAGACGTGGTGGAAGATGCACTGGATCTAGTTGATCGGTGGCAACACTGGGTCGTGGAGAGGAATCGAGGCGGAGAAATCAAATCGCCATTTTTGGAGCCCTTAACCACCTGTGCAGCTCTGATCGGGAGAGGGAGGACCGGTCCATTCTCCCGCCGGTTCATGAGCAAGAGGCTCGGAAGGTGGATCATAAAAGAATTCATCGCGGGGGCGATGAACATTCAAGTGAACATCAAAGACACCAGTGATAAAATGTGTTGACATGGTGTGCAAACTGTCTCTGCAAGTGCGGGTGATATGATATAATATAATATCAACGAATCAGTGAGTGCACCCTCAAACTCGATGGTGATACTAACGATAGATACATCCCAAATGTACGGTAAACCCATATGAGGTTCATCTGGGGGTTCCCTGGGAGGGGTATAATAAAATTCATCACAAATGCGACGAGTACCGATGCAGGCTCCAAAAACACATAAAGTGCTCTCAGACAAACGATAATGCACGTGAAGTGAGACAGTCGTGATAAATATACTAAGGGGATGTGAGACATCAGGAGGCTCACCGGGTGGGACATATGAAAACTCATTGCGAATACGATGATCTTCAAAGTGATAACCATATTTACTAATAATAAGACGCGACTCTTGAATGAGGTGAGTAGGCGGTACGTCACAAAACTCATCTAGAGTGCGAGTGGCCAGATGACTACGATCAAGCCCTACTATATGGATGTCACATTCAAAATCATCTCTCTAAAGCACTATCGAGATCAAGGGAGAAAATGGAGCAGGTATCCACGTCTTAAAATTCATAAGGGTGTTACTCACAAGAATCTCATCCACACATGAACGAGGTGGCTCATCTGGAGGCACAATAGGAGGGTCGTCAAAGAACCCACCAGTAGAGTGATGGTCCTCCAGAAGTAAACCATCAGAAGGGGTCGTACTCTAGGAAAGGTAGAGATGACTACCTCGAGATCACTACTAAGCTCTCTACTCCCGATCGTAATGTCTCTCGGTGCGCAATCGAGTGAAGTGTTGTGACTCGATGCGCCATCAGGTGAAATGTACGAGGAATCTACACTCAAAAGAGATAGTAGATATAGAATCTAGGGCAGATTCACTAAGTAGAGCAGACTCTCGTGGGAGTTGACTTCACACATCCTGTATGTTGTATTAGAACATCAGACAGAGTGGGTGAAGTTTCCCTGCTTTGGGAGGTGGAGTGCTCTCGCCGATTCTTAATGGATACCATCAAGTTTGTTTTTGGAACAGTAGTTGTGATGTAAACTTGACGAGAGTGACTATTATAGGTATCTTGAGGGTCATCATGATGATCGTCCAGAACATAATCATGACGTGCTCGTGGGCGGTCATGAGTCCTACGAACATGTGATTGATGTCGCACATATACAGACTCATATTCCTCGTATAAAGGAGACGTGTAGTATCGATAACGAGCGCTATACTGAACTCTATCCTCATAATGTAGTGTCGAAGGACCAATAGGATCCACTCGAGTACGAGGATAAAAACGACGATAGTCATCGTACTGATCGTCTCTAGCATAATGAGATCGTATTGGTGGATCAACATGTTCTCTGGCAGTGATGTACTGTGATCGAGGATAATCATCAAAGTATCGTAATGATCTCCGTGATGGGGCACTATGGGAATAGGTGTAAGTGGATACGTGATCCTCAAATAAAGGATTTCTCCTAAGTGTAGACCTTTTCACATAGTGATATGAGACTTTGTGGTGAGGTCGAATGGAATATTCATCTCGAATTGGAGGTGACATTGACGCTCGAGAGGGTACTTCTAAACTATTCATCCTGACACTAAGGTTTTCGAACATGTCTCGCACTTGGTGTATACTTTTGGCTAACGCCATCATTTGGTGGGCGTAAGGTAAAAACCACGAGGGTGGTTCCTTGCCTTCGTTTCCACGACTCGATTGACCACGTTCAACTCGACGCATCTCACTAACCTATCACTACGCAAATGCATGCAAGACGGACAATAAATTGCAAATGTATGATGATGCTAAAAAAATTCTTTTTTTTTGAAAATAAGATGTTATACGGGGTTCCTATTCTATCTAGGGTGAATCTCGAAACTTGGAAAAATTTGGAACCTCCCTCTGATACCAAATTGATACAGGACGTCACGTATGGTTTGCGCGTCTGCTGGCTATTTCTAGAAAACTCTAATGCATGTAATCCTTAAAGATTTTTTCACAAAGATTTTGAGCGGGCATTGCGTAGAATTTATGAAATTAAGCAACTTTGATATTTGAAAAGCACAACATCACTATTTTTGTTTAAAATGAATTTTCTTAATAAAATAGTTCAAATTTTAAACCCGGGAAAAGTAAGTTCGTAACTTTTGTTTTTTTTCCTTTGTCGTAGCAAACGAAAAAATGTAACCTCCAAATACGTTTCCGTCTGGAGTTTTCGACGTAGCGTTCACTGGCAAAATTCAGGTGAAAACTGAGCAATGAGTCTAAAATCCTAAGAGAAAATGTAGACACACGCAAAGGAGGAGAAAGAATCAAGTTACCCACGAAAAGAGACGTCTTTCCGTATTCGAAGTCGACGTTGATCACGTGAGGAACTCCTCGTCACATTCGATCTCCTGCTCCGAGGTCGCCCGCTATCACACACGGGCACCAAGGAGAAATTTCATTCACTCTCGCACGAAAGTGGCTCTGTGAAATCTCAAACACTCAATAATGTAAAGAAACCACAAACTAAACAACCTAAATTCACCTACTCTCACACACAAGAGTGGCTCCACGAAATCTATAATACTCTAACAAATTAAACTTACTGTTCACTAATCAAACTACACTAACAACTAACTCAAACGGGAAGGCAAGCACAGCAAAACTTCATCTCACACAACTACAGGACTAAACAGATAGCAGCAAACACAATTTTTAAATTCTCAAGGTAGTTCTTACAGGAAATCAGGAACACAAGTAATCTCAATCCATTCATCAACATCTAAATTCCTACAGCAACAGTAACATCTACCACCACTCAACGGGACTCACACAGAGCACCTCACACGTACATCAACTGGAATCAACACAGTAATAACTTTCATCATTTCAATATTTTCACCATCCTCATTGAAAAATACAGCATCCCTATTTATAGGGTCTGAACAGAAAGCAAAAAAGAAAAAAAAACAGGTAACCAGCCATGGCGGAAGCTTGAATGGGTGCAGAATAGGGTCGTAACCATCGGGAATAGGCATCGTGGAAGGCGGTTGGCTTAGACGTGGTGGAAGATGCACTGGATCGGGTTGATCAGTAGCGACGCTGGGTCGTGGAGAGGAATCGAGACGAAGAAATCAAATCGCCATTTTTTGAAGCCCTTAACCGCCTGTGCAACTCTGATCGGAGAGGGAGGACCGGTCCATTTCTCTGGCCGGTTTACTTAACACTTAATATATAATATATACATATATATATAATATATATATTACAACGATTAAAAAATAAAATTAAAATACACACAATTACACAAATTTGCAAAATATTAAAAGTGCACAAATAAAATGCAAAACTCAGGGTCGATAGAGGTCTGGACGGGTGTGGCGTCGGACACTTTAGCGTCGACCTGATCGGGATGGTCTCCACCTCGTCGTCCTTTATGGACACGCCCTGGGCTGCTCAGCACATCATTTCCAAAGGTGCATATCTTGGTATTTGCATGTAGACTCTGTTGTTGGAGTGTCAGCGGTGTAGCTACAAGATGCTCGGGTTGGTTGACGCAGGGTAGGTTGTGTGACTTGGATGTGTCGATGCTAATGTAATCCAAAGTGAAATTACAAGATGGACTCGATGACTCTAACCAAAATGTTGCACGAGAAACTTCATTTTAATTCAAAAATTAAACTTAGCAGTTATAATTACATAAGTTTGGCAAATTAATCGCAAGGTGAACTTGAAGTTCAGGAGAGCAAGTAATGTTATATCCGATTACACACGAGGTTCCATCAACTACAAACCTCCACAAATAAACTTAATAAGATAAAAGAAAATACAAAAACTACGCAACAAACCAAATTCCCAAACAAATACAAAGTATTTTCCAATATTCACTATTGAAGCAATTAAAACACAACACAATAATACCTCACAAAGCAATGGAGATCGACGGTGGTCAAATGATGGCGGATGTCTGCTGTGTGGGGTTGAGGTCGGCTGCAGGATTGCTGGCTTGCATTGGGGCTAGCAATTGGAGAGGGAGAAATAACAGGGTGGTTGTTGGGAGTGGGGTTCACGGGAATTGAATAGTGGCTCCATAGGAGGTTGTATCTCGGAGGAGGTCTCGTGATTTGTGAATGGGAGAGGTGGTTAGTCGGATGGCGAGAGAGAAAGGAGTTAGGGTTGGAGGTTGACAGTGGTGTTTACAGTGAGGGGGGGAGATAGGGTCGCAGAAACTGGCGTTGAAAACTATATCTGGATGCCTGCGATTTGGAGACATGGAGGCTTCAATGAGGAAGATAAACAGAGAGGAAGGGGGAAGAGGCGGTAATGGGAGAACGTCAGTGTGATCTCGCACGGTTGACGCTCAAACAGGAGACTAGATCATGGGCTGCTGCAGGTGGGAGGTGCGCATGGGAAGGAAGGGCGTGAGTGAGGGTTACAATACCTTGCAGGCGAGAATCCACCGGGAATGGGCTTCCAGAATCGGGAGAGGATGAAGAACAGTAGCGCGTTGGGGTATTTATCTCCTTCCGATAGCAGGGATTGTTGGATTGAGGGGAGTTATCAACGGTTTTCTGCAAAGGAGAATCGTGGAATGGGGGCTGGTTCACAGGGGGAATGATAGAACAGTGAATAAAAAGGAATAATTAAAAATAAACCAAGGCTTCGCATCTCGGGCTCGTGGCATCACACCACAAATGATTGTCGGTCTGGTCTCTCACAAATCAACAATGAATCTAAACTGCAATACCCACCCCTATTTAGAATAAGAAGGGGGTGGTTGAGCACCGGGCGAGAACAACATATGATTGGCCATTACGCCCAAGGCCCTAAACCCCCAAAAATCCAAAACAATAAAATAAAATTCATAAAAATAATAGTGTCACCAGCCGGACACACTCGTTGTCTCGGATCGTCGATCGGATCATCGCTTCCTGCGCAAATATACAAAAGTGGGCCCCACCAACTGGCAACCCGTAGTCTAATGTCGATCTCCATCATTGGTCCTGCAAAAAAGGTTGTAAATCATAATATCATCAAAAAATACTAGCATATACCGATAGAGAGTAGGGCAAAATATGTCATTCATGATGGACTCAAGATGACAGGGGGTTGGTAACTGGTAAGCCCGAATGACATTTTAAGGAATTTGTAGTGGTCATCATATGTGTGAAATATTGTTGTCTTCAAAATGCACTTAGATATGATAGTAACCCGACCAGAGGTCAAGTATAGAGAAAAAAGTGTCTCCTCGTAGTTTGTCCAACAACTCTTGTATGGATGGAATAGGATACCGGTCCGACACGGTAACTCTGTACAACTCCCGTTGATCAACAAAAAAATATCAACTGCTATCTTTTGTGCGTACTAGGAGGACATAATTGGATAATGGACTAGCACTTGGTCGTATGATGCCTACTCGGAGAATCAAAACACTAGTTGCTCAATCTTATCCTTTTGGATGTTTCCATAACAATATGGTCGCACAAAGATGGCAATGGTTCCCGGTTGGAGTGATATATTATGGTCTGCGGTACAATTGGGAGGAAGTCCCTATGGGCTCTGAAAGATAGGTGCAAACTGGTCTAGAAGTTACTGTAGATGTTGCTCCAGGGAGAGGGAAGGATTGGATGCCGGTACGGGGCCACATCTATGGAAGTGAACTACCACATAATGGTGATGAAATCTATCTGTTGAACCTTCAGAGGGAATGCCATTGGAATGCATGCTAAGGAAATGTCCCCACAAAGCTGCACCAGTTGACTGGAGTGAAATGTCATGGCCAACCGAGATCAATTTGTTGGTCATGAGCAGATTTGGCATTAATTACCCGAATCTCCATCACATCATTTTTTACATGTTACCATCAGATCACTTTCACGGATCTCCAAGCACCAACCTGATACAACCTGAGCTCTACATGCGCAACCCGATAACATCTGTTTACCAATGGTTCGATTGACCCCATACGAATATAATAGCTTGTTTTACAACATATCACATATTATCTCTTGCTTCGAGACACGGGTCCGTGCCCGAAGAGACTTTCTCGGGACGCTTCTGAGATGGTGCAATGACCAAGATATTCATCTCACTCGCCTAGTCATCCGCTTCCAATTCTCGACGAGTGCCACATGGCCGACTCCCATTTCCCTCTCTCCCCTCATTCTTTTTCCTCTTGAGCCACACGCCACTTACCGATAAAGTCCCTTACAACTCGCTCCAACTTTGTCCCTGAGAGGCTATCGACTAAGATGAACTTGTCTTGTTTTCACCAAGTCTGTTATTTTAAGCATCTCCTACTACATCCCAAGGGTAAGCGCGCAATCATCACCATTTACAAAGGCATTTCTATCCACACTGAGAAACCTCTTACTCTCCCGAAAATCTCAGTTCTTTTATCCACTAGTCGGATTTTGCTCAATATTTCATTGATTCACTCATATATATCATGGACAAGGTGTCAGATCCGGCCCTGACACCGACGGGTCGCCTTGACCAATCTTGATGGAAAGGACAGTTCCTACAAACGAGACTTGATGGAAAGGACAATTCCTACAAACGAGACTCCACTATTGTGAGACTCCACCATTGACTAAAATGATCAAAATCATTTGCATATATATAACCTAACTTGAAAATAATAAAGGTATCAGATTTTTGCACTCTCTTGCCTCTCATTCTTACAGTTCAACGTGGAATCAGGAGAACTGGGCAAATTATGGATGGGGGCTCCCAAGGGCTCTTTGGAGATCACCGACCACTTTTGTTGTTCTCAGCAACCACTCAATAGGGTTAGCCCCAACCAAGGACTATTCAAAGTCCAACAGTTAACCTCAAACTCTCCTAGTGTCTGTGGTAGACTACTTTGAGAATAACATTCACGCCGCCCAATCAAAACACATAGAAACCAATCATCGTAATGGACATGTAGATATCATCTCCAAATTGTGACATAAGCCACTCGTAGGCAATTATCACCTGTCACCTAGAAAAAAGATAAAGCCAGAAAATGTATCACTAGAAGTCGTTAGTCATTGAATCCTTGGAAATAAAGTTATGTCTTGGGCCTTCGATGTAAATATGGGGTAGATTTTCAAGGTGCGGGAGCCAGAGATTCCATTGACCCAGAAGCAAAGGGAGGTCAAGTTGGTGGCAGTGTTGTAGATGTTAGCCAAGATGTCTGACATGGAAGATGACATAAAGGCTTTGGGAAGGATGTCACGCCATCGACATTTAAAAAAATATATTGTTTATTGAAAATATCACCAGATATATCGATTTTACATGATATATCGGTTTTATTCAATATATTGGGCGATATTTCGTGGGCGATATTTCGTGGTCGATATATCAACAATTATATTAAAGTATTTCTGTTAATTTCTGGTGAGCAATCGAGCATTAATATTTTATTTTGTGCTTCATTTCGTCCATATCTCGAGCCTGATATCGAAGATTTTCTCGTATCGCTCTTATTTGGTGTTATTTATGTCATTTACTGCCGCCAACGCTTTTATGCAAATTTATTTACTTTGTAATTTATAAAAATACATTATGTATACAAATGTCCATATTTAAAAATAATGTGTGTGTAATATAAAAGGGTTATTTACTGGGACCTCCCCTCGAAGTTTGCGTAAATAGAACTTACATCCTTGTAATTTCCAAAATTACAATTACCCCCCCCCCCCCAAATGTTTACATTTCCTAACATCCATGCAAAAAAAGTCCTCCTTAAGATTTACTCCAAGGGGTACTTTTGTGCATAGATGTCATGAAATATAAACATTGAGAGGAGATTTTTGTAATTTTGAAAGCTAGAGAAGTCAAGTTGTAATTACACAAATTTGAAGGGGATGTCCCGGTAAATAAACCTATCTATATAAATAAATTAATTAAATATTAAGTTTTGACATTGTAAAATATCTCTGAGATAACCCCTACAATCCGACATTTCAAACTCAAACTAACATGAACCAGACAGTCTCCATCTGCAACCTCGGCCGGTAGAGTGTGGCAACCTCAATGGTCGGTCGAGGCCCATTTAGAGCTCCAAGGCCTCAAAAATAGCCATAGTAATATCCTCCGCATAGTTTCCAATATTGGCTCGTAGCTCCTTCATCGAGCAAGAAATAATGAATGAGTAGAGCTGCTTACAACAGAAATAAAGGTTGTTGCTTCGAAGATTGTTGTATTCTTGTTTGGATAAGCAACACAGTGGAAGGTCGCAGCGTAGCTATGAGATGGAGTAATGGTTTGGGGTTGAGTTGTGGTATGTTAGGTCGGCGATGGTGGTGAAGAGAAGAGTCAAAGTATGTTGCCCTGAATCTTGATGGTGGAGGAAGGTTTACGAGTGGATGATGGAATGTGTCCTTGTGAGGAAGAATCCACGTTGACAAGTGTGATGGTTATGCGATGTAGGTCGGTCACCACATTGTTCTCAACAAATGTTCTGCTCGAGCTATCTAACTCATGGAATCTTGGTCGTTAAAGGAGGGCGCGTCAAGACAACGTTGATACAAATAAGGTGAGGTCAGCGGATCAGGCGCAAGACTTAGTTATTAAAGGTGCAAGGCACACCAAGGCGCAAAGTGGTCTTGGAGCCTAGGCGCAAGGCTCAAGGCGCAAGGCTCAAGGCGCAAGGCTCAAGGCGCAAGGCTCAAGGCGCAAGGCTCAAGGCGCAAGGCTCAAGGCGCAAGGCTCAAGGCGCAAGGCTCAAGGCGCAAGGCTCAAGGCGCAGGCGCGCACCCGAATAAGGCAAGGTGCAACCACATTCATTTTAAATAATCGACATTAAACATCAATTCATCTTCTTGAACAGAATCTTTATATATTCTACTCATTAGTTATTCATTACTATCATTTTTATCTCTTAAAAAATAAAATCAATATAGTCGTTTGCATCATATCTAAGTCTCAACGATTGATTATGTATCAAAAAACAGTAAATCATATAAAAATTAATGAGTTCATGCATTATTTTTTTCATTATTTTGAAAAAATATGTTTACAACAAAAATCACACCCATACGCGTCTTTAATGTCCAAAGGCGCAAAAAAGGCATACGAAGACGCAAAGCTTTGAGTCTGGTGAGCCTTAGGCGCGCCTTTAACAACAAGGTGCAAGAGGCATTGCATGGAACTGTGATGCGAGAAGGGGGACGCAGCGGAGGTGTGTGCAATTGCTTCGACGTTGGGGTACGATAAGAAGGTTGGCGACCTGTGGGTAGACATCAGAGATCGGACAAAATGTTACAGCCAATGGTGCAAAGGGGATCTTGCAAGTGAGAGTTGTAGTCGAGAGCAAGGAGGGATCGAGGTTTCAATTCAAAAGGCCTGTCTAGGGTCAAGTCCATTCATATCAAATAAAATACGTAGGATCCTTGTATAGATTTCGCTCATGAAGAAAAAGTGTGGTCAAATCTAAATAGATGATTATGACATAATTAAAATTAGAATATACTACTTCGCTTATTCATTATTTTTTGGCGTTGTCTGCGACATGTGATTTGTCCTTGTTCTTCGACCTTCATGAATAGGTTCGTCGAATATAATACAGAGCCGTGCCATCACGCTCCTCGTAATAGTTACCCTTCCCACTCCTAAGCTTGAATTATCATGTTCTCATGCTCTCCTTCAGTATGTTGTTTTGTTCCTCGCACAAACATTGACCCCGGTGGTTGACGTTCTCAATGAAAGTCACCCAACCTCCATGGGACATCTTAATCAGCACAGTCAAGGTCATTCTCATATCACACACTTTTTAATGGTAAAATTGGACACACTAAGATTACATTTAAAAGAAACATGGCATTCCAACCAATCATCTCCGTAATCTCATCCCTCTAGCCATGTCTCTTCTTTGGTGGTAGAAACCCCTAATTAGGATTTCGAAGAGATCCTTTACAATGTGTGTGGTGTACTTTCACTGCTGTCGTCTCAGGTTCACATTGGGTTGTTGCAACCAAAGTATATCTTATATATCTCACAATACTTTTTGGATTAACGATTTTAGGTTTACAATCCATATGACCTACAAATTCCCCTACAATACATCAAGTCAGTCTCTCCAAGACCTATGATTGTTGCAAACAACACCACAACCCTTTTCTCCAACTTTAGAGCTATACCTCTCACCCTACTATTCATATTCATTTATACTACATTTGTTTGGTTTTCACTTAGATTTGTTGCATGTTAGTAGTCTTATTAGCAACTAATTGCTCCATAAATTTATTCTTTTCTTCTTTTATTATACAAGATTTTCAAACATGAAGTATCATTTGTACACGATGACTAGATAATGGAGTCTATATTCCAGACAATAATAGTCATGTTCTTGTTTCCATCTCAATTGTTGACTAACATTAGCATCTTGGGCATCCTCCTCTCCAATCCTCCACCAAGCTCTCCCTGATGAGTTGTTTTCTAATTCAATTGAGAGTATATCTACAGGAAACAACATAAATTTGTTTCTCCCCTCGCCCATCGAGGAACGATGAAACTTCTCCTTAGTTCATCCAGTATCTTGGGCTCTTACAAAACACTTTTAAGTCTATACGAGTTTAAATATTTTTTTTGCTCTTTAGTCTTTATTGGTGACCACTCAAGCTTGGCATTGTTATATTTTATGAACAAATTGGTTTTTTTCATCCTTTCATCTCTAAATTTCATAATCAAATTTCACCTTTATTAAAGCATTTCACAGCAACACTGCTCCTGAATACCTAAATCAGGGATTCCAAAAAGCTTATACTCCCTCACCTTTTTCTTTGAGCACCACCTTTTTCTCTTACACATATTTGGTTGTACATGTTTTGTCCATTAACTAAGCGCCTCAGAACAAACTAGCCCCTCATGCAATTAAATACATCTTTGTTGGATACTATCTAACTTAAAAGAGCTGCATTTGCTATCTCTCTGCTGACAAACTTGTGGTTTCAATGGATGCTACATTTCTTGAACATCAGCCTTACTTCACTGCCTCCACACATCTACCTTAATTTACTCCCCACATCATGCACCCCATGGACTAGTACTCTGCTCCATTTCAAGCTCCATGGTATCCATAGTGTCTCATAGTACCATTCCTATATCCAATCCTTCCAATACACTACCTATCCAACATTCAAGAGTTCATTATCCCTTCTTATCAAATACATTGCCCATCGTCAAGCTCACCATTTGGGCAGACCTACAATTAAATCTTTTGCGCTTGAAGATCTTCCCATTGCACAGTGTAAAAGTAAACAATCATATACAATTTATCATAATGACTACTCTTCACAGATTTATTCATTCTCTCCCGGTGATTCTACTTCCTCTCCTATTCATGAGTTGCTACAACATCAAGGCAAACTTGTTGAGAATTACGATGGATAAGATGCAAACTCTGTATGCCAATAATACCTAGGATCTTGTGCTCATGCTAACCGGAGATTCTCATGTTGGTTGTCGCTCTGTTGAGCATCTCAAGACACACTTAGTGAGGGACAAATTTACTCACAAGCAGAGAAAAGATTATAAAGAGACTTTCTCTCCAATAGTGAAGATAGTTACTACTCATGTCCTGATCTCCCTTGAAATTTGATGATACTAGGAACTATGTCAACTTGATATCAATAATGTTTTTCTCAACAACAGAAAGTAGTCGCTATGACATGATGAGAGTCACTTTTGTGTCATCTATGAAAATTCTCGTAGTCGCCATGACATGATGAGAGTCACTTTTGTGTCATCTATGAAAATTCTCAAATGGCCTCAAGTAGTCTCCTTGCTAATTTGAAAACTTTAGCTAAGCGGTCCAGGCCATTTGCATCAAATAAAGCTCTACTGACATCATTATTATCCATTGTCACCAACAACGCACTATAATTCTTCTAATTTATGTCGATATCATTACACGGACGTAATAGTGAGATAAAGGTTTGAGTGTTGTTGTTGTATCATTACACGGACATAAAGATCTATGAACTAAAGGTTTACTTTGCAAAACAATAACACCAAAATGAAGCTTTTCTCACCAAATGTTTCATGATATTATTTTATCTTAGCAAAACAGTAACACAGATGTAGAGATCTATTAGTTTATCTTCCTACAAAATTAACACCAAATATCTCATACTTACGAATTCCACTTTATACTAAGTGATCCTGCAAGAAGAAGCATTCACCAAAAGCTACTACAAATTCGTAATACTTGAAGTTAACAAAAAGATTCACAATACTCATTTTAGGGATCTGAAACAACACAATGCTCTGAAATCACCAAGATAAAAGCAAATATTAGTATGTAGTAACGCCAACACTATTCAAAACATAATAGGAATTGTGAAACTCAAATGTAACAGCAAATAAATCTTCTCATACCTTCACAGGAAAAGTACCAGCTGGAAGCTTTGTGGTAATCAGCTCCCTAAATCGACGTATCGCCTTGATCTTGTTTGCAAGAATGTCCATCAAAGGAAGAAGCTCCTCTGTTTTAAGTGGAAAATTAGGGGAAAGCCATAGAGCTGGCCTTAAACTTTTCTTGTACTCACTATCTTTCCCACTATCCTTGCGTCGATTCTCAGTCCCCACATCATGTTTGTGATCTTTCCCCTTCATCCAATTCTCGTGCCCCTCAGTCCTCTCAGTATGTATATCACCACTTTCACCATGACTGGTACTCGGCATGGCATCTGCAGAGGTCTGTTCATATAAAATAGATGCTTCCAATAGGCTCCTCTCCTCCTCACTGGGTGCGTGGCCATATTCATCTTCATCTCCGTCATCATCCATGGCAGCCGGAACATTTCTCGACTTCATACTAAAAACCACATTATGCATGTTATACACATTTGCCTTCCATGGCCCAACCATCTCTGACCTGTGCTGCTTTCTCCAGTTCATCTCCGGCAGAAGCACAGCCCGGGTGACATCAAGACCTGGCCGGACAATGCCGGCTCTCGACTGGGCCTCCACCTCCTGCTTCAGTTCTTCATCGGAAAGCACAGAACCGGCTCCATCCAGAGCGTTTAGAACCTCCTTATCTTCATGCGAGATTATGAATAAGCTACCGGGAATCACCTTCCCATCGACTGAACCTTCTCCGAGAAATAAAACGCTCTGGTCGGATCGCTTGATCTTGAAAGCATCGAAGCCGGAGAACGTCATGTCCGCCCTCAGATTCGCGCCCTTCTTCCATATCTTGTAGGTGTAGGATGGAACGATTCTTGAGATGAAAGGGATCACCGAGCTCTCAAAATGGTAAGTGATCTCCATGTAGAAATCTCTCATCCGAGTCATGGCGGCGACGATGCGCGGCATACGGCGGCACCACTTTGCCCAGGCTAACGGCGGGTGGTGCCGGAGAATGATCTTTGCGATCAGTTCCTCTCGAGCGCAGATGGCTTCTTGAAGAGGACTCCAGCCCTGCTTATTTTGGAGGCTGGAGTCCGCCCCGGAGGACATGAGCATGCCCACCGCCACGACGTCGGCTAGTTTGACGGCGAGGTGGAGCGGGGTTTCGCGTTTGGGGACGTCGCGTCGGTCGATAATGGCGGAGATGACGTCGGCCTTCCCCTCCTCGGCGATGGCTTCGGCCTCGGTTAGGGTTCGTGCAGGCGGGGAGATGCGGGGAATGGAGGAGAGGATGCGGCGGAGGGCATCGTGGTCGCGCTTAAGCACGGCTTTGTGGACGGGGCTGTGGGCATATTTGGAGGCATCGATTTCCGCCATTGGGGATTGGGAAGAGCGCATCAAAATCTAATCCTTCTGACGAGTTTCGTTTCGTTCCTTCGAATATATAGATTTCAGAATGTCGAGAAATTTCTTCGAGAATTAGTGCCGCATCCCTCTTCAAGAACACATTGAACTTCAAATCTATGGGGGTGAAGGCAGCATGATGAACAGGTTATCGGAATCTATGGAATTTGAATTTGAGTTTTAGGTTTTGATTCAACTGTCGCCAATTTTGTTCCGCGACAGAGGAAAGGATTTAAGATGTTAGAGCCAAACTGATTTTTAAAGAGCATTGTTAAGTGCACTTCAGTTTTCGCTATGTGCAATTTTTTTTAAGAGCACCGCAATACAATAGATGCACACATAATTGTTATGTGCAGCGCTTTTTTGTTAATAACAAAATAACAAGATTAACTTGATATATCAATGGCAGTGCCCCGCCGCAGCGATCAGAAGAATGGTTCATGCTCCGGCGGGACGAGCGAACCACCAGCGACTTCAGCACCGCCTTGGGCTTCTGGAAGGGCAACCGCAGATCCCCGTTATGGCATCAGAAGGTGTTCGCCCCGCGACCCGATTCGCTCGAAGAAGCCGCCACAGCATCCAGCATCCATGAATTGGGGGACGGCGAACGAAGCGGCGGCGATCGAACGGTACAGGAGTATGACGGGGAACGACGTGAGCTTCCAAAGGTTTGCGGTTTCCGCCGAAACAGGATCGGGGTGGCTCGGAGCATCGCCGGACGGGCTGGTGGGATGTCATCCAGATGCCGGAATACTGGAGGTGAAATGCCCTTACAATAAGGGGCGGCCGGAGCTCGGCTCGCCGTGGAAGACGGCGTCGTACTGCTACATGTCGCAGGTGTTGGGGCAGATGGAGATTATGGATAGGGATTGGGTGGATTTGTATTGCTGGATGCCGAACGGGAGCGCGCTTTTTCACGTGTTTAGGGATCGCGAGTATTGGGGGCTGATGCACGGAATGCTGCGAGATTTCTGGCGGGGGAGCGTAGTTCCGGCGAGACAGGCGGTGGCGGCGGAGGACGATGCGACGACGATGTCTTATGAGCCGGAAGCGAGACATGAGCTTACTGGGAAGATGATCAGACGGAGCCTAAACCTGGCCGAGAAGGCGGCGATGACGTGGCGAACGGGGCTAGGTTGAGAGAAGAAATTGCAGTGTGCAAACATGTTTGCCCTTAGTAATAAATTTAGGGAGGAATTTGGATTATTAATTAAGTGACTTTGTAGTTCACATAGCGAAAACTGTGGTGCACTTAACAATGCTATTTTAAAATCAGAATTCAGAAATTGCGTTAAACGAGTAAATTTTGTGTAGATGTCATATATCATGATTATGATTCATAAATAAATACCATATTCTCTACATAATTATGGAAAGACATCTGCCCGATATTTTCGTTTTTGCGCCTCTGTCTACTTTCGCGACCTAGCTGCACACCGGAGCCCGTAAACGTCGCCTTTCTTCTAAATCATCATCGATCTCCTCCCGATCATATCAGAAAACGCAAAAATCCATCCCGATGTCCACACTTTTCCGGTATTAGATGACGAAAATGATGCTTTTGTTATTGTAGACCATCGTGTTTCTTCAGTATTAGGTTCCAGCGCAGACGGTAGTTTGCTGGCGGAAAATCCAGGTTTACATCGGCCATGCAGTAGTTTGCCGGCGGAAAATCCAGGTTTACGTCGGCCATTTTTGATGTTTTCTAACGATTACATAGCTCAATATTCTAATCTACGTATATTTATGTGTTCAGGTGATTTGAACAAGCCTCATAATGCTCAAATAAGTGATTCTCTAATATCGTCACAAACAACTGCAATTGTTTTTCTCCTTCTAATTTTTCTCTTCTTCATATATATTAAAGATTGCATTTCAGTGAGCTTTCTGTGTTGTAATTACTGTTAGATGTAAAATCTCTGTGCAACAAATGTAAATTTGGACTGTAAAAGTAAATTTTTTTGAACGGCAAGTATCTCAAAATTTGCACTGTAAAAAGAACGGTTTTTTGAACTATAATTGAAAGAACAAAGTGACCATGCTTATTTAGGGTCTACTGAACCTTCAAATGGTAAATTTTGTCATTCAAATTGTTTTGAGATGTTTTTAACTGTTATTATCTGTAAATGTGAGGCTTTATATATTTGTAACAATATGATTTGTATGTTCTTATATTTGAACCGTTTATTTGAACTGTAATTAACAAATGTTTTTGCACTGTAAATTTGGACCATAAAAAGTACTGTCTTTTGAACTGTAATTGAAAGAATAAAGTTGATTTTAACTTTAATTGAAAGAACAAAACTGGACTGTAAAAAGTATCGTTAATTTAAACTATAATTAACAAATGTTTTTGCAACTGAAAATTTGAACTATAAAAAGTATTGTTTTTTGAACTGTCATAGAACAGCCAAAGTTGAACTAAATCCTATATTGTATATTACCATCCTATGCTAAATATTTTCATTACTAAAAATTTGTTCTATTATGTAAGTGTGAAGTTGTGAAATGTTGATGTTTTGTGGATTTGAGAATGTTGAACTTTTGTGTTGTGTTTTTTGAACTGTAAAGATCTAAAAATTTGGATTGTAAATAGTGTTGTTTTTTGAAGTGTAAATGAAAGAACAAAATTCACATTCATGTTTAGGGTATACTGAAGCTTATAATGGTAAATTTTGTCATTCAAATGGTGTTGAGATGTTTTTGACTCTTATTATCTGCAAGGGTGAGACTTGTTATATCTGTAAGAATATGACTTGAATGTTCTTTTATTTGAATCGTTTATTTGAACTGTAATTAACAATTTTTTTTGCACCGTAAATTTGGACTGTAAAAAGAATTATTTTTTGAATTGTAATTGAAAGAACAAAGTTGAACTAAATCCTCTATTATATGTTACCATCCTATGCTAAATATTTTCATTACTAAAAATTTGTTCTATTATGTAAGTGTAAAGTTGTGAAATATTGGTATTTTGTGAAACTTTTGTGTTTTCTTTTTTGAACTGTAAGTATAAAAAAGTTTTGGGAACTGTAAATTTCACCATCATTAATCGTTTTGTTTCACTTTGGATTTTTTGAACTGTAATTATTTCATTTTTTGGAACTGTAAATTTCATTTATCATTACATGTAGATTTAGAACTCTAAAAATAAATGTATTTGAAATAGTAGGTCATAACTAACAAAAGTTTTGTTTTTTTAAGATTCCTGTTGTGTTCTATATTGTGCATTCAGAAGAAGAGACTTACATAATATACTGTGAGTGCAAATGTAAAAACACTGCACTTTTGAACTGTAAATTAGTATAAGCACAATGCAACATATAAACTGCACTTTCAAAATGTGATCTTTTAGCACTATAATTTGAAACTGTGGAACAACAACACCTTCGAACTGAAAAAAAACATTTTCTCAAGTTCCTAATTTTTTTGGCAATTATAAAACAATTGTCAGTTTGAAATATAAATTACGAATATAATTAGCATACGGCATGTCAAATGTTACCCAAGATATTATACATCAACAATAAATTAAAACACTACAAAAATTTCAAAGTCTTTAAAGCAACATGCATCTAACAAAAGTTTCAGTGTGAACATGTCTCCGCAAAAGTTGTAATTAAATCAGCCACAATTTCTGCATGGAATTTGGCTGTTTGAGCTGACCAAGAGCTGCATTCTCTCTAGGATATATCATCAGTTGATGGAATAGCCTCCATGTATTTTATAACGAAAACCCCACAATCGTCTCGATTTCCCTGTTGTGGCAATCTGAGAACTTCCACAATAGGCCAATCCTCGATTTTGACTGGAAGTGCTTGTGTTGCTTTTTCATGAAGTATTTTAACCTGCAAGAGAACTCAGAAAATTAAAATGTGGTTGAAATCTGAATGTTAAATCATTATTTTTTTAAAAGCTCATCAATGCTTCAAGTCCCTTACTATGATGCTTTCTTTTCATTGTGTCATAAAACTCTCATCTATGTTTATTCAACTAGCACACCAATAATGCCCAGTGATTGGTTAGGTGTCATGACATGACAATTAAATCACTATTTTTCACATTGACTTTTGTTAAATGCTTTATTAGACATCTAGTATTGTTAACATTGTTTATGCAGTAGTACTGTGGAGAAATGTTAGTGAACATGTGAGCAACGTATAACATAAGTATATGCATTTTGGTGTACTTATAGCATAGTCAGATAAAACATAAAAGAAATTTCTTATATTCGACTTCAAAAGTATCTTCTTGGCTTTAAGTGCAACAACATGCACATTTAGGTACATGTTATGCAGCCATCGACCATGAAGGAGTTCATCCATACCACCTCGCATCATCAAAATGGTTCCATTGTTGAAAACGATGTCGTAGTTGCAAATAGCAAACATATCACTTACATATTATTAATATGTACTTGACTATAACTATATTACATACATGTTATATAAACGAGTAACAATACCTTTCTGGGAATTTTTTAATCATATCATCTAAAACTTTGCACTCAAAAAGCTGATATGTACGGTCTGTCGGGGTAAATATTATCTTCCTTTACTCTCTCCTTTACCTTGGCTTTTTCTTTTGAAGGGGTATTTGGTAAATTTTTCTTTCTACTTTGTCTATTTTTTATATTTAGCTAGACTACTAATGTTAAAGTCGCTTGTATTGACCTCTGATTTAACTTTTATAATCGACATAAATGGTTAATCTGGCGATACGGGCAGCGCATGCAGCGAAGAGGTCTGTGGAGGTGTAGCATGAAGTGGTTATGGTTCATCACATAATTTGGCTTCTAATTTGGCAAACCATGACTCACAACAGTCTATAATTGAGCGCACCTCCAACCGCACTTCAGTTTGAATAAAATTCTTGAGACGAGCCTCCAGTCCTCGCACGCCATCATCAAATAAATATTCTTCTATTTCCATTCTTGCTTTCTTATTTACTTTATTCTTCGCAATTTCTTTGACTCTTTTCTTCAACAATTTCTTCTCATTTTTAGCATTCTCTCGCAGTTCTTCAGCGGTGAAGATATAATCATCTAACTCAGTTTTTAATTCCACATGCACCTTCTCATCAAATATATATATTTTCATAAATTTTTTGTTCTTTTTTAACATGTTCGAAGTCTAAATCATCCATTTTCTCTTCTTCTGCAAGTAACCTTTCCATACTCTTCAAAATGTCCACGAATTTTGGTTTTATCTACAGTTTAAACCAAAAAAATGTATTATATCAAAATACAATTGAAAATGAGATTTAGAATTGCGACTGCAAATGCCCATAATAATTATGTCTACAAATGCATACTAGAATTACGATTGTAAATGCATAATAAAATTACGACTGCAAAAGTCTACCACAATTACGACTGCAAATGTCTACCAGAATTATGACTGTAAATGCATTCTACAATTACGACTGTAAATGACTACTACAATTATGACTGCAAAGGCCTACTACAATTATGACTGCAAATGCATAATAGAATTACGACTACAAATGTCTACTACAATTACAACTGCAAATGTCTATTAGAATTACGACTGTAAATGCATAATAGAATTACGACTGCAAATGCATACTATAATTATGACAGTAAATGCATTTTACACTTATGAGTGTAACTGGTTTTAAATTTTCAATGAAAAGAGCAATTGCAACTACAGCTGCAACCATTTAGGTATTACCAACCTTATAACTCATTCGTAGTTTCGTTGAGAGATCGAAGCAAAACTGGGCACGATAACTCTTCTTAGATGACCAACGACAAATTCTCAGCCTAACAAGTCCATCAACAATCACCTGCACATCTGTGTGCTCGTAAAATCATACCTAGAGTCAAAAATAATGTAATTACAAAATGTTTAATATAAAAAGAATTTATTGAAAATTATCTTACTTACCAATAGTATGGTTGCACAACCCTCCAAGTATCCCAAATTAATACCAACATTCTTTACTACACTAGCTTGATTTAGTGCATCAACCTATGATAGCAAAAAATGGTGAATTGCCTTTGTCCTGTTGTACTTCAGAAAGTTCGAGAAAGCTCTAATTTTTTACAGAGAGGTTGGGATCTTCATCCCTTTCAACAGGAAGAAGAATACATTGACCAAATAGAGGATTAAGCTATCCAATCTCCTACTCTCCAAAGTGGGAGACTAATCTTCCAATGCGAGACTATTAAGATACTCAATCAAATCTTTGTAGGATATATTTATACACGGCAGTCTACTAAACGTAAAGTCCTCTCCCTGATTTGGAAGACCCAAGATCTAAAAAACTCATTAACAATCAATTTACAGTACTTATTACTTAGCAAAAAAGTCTATTTATGTCTGTTAAAGGCCCGTACAAAAACATAAAGTAATGAAATATTTTGTGGTAGACTGGGCATCTCAAATAACTGTAGCACACCAGCTTCCCTCAAAATCTTTAAAGTTTGCTCTTCTAAAGCATCTAACAAAGGACAGACATTCAACTTGAAAGTCGATGAAGCACATCTGGAGTGTAAATAATTGCTCCCAGACACTACAAAAGAGGTTCTGATTTAGCATATATAAATACAAAGAATACGCCAAAGAATGTGTAGGTAATCTTACTTATTCTTGAATGTTCTCTTCCTTGAATGTCAACTATAGGAAAGTTGTATTACAAGAATATGTAATTAAGAAGCATATTGTAAAATGAAACAATAAACTTTCAATTACAATTGGAATGATATCTACTTCAAAATAGAACTGTAACTTCATTTTAATATGCAAGATAGAAAAGAAAATCTAAAAAAGAACTACAACTAGTTACAACTATAAATAGAACTGTGATTTAGAATGTTTTGGGTTCTGCAGCTGTAATCATACAAACAATTGGAGTTCCAAATAGAGAGGAATATAATCTGTGTAGAAAATTTTTACAATTTATTCCTCTTTATTTGGAACTCCAATTGTTTTTATGATTACAACTGCAGAACCCAAAACATTTTAAATCCATTACAACTGGAATAATGAGACGAAAATTCAAAAAAAAATTAAGGTCATTTCTCTACCTCCCAAAGCTATGTACAACTGATGATGTGAATAGTTTATTAATTAAATGGACTGTAAATAGAACTATGATTACGACTTTTTTTGTCATGCAGTAGTAATCATACAAAAAATTGGAGTTCCAAATAGAGAAGAAGGCATTGTAACAATATTGTACACAAATTAGAACTGTAAATAATATATAAGTTACAACTGTAATAAAGTAACATAAATCCAAAAAAAAATTAATTGGACATCATTTTACAATTCAAAAACAAAAAACTGTAAATACCACTATAATTACAACAGGAATGACAAAAAGAACTGTTAGTGTCTTTGAACTGTAAGAAAACTAGAATAACGACTGCATATCTTTATATATTTTGAATTGCAACTTGAACTCCAATTACGACTGTAAATATTACAAAAACTGTTTGGTTCTTTGAACTGTAAAGATAACTAGAATAATGACTGTAATTTTAATTTGGACTGTAAATCACAGTTCTTGAGTGTTCTCTTCCTTGAGTATTATTAGAGCTATTATTAAATGGACTATAAATAGAGAAGAATGCATTGTAATCATACAAAATTTTTTAATTTGGACTGTAAATAAAATTATGATAACTAGAATAGTTTATTAATTAAATGGACTGTAAATAAAACGATGATTACGAATGTTTTTTGTCCTGCAGTCGCAATCATACAAAAAATTAGAGTTCCAAATAGAGAAGAAGACATTGTAACAATATTGTACACAAATTAGAATTGTAAATAGTACAAAAGTTACAACTAGAATAAAGTAACATAAATAAAAAAAATTAATTAGACAACATTTAACAGTTCAAAAACAAAGAACTATAAATACCACTATAATTACAACAAGAATGACAAAAAGAACTGTTAGTGTCTTTTAACTGTAAGAAAACTAGAATAACAACTGCATATCTTTATATATTTTGAATTGCAACTTGAACTCTAATTACGACTATAAATATTACGAAAACTGTTTGGTTCTTTGAACTGTAAAGATAACTAGAATAACGACTATAATTTCAATTTGAACTGTAATTTCAAAATGACGAGAATGTGACTCTAATTTGCACTAAACTAACAACTGTAATTTCAAAGAGGACTGTTTATCTTTATACAATGTGGACTGCAATTTCAACTCAATTTACGACTGTAAACACTACATGCATTACCAAACCCGCAACTTCATCTAATTTGCGTAGAGTTTTACATAGGATTGGGAAAATAAACATCGGTTAAAAATGGAATTTCTTAAAAATGCAAGAAAAAGAATAACTTACAACTGGAAGATTTCACCAAACAACTTTTATTTGAAGTGAAACATAAACCCTAAATTTAAGTGTATTGGGTTTATGATTTTTTACCTTCTTAGTATATGATCAAAAACAGCTTCGTTTGGAGTTCGAACGCAGTAATGGCGAACGAAGTCACCCTGGATCGCAGTAACGACAACAAGAGAAAGATGAGAAGGTGGCTCTAGGTTTTTGTGGAATGTTTGGGCAATGAAGAGGCGCGAAAACAGTCCCGATCGGAGATATCTCCAATGCCTAGGATCGCAGAAACTGCCATTGGAGAAAGAAGGGAGGTGCAGCTCGGGTTTTCGGAAATGAAGAGGCGCAAAAATGAAGAGGCACGATTGGAGAAATAAAATGCGTTTCAGAAATGAAGAGGCGTGAAAATGAAAAAATAGGGCAGAGGTCTTTCCGTAATTATGTAGGGAAGGGGGTATTTATTTATGGACCATAAGCATGGTACACCACATGTACACAAAAGTTTCTCGTGTTAAACTCCTTTGTCTCTCTTTTGATATGTTTTGATTTGGAACCAAAATCATATCATTTTCACTTCTTCATTAAACACTCATTCTCAAAACAGACCTAATTTGTTTGTTTTTCACGCATTTTGAAAAATGCAGGTTCTCCTTCTTCCCGACTGCTCACGTAAAACACCTTGTGAAACCCTCCTAAGCAGAAAATCTTCCCCGAGCAACCAGAGCAAAGCTTCTACCGACAAAACACCTTCTTGACGTTGTTGCTGGATCCAAAACGGTGCTTCTACAGGCAGCAAAACTTCTTATTCACCCGAGTAGCGTAGCTGCGAAGCATTTTTTGGGGAAGGTTGACTGTTCTGCGGGCAGCAAAACGGTGCTCGATCTATAATTGAACAATCTATCAGGAGAGATTCCCGGTGAGCTCGGGAATCGTCCCTCCAGTTCGGGATACAGTGCAAAACTTTTGTCAAATGCTCCACGATCACTCAAATGACATCGTTCCCTTATTGTGATCTCAGCAAGCCATGCATGAAATCCATTGAAATATCGTTAAACCTCCATTCTGAATTTTTATAATGACTTCAGGAATCCTCTAGGCTTCCAACATTCCGCTTTTATTAGTGCGCAAGTATGACACTTTGCCACACAAAAAGTTATGTCTTTCTTTAAACCCGACTACTAAAACAATAGTTTTATGTCTTTGAACATTTTTGTGCTCCGTGGGCGGATCAAATAATTGGTATAATGTGCCTCGTACATCAATTTCTTTCATAGTTTGTCAACATTTGGGACGCAAAACCGACTGTCTTTCTATAAAAGACTGTTTTCAAAGGAAAATTAGGCATTCGACCCATCCACAGTTTTCGTCTCACAACGCTTCAAGATGTCATCAAGCTCCAATGCTTGCCAAACTCTGTCTGCAAGGTCATATTGCACCTTCATCCAGTTCAAGCATGCATATATGCCTGCTCTTTTATCAACACAAGAGATCTCTAAGGCCTCCCAGTCATGAATTAGAGACTCATTATGTATCTGAATCCAATTTGCCTGAGTTGGTGCCCTGCGACTTAACACATTAGCGATAATATTTTCTTTCTCGGGAGTATAATGAATTTCGAAGTTATAGTCCCCATGGAACACCATCCACCTCCTCTATCATATATTTCGATCTTTCTGATTCAGTAGATATTGTAGGTTCTTATGGTCTGTAAAGATATCAATCTTCACGTCATATAAGTAATGCCGATATAGCTTAAGGGCGCACGACTGCCAACTCCAAGTCATGGACCAGATAATTCCTCTCATGCATTTTCAACTTGCGTGAGCCGTAAGCAATAACTCATCCAAACTAAAGAAGTTCACAACCTAAGCCGCTCTGTCAGGCGTTACTATATATCTCATAGCCTTCTACACCATATGGTGAACACAAGATTGGTGTCGTGGTGAGACGACTCTTCAATAGCTCATGTGCATGCTGGCATCCAAACGAACTTTAGATCCTTCTTAGTCAATATAGTGAGAGGTATAACTAATCTCAAAATGTTCTCTACGAAGCGCCTATAGTAGCCGACACGTCTCATGAAACTCCTGACTTCCTCCATAGTAGTCAAAAAAGGACACTCTTGTATCACAACTATCAATGTCGGATACGCAACAATGCCCTCTTCACTAACCACATGACCAAGAAATGTCACTGAAGTCAGCCAAAACTCACACTTAGAGAACTTAGAATAAAGCCGACTCCTCCTCAAGGCATCCAAAATAACACACAAATGGAGCACAAGTTCCACTTCTGACTGAGTGTATACCAGTATATCATCTATAAAGACTCACAAATTGGACCAAATACTCTCGAAAGGTTCTGTTCATCAGATCTATGAATATCGATAGAACATTTGTTAGCCCAAATGACATCACGGTGAACTCATAATACCCACAATGCATACTAAATTGTATCTTATGAATATTATTTTCTGTAATCCTTAACTGTAATAACCGAACTTTAAATCTAGCTTTGAGTACACAGTTGATCCAACTAGCTGATCAAACAAATTATCAATTCACAAAATCAGATACTTGTTCTTCTCTGTCAGCTTATTCAGTTCATGGTAGTCTATACATAGATGCAAGCTTCCATCATTCTTTTTCAGAAATAGGGTCGATGCACTCCAAGGAGATGAACTCAGACGTATATAGTCTTGCTCAAGTAACTCCAGTAACTGAACTTTCAACTCTGTCATTTCTTTTGGCACTATATAGTATAACGAGCATGACACGAGTTTCGTACCTAGCACCACCTTAATAGTAAAGTCGATCTCTCGCAGAGGCGGAGCTCCAGGGTGATCTTTTGGGAGCACATCTGCATACTATGATACTATATGAACATCACTCAAACTAAACTCGGTCTGTACAACCACCAACAACGTGAAGAATAATTATGCGCCTTTCTGAACTGCCTTGACCACTCTTAGAGAAGACATCAATATCTTGCTCAATCCTCATATACCAACAAACTTAGTCTCGTGTTTAATGTTTTTCCCCTGTATGATTTCCTTCGAATTGCAATCAATGAATGCACGATACTCTGAAAGGCAGTCCATGCCAAAGATCACATCAAACTCTAACATCAACAATATTGGTGCTTCCAATTCAAACTCATGACTTCCTATCCGTGCCTTAACACAACAAACTTTATCTACATATATCAAGCACCCATTAGGCAACAACACATCCAATATTTCTATTGATATGAAATAAGGCACTATGATATGCAATACAAAGTCCTTAGATAGAAATAAATGAAAAACTCTTCTATCAATTAGTGCTCTCATCAGATAGTCCATAATTAGGACAAATTATGTCACCACATCACTCTGTTTTATGGCCTCATGCTGGCCAAGATTATATACTTGGTGTACAACCTGTAATCGTTGAGGGTGGATCCCTCCAGAGCCAGGTCAGCAGAAGCCAAAGTCAGCAAGTCAAGGAAGAGGTCAAAGTCAACACGCCGAGCAACAAAAAGCCTGAGCAAGTATGAAGAGCTCCCATCACATACTCGTCAGGTAGGCGAGTAGGTCGCGTTCTCGCCTAGCCTTGCGAGCTCCTACAGGAAGTCTCCTAGTCGTCGAGGGGTGGGGCTATAAATAAGACCCCCCATCCCCTTGGATTTCCCTATAAATAGGACCCCATGGGAATGAGGAGAGACACAGAAAAATCTCTCCAAGGTCTCACGAGTTCTTCTTCTTGGACGTCAACTAAATCTTTGATTTCCTTTTTCAGAGAGACCAGGCTGCTACCTTACGACTATCTCCTTTAGTTTTCGCGACTTAGTTACTAGATAGTCTCCCTCGTACCCTGCTCGACCATTTTTGGTTGTGGAGGGGTTGCTTCTTTTGAGCTTTGGGGTATGTGGTGGGACCTCCCAGCCACAGCACCTGGGGTCCTATTTGTTGTTCGGTTACCTCCGTGTTTTAGCCTGCTAGCCGTCGAGGCCATCTGTTGAGCCAGTAACCTTAGGTTGCCTTGATCCGATTTTGGAGTAGGGGATTTTACCGGCTTCAACACTTGGGGCTGAGCTAAAGTATAATGGGATGTTGTTGACTCTACCACCTTCCCTTTCTCCGCATACAATGTGCCTGTCGTTTTCCCCATCTTGGGAGGACCACTACAAAAGTCTCGGGAAAAATGTCCTACCTTGCTACAAGTATAATATGTGTGTGGACCACGCCCAGTAGTCACTCTAGAAATAACAGAAGAAGTTGGCTCAAAAAACCCAGACTTCTTCCTTTACCTATTGTGCCCAGACTTTGCAGAGCTCGGTACCTTGAACTCTGGCTTTTTCACTGCTAAGTCCTTCTTACGCTAGACCCGCTTCACATTCTGCTCAAGGAATCATATAGTTTTCACCAAGGCTAGAAAGCCTTGCATTATTTGGCTTGATAGTAGTAGCCTCAGATCATCTCGTAAACCTTCATAGAACCTATTGGTTTTTTGCTCCTTGTTAGCAAATGCGGAGCCTGTATGTTTGCCACAACCCGTATTTTCTCAGCATTAAAATACTATTAGAGTGAGAGAAAATATGCGATCGTGATGCCGCACTGTATAGGGGACAACTGCAGACGTTCAGGCAATCCGGTCTTTTCGCTTATTTTATAAAAATACACATAAATTATGTTTTAAAACATATTCTATATTTTTTAGGTATTACAGACCGTGTCCCTCGGTCTGGTGGATCAAATAGTCCACGACCGAGAAAGAATAAGTTTACGTAGCGGAAAATACTCAATTTATTTTAGTTATTATCCTATATGAGCATAGAGACCCAACAAATTTTGCAATGGAAATGTGACTTCTACATTTAGTATAAGTAAAAAGATAGTTTTTTGGCTAGTAAAATAAAATGAATTTTAGTTAAAATAGATTTTATGTACTACGCTAGAATGCAGTTTTTTTAAAAATACCTAACATGAATCATAACATAAATTATTTCCAGAGAGCAAGTGCATAACTAACATACATAACTAACTAGCAAGTAACCAAACATCAAAAACTAACACTATGGGCATCAACAAACTTACACGAACCCATATGATACTCGTCTAAACTAAATTAAAAAACAACTACCTCATCAAACTAAGGAGGAAAACAAGCAACCGCAACTAGCCGCAACTCTAAAAATCACAAACTCTACCTGAAATAATTAGTGCCTAACCACCTAGAGGGGGGGGGGTCAATAGGTGTAATTCCTGTCTTTCTTTTAAGGCAAAAAAGCTGTTTAGTTAACTAACAATAACCTACAAATTCTATTACTAACACAACACAGCAATCACAGAAACAATCAATCACAGAGTGCACACAGTATTTATAGTGGTTCCCCAAGGTCTGGGTACATCCACTTTCCCCCTTCGCCTATCTAGCAGTGTACTAGATTTGGCCTAACTTCTGCACTTCACCTCAGATCCTCAGATCTTACAGCTCAGAACCCAAACCAGGTTCCTACAACTCAGAGTGTATCCACACTCCTACAACTCAGGCCAACTGCCCTACCTCAGCCTTCAACAAGGCCTACACTCAGAGATCACAATCTCCTACACCTTAGGCTCACAGCACTACCACTCAGAGAAAATATTCTCGTACACTCAGCCTTTATATGATAGGCTTACAACTCAGATCTAGAATAAATCCTACAAAAAATTGTGTTTACAAAGTAATTAACCACCACCCAGATAGAGAGAGAAGGGATGGATGGCTTCTTGAACAATTCTTGGAAGAACTTGACAGAGATCAACCTCTCTTAGCTTTCTTCAAAGCTTCTTGAATCTGAACTCAGTGGGGTTGAATCTCCTGAGAAGTTGATCTTCAATCAGCTTCTGACTTGAGATTCATATTTCAATCTAAATCTTTCTTGGCAGCCTGGTTCAGCAACTGATCTTCTTAGAAGGAGCTCTCTCTCTCCAACTTCTTAGATCTTCTGTCGAAGGTCTTCTTCTTTTGTGTTGATCGATATCCGTGTAGATCTTCAATCTATATTGTTATTGATTCTTCAAAAATCACTTTCTGGTGAAGGAGAAGGCCTTTATATAGTCTTCCTTCATGGTGACCGGCTGATCCGGTTTCTAACAACCTTCTGACAGCTTTGACAGTTGTGGTAGACCGGTTGAAATGACAGCTGTCAAGTCATCCAGTCACTTCTTGAAAATACTGTCTGTCTGAAAGTGTCGAGTCTGATCTTCATTATGTGTCGACACAAGTAGACTAAGTGTCGACACAAGTGGACTAAGTGTCGACACATGCCTTGGTGGTGTCGACACAACTCCTTTATTTTTGTTAATACTTCTCGACACAGCTTTCTGTTTGCATGTGTCGACACTGATTCTGTGTGTCGACACAAATACTTCTTCTTTAACATAGTTGAAACTTGCTGAGTGTCGACACATCTCCTTTGTGTCGACACAAGTACTTCTTTACTTTAACTTTGTTGAAGCTTTGCTGTGTGTCGACACAAATCCTGTGTGTCGACACAGTTGATGTTGACAAATACTTCTGTGTGTCGACACTGCCTCTTGGTGTCGACACATTTGATGTCGATTAAGTATTCCTGTGTGTCGATACTGACTTTTGGTGTCGACACAGTTGATGTCGACTTTGCTTCTCTGTGTGTCGACACTGCCTCCTGGTGTCGACATAATATCTTCTGGTGTCGACAAAGCCTTTCCTGGTGTCGACACATCTAACTCCAAGTGTCGACACAGCCTTTCTCCAGTGTTGACACAAGCCTTCATAAGTGTCGACACTGCTTCTCTAGGTGTCGACACATGGACTTAGAAATTTTTCTGCATTTCCTGCAATTACTTAACTTGGATATATAAACTCAAAACACATCAAATACACCTTGATGCATATCATTGAGTAGGGTGAGGCTTCTTCAAATATGGTACACATTTTCCAATGTACCCAACAATCTCCCCCTATTTGGAGAAGTCATAACCCTTAGTCAATGATATACACCATACATAACAAATATACATTATGATGTATAACAACATTATATGACAGGGTAAATACTTAAAACAAAACATAAAAGATATTTTATCACAGAATAAGTATGCTAACACAATGAGCATTCATTAAAGTTTTGTTTCAACTACAAAAGTTTCTTTAATAGAAGTTTACATAGATTTTAGACACTAAATTTTACAAAGTGATAAAATCTAGTAAATCTAATCTAAGGCTGCTCTGGCTCCTTGATGACAATGCCCTTGCCAGATTGAATCTTGGCTTGAACTGGAACATCAGTGTCATCAACTGGCTTTTTGCCCTTTTGATCTTTCTTCCTTAGCTCTTCAGCCCTTATCTTTTATCTTTCAAAATAATGATAAGGCTTTGGGAAATATTTGCTAGGCTCCTGTACATTAGGAGGTAGCTTCCCAAGTTTTGTCTTTCTTCTGTACTGAACTATGGCTTCTTGCCTAGCTTCATGTTTTCTCCATTCTTGTTCAGAATACCATTTGCCCCTTTCTAGGGTATTGTCCTTTGCAGCTTTCCAAGCAGTTAGTATAATATTTCTAGAAGTTGGGCGCCACTGCTCAAAATCTGGATTTAACTCTGCCTGTTCTCTGAATCTATTCTTGGACAAAAGAGTTTCTTGCTCTTTTAATACTGCCTCTGACACAGGCTTATCTACTTTCTCAAGGATAATATTTTTATTACCCTCAGGAGGGTTGTACATAGATTGTACTTCTTGATGAATCATCTCAAAATGAGCTGTATGATAGATTACTTGAGCAACTTCAGCTTGCTCACCTCCCAAAATAGCAGGATTGATACCAGATTCAGCCACATTATCATCATCACAAAGGGGTGGATATCCAAGTGTGGCTCTGATGCTATTGGAAATCCATTTAGCATGATCAGATCCAGCTTTGACTAGTACTCTCTCCCCCTTTATGACTTCTCTAGCCACATGATCTCTAAGATCATCCTTCTGAAATCTGATCTGTTCATCCAGAAACTTAACACCATCCTTATAAAATCCCTTTAACTTTAGGAGCTGTGCAGAAATAGTCTTTTGGGAATCCTTGATAGCTGTTTGAACAGCAGCTATTCCTTCTTGTAATTGCTTATCAAACTCTGCCTTGACATTAGTCTTGTCCTCAGTTGGGGCAGTTGCAATATTCTTTATTTCAGTAACAATTGCATTATGGGATGCAGTCAGATTATCATTCATTCTAATCTGATTTTCTAAGACATATCCCTGCTTCACTGCTATATCATCCACTTGAGTCTTTATCTTTTCTTGATGGGTAGCTAGATAAACCACTGCATTACCCCCTTTATGAAAACAATCAGTCATTTTCTTTTTATTTTGATTCACCTCAAATCTTATGGATTTGATGTCTTGGGCCAAGGAGAATTGAAGATCTTTGTGAGTTTCATCTATATACTTCTCCATGACAACCCTTTGCTCATCCAACTTCACTTGCATGGATATTAACAATGAACTATAATCAGTTGTTGGGGCAGGCTGTGGAGCAACTGTTTGAAGTGCTTTCTTGTAGCTTTGGCTTCTCCTTTTGAAGACCATAAGCTTCCTCTTCTTTGCTTGAACCTCACCTGCATCCTCAGAATCAGAGGTACTGGCAATATCTACTCTATCCTTTGGACTAGGAGGCAAGTCCTGTGCAGTCTTAGGTAGCTCCCCCTGAGTCCTTTGCTCCTCAGTCTCAGTTCTAATTTGCTCCTCCTCATTTCTTGCAGTCTCCTCATGAGTTTCTACATGTTCCCCCTCAAAAGCAGTTTTCTCTCCCTCAAAACCAGCATGCTCCCCCTCAATATCAGGAAACAGCTCTTCTAGGTAAATTCTTGTTGAGAAGGGACAGGAGAGTTTCTTATTTCTGGAGCATCAGCAACTGCTGATGTATCCTCCAAGATTATATCTTGTGGTTGACTGTGTAACTGAGTTGTCTGATCAATATCAATCAAAGATTCAGTTAGCATTTCATTCTCAATATTGAAAATTGATTGATTGACTTCACTGATTACCTCAAGAATTGTTTGTGTTGTCATTTCACTGTCCAAGTGAGTAGGCACTTCCTCATGGTGAGGCTCCCCCTGGAGTGGATCCAGGTGGATGGGGCTAGCAGATGGTTGCTCCCCCTACACTTGTGCTTCATCTACAGGGTCTTGTGTAGGAACTTCTTGTGCTTTTGATTTCTCTGGAACTTCTTGCCTTTCCTCATCAGGCATGTCCTTAGTTAGGACCCTATCCCATCTTGAGATAATCCTAATATCCATCCCCCTCATATGATTAATCTTGGAACCAGCACTTTGTTCCATTACTTCAGGAATGATTCCAGCCAAGTACAGGCTCATAATTCTACCCAGATTGGGCTTCTTAATACTTTCAGTAATCTTCTCAAAAATAACTGCTGACCAATCAGTTTTTAGTTTAAAGATGATCCTTGTCATTAAGCTGAACATATGAGATGATATCCTATCATGCCCACCTGGCTTGCACAGAATCACCTTTCCTATAACTTCAGACAAGAACTTTCCTTGCATATTCATGCCTTTCCTGTTAAATACTAATCCAATCTTCATGGTGGAATTCAGTCCACACCATTGAAGTGCTTCCCTTAGCTTTGATGCAGGTACATCTTCTTCCTCTTGTGTTCTAGGCAGGTGAAGAACTTTTCTTAAACTCTTCTGGGTGAGTTTTACTTTTACTCCATGGACTATATATTTAATCTTGAGTCCTGTTTGATCTAGAATAGCTGCACCAAAGAATTCGAGTATTTCCTTCTTCCAAATCTTGGTTGGCTCAGAAACTAGATACTCCAACCCATTCTCAGTAATTAGGGTTACTACCTCCTTAATTTCTGGTTCCGCATGGTCAAATGCGTTGAGTACTAGCTCATATCCTTCATTGACGTTCTCTTCAAGCTTAGGCGCCATTAGGGTTTTGAGAAATCTTGAATTTAGATGAGAGAGATGCCGACACAAAGTTTTGGTCTCGAAACTATTGAGAGCGTGTTGACAAACAATGTTGAAAAACTATTTATACCTTTCTAAAAACGAAGGTGAAAAGACGCGTCATAATCCTCTAAATGTGTCGACACTGTTGAAACGTGTCGACACAGACTACTTAAGTCTCGACAACGGTGTTGACTACTATGTGTCGACACTAATATAGTCGACAGAATTTATGTGTCGACACTTATACATCTGCGCTCGACGATTAGTCGAAACTCTACTCGACGAAATCTGTATTGAACCTAAGTGTCGACACCACTTCTGGATGTGTCGACACCTACTCTGGATGTGTCGACACTATTTCTCGGAAGTGTCGACACAGACTTCCTAGATATGTCGACATCATTTCTCTGAAATGTTGACACCATTTCTATGTGTCGACACAGACAACTCATTGTGTCGACACCATTTTACTTAGCCAATTTTATTAAACTATTCTAAGTTCAACATTCCCAATTCAATTTTAAACTTATTGAATTTAGTTTCATCTAGAGGCTTAGTAAATATATCAGTAATTTGATAATCTGTTTTGACATATTCTAGTGAAATGTCCTCTTTCTCTACATATTCTCTAAGAAAATGGTATCTAATTTCTATGTGCTTAGTCCTACTATGTGAGACAGGATTATTTGCAATATAAATATCACTTGTAGAATCACAAAGCAAAGGTGTTCTACTTACTTGAATACCATAGTCTTCTAGCTGGTGCTGAATCCACAATAGTTGTGCACAACAACTTCCTGCTGCCACATACTCTGACTCAGCTGTGGAGATTGCCACACTGGTCTGCTTCTTACTGCTCCAAGACAGTAGTCTTCCACCCAGAAATTGACAGGTGCCTGTAGTACTTTTTCTATCTTCCTTGCAACCTGCAAAATCTGCATCTGAATAGCCTGTCAGTAGAAAATCTCCATTCCTAGGGTACCAAAGGCCTAGATAAGGCGTGCCCTTAAGATATCTCAAAATCCTTTTTACTGCAGTCAGATGAGATTCTTTAGGGCATGCTTGGTACCTAGCACAGACACATGTAGCATACATGATATCTGGTCTACTAGCAGTCAGATATAGAAGAGAGCCAACTATCCCTCTATACAAAGTTTCATCTACAGGTTTCCCTGCATCATCTTTGCTAAGAGACACACTTGACCCCATAAGAGTTCTTATGGTAGTGGATGATTCCATACCATACTTCTTTATTAACTCCAGGGTGAACTTAGACTGGGATATGGACAAGCCATCTTCAGTCTGTCTTACTTGGAGACCCAAGAAGAACTTAAGTTCCCCCATACTGCTCATTTTAAATTTTCCTTGCATAAGTTTTGCAAACTTTCTACAAAGATTACTTTCAGTAGACCCAAATATTATGTCATCAACATATATTTGGACTAGGATTATCTTTCCTTTAGATTCCCTAAGGAATAGAGTCTTGTCTATTTTCCCCCTTGAGAATTTGTTCTCAATAAGAAAACTAGACAGGGTTTCATACCAAGCCCTTGGGGCTTATTTCAACCCATACAATGCTTTCCTAAGTCTATAAACATAATTAGGTTTGAGAGGATCAACAAAACCTGAGGGCTGCTCTACATATACTTCTTCCTTTAGATTTCCATTTAGGAAAGCTGACTTTACATCCATTTGAAATACCTTAAAACCTTGATATGTTGCATAAGCAAGGAACATCCTGATTGCTTCCAGTCTTGCTACTGGGGCAAAGGTTTGATCAAAGTCATTACCTTCTTCCTGCATATACCCTTTTGCAACAAGTATTGCTTTATTCTTCACAATGATCCCATTCTCATCCAATTTGTTCCTAAAGATCCACTTTTTTCCAATGATATTGTGGTCTTTTGGTTTAGGAACAAGCTTCCAGACCTTGCATCTTCTGAACTGATTCAGCTCCTCTTGCATGACATCAATCCAATGTGGGTCTAGAATAGCTTCTTCAAATTTCTTTGGTTCCACTTGTGATAGGAAGCTGGAGCAAAGAACTGTGCTCAGATTCCTGCTTCTTGTCTGCACTCCTTGTCTTGGATCACCAATTATCTAATTTGCTGGATGATCCTTTAAGTGTCTATTAGCTGGAGGTAGTCTATCTTCAGGTTAAACATCTCCATCCTCTTCATTAAGCTGCACCTCTTGGTTTTCTACAGCATCTGGAGAGTCTTGTACTCCCCCTGGGCAACAGCCACCATTTTCCACTTCCTGATTTGCAGTAGAATCTTCTGTAATGGTAAGCTTGTCCATTCTCTCATTTATACCTGTAGAACTACAAGCACTACTTGACAATTCACTGTTAATGAGTCTTGTTTCATCAAAGACTACATGTACAGACTCTTCTACAACTTGAGTAATCAAGTTGTAGACCCTATAAGCCTTACTATTATTGCTGTACCCAACAAAGATCTCATCCTGAGATTTGGCAGCAAACTTAGTTAGATAAGACTTGCCATTGTTAAGTATATAACACTTGCAACTAAAGATCCTAAAATAGGATAAGTTTGGTTTTCTGTCCTTCACAATCTCATAGGGAGTCTTTTTGTGGCTCTTGGTGATAGTAGCCCTATTGATCACATGACATGCAGTGTTTACTGCCTCAGCCTAGAAATATTCTGGGAGAGAAGTGTCACTCAATAGAGTTCTACCAGCCTCTATCACTGTTCTATTCTTCCTTTCAGCAATACCATTTTGCTGTGGTGTTCTAGGTGAGGAAAATTCTTGAAAAATCCCAAATTCTTCACATAGTCTTATCATACTTTCAGACTGAAATTCAGTGCCATGGTCACTTCTGATTTTGACCACTGTACTGTCCAACTCATTCTGAATTTGTTTAACAAAACTATATAAGACACTTGGGGTTTCAGATTTTTGTCTAAGAAAGAACACCCAGGAATATCTAGAATAGTCATCTACCACCACAAATGTGTAGACCTTCCTACCTAGACTATGAACTGGCATAGGACCAAATAGATCCATATGCAAGAGTTATAGACACCTCACTGAATTCTTGTTTTCAAGGCTATGAAAGGTGGATTTGGTCCGCTTGCCTTTTTGACAAGCTGAGCATATCCCATTCTTTATACACTTAACTTGAGGACCATTCCTCACTAACTCTTTGCTAAAGAGTTGGCCAAAAGTCTTATAGTTAAGATGAGCCAGCCTCTTGTGCCATTTAACATAATGTGAGACTCTCTCATCAGCTACAAGACAAATAGGAGAAACATTGTTCTCACACTCAAAGTTAAGACAATAAACATTTCTCTTTCTATATCCTGTCAATATGAACTTTTGATCACTTGACCTTTTGATATGACATCCATTCTTAATAAATGAAATGTCATATCCTAAATCACTCTGCTGACTTATGCTTATAAGGTTGTGTTTTAAACCTTTCACATAGGCCACTTGAGTGATAGTAATTAGGTTACTAGAAATGTTACCAAAGCCTTTGATGATTCCTTTTTCTGAACCACTAAAGGTTACTTTAGGGCCATCCATGATAGGTGTGTAGTACTTCAGCAACCCCCTTGTTCCAGTCATGTGCCTGGAACATCCACTGTCCAAGTACCATATTGGGGCATGACAACTTGGACTCACCTGCAACACAGATTACTTAACCTTAGAACCCAAATAACTTTTGGGTCCTTGGTGCAAGTTAGTCTGAACTTTAACAAATCTGTCTGTAGCTCTTCTAGCAGGCAGATTTCCACTCTCCTTGACACTAGAATTGTGCCAACAATCTAAGGCAAAGTGGCCTACCTTGTCACAACACCAGCACTCAAACTTGTTGTACCTTTGTTTAGGTACAACCCTAGCTGAATTATCTACAGCAGGCTTCTTGTTTTGTGCTGGCGCTTTGCCTTTAGATTTGGACCTAGCAGTCCCTGCAGTTTTCTTAAACCCTAACCCAGCCTTACCCTTTTGAGGTACAAACTCATCAATTAAGGGTAATACAGATTTAGGTTTAGAAAAACTAGCTACTATCTTTTTCTCTTTCTGAAGTCTAACCTCCAGATTTCTAATCTGATCATTCTTGAATGTGATAGTAACCATTTGAATAACAGTTATGTTTTTCAATCTGGCAATCTCATTCAGTTTTTGATCCAGCAACTTTTCTGAATCTAATGCAGCCATCTTAAGATCTGCAATTTCCTTAGCCTGAGATTTGGCCAAGTTTTTGCTCTTCTTAAGTGCCTGCAGCAAGTCTCCATATTCATCTATCAACTGATGAATATCACCTTCAAACTCAGACTCATCCACATCACTTGATGCAGATGTTGCTGACTCTGACTAAGTACTGCAATCTGAAATTCTAGAATGATATTGTACTTTACTAGGACCAGACTGATCCTGACACTTGTCTTCTTCTCACATAGCCATCAGTCCCTTACTCTGATGGTCTTCTTGTTCATATATAGAGTTCATCACCTTTAGAAACTCTTCTTCTTCATCTGCTGCATATAGACCAATGTAGGCCTCAGCTTCAGATTTTGACTCTGAAGTAGATTGGTCTGACAAGGTCTTCTCCTTCTTAGCAACAAAGGACTTCTCCTTCTTGCTCTGGTGTTGACTCTTCTTTTTATCTGCAGTCTCTTTTATTTTATCTGTACACTCAGCCACAACATGTCCAGGCCTGTTACAGCAGTAGCAAACTATCTTTGATGTTGAAGATTTGCTTGTCTTAGATCTGCTCCTGTCTTTCCTGGATGACTTCCTCTTTTGATAATACTCATCCTTAGGCTGAGATGTGGAAGGCTTAGACTTCCACTGCTTCTTCTTCGGGAATCTCTGAAACTGTCTTGTAAATGCTGCAAAATCTTCATCAGAGTCACTGCTGTCTGAATTCTGATTGTCTGAATTTTCTGAAGCAGTTTCAGCAACAATCTTAGGAGGTGATGGAAACATCCTCCTATTTTTCTTAGTGGCTTCAACCTTGAAGGCCACAGACTTTTCTCTATGCTCACCTTTTGCACTTTTCTCTTCCTCTTTCCTTGCCAATAGCTGCATCTCATAAGACAGCAGTTTTCCAAACAAGGTTGGTGGAGAGATATCTGCTAGTTTGCCACTTCCCTAATGACACAAATCTTAGTGTCCCAATCATTTGTCAAGGATCTTAGGAATTTATCATTCAGTTCATATGTACTGAATATTCTACCATAGGACATCAGCTCATTTACAATCCTATAGAACTTTTTATAACACTCAATTATACTATCAGACTTTCCTTGTCTGAAACTTTCATATTCTTGGTTTAGCATATATTTTCTATCTTGTCTTACTTTTTCAGAACCTTCTATGTAGACTATAAAAGTATCCCGCATTTCCTTTGAAGTCTTGCAGTGAATCAAATTTTGAAAGGTAGAATCATCTATGACACTTACTATGATGTTCTGGGCCCTCTTATCCATAGTTGCCAAGATGATCTCATCCTTGGTCATCTCTGAATAATCCTTGGGAATTCTTTGGTTAGCATCCAGAATTGAAATCTTCATTGGAACATAAGGACCTTCCTTGACTGTAATATAGATCCTTGGATCAGAAGCCTCCATAAACAGCCCGACCCTTTCTTTCCAAATGCCAAATATCTCCTTTCTACATATAGGTAGTTTCATTGAATCTAATTCCTTATGATTTTCACTTGAACCCATTTTCTTGATTCTTGAATCTGCCTTATGGATCTCACTCTGACTGGTAAGTCCTTCTTTGAGTAACCTTCCTCTGATACCACTTGAAAGAATTAGTGCCTAACCACCTAGAGGGGGGGGGGGGGGGGTGAATAGGTGTAATTCATGTTTTTCTTTTAAGGCAGAAAAACTGTTTAGTTAACTAACAATAACCTGCAAATTCTATTACTAACACAACACAACAATCACAGAAACAATCAATCACAGAGTGCACACAGTATTTATAGTGGTTCCACAAGGTTTGGGTACATCCACTTTCCCCCTTCGCCTATCTAGCAGTGTACTAGATTCGACCTAACTTCTGCACTTCACCTCAGATCCTCAGATCTTACAGCTCAAAACCCAAACCAGGTTCCTATAACTCAGAGTGTATCCACACTCCTACAACTCAGGCCAACTGCCCTACCTCAGCCTTCAACAAGGCTTACACTCAGAGATCATAATCTCCTACACCTTAGACTCACAACCCTACCACTCAGAGAAAATATTCTCCTACGCTCAGTCTTTATATGATAAGCTTACAACTCAGATATAGAATAGATCCTACAGAAAATTGTGTTTACAAAGTAATTAACCACCACCCAGATAAAGAGAGAAGGGATGGATAGCTTCTTGAACAGTTCTTGGAAGAACTTGGCAGAGATCAACCTCTCTTAGCTTTCTTCAAAGCTTCTTGAATCTGAACTCAGTAGGGTTGAATCTCCTGAGAAGTTGATCTTCAATCAGCTTCTGACTTGAGATTCAGATTTCAATCTGAATCTTTCTTGGCAGCCTGGTTCAGCAACTGCTCTTCTTAGAAGGAGCTCTCTCTCTCCAACTTCTTAGATCTTCTGTCGAAGGTCTTCTTCTTTTGTGTTGATCGATATCTGTGTAGATCTTCAATCTATATTGTTATTGATTCTTCAAAAATCACTTTCTGTTGAAGGAGAAGGCCTTTATATAGTCTTCCTCCATGGTGACCGGCTGATCTGGTTTCTAACAACCTTCTGACAGCTTTGACAGTTGTGGTGGACCGGTTGAAATGACAGCTGTCAAGTCATCCAGTCACTTCTTGAAAATACTGTCTGTCTGAAAGTATCGAGTCTGATCTTCATTATGTGTCGACACAAGTAGACTAAGTGTCGACACAAGTGGACTAAGTATCGACACATGCCTTGGTGGTGTCGACACAAATCCTTTGTTGTTGTTAATACTTCTCGACACAGCCTTCTGTTTGAATGTGTCGACACTGATTCTGTGTGTCGACACAAATACTTCTTCTTTAACATAGTTGAAACTTGCTGAGTGTCGAGACATCTCCTTTGTGTTGACACAAGTACTTCTTTACTTTAACTTTGTTGAAGTTTTGCTGTGTATCGACACAAATCCTGTGTGTCGACACAGTTGATGTTGATAAATACTTCTGTATGCCGACACTGCCTCTTGGTGTCGACACATTTGATGTCGACTAAGTATTCCTGTGTGTCGATACTGACTTTTGGTGTCGACACAGTTGATGTCGACTTTGCTTCTCTGTGTGTCGACACTGCCTCCTGGTGTCGACACAATATCTTCTGGTGTCGATAAAGCCTTTCCTGGTGTCGACACAGCTAACTCCAAGTGTCGACACAGCCTTTCTCCAGTATCGACACAAGCCTTCATAAGTGTCGACACTACTTCTCTAGGTGTCGACACATGGACTTGGAAATTTTTCTGCATTTCCTGCAATTACTTAACCTGCACATATAAACTCAAAACACATCAAATACACCTTGATGCATACCATTGAGTAGGGTGAGGCTTCTTCAAATCTGGTACACATTTTCCAATGTACCCAACACTACCAGTCAAACCTGCCACTACTTATAACTTGTTACTAAGGTGTTCTTCTTGTGAATGCGCAGTTGGTGATAGCAGCGGTGGAAGGTGTGTTATCAAGGATTGCAGGATCGAATCCTTATGCCAACAACCTATTGTTGCTGAGAAACAGACACGGTGATGGGTTGGGGTGGCACTGGGATGCAACCCTTGTAATATTTTAGCTGTACCACTGGAGGCAGTGCTTCCTGGTGGGCCGGCGGTGCCGTGCTCCTAGCGGGCCGGGCCTTTATAATGTTACCCAAGTCTGGTAAACTCATGCTGATAGATATCTACCAAACTCTTACCCCAAGTCAACCTCTAAAACTGGTTCTTCATCGCAATCCATTATGTAGAAAGGAGATACATTGCCAAAAAATCTTGAAAACTCGTCCATCGAGACCTCAGTCAGTTGCCTACCTACAAACTAATAAACCTGTATCTCATCCCACCAAAGTTTGCATCTCCATCCAAAAAGAAAGTAGCTAAGGTGATTTTTTGTCCTACCTCCGTCTCTATTGCCATCAAGGTTCTTTTTATCCTCGAGAGCCAATCTTCGGCTTCAGTTGAGGATCCTGTTCCCACAAATATAGGATGATTGAAGCTCAAAAAGTTCTTTAGTTACTTCTCCATCACTTGTCTTGCCGCTATAGGCTCCTCAACTACTTGCCTCATAGCCACTGGCTCAACTACGCCAACTGGCACTGAGGCCACTGTAGGAGTAGGAGGTCGTACTAGACTTCCTGGTTGCACATTGATCATCACAAAGACAGCTTCAACAACTAATCAAACAGTCTCTACAGAAAGAGGAGGTATAGGCACATCGACTAGTGCACTACATTTCGTAGAGTGTTGAGATTGAGATTGCCCCACACCACTCCTAGTCACCTATAATCGTGAAATACACAGTTAAACCACTATTCACATTGCAAACAATAATCATAGGAACATGTATGTTCCTCACACATGTGTATTGTTCATTCCTAAATGGAATTTCATGGATTATTTTATGTTTTAACGATGACGCACATACGTGCTCACCACCTCATAAAAGAATTCGACCACGAATTCGAAAAGGAAGGGATCGACACCAGAGGATGATACCAAATCGCAATATCATATCCGTCACGAAGAATATTGCAGTGGGTCTAGTCAAGACCCCACTCCATATTAATTGAATAGACAATGGGGTTACAAAATGAACATCCATGTAAACTATCTCAGAGTTAACAACTAACAGAAGCATTTAGAATAGCATAACCCACAAAAAGAATATCCACTATATATATATGAACTAGGAATGATAATATACAAAAGTTTGGCCTAAGAGCCTTACAATGGTATCAAGGTTTAAACAAACAAGTGGTTTACATACATCAACATACAGACTAACAATACATATAAACAGTAAACCACAACACTTGGGTCTTCAAGGGCCAACACAACAAAAGGGCTTTAGCCCGCTATTTCCCCATCGGCTCGCCAGCACATGCACAAGTACATTCCACTAAGACGCAACAAAACAAAACATTGGTCAGCTTTTGCTGACCACAATTATAACCACCCCACCCTATTCTCGAGGCGGTGGTACTCCTTCCCTGCAAGTAAGCAGTATTACAGCATATAATTTCACAATCACCACAAATTGTGGCACGCACGACCACACATTTCGTTCTCTCAAGGAACACTTTTGCTAAAATCTCTTGCACGAGCAGTTCTACCAATCTGATCTGAGTAAACTTAGACTCTCTTTGAACATTGCACTAGTCAAGTCTATCAACCTTGACTCTCTGCCATGCCAATAGCAACCACTAGTTACTTTTGGCTCTCGAGCTGAATAATAAGGTGCATGTTCGGTTCAGCTAGTGCTCGTTGATCAAATCCCCATGTCTAGACAAACAAAAGGCGAGACAACTTTCCCATGACCCGTTCTCATCCCTTAAGGTCGGCACATAAGGTCACCAAGCTAGGCACAACATGCCTTTCAGCTTCTAATGTTATGCACCCAATCCCTAAGACCTTGGCTTCACATCCATCAAAATTGCTCATTAGGAGCTATCGCCAGCGATAACCACTATCTTCGGGCGTTATCAGCAGAACCACAAATCTATCCTAATAACGGGCATTTCCCTGAGTTGGCCTCCAGTACTCTCCATAGCATACTACAACACCCACAACCCGAAGTATCATACAATTTTTCCACGGAGTCTTCTCCGGTATGCAAAATTAAACATCATTAATCCGGATCAACTTGTCACAGATGAGTTTCATATAACATGTCTATGTCTGTACAACGATCCAAACACTATATGCAATTTTTGCCGTGGATACTTCATATCAACGGGTTGGAAGTCTCATCCTCCACAAATTAGTGGGAACTTCCATACAAATATGCCAAAATAAAAGGACTAGCATGTTCTAGTATTTAAAAGGAGAATCATTACCCTTGATGATTTCTTTGGTGCCATTGAAAGTCCACCTAGTGTCAGCTATGTGCACCTATGGGGGGGGGGAATAGGTGACGTGTAGCGCTTTTGCGAAATTTACGAATGTACCTGCACAATAAAAATAAAAAGCACAGCACACAGAATACACAGGCAATTTATAGTGGTTCCCCGACTTGGGTACATCCACTTTCCCCCTTCGACCTATCTCCCAACAAGGGACGACTCGGTCACTTCTCCAACAGGATTGAAATCCAATCCCTGCACTAACGGAAGGAACCCTTCCACACGTGAGAGTCAACACTCCCACAAAACGAGTTGCACCCAACCCTTACAACACGGAACAAAAGTTCCTTTACAACAAAAGTAAATATAGAATGTATACGAGATACAAACTTCTTTCGGAGACTGCGGTGTTCCTCTTCGTTCGACGACGTGTTTGTGAAGTCAACGAAGAGTCTACAACCTTGGTCTCTCTTGGAGAGGATCTCCCCGGAACCGGCGGCGGCAACACGAGCGGCGGCTAGCTTCGGGATCGGCGACTACGATGATGAGCGGCTGCTGAACTTGGAGATCCAAACTTCGTTGCGAAGCAAGCTAGGTCTACCAACGGTCACTCTAGGATCAGTCGTCTCGATCGATTCGGACGGGGGAGTTTTTCCCGGTCAACAAATCGAGAGACAAGAGATCTCCGGATAGACACGTGAGACTCAGAGCTTTGCTAAGCTTCTGTCGCCGGAGATCACGAAGGATTTCCGATTGTTGACGGCGACCAACGTTCCCGAGCGCAACGGCGGCGGCGGAGAGGAATCGCGGTTTTAGGGTTACGTCGCGGCTCGGTTTCCTTCTGTGTTTTTACTGTTCAAAATACCCGAATATATATACTGTAGATAACTCCAATATGACCGTTTGTGGGACCCACAATAGAAATCCCTAAATCCCGGTCCAGAAAATTGACAGCTGTAGAATCCGGTTCAGGAACATCCCGAGAAAACGCTAAGTGAAAATCGGCGAGAATCACAGGTGATTCTCGACGAATCGGCGAGAATCACCAAGTGATTCTCGACGATTCTAGTGATTCTCGACGAATCACTTATTGATTCTCAGCGATTTTCACTTGGTGTTCATGAACTGCTTAACCACTGGTTCGGCGAGAATCACTAGTGATTCTCGCCGAATCTTACTTGGCACCATTTTGAGGTAGCCAGAAGGGGTCGGCGAGAATCACTAATGATTCTCGTCGATTCGGCGAGAATCACTAGTGATTCTCGCCGAATCGGCGAGAATCACTTGGTGATTCTCGTCGAATTTTTCTTGGACGAATTTCCGTCTTCCACCCAGGAGCTGCTCCTTGACCCATCCATGCTCCTTGTCTTCTCTTGCATATGAACGACCCTGTACTTGAAAGTAAGTGCACTCCAATAGAGAGACTACACGTAGGCCAACACACTGATCTGCTCAACGAGGGATTACGTCTTGCAGACCCGTGTATATTGACCTACTGCACCCTGACATTGGTGTGCACTTAGCGTGGAGGAGCTGCAAGTACAACTTAAGATGTTTCATCAAATACATTGTGAATTCATCTTAGCTTGACAGGTGGCTTCCTCAAATCCAGGTAATTGTGGATACAATACCCAACAATCTCCCCCTATTTGACGAAACCAAAACCCTACTAGCTAAGATGAATAACACCTATCAAATAATAAACATAGCATTCAGAAATTAAACATTCAGCACAAGAGAATATATGCAACCAGATCAGGACTTGAGTCATTCACAAATTCAAATATATATACCAATATATATATATACACATATAATCTCAGAAATGTTCATATGATAACAATAATCATTAAATGTTCTTAATGACAAAGTGACAAGTTATAAGTTATTGACTATTTTTCCTTAGCTAAGTCACCCTTAAGATTTTGAGCCAAGAACTTCTTGCTTTGCCTCTCCATGTATTCTTTGGGCTTCGGGTAATACCTAGGAGGAGGAACTTTATCTGCATCCTTGTTGTTTCTGAAAAATATGTTGCGTTTCACTTCAAATGTTTTGTGCGTTTCCCATTCATACTGGCTATATACTTCGTTTCGATTGATCTCTCCTCTTTCTTGCAGCCAGAAGGTGTCTAAGATGATGTTCCTTGAAACTGGACTCCACCTTTCGTTTCGTACGTCCTCCTCACTCATTCTGATCCTCTTTTCAGCTGGTGTCTCCTTGGATGTCCCTTCCTGAGCTTTTCTCTTGGCCTTGGCTTTTGCTAGGGCCTCTTGATCAAACATGCTCCTCAGTTTAGCCCTAGCATCAGCTTCATTTATGGGAACATCTGCAGCACTTGCACTTATGTCCTCAGCAGCACTAACTCCCTCAGCGGCCGTAGATGTCTCAGGAACATGAATACCTGCAGGATTGTCAGGTAGAAAGACGCCTAACGTACCTAACGCCTGTTGGAGCATCCACCAGCAGCTCTCATAGACATATTTGCTTGATTGTGCGAAGTGTGTGCTCGTGCTTTCTTGAAGCTCAGCCAACTTAGCTATATACTCTTTCTCCCCTTTTTGGCTTCGACAGCGATGCAGTTTGCATATGAGTGCAGGGAGTCATCAATATGCTTCGTGGTCTTGGAGAATTCAGTGATCAGGGCCTGCTGATTGGCGTTTAGAGTGACCATATTACCATCAAACTTCTGAATGTTGTTGGCTACAACATGTGCATTCTGATTGACGACGGCAAGAGTATCAGTATTCTTTTTCAAACCGGCCATGAGGAGTGTGACAGCTTGGTCGGCCTCGGTGTACTTTTCTTCGAATTTCTTCTCCATCACGTCCAGTTTATGGTTGATCTCCACCATATTCTTAAGCATGAGATTTTCAGAAGTCTTAAGCCTTTTCAGCAGTGTTTTCTGAGCTGTATCAAAAGAGGCTTTAAGCTCATTCACGATGCCCTGAATGATATGTACAGTGTGAGTGGCTAGGTCATCTCGTAACGGAATAGCCGGAGGCACTTGTGGGCCTTGCATTTCAGCAGACGCATCTGTAGAGCTGGATACCATCACAGTCTCTACAGGAGGAATACTGGCGGCCTCTGGAGATTTATCTGACTCCCCCTCTACTGGTGCATGCTTTTCAGATGGAGGTTCAACAAGATCCGGACCCTCCAATACTTCATGTCCCTCATTCTCATCGTCCTCTCCGTCATCATCCAATAAATCATCTATATCAGCAACCTCATCCAATTCTTGGTCAGCAGTCTCCAGTACAGTGTTACTTTCTTCTAGAAGTTCGGCCACAGCATCCCTGGCCACCTGGGCAATTTCAGATACTACATCCGTATGAGGGGGTAGAGTCTCCCCCTCGATTCCTGCAGTCAAGGTATCAGGAATTTCACCGGGGGTGACTGCTGGAGATACTCCCTGTTGCTCTTCCACTGCAGGCTGCCCAATATGCCTCTCCCATCGATCAAACACACTTGCGTCCATCTTCTTCAAGTAGTGGAGAGGGACACCTTTGCTCATGTCAAACTTGTCTCCATTCAGCTGGTTTAGATATAGGCTTATGATGCGGCCAAAACTCGGAGTACCCAAGGTGTCCTTGATCTTCTTGAACAGCAACTCCCCCCAGTTGAACCTCTTGCGGCAGACAACAGCTATGAGGATCTTGAACATATCTCCTGAGATATGGTCATGAGAGCCCGGCTTGCAGATGAGCACTTTTCCAATAATGTCAGACAGGAGCTTCCCTTCTTCATTCATCTCCTTTCTCTTTATTGATCGAGTTCCTTGTGGAAGACCGCAGAACAAGAGAGTTCTGGTTTTGTCCTCATCCTCCAGATAGTCCTCTTGCTCCGAACTAGAAAGCTGCAGGTAGCGAGTCAGCTTGCTGGCAGACATCTTGACTTTTGCCCCAGCCACCTTGCTTTTGATTATGGAGTCGCCATCTCGGAGTCTTGCGGTAGCGAAGAACTCCAGCACCTCTTTGTCCAGGATTTTGCAAGGGTGCTCCAAGATGAAGGTTAGCCCAGCCTCTTCCAGCATCAGAATGATGTTGCGGAATTCGTCCGAGGCGTGAGAAAACCCAGTTCGAACCAGCTCGCAACCAGAGATCAACCCGGCAGTTGTCCGTGGAGCCATCGTAGATCTAGAGAGAGAAGCTCTATTCATCGCTTAATCAAAAATCAAAATAGAAGTGATTCTAGTGATCACGTCCAAGTGAGGGTGAGGGGATACCTAGCGGTGAAGTCGGTGAGGTGGTTCGAGCGGAGAAAAATCGAAACTTGGGGAGATCGACGGTGCGAGCTTCGGCGGGATTCGTCGGGAGCCTTTCGACGAGAACTTTGCGAGAACCTTGCGGGAGCTTAGGAAGAAGCTTTGCGAACTGGCGTGGTTTCTGCGAGAGTCGGCGGGACTAGTATCGCTTGCGCCTTCTGCGGGAAACTTGAGGAAGTTGAACGGTCGGCGAGCTCCTTCGGCGGGATTCGGCGGGATTCTTCGGCGGGATTCCTAGTATATAAAGTGAACTTGAGGAAGTTCCACGTTGGGAAGCATTGCAACATTTTCAAATTCTTCTGATGTCAAGTCAATATAAGATCAATAAATACATGTTTATTGTAACGACAATCTATTTGGATTTGAGCGAGACTTCTCCAAACACTTCTTGATGTCAATTGTGATTTGTCGAGATTCACAATGACATATCTTTGTTAACCTTTTATTGATGTATAAAGGTTTGCATGTATCGAATTATCCTATCCTTAGATGCGCATACATACACTGATATACAAAGATGTATCTGAATATAAGGATATATATATATAGGTAATTGTCAATTGAAAATGACTCAAGTCTTGGAACTGATCATGAGTACCTGGGATTTTGAGAGTCATCGTTTTAGTCCCACAGGTAGATCATGTTAGAAGCTTAATGTGAGTATGCTCAAGTAGATATCATATCTGTTATTTCAGACGCTTGTTCCAATTTTAGTCTTGAGCCACCTACTGTCCAGTTCCCATCATATTCACGGGAACCTAGACTACCCTGCAAGAAAGAATTACTTTACCTTAGGAACCCAAATCATATTGGGTCCTAGGTTCCTGTTAGCATAAGCACGCAACTGCCTTCCTTCAGAAAACCTGTCTAGAAGACTACCTCTGTCCCGAGAATGTGGATAAGCCCTTGCCGTGGGCACAGAGGGGTTGTGCCAACAATCGATGGCAAAGTGCCCCACTTTGCCGCAACACCAACATGGGTGAATGTTGTATCGCCGTTTCCGACCTGATCTAGTGACTGATGTAGTCACGGTCCTAGGTCTAAACGGGATAGGGCATGATCTTGTCACAAAAATTCCTCTTCCATCGTGACACGTGGAAGGGTGGAAAGAATGCATGTTGTGAGCGTTATGAGGCCGGGAAGGTGGTGCCATTCTTTCAGGCATCTCCCTTACAGAGGCCCCATGGAACCTGACATCATGACTTCTATCCTCTCGATCCCGTGTCCTCGAGTGGTGAGAAATCTTCTGTGAGCTGGGACATGCAGATCCACACTGTGTTGAGGCAGTGGCAGTGAATACGAAGGGCTCAGAATAAGCCTTAGGTATTCTCTCGTGGGTGGCCACGCCGGCCCTTGCACTCCGGGTGTCTCCACATGGGGACAGATCACCCTTGCAGTGACCACGACTATGCCTGTGGTCATACCTGAAGGCATGATGAGTTGCCTTCCTGCTTGGAGTGGGGGGTCGGAATACCGTTTCCCCATTTCTCCACGAATTGATAATTCAGGAGATCCACCTGTTTTCTTGTTTTCTCTTAATGGCATCAACCTTGGAGAAGTTTGATACTATTCTTTTCTCATTCTCCAGACTACTCTCTAGAGCTGAGATCTTAGAGTCTTTGGCCTTGTTGGACGCCAATTGGAGAACCAACAAGACCTTCAGTCGAGCAATCTCTTGAGCTTGCTCCTCAGCAAGTAGATTGCTTGACTGAAGGGCTCTCTTCAGGGAATCAGAATTTTCTGGAGGAGAGCAGTTTCTGTCTTCAGAAAGGTCAAAAGATATAGGGCAGGATGAAGAAGTTACCTGCTCAGCTGTGTCATTGTCATTAGAATCAGTGACCATTGTTTCATCCTCGTCAGAGCTGCTTTCCTCACTGGTCTCGTCAGTCTCAGATACGGACACTGGAGCTCTGATGTTGTCGGAGTGATGCTTGCCTTCATCTTCAGAGGTGAGGACCCCCACATAGGCTTCCTCGTCTGGTTGACAACATATTCCAGCTTTCTCTGACTCCCCATCAACTCTGATATCATCACCCACATGGATTTAGCCGTCCTACATTTTTCCAATCTAGAGCGAGAGGCTCCAGACCAGATATCCATAATAATTTGACGAATCCTCTCGTCCAAGTGAAATAGTGATAGTTCCGTCTCTGACATCTCAGCAATGCCCATGGGCACTTGGATCCCAGAGTTGGAGGTCTTCATGGGAATAAACGGACCCTCTTCCAGGATGAAGGATGCTCGAGGATCGATAGTATCAAGGTGAAATGACACTCTCATTCTCCAGATGGGATAATAATCCTTTGTGCATGCGGGGAGTTTGAGTGGCGGTATCTCATAATCCAGATCCATGCTTCTGACACTGGTGGCAGGATTCTACTCAAGGTGTTAACCTTTTTGAAGAGCAACCTCCCTCTGATACCACTTGAAAGTCCACCTAGTGTCAGCTATGTGCACCTATGGGGGGGGGGGGGGGAATAGGTGACGTGTAGCGCTTTTGCGGAATTTACGAATGTACCTGCACAATAAAAATAAAAAGCACAGCACACAGAATACACAGGCAATTTATAGTGGTTCCCCGACTTGGGTACATCCACTTTCCCCCTTCGACCTATCTCCCAACAAGGGACGACTCGGTCACTTCTCCAACAGGATTGAAATCCAATCCCTGCACTAACGGAAGGAACCCTTCCACACGTGAGAGTCAACACTCCCACAAAACGAGTTGCACCCAACCCTTACAACACGGAACAAAAGTTCCTTTACAACAAAAGTAAATATAGAATGTATACGAGATACAAACTTCTTTCGGAGACTGCGGTGTTCCTCTTCGTTCGACGACGTGTTCGTGAAGTCAACGAAGATTCTACAGCCTTAGTCTCTCTTGGAGAGGATCTCCTCGGAACCGGCGGCGACAACACGAGCGGCGGCTAGCTTCGGGATCGGCGGCTACGATGATGAGCGGCTGCTGAACTTGGAGATCCAAACTTCATTGCGAAGCAAGCTAGGTCTACCAACGGTCACTCTAGGATCAGTCGTCTCGATCGATTCGGACGGGGGAGTTTTTCCCGGTCAACAAATCGAGAGACAAGAGATCTCCGGATAGACACGTGAGACTCAGAGCTTTGCTAAGCTTCTGTCGCCGGAGATCACGAAGGATTCCCGATTGTTGACGGCGACCAACGTTCCCGAGCGCGACGGCGGCGGCGGAGAGGAATCGCGGTTTTAGGGTTACGTCGCGGCTCGGTTTCCTTCTGTGTTTTTACTGTTCAAAATACCCGAATATATACTGTAGATAACTCCAATATGACCGTTTGTGGGACCCACAATAGAAATCCCTAAATCCCGGTCCAGAAAATTGACAGCTGTAGAATCCGGTTCAGGAACATCCCGAGAAAACGCTAAGTGAAAATCGGCGAGAATCACAGGTGATTCTCGACGAATCGGCGAGAATCACCAAGTGATTCTCGACGAATCACTTATTGATTCTCAGCGATTTTCACTTGGTGTTCATGAACTGCTTATCCACTGGTTCGGCGAGAATCACTAGTGATTCTCGCCGAATCTTACTTGGGACCGTTTTGAGGTAGCCAGAAGGGGTCGGCGAGAATCACTAGTGATTCTCGTCGATTCGGCGAGAATCACTAGTGATTCTCGCCGAATCGGCGAGAATCACTTGGTGATTCTCGTCGAATTTTCCTTGGACGAATTTCCGTCTTTCACCCAGGAGCTGCTCCTTGACCCATCCATGCTCCTTGTCTTCTCTTGCATATGAACGGCCCTGTACTTGAAAGTAAGTGCACTCCAATAGAGAGAGTACACGTAGGCCAACACACTGATCTGCTCAACGAGGGATTACGTCTTGCAGACCCGTGTATATTGACCTACTGCACCCTGACATTGGTGTGCACTTAGCGTGGAGGAGCTGCAAGTACAACTTAAGATGTTTCATCAAATACATTGTGAATTCATCTTAGCTTGACAGGTGGCTTCCTCAAATCCAGGTAATTGTGGATACAATACCCAACAGCCATGGACTCGTGGTTGATCCGGATGGAAAAACTCACAACGCTTACCTCTATGTGGATCTATCGTTGGCTCACGATTCTAAGCTTGGAAGATCCTCCAATGGCTAAGTTTAGCCCTCTTTTTCTTCCTTCTCTCTTTTCCTTTCTTCTTTCCTCCTTTTCTTATCTTGAAGAGAGACATTGAGAAAAAGAGAATGAGAAGAGACTCTTCTGCCACTCATAATTTTCGGAATAAATCCCAGCCACCAGATCTCCATACCAATAGGAATGGATGATCCTGATTTAATTTAAGATTTCTGATTCAAGTGGTATCGCCAAACGATATCTCTAGCATCGGCCGCTTGATCAAGTCAGTGCCGCTCAACAGCCGCTTCACAACCAACTAACGCATGGTCATCTGGTACGTGGCACACTATCGTCAGACAACATCACACTATCATAGGCGGTAGCAAATCAGCTTCATCATTTTGTCAACTACATTATTTTGTCGACTGCATCATTTTGTCGACTGCATCGTTTTGTCAACACATTATTTTGTCGACTGCATCATTTTGTCAACTGCATCGCCTTGACCGCTATTGTTGGTGATATCGAGCTATTGCCCGACAATATCTCCAACAACCAACACTTATTTTTTTCCATTTGTTTGGGAAAACCAGAGTGTTACATCATGAGAGAGTAATTCTTAGGTATCACTCCTAATCCTAAGTGATAGGAGAAGTAAATTTGGGAGTAAGAACAAAAAAACCAACTATCAACTGAAGCTATGTAACCAATATGAACCCAAGAAGTTTGATGAGACAAACAATGATCCTCACTAGATTGTTGCAATGCGGGAAAAGCTAGCTTAATTTGAGAGGAACAAGGTCTGGACCCAAGTGGAAAGGCTTAAAAATTACCCAATCATTGGAACAAAATGAGTATATAAAAATAAGTTGAATTCCAATTGAGTGATAATCAGGAATAAAGCTAGATTAATTGTTCAAGGCTATAAGAAAGAGGAAGAAATAGACTACAACTAAACTTTTGCACTAGTTGCCAGATTAGAAGCAATTAGGTTATTTCTTTCCTATGCAACTCACAAGAAGGTCAAGGTATATCATATGGATGTCAAGAGTGTCTTCCTCAAGGGTACTGTGCAAGAAAAAGTATATGTGAAACAACCTCCAGGTTTTATCAATCCATCTTTTCCTCAAATATTTACAAATTAAATAAAACACTATAAGGTTTAAAGCAAGCTCCAAGAGATTGGTATGAGACCTTATCCACTTTTCTCCTAAAACACTCATGCATAAGAGGAAAGGTGGATAAAATATTATTTATTAGAACACATAAACATCAATTACTTATTGTCCAAATATATGTGAATGATATTATTTTTGGCCCACCAGACTCAAGACTTTGTAAAAAGTTTGCTGACCTAATGCAATCTAGGTTTGAAATGAGTAGCATGTGGGAGTTATCATTTTTCCTTGGCCCCCAAGTAAAATAAAGTGATGAAGCATCTTCATATCCCAATCAAAATATACAAAAAAATTATTCAAAATTTTTGTGATAAAAAATGCCTCCACCATGAAAACTCTCATGGCTACAAATGCTATAATTGATAAAGATATATCAGGTCAATCAATTGACTAGAAGACTTATAGAGCAATCACTGGCTCTCTTCTCTACTTTAAAGCCAGTAAGCCAGATATAATGTTTGTCACATGTGTATGTGCTAGATTTCAGATAGACCCTAAAGAATCACACTTGTGTTCTATAAAAAGAATCCTAAGATATCTTAAGGGTACATTAAGCTTAGGATTTGTTTTCCAATAGAATCTGAATTTGAGTTATATGGATACCCGGATGCAGATTATGTTGGATGTAGTCTGGATAGAAAAAACACTTCAGGAGCATGTCAATTTTTGGATATTAGACTGATTTCTTGGTTTAACAAAAAAGCAAACCTCGGCCTCTACTTCCACAGCTGAAGCTATATACATAGCTGCTAGAAGTTATTGTTCATAGATATCATAGACGCAGAATCAATTACTTGATTATATTCTAAATTTCACAAATTCCATAATTTTTTATGAGAGCATAAGTGCAATCTCCTTTGCCTCCAATCTAGTGCTGCATATCAGAACTAAGCACATAAAAATCAGACACAACTTCCACAGAGACAATGTGGAAAAATGAAAAATTTCCCTTAAATATGTATCTACTGAAGATCAAAGGGCTGACATTTTCACAAAACCACTTGATGAAATAAAGCATAAAGACTTCATCAATGCATTGTGTATGCTTGATGGTGCACAATAAACCACATTATAATCGACACAAAATGAATTTTTTCTCATAATACATTGCTGATAAAAACAACATAAGACTTAAAATTTTAAGTTTGTACTCGACGTAACATCGAATACAAGTCGACGTAACATCGACTTCTATTCAATGTAATGTCCTGGAGCTGGTGATTATGAAGAGTTTGAATCTACTCGATACAACATCAATATAATTCAACGCATAAGTCAATACGAGGTCTAATATAGTATTCTCAAAGCTACGTCAATTTCTAATAGACGTAACATCGACTTCAATAGGCGCGTGTCAAAAAAGCCTAGAGGAAGCAATATAAAAGGATAAGTTGTATAAGAAGGTATACCCAAAATTCGATCTTCCTGAACCTACAATAGAAAAATACAAGGATCTTGAGTTGGAAAAGGCTCTTGATAGAATAAGAGAAAGAGAAGCAACTGAGCTTGAATTACTGAAAAGGATATAACAGATAAGAGAAAAATCTTTATTGATAAACTTAAAGCATGGAGTCCAAGGAGGATTTTATTGTTGAAAAGCTAATTTTATTACCAGATATAATCTTTGATCTCGAAGGTTATCCCACAACATTCTCAAGCTAAACTTATTGGTATCATAGGAGATTGTTACAAAAGAGTGGAAGGTCTGGTTTCAAAAAGGATGATTATATTCCTTATAAAAAGATAAAGATAGACTGATCAATTTTATAAAAGCTCCAGCTTCCAATGCCCAAGAATCTATAGATAGAGATCAACAAGGGGATGAATTTCCTGAAAATAGTTTAAAATCTATTAATGAGCTATCATCCAAGATTCTGAGTCATGGTTATACAATTAATGCAACATCACATAACGTAGAAATAGAGGTTCAGATGTTATTCAAAACTTATCATGATATTTAGAAGCTCCCAAATAAAGTAAGGTTTGCAAATTTTCAATTTTTTGAAAAGATCTCTAAGAAATTGTACATTGTGTTTTAACAATTTCTTATAGATAAAAAATGTAGATAACACCATTCATGAATAAGTGTTTTAATATATGAAAGACTTCAGTTGCCTGCTCATGCTTGTGTCTTCATCCATTAATGTTGTAATTCATCTATTTTTGTGTTTTTCTATAAAATCACTTTGAAAACTCTATAAATTTGCTAAACCCTTTTGATTTAATATAACAAATTATATTATAAGTAATTTTACAATTGCATATGCTGTATAAAGAGAGTAATATGGTCATAAATGTCCTAGGAAGTCAGTTGAGTCAAGGGCATGATGTAGGCACACTTAAATAGAGGAGAAAATCAAGAAATGTCAACATGCGTCGACTAGAAGTCGACGCAACTCTGATTGAAAGTTGAAGTCACTTCGACTAGAACTCAGAGCATCAATAAAAGTTAAGTCGAAGTCACCTTATGACAAAATATGACGCATGCGTCGATATGATATTGACGCAATGTTGATTATAAAGTGAAGTCAACTGGACTTAAATTTAAAGGCAAATCTCGACGTAACTTCTATTTGAAGTTGATGTAGCGGCGAATAGAGCTTAATTTGAAATTAACAGAGGATCTATTCAAGCTTATTTACAGGAAGTTTTTTGGAATTCTTTCAAATATTTTTAGTTGTTGGAAGATGAGCTTCAATGAAAGAATCCTCCACCAATTTCAAAAGCGATTATAATGAAGAAATTTGAAGAGATTCAGAGTTCATTAAGGAAGATTTGGAAGAAACTGATATCATTGCTTCTGAAGAAATTTTCTATGAAGAAGAGAAATTCAAATTTATTCAAGAAGAATATACTGAGAGGAGAGATAGATATAGAAAACAAACAGAAATATACAATAATAATACAAGTTGACATCAGCTATCATCTTCCTTCTTTCTTCTTTCCAGCTGTTGCTACAACTAGAATAGATTGCTCTTTGTGGATACAAGGTTTATAAGTTATAACCCTTACAACTCCTTCTCAAGCAAGGGTTCATCATATTGAAGGGATCCAGAATACTTAGTATCTAAAGTCCTCAGATTCTTGTTGAGAGAGGACTCATTTTGAAGACATTTATTCAATTCACTCTTCTTCTTTCTTACTCATCTCTTCTTATATTATTGAGTAAACAATTTTTAAAATCTCTCTTCAAAGGATTTAGTCACTAGTTCTAAGAGTCTCTTTATCAAAATACCCAGTCCTTTGTTCAAGATCTTCATATCAAAAGATACGGTCTTTGGTTCAAGATCTTAGTATCAAAGATCTAGTTGTTGGTTCTGAGAGTCTCCTTATCAAAGACTCAGACACTGAGATAATGTATTCCAAACAAAATGGTAGAAGAGTTGATGTACTAAGATTTTGGGGAACCACTATAACTTTGGTGTCTTCCGTGGTGTGCCTTTCTGTGATTGTGTTTACTTTTCTGCATATTACTTCTTTCTTTTACTTATTTCATTATGGCTGAGAATTGTAGATGCAAATATAAAAATACTTTGATTGCTTAAGTAAAATATATTTAAATTTTTTAAAATCTCGATTCACCCCCTCTAGAGAATTATCAGAAGTTTCACTCGTCTGTTCACCCCTTTCATGTTGTAAAAAATAAAAACAATGCAAATACTATTGTTATAAGAATCATGTATAATCCTTGAGCTAAGTTGCAAACGAAGTTGTTAGAGGGTCGTTGTCCAATATATTTTTTGTACAAGTTGATATGAATTGTGGGATATATAAGCTTCAACACAGTGAATGAAAGTAATAATAAATTGGAGAGTATATTTTCACATATTCACTTTAAGTCAAATTGATGAATATATTTTCAATTATTTTTGAACTTGATTGCACCTACAAAATCAATAGATATCAGATGCCTCAACTTTGCATTGTTGTCATAACCTCTACATGTAAATCGTACATTCTATTTTTATTTTACTTTATCGGCTCATTGTAAGAAATTGTTTACTAATGACAAAAAATTTAAAAAATTTATATTTGAATGATAAATGATGATTGAGCCAATTTTAGAAAGTGATTTTCATATATCTTTCAAAAAATTAGTTGTGCAATTTTCTGCATTTCATTCTGATGTTCTAGAATTGTTATTACAACCTAGATAGAGTCGTACAAAGAACATTTTACTTCATCTTGGACAATAAGTACATGCATTTGAGAAATTCAAGTACAAATCAAGTTGAGGGGGTCATGGCTTATTGAAAAAGTTCTTGGAAGTTTCAATTGGAAACGTGACGACTGTATGGAATACTTTTGATCAAATGATAAATCTATAATATACCGACATTAGAAGATTATTTGGAGAGAGTTGCATTAAAATTAGTAACGACTACACCGAGTTCATTGTATTCCAAGTTGTTAGAAAAATTTTATAGATAGGGCTTACTACAAGAGTGTCGATGGCATTAACGAAAGCATCACCAGGTTAGGTGGCGCGACCAAAAAATATTTCTTTACAGCATAAGAAATGTAATACCCCTCCCCCAACTCATGCCTGGGTTGGGTCGGAGATGGACCTTACTGCCCAAGACGTCCACCCGGTGCTTCTCGAGTAGCAACAACCCACATCACTAAGTACTAGTTGGCCTCCTTGACATGCATTAATCATAACCATTCACATCACATCACATATATGCGTAAACAAAAACAGAAAGCTAACAAAATATATGTGGGTACACACACACACACACATATTACAGTAAAAGCATATGTCGTAGCCACTGTTTATATATGCGTGCCCCATGGGCTCCAAAATCATTTATCACTAAACTCTCTTTCTTGTGCCTTGTACACTAGAAACTCACGTTTCAAAAATATGGAGATGATGGGGGTGCCTCTGCTCGAGTAGTCATATCTGTTGGTGCGCTGTCATGCAGCAACTGGACTTCGTGGTGCTCCATCTCTTGTGAATGGTTACTAAATAACTGTTAGTCACAGAGCTAAGTGGAAACACATCTCCTTCCAGGATCCATATCCTAGGGACGAACCTACACACCCAACAATAAGTAAATAGCAGAAGTAAGAGAAAGTTGGCAACAACATTTCAATATCGTTCATTTTCATTTCTTAAGTTAGGAGCAATTGTCTGAAAGAACGCAACATAAAATAACTGGAAAGTAGCAGCATAAACATTAGTTATTTAAAAAGACTCTCAATTATCTTCACAACCAACATGTACTCACAACCTGTAATCACACCGCATGTATTTAAAGCTCTCCAACACATTGCAGGTGTTCAAACCCGAGCACGTCATAGGTATTCAAACCCGCGTACACCGCAGGTATTCAAATCATGCACACCACAGGTATTCAAACCCGCACACACATACTATGTTGACATAGATTGGAACGCTTCTCTTTAAGTAGGGTAGCAAACCTCGCGGGCCTAACAGATGTGGTCGTCAGTCATAGTGGCAAGTCCTACCACTTCTGGGTGTGGTCGTACCGCATTACCCAGGCCCTAACATACAACCAAGTGTACTCTTGGATGTGAACGACATCCGACGAATTCTGAAAATTTAGGCGACCAATAGAGAAAACCCAATGGGGAAAATAAAACGGTCGGTCTCTCGTGGTACACATCCTACTATTACCATGAGTCATTGACCTTCCAGCACAAGTATAAGCAGTATGCAGAAGTGACTGACTTACCACTTTTTACCTCAAGCATTTTACATGAATTTCAATTTAAATAATTTGCCAGTACAGACCGGGTCTGCGACAACCTACCCTACTTGACATCAAATAATTCGGGCAAGCAGCCTTCTTAAAACAGTATGCTGCTCGAATTTTGACAAGGAGCGTGATAACACATTATTTGTGGCTAACTCTAGAGGGATATCTAGACTCTCGGTTATCCCCAACTAATGCTCTATCAAAACTTACTGCTCGTCAGAGCAAGACCTGTGCTAATGATGTTGAAACAGTAAATTGCAGTAATAAAGTGCTGCTAGAAATAAGCTATAGAAATGAAATGCTGAACTGAACGCACAGAAATAAAGTGTTGAAGTAAACTAGACCGGTACGAAACTGGAATAGTAGTGAACAAAAGAACGGTAAATAAAGTACTGAAAGGAATTGGACCAATACAAAACTGGAGTAGTATTGAAATGAAAGAACTGAACTGAAAGTACTGAAAGGAAATGGACCAGTACAAGACTCGAGTAGTACTGAAAAGAAAGAACTGAACTGATAGTAATAAAATGAACTAGACTAGTATGATACTATAATAAATAAAGTGCAATAAAGAAAAGAGTTAGTAGTCCAATCACTAAATTCTAAGGAGGCTTTAGGTCAATATCCGTTCATATGAGGAATGTTCAATTTCATCTCCGTTCATAGGTGAAATATTCTGTTCCATCTCCGTTCATATAAGAAATGTTCAGTTCCAAATCCGTTCATAGGAGGAATGTTCAGTTCCATCTCCATTCGTAGAAGAAATGTTCAGTTCCATCTCTGTTCATAAGAAGAATGTTCAGTTCCATTTTTGTTCTTCAGAAGTTTTTTTTGAGTTTCATCCATTATTAAAGTCCGATATTAGTTCAGTTGCATCTCTTAAACACAGATTAATCAGACCAGAGAAGCTTATTATGAGTTTTACATTTTATTATTCATTCAAGAATAGTAGCCAACATAGTTGCTCGAGTCGAGCCAAACCCGAGCATTTTCGTAGAAAGCCTAATTTTCCTCGAACATTGACCTTGAGAATCATTTTAAAATAACGGGAAAATTCCAACACTCGATTCGAGGTTGGGCATTGCTTAATTTATAGCTCGTAATACTCATCTCCCGATTTGCCTAAAACGTTCGAGAATTGCTTTTAAAAGGCGCTCAATAATTTGCAAAAATCCTCAAAACAGTCCGAACTTGAGATCTCGCCTCGATTATTCTCATCATTTATTTATTTGAGACATAATTCTCAAATTAAAACATAATCCCGCCCCACGATTCTTTTTCCCAAATATTTGAACGCATCAAATTCATTGCATGACCTTAGGCTTCAGAAAATTGAAAAATCTTCAGTTTTTACCTAAAAGTCCTCAAATTTCTATACAACATCAAATAGACCTAATTTGAGCTTAAATTTTTTTTCAATAATTCCAAATCAATTTTAGGCCTATAATTTGACCAAATAAATCTTATTTTGGTTTTAAAGCACCAAATTAATTTATAAAAATTCCTAAAAATTTAAGTAGATAGCGTTTATCAAGTAGAATAACTTTCATGTTCAAATATTTTTCCCTAGGGGCCTAAATTTTCCTTAAGAAATTCTACTAATTTCTATATTGAATCTGGTGTGTTGATAGCCAATTTAATTCAAATACCGCAGTTGAGATGGAGTCGGACAGCGGATAAGGTCCTACTATCCCCACATTAGATCTGGCTCTGATCTACTATGGGGGCGCTGATGCTGAGGAGGGGGCGGGGACTAATAAAATCCACGTCATCCGATCTTCATTAAGAAGTTCTCATTAAGAAGATCATACGATAATTGTACTTCCCGGCGGTGAAGAGATGGCAGTCTCTGCCATCGCCAGTCATCAGCTGTCGGGAACCAGCACCGCCGCCGATTGGCTTGTCCGGAGCTGACAAGTCATTTGGCAGTGGTTCGGCGGCCAGGCATCGCCGACCACCACCGGAATTTCAACCAGAGAGCAGGGTGGCGCGACCCGCTCTGATCCCGACGATGTCACGCCACCCTGCCTCTCTAGTGACTTTCAAGACACATCACCACCCCCAGCTAGCACGCTGGGGGTAGGCTTTCCCTCCGACGGTGGCTCGACGACCTAGCTCAACCAGTCATCACTAGGAAAATAAAACAGAGTAAGAAAATACTTTTCTGGTGTCAACGAAGGGGAGATTTCCAGCGACACCATGACCCTCCATCACCAGGGAGGAACATCCCCAGTGGTATAACACCCTCTCAGTGCCACCACCGGCGGTGGGCAAGGCTTACCACGCGCGGCTACCACCTGACCTGAAGCTTTGCTCGGGTGGTGCCGACGACACTCCGGCCACCGTGAGGTGCATGTTGCACGTTGGGAAGATGATGAAGTGGAAGGGGAAGAGGTTCCACTTGTCGGAGGGGGATCAGGAGCTGTCTGGCTGAGTCGTCATTAGATGTGGCGGAAGGTGGCGGGATTGGGTATCTTGCTCCGACAAAGGGTGGCTACAATCGAGGTTTGGGTGGGGAGGTTTGGGCTTAGGGGAGGTGTATAAAGGACTAAAGAAGGGGGGCTCTTATATATGCATGAGAGGGGCCTCCTCCTCACTCCCGTCGGTGAGGGACTAAGGGTGGTGAGGAGGAGATGACTTATCCTCCTCCAGATGTCTTGGACAGCTAGCCTCATCAGGGAAAGCCAGTACAGGACACGTGGCAGCCATCAAGAAAGGGAAGGGGCTTTGGGCCTTGGCGGGCTCTGGAAGAAGAAGGGAAAAAAATTTCTTGGGCCTCCTCTTGGCTTAAGGTTCAACACAATTTTTCATAGGTTTTGCTAATTTCTAGAGGCCTATTAGAATGAGGAACGTGGAGCCCAAGTGATTAAATGATGGGGAGGTGAAACCCCTTTGAAGAATAATCCAAAATTTGAGATTTTAGGGGGAGGGGAGGTTGACCAAAGTCAACCCTAGGGTGGGTCCCTCATATGGGTCAAAGTCAAAGCGAGTCCAAGTCATTTGTGGATGGGTCAATGCTCGAGTATTGTGGTATAATTGTTGTATGCATGCTTTTTGGTGTACGATAAAGCTCGGTTTGAACACATTTTGTTCATGTATCGTTGAAATTGACCGGGACGAACTCTGTTGATTTCATATTGACCATATAAATCCAATGCCTCTGTCCGGGGTCAAATCAGAATTTAATTACTCAATATCCAAAAATTGCGTGTCGCGGTGCGCTGCAAAACTCAAAATGGTCATAATTATTGTAAGATCTCAAATTACAACAAAACAAGTTCCAACACACTCGTATTGACTGTACAAAGCTATAAGAACTGACGGAACTCAAATCAGAGTTCTCTAGCTCAATCTACCAAACTGGGTTATCATTTACCCCTTATGAATCTTTAGTAGAGGTTCAGATCACTTTTTTTGGGCCCACTAGGGTTCTAGTTGCCCAATAAAAGTCGGGATGTTATAAGAAAAATCTCCCTAAAAAAACTTTGCCTTCATAAAAATAGCTATACCCGGGTGTGGTTCAGCTGGCCTTTCCCCATGGCGAGGAGAATCAACATGAGTCCTACCACTACCGATCGTGACGATGAGAGCAATCTCGCCATGGTGGAGAATGTTCTTGCAGTAGAGCATGATCTAGTGGTAGAGACCGACCTTACGAGCTATCACCCTACACTGACCTAAAATCCATCGGTGGGTCCATTGGGGTCTAACCACATACAATCAACTTTCAAGAAGACATGGTTATTATAGTCTAAGTCGCGAGAGATCTTATAGGAGAACGCGAGGGAGGACGGCTAGAAGGTTCGTAAATTCAAATTACATTCATCGGGGGAAATCTACACGAGGCGTGGGCAGGGACGCCATAAGCTTACTCGTTGGGGGTACGGTCAAAGTGACAACAACTTCTTATGTAAAAGCAGGCCTAAGGTCTCGCAGAGGGAAATTTTTGCATCGAATTGAGCTTAGAACAATGCCATCACCACGAGATTAGTTGACTAAGGGTATCAACCCCCAAGAAGTTCGCCGAAAGGCGGGATGATGCTCTCCTCGACGGAGGGAGGACCATCGGAAGAAGTTCCCCAATTCATCTAGTTCAGGGTAGGAGCTATATGATTTCAAGAGAAAAAATCATGAGTGACCGGAAATAATATTTCACACTAGAACATAAAAAACATGAGTTGACTGTACGAGGCGAGCTCAAGGTGAACATGAGCTAGGGTATCAACATTTGACCCCAGACTGGCGAGATCCTGGCCTCGTGAACCGTTTATAAATTACTCGTCTCTCTCCTCTCCAAAGTCCCTCCATCCAATGGGGTATACTCTGAGGGATTGGGAGACATCTTTCTCCTCTTATGGACCCTCTTCTAATCTCCCTCATGTCCTTGTCCATGATAGGAGGACGTCGCTTCAAATATTCAGGAAACAAATAGTCTTTGCAGAAACTCCAAATGGAGCAGTAGTTAATTAATTAGCCAACCGATCGTCAGGAACACAGCTATTAGGGGGTCCCTCTCTCTATTTATAAGCAACGTAGAACTCACGACTTGATAATCGACATAGATTAATCATGGTGGCGCAGCTCGTCAAATAAGGATCATATATATATTTTCAAGCTCTCTAAGAGCTCGCAAAGAGCAAAGATTTTGTACAAGCCAAATTCGTTGAAGGTGGCTCAGCCTATAAACACTAGCAATCAAAATGGTCCACATAGGCGAGATTTCTTTGGTACTCGCCCAAAGCCGAGATCTCTTTAGTACTCTCCCATAGGCGAGATCTCATTGGTACTCTCCTATAAGCAAGATCTCTTTGGTACTAGCCCAAAGTCGAGATCTCTTTGGTACTTGCCCATAGGCGAGATCTCTTTGGTACTCACCCATATGCGAGCTTTGGTACTCGACTATATGTGAGATCTCTTTTGTACTCACCCATGCGCGAGATCTCTTTGGTACTCATGCATAGGCAAGATGTGATTTGTCTGATGAGATCTTTGAATACCTTATTTAACAGCCTCTGGTAGGTAGCCTTAGCTTTCTTTATCCCGAAAGACATTACTTTATAACAGTATATTCCCCTATCTGTGTGAAAGATGGTGTGCTCTTCTTCCGCCGGGTTCATCCAGATCTGGTTATACCCAGAGTAGGCATCCATGAAGCTGAGAAGTTTTATCCAGCTGTGGCTTATATGAGTTGATCGATGCGGGGAAGCAGGATGATGTCTTTCAGACAGACTTGGTTAAGATTGTTGTAGTCAACACACATCCTCCAATTATCGGAGGCATTTTTTTTACCATGACCATATTGGTGAGCAAGATGCGGTATTCTGCCTCCCGGATGAATTGTGCCTCCAGAAGTTCGTCTACTTCCTCCTCTATGACTTGGAGCCGCTCAGGTGCGAAGTTGTGATTCTTTTGGATCACGAGTCGACACATGAGGTTAATATTAGTGAATGTGTAATTATCCGTGGATCCGCTGCTGGAATGTCATCAGGACTCCATGCAAACACGTCTTGATTTGCGCGCAGGAAGCTCATGCATGCCTTGCCGCTCCTTCGGGGATAAGAGCGACCCAATCTGCACTGTGCGTCTAGAGTCCCCTACAAGGAGCGGATCTTCAACTAGTCCTACTGGCATTGCATGCTGCATGTGGTCTCATCCCGAAGGTCAAAGTTGTCGATGTGAAGAGTTATATCCATCAAAGGTCGAGCCTTATTCATATAGCAAATCTGCGCCATCCCTTGATCTCCCCGAACAACGCCCATGCTGCCGGGCATTAAGAACTTCAACGCGAGGTAAGGTATGGAGGGGATTACTCCGAAAGCAGCTTGTAGAGGCTTGCCAAAGATGGCGTTGTAGGCGGAGTTGCATTCCACGAACATAAACTGGATGTTCCAGATTGTCAGCTTTGGGTACTCCCCTATTATTACCCGGAGGATGATCTTTCCCCGAACTGAGACTGGCTAGTTGTTGAATCCATGGATGGGACTGCTTGTTGGATGAAGAGAGCCCCACAGATCTTCATTCTCTAGGCTGCAAACATGAAGGGGGATTCGACCGAACTCTCGTTGTCCATGATAATTCTATTGACTCAGAGGTAGGGTTCACCTATCCCTGCTTTGATAATGAAGGGTCTCGATGTGGTGTGCTTACATCTTTCTGGTCCTCGTCCTCAACGAGGATAGTGCTTCCCACACCTTTTGGTCAAGGTGGTTTTTTTCGTGCGCGTAATTGCAAAAACTTGGTCGGCGCGAGGCAGAGGAACCTGCAATCGTTCCCACTTCCCCGCCGGCGAGCCAGCCCCCATGCGCCTTGGAGTGCGCCCGAAGCTTGGGACTAATTCAAACAGAGGCGATTGCTGTCTTAGCACCATGCGATGCTTCCTTGACAGGAATCATTTCGCGGGCCGAGCGAAAGTCCTTTCCCATATTGTTATTGCTGGTCCGGAGTGCTTGCACGGGTCAAGCGTCGTTTTCAAAGAGTTGTTGCAGAATTGTGGATACTTTCCCATGGGCGGCGCCAAACTGTTGTGGGTCGCCTGGTTTTTCTCCGGTTTGGAGAATCGGACCGCCATAGCTCTTAGTCAGACTAGACGTGCAAATAAGCAAGAAAAACCAGGCTGTAATGATAATAAGTTTTTTTAACGTGAAAAACTCGAAAAAGATGAAAAATCATGTGCTCAGATTGGTGTAGGGCCAAAATCCACTATTTTCTTTGTTTTAAAATATTTAGAGTTCCTTGGAGGGTGGCAAGCCATATCTCCATCACAAGCTTGAGTGCAAAAAAAAAAAAACAGAAAAAAAGCTAAGTCCAAGAAGCTTGGAGAGGAGCATCCATGGGAGCATGCATTTGTGCCTTCCTCCGGGCTCATTGAAGCTTCCAAGTGAGCGTTGAGCGGACTAGAGAGCAGTGTGAATTCCAAGCGGAGAAATGATCAAAGTCCGACATTCTTGCCGGAAAACCTCAGAGATCTCTCTAGCCTCTAAAGTTTCTTGTCCCCAAATGAAGGGATGATGATCTTTTATAGCTTTTTTGGAGGGTCGTGTTGGTAATTGCGTTGAGTTGAGTCTTGAGTTTGACGAATGACGTCGCACCGTTTCGGTAACCGGATCACCAATTTCCGCAAAATGACGAACATGCCCCCCGGACGATTCGGGCAGCCCGAGCAGGTTGTCTGGCGGCGGTGGCCTACAGCGGGCAGAGGCGGATGAGGTGGCGGCGGCAGCCGCCGGTGCGCGCGCACACGAAGTGATGCACGCGCGCAGGGGACATGCACGCATTGTACGCGCGCACATGTGCGGGATGCACGCTATCGTGCGCGCTAAGTCCGGCTGTGCACGCGTGGTCCGGCCTATCCGCGTGCGATAGCAGCCCGTGCACGCAAGGGCCCGCGCGGGCCGCGCGCCCGTGCGCGCTGTCTGTGCATGCGCGCTGTCCGCGCTTGCGCGTGCGTTCCGCTCCCTCCTTGGAGTGTCTTTGAACTTTGAACCCTTTGAGCGGGCGTGGCTTCGTGCGCGAGGCGTGCTTGGTTGGGTCGGCTTGCCTTCATGTCCTTGATCGAAAATCATCCTAATTTGACTCGGAAACTCTTAGGGGAACCCCATCAAACTAATTAATATAATATTGTTTTTATGAATCTTCAAACGCCAAGCATTGTTTCAACAATTGTTGAGCATCAAGCATATTCCATGGTTATGCTAGGTTCTGTTTGGTATGCTACAAGAGCAGCCGTCGATGCATGACCTTGTTTTGCTGTTATCCTGTTACTCCTTTTCTCATTGCTATAATACTTTTACTTTTGTTGTGATTGATTTTTGTGCTTGTTCCTACTTGTGATTTATTGTTATTGTGGTCTAATGGTATCCATAGTTGTGATTAGTTGTTATGTCATGTTATTGTTCTTAACTGTGATTAGTTGTTCTTCCCTAATCCCTATTATATGTCACTTACTATTCCTAGAGATTTACTATTACCACTTCCTGTGATATTGCTCTATTTTCCCTAGTTTCCTGTGTGCAAATTATTTTTTCTTAGTAGATTTAGGCTTTGTTTGATACCTATTTATTGCTCTAGGGTGTTTTTTGATTCACCTCCCTAGAGAAGTGGAAGTGCTTATATAAACCTCTATTTCAAAGCTCCGATGCAGCGAGAAAGACCAAACACTGTGCATGTTTGGATGAAATTTTGATTGTATATGTGTGTAGGCCGTGTGTGTATATTTGGATGAATGTGTGTGTGCTCTCAATTTGTTCATCAATTATGGGAAGCCCAACAACAAACACGAAACTAGGCTTCATTAAAACCTTACATATTAAATAATTTAAATACAAAATTTCTAACAATCATTTGGTTACAATCTCTATTTACTTCATTGGGAGTCATACAACATGGGCCAACCATATACTTCACAGTGCTAGCCACTCAACCATACATATTGCTGCAAACCAAGTGTTCCACGAATGCATCAAACACAAGTTGATTTTCATTTGATTTGTGAGCAAGTACAAGCAGGCGTGACTATTACAAAGCACATACAAACAAAATTTCAGTCGACCAACTTGAAGAGTCGTATTAAAATTTGGCAGTGTTGAACACCAAGTTATGGAACATCAAGTAAACATGCTATGTAGAATATTGTGTTGTTATAGCCAGATTATGTTACCCTTTACTACATAACATGTATTAAAAATTACTTGTATAACTCAGCTTTCCTTCTTTTGATAGCTTGTATGAATGTACGTGTTCATATGTGCGGGTACTTTGTTATACCACCTCCATATCAAATGGACCCTAATTATGCATGATTTAACTCGCAACATCGAAATAATGAGTTTAGACTTTGGAATTTACCAAAGTAATCTGTTTTGAAATCTCAAACAAGAAATTATTAATGTGAAATAAACTCTGGCATTTCGGCGGTGACAGAGAAGGGTGAGGGAGCCACAAACGATCTGGACTGGATGGAGATGTTAAACCACCGCACTTGTTTTTCATTTCAAAACACGGGTCAAGGATTGGAGAGGCGGTGCTTATTAGAAATACGTGTGGGCCGTCTAGGTAGGCGGTGCAGTGGTTGTCAGAATCGCGATTTGGATCATTGGATCTTACGATCTAGATTTTGTAAATCGATCCATATTTTGTAAAGCGATTCTTGATCCAATCCGATCCAACCTCGAAACAATCTCATCTAGAATTTCGATCCTGACAACCTTGCTGTGAGACTAATCTTAGCATGTCTTTTTTTTGGTTCATGCTGGTCCGTCCAACACGCCCCCTCAACGTGAACCTTGCTCTGATACCAAGCATGTTAAACCACCACACCCATTTTCTTTTTCAAAACTCGGGTCAAGGAGGATTGGAGAGGTGGAGCCTATTATAAGCACAAGTGGACCGTCTGACGAAATGGAGGGGATCCATTTCATAATTTAATGGACAAGATAAATCCAAAAGATATATATTGGTGAAGATTTTTTTGATTAAAAAAAATATAAAAGGATAGCAAATGGTGAACCCATCAAAAAGCATTTCATCATGACCGTGAAATGGATCCTCTCCATTTCTGACCCTGATTTCTAAATAGGCGGTGTGAGAATAATCTTAGTATGCCTTTTTTTATTCATGTTGGACCTCCCAACACCTCCTCAACGTGAATCTTTCTATGATACCATATTAAACCATCATTCTCATTTTCCATTTAACTCTTTGCAAGCCCAAGCAATAGTGAATAGTCACGAAGACCAACTTAAAGCAGGATCCGGAGATGATCTATTTGTCCATCTAACGAACAAGACTTTTTTTCAAAAAATCTAAGGATACACAATTTTTTGATTAAAAAAATATAAATGGTTGAGAATTAGTGAAACCGTTGGATCCTCCCCAGAAAATTAGTGTACTACGTTCGTACGTAGTTCTTGTTTTACGGTGCTGTCCCATGCTACTGTAGCCATTGTTATATATATATATATATATATATATATATATATATATATATATATACCAGCATCTTCGCACAGGCTACGCCCGTGCTCGATGCTCTCGGGCGGCCTTCGGCCGCATCCAGGCGGGCTTCGCCCGCCTCTGAACGGGCTTCTCTCGTACTCGATGCGTCATTGCGGGTTGCGCCCGCATCAAAGTGGGATGCACTTGCATCAAAGCGGGATGCAGTTGCATCAAGACGGGCAGTGCCCGCAATATATACATATGAGTACTCAAAATGACCGTAAAAAAATATAAATAAATATTACAATTTTTATTTTATATAAAAAAATTACGTTTTGTCGTAAAAACATTAATTTCAAACAATCTTTCTCTCTCTCTTCTTTCTCTCCCTTCCCCATCTCTCTCTCTCTCTCTCTCCCCCTTTCTCCTCCCCTTCAGCCATCTCTCCTTTTCTCTCTCCCTCTCTCTTTCCTCCCCTCTCTCTCTTTCTCTCTCTCCTTACTCTCTCACCCAACTCTCTCACCCCATCTCATGCTCTCTCTCCTAATCCAATGGTTCTTGTTTGATCTATGATGTTCCTCCAAATACCTATATTGCTTTATATAATAAGATATATAACGCCGACGAAAAACAGTCTACAATAATACTATATTTGTCAATAACATTTGCATGGATATTAAATAAGAGAGATAAAGAGAGAGAATTAATTTGGAGAGACTAAACAGTGATAGAGATAGAAAGAGACTTGTAGAGAAGAAGAGAATAGAGAGAGAGAGGGTGGTGGCCAGCCCCACGTGAGGTTTGAGGAAAAAAGAATGCATGGAGTGTGCATGTGGTGGGCTCAGTCATGGGCGACTGGGAGCGCATTAGTTGAGAGCTGAACGTCTTCATTAGATCGAACTGGCTGGAGGGACATCATTTCTGTGGCACCCATGGATTCATGACTGCATGGCTATATATAAGGGTGCTGTTATAAGCAAATTCATTTTGGTTGTTAACAAACCTTTACTACTAGCAAATCATAAAATCTGAAATTAGCTATTTAAAAACTCAATGGTTACTAGGCCTGTCTAAAAGGCTCGGGCCCAGTGGGCCGGCCCGGCGAAAGCCTATTTCGCCCCGGCCCGGAAAAAGCCCGGCCCGGGCCGAGACCGGGCTCAGGGCCCTGGTTTTGGGGGCTAGCCCGGCCCGATGCCCGGCCCGGGCCGGGCCTGGCAAAGCCCGAAAATCGGGCCGGCCTGGGCCCGGACGAAGCCCGGACCGGGCCCGCAGCCCGGCCCGGACATGCTGCCAACGGCTCTAAGAGCCGTTGGAAATCCAACGGCTCTTAGAGCCGTTGGAACTGCAGCCAACAGGGCTGCTGCAGCCGTACTGGCTGCAGTACTTTGGCCTAGGGCCTAGGCAAAAGCCTAGGCCCTAGGCCATATTAAAAAAAACAAATTTTGTTTATTAATTTTTTTTTTTATAAAACCCCCCACCCCCTACCCGATCCCCCCTCTCTCTCTTCCACTCTCTCTCTCTCTCTTCCACTCACTTTCTCTCTCTCTCTCTCTTTCCACTCTCTCTCTCACTTACTCTCCCCAGCCGAAAGTAAACGCATTTAAAAAATTTCTCATTTTTTTCTTAAGAGGGCCGGGCCGGGCCCGGCCCGGCCTGGCCCGGGCTCGATAAAGAAAGGGCCCGGGCTCGGCCCGGTTTGCAAAAGCCCGGGCCCGATCAGGCCCGGTCGGGGCCGGCCCGATCGGGCCTTTTGGGCAGGTCTGATGGTTACTAGCAAACCACTCAAAAAACTTTAAAAAAACACATAAAAATGTCTGTACTCTAGTATATCACTTAGCATTACAAAAGTTGACTAATAATCACGTCATTTTGCTACAAAATGGTCAATCCAAAATGCAGTCATCTTCAATAGCTCCCAAAAACCGCTGCAATAAATTTAAATAATGTTACCAATATTATGTATAGATTAATATGCATAGGAAAATAAATCAAAATGTATATCTTTCTCAATTTGTTGTCGATTGTCGATTCACATGAAGTTGTTTGTCTTTAATACTCCCTAAAATATTTTGCAATATAATTAAACATTGTTAGTTCAATTGTAAGTAATTTAATGGATTATGAATTTTGAACTTAAAATTTATACCTTTCATGATTTGTTGTTGAGAATGCTTTCCCATGAACTCGTTATTTGTGTATGATATCTCCGTCATGGGGAGTAAAGTTGAGACAATGTACATCCTTCTTTCATGCGTTGAAATGCTCAAGTGCCCATCTGTAACTTGACTCGGACTCATCAGATAGAAAAGCAAAAGCAGCAAAAAAAGTTTGCTGAGTAGATGTAACATCAACCACAGATAGTAATGACAACCGGTACCAATTGGTCTTGTACATACAATGTAACACCCCAAATTTTGAAAGAAGGACGAGCAGCGTCGAGAGCCATTTTGGGGCTTGGTGAGGGTCATACGGCCAAGGACACGGGCGTGTCCATGGCTGTGTCGAACCGGGTTCGTCGAGAGCCTGGGAAGTCGACATTTTTTCGCTCAATTCGTCGACTAGTGGGGGACACGCCCTCCGACATGCCCGTGTCGGAACCCGTGTCGCAGTCGAGTTCTCTCGAGTGTCGACACAGAAGTGTCGACATGGTGGTGTCGACACAGAGGTGTCGACACAATTGTGTCGACACAGTTTTGTCGACACAGAGGTGGTGTCGACACAGTTGTGTCGACACAGAGGTGGTGTCGACACAGAGGTGTCGACACGGTGGTGTCGACACGGTGGTGTCGACACAGTTGTGTCGACACAGTTGTGTCGACACAGGGGAGGTGTCAACACGGGTAGGGGTACACGGCCTGGTCACGGGCGTGTCCCAGGGCATGTCAGGGCCGTTCGACAATTTCCCTGCGTTCGACGATTTTGTCAGGGATCTGCGTTCGACGATTTCCCTGTGTTCAACGATTTTGCCAGGGATTTGCGTTCGATGATTTCCTGCGTTCGACAATTTCCTACATTCGTCGAATTTGTCAGGGATCTGCGTTCGACGATTTCCCTACGTTCGACGATTTTGCCAAAGTCTTCGTTCGACGATTTGGCAGCGTTCGACTATCTTGACTCGACGATCGTCGAGCGTGGGGCGGATTGTGGCGTGTTTGACTGCCGACGCGGAGTGTCGACATAGGGGGTTTTTGGCGGGATCTTGACTAAATGTCCCGACACAATTGATTGGTCGCGGACGTGTCCTGCTCCATTTTTGTGAACTGTGCGGTGTTCAGCCCCTTTTGTCCAGGTCAGACCTGGATCATAGCCGTGCTTTTCCCTTTTGTGGGAATCAACGACTGGTGGTTAATCCGATTGGGATATACATGTGTATAGGGTTTCAACACCCTTATTTTTCTGCCGCTGGTTCTCTGTCTGAGATCTAGAGAGAAGGGAGAGCGAAGGAGGAAGAAGAGATTTCTGTGCTTTTCATCCGGCTATTTTTCCATGGCTAGGAAGAGGAATCGGAAGGTAACGACACTTCTCCTCTTGGTTTTAGGATGCATGTTTTAGCATCTTTTCTTTTCTAGTTTTTGGCACCAAACTCTCAAATGAGAGGGGTTTGGGTCGCCAAGGTTCAAGAGAAACCTCCGGGTCGATTGAGTCCGTCCCCGGCATGTTTTGCATTAGAGATCCACTTCGTTAGTGGATTCGGCATGGTGGGTGAAGCCATAGTCGTGACCGTTAGTCCGACTCGGTGATGTTGCATACGAGGTTTAAGGATTCGTAGAGATCCGTTGTGGCAAGAGGTCGTTTGTGAAGTGTGACTTTTGTGGTGTTCTTCCCGTTATCTTGCGTGAGTACGTGTGGCCGGTACCGGGCAAGGTTAGCTCCTCATTGGCGGTAGATGGTTTCCTTGGTGGACAAGGTTAGCTCCTCATGAGTGGTAGATGGTTTCCTTGGTGCACGGGAACGCTGCAGTACGAATGAGGGATTAGGGTGGAATTGTCTTGGATTGTGATTTGTCAAGGCATGGTTGTGTCTCCGTGGTCGGCTGGCTATCCCGTGACGTGCAATTCATGTGTGGAAAGTGTCCCGGCGAGACTAGTCCCCTTTTGTGAGACTGACGAGAACGCCGAGCATGGGGTAAGCCCGGGCAATGAGGCCATGAGCGGGTGGGGTCCAGCAAGGGTTCTTAGAATCGGTCAGTGTGTTGGACAGAATCCTGACATGAGAAGTCAGAGTTTGTCGGCAAGCCCGGGTCTACGACCGTGAGCGGGTGGGGCCTTGGCAAGAGTTCCGTGTGGTGGCTTGTACGTCGTTGGGGGATTGTGTTCCCCTTTATTTGCGGCTTTATGCCAATGGGGAAATGATGAGTACCCAAATGATGTGATGTTGTGCTAGATGCATACGCTATAGGGTGCCTTGGGTGAAGCTCGGGTTGTTACATACATGCTACATAAGTAGGCCCCTTTTATCATATGCTCAACAATAGAGAACATGTATGTTGATTGAGACATCCAAGCCTATTTTTTTAGTGCAATACGTGTTTAGAAATATATTGCATACGAAGTGCTGACTTGCAGGTTGGACTATTCCCCGGGGTCCGTTAGGGGCGGCCGGGAGGAGATGTGTTGGTTACACAGTTTGAGGTCAGCCTTTGCTGACCCACATTACTAATAATTTTTACAGGGCAAGGATCGCAAGCAGGAGCTAGCTCGCCGGCCAGAAAGGCCTAAGCCTCATGAAGTGATACTTTTTTGTTGTAGCTCTACTTTTATGACATTGTATGTTTGATGCCCATGTTGACCGGCTTGCATGTGGAGGTAGACTAGGTGTGCTTATGCACTTTTTTTGACTGATGTATTATTTGAGTTTAGACTCACTCTAGTTATAAGGTCATAAGGCCATCTTGTTACTCTTGTAGGTGTGGATAACTTCTAGTCTGCTTGTTGTTTTCGCTGTGTTGTGTTATGAGTTTTGAGTTTGGGTAGTTATATCATCTTATAATACTGAAGTTGTGGCGTCCGTATGTTGTGGAGCCCCGGCCGAACCCATATTATACGGTCATTACAGGGGAGGTGTTATAATTTGGTATCAGAGGGAGGTTCGATTCAAGGTCAGTGTGTAGAGAAGTTATCCACATAAGAGTAACGCGGGACCATGAGTGTCCTTATGTTTGAGTCTTGTGATTTGAGAATGATTCTTGTTTCTTGTTTTCTTGAAGAGTGCAAGCAACGAGGCGGGTACGTCGAGAGCAAGAGAAGAGCTTTAGGCGAGCAGTGCCACTGCTCCGGGTCTTTTGGGCACGGGTGTAAACCCGGCCGATTTCTGTCGCATGCTTGCGAAAGCAATGGTGGCAGCTCAAGATGCAGCGACAGCTCAGGTAGCAACCCCTGCTACACCGGATACGGAGACGGCCGTTCCAGGCGGAGAAGCCAAGCGAGTAGAGCCTTTGGCAGAAAGAGTGGTGGTCGGGCATGGGGACCGGCAGATGAAGTACTTTATGAGCTTCCATCCCCCGTCGTTCAAGGGAGTTGGTACGCCAACTGATGCAGAGGATTGGTGGGCTCGGATTCAAGAGCTTTTGAGGGCGGCAGAGACGCCAAAAGAGAAGAAATCTGAGTATGCGTCGTTCATGTTAGAAGGAGACGCCAAGTTGTGGTGGATGAGCCATAGCGACCGCCAATTTCCTGGACGCACCCCGTCGATGGAAGAATTTGGGGATGCTTTTCTAAATAGGTACATTCCCGTTTCTATACGGTTGGCCCTTCAGAGGCAGTTTATGTACTTAATGCAGCGAGACAAGACAGTGAACGAGTATGTGCAGGAGTTCACCCGTTTGGGTCATTATGTGGGAACGACGATGGCAGATGATGTAGAGAGGGATAACCTCTTTTACCATGGGCTGAGGGAGAATCTGAGGCAACCTCTCATTTCCATGAAGAGAGCTGGTTTTAGTGAGCTAGTTGAGGCTGCCAGGACATTGGAGAATGATCTGGAGCGAACCCAACGTCGTAAGGGTTTCACTCCCAAGCAAGGGGAAGGGAAGCCTTCCCAATCCCAGGGAAAGTCTGAAGGGAGTAGGTGGAGGAAGAAGCCTCACCCATACAAGTCCGGTGAGAAAAGCAAGTGGACGTCTGGAGGTTCTCACTCTAGGGGACCGCCGACGTGCTACAACTGCGGTAAGGTGGGGCACATCGCTCGTGTTTGTCCTAAAGGAGGAGTGGAACAAGAGGCAAGGCAGGAGCAGACGGTGCGCTCCGGCCCCAGTGCCACAGAGAAAGGAAAGATGGCGGAGTCGAGCGCTTCTCGGTTCCAACCGGTGCAACCAAGGGCATACAACCTTGGATAGCAGGAAGCGATCCACCAACCCGATGTGGTGACAGGTATGAGGAAATTTAAGTTTAACTTTGTGCTTCATACTCTTAGACCTTTATATGTGATGTCTATGTTTTAGGCTTCGTATTAGTTTCCGGATACCCCACTAGGGTATTGTTCGATACGGGAGCATCGCACTCCTTTCTTGCGGAGAGCTTCATCCGGAGAATAGGAGTTGAGTCATTCTCGGCGGACGCGAAGCTGAAAGTGCGCATGCCCAATGGGTCATCCATGACCACCGGGGCCAAAGGGCGCATTTGTTGGGAGCTGGACGGAGTTGACTTCGTATTGGTAGCAGCGGTTTTACCATTGGTTGAGTTTGATGTGATTTTGGGCATGGACGGGCTTGCAGAGCAGCGCGCCAATATTGATTGCCTATCCAAGGTGGTGACCCTAAGGAGCAAGAGGCAGGCGGAAGTCAAATTTGAGGGCCTTTGTGGAGTGGCCTATTCCCTGATTTCGGCCATGCAGTTGATGCGGGCGGTTAACCAGGGTGGTGTAGTGCTTGTAGCGTTATTGGAGGTCCGCCTCTCCCAGTTATCTATTGAGGAAGTGCCCGTAGTGGCAGAGTTCAAGGATGTGTTTCCGGATGAACTTCCTGGAGCGCCTCCTCGGCGGGAGATCGACTTCTCGATCGAGTTAGTGCCGGAGGCTAGTCCGGTGTCATGTCCACCATTTAGGATGGCACCAAAGGAGTTGGCTGAACTCAATGTACAGTTGCAGGAACTGTTGGAGCAAGGGTATATCGGACCCAGTTCTTCGCCATGGAGCGCACCGGTGTTGTTTGTAAATAAGAAAGACGGTAGTATGCGGCTGTGCATAGACTACCGAGAGCTGAATAAACTGACCGTCAAGAATAAGTATTTGATTACTCGGATAGATGACTTATCCGACCAGTTGGTGGGGTCGGTGGTGTATTCAAAATTGGACTTAAAGTCGGGATACTACCAATTGCGAATTCGGGATGAGGACATACCCAAGACTGCATTTGGTACGAGGTATGGACACTTTGAGTTTACGATGATGCCGTTCGGGCTGACGAACGCGCCATCTGTGTTCATGGATCTTATGAATCGAGTATTTCGGGAATACTTGGATACTTTTGTGGTTGTCTTCATTGATGGCATCTTGGTGTTTTCCAAATCGGAATTGGAGCATGAGACCCACTTGAGAGTGGTCTTGCAGATGTTGAGAGAGAATCAGCTGTATGCAAAGTTCTCAAAGTGCGAGTTCTGGTTAGCAAAGGTGGCATTTTTGGGCCACGTGATTAGTGAGGATGGGGTGGCAGTGGATCTAACAAAAGTGGAAGCCATCAGATATTGGCCGGTTTTGAGGACCGTGGCGTAAGTCCGAAGTTTTCTTGGACTAGCCGGGTACTATAGGAGATTCGTGGAGAATTTTTCGCAGATAGCTCTACCCCTCACCTCACTCACTCGTAAAGATCATAAGTTTGTGTGGACTCAAGAGTGCAGTCAAGCATTTGAGGCACTGAAGGAGAGACTGATGATGGCTCCAATACTAAGTCTACCGCAATGGACCAAGGGATTTCAGATCTTCAGTGACGCATCGGGATGCGGTTTGGGTTGCGTTTTGGTACAACATGGCAATGTGATAGCTTTTGGGTCTAGGCAGCTGAAGCTTCATGAGAGGAATTACCCCGTCCATGACTTGGAGTTGGCGGCGGTAATTTTTGCGTTGAAAATGTGGCGACACTATGTTTATGATGTAAAGGTGAAGATCTTCACGGATCATAAAAGCCTGAAGTATCTCTTGGATCAAAAGGACTTGAACATGCGGCAACGCAGGTGGGTTGAGTTCATTGGAGACTACGAGGTGGCGATTCAGTATACGCCAGGTAAAGCCAATGTGGTGGCGGATGCCTTGAGTAGAAAGTACTCGGGGCAAGGGAATTGGATCGAAGCTCATGATGAGCGGTTGGTACGGGAATGGGAGTCCCTTGTTTTGGAATGTGTGGCGAGTGGCGAGTCCAGCGTGGCTCGGTTGAACTGGATTGAAATCCAGAACAACTTGTCCGATCGTATTCGGGAAGCGACCCATTTGGATGTGGAGTTTCAACCGTTCGTGGTGGAGGCTCAAGAGGGCAAGAGCAGTGCCTGGGAGATGATTGATGACATTCTGAGGAAGGACGGAAGGATTTGTGTACCGCAGTTCGACAAGCTCCGTGAGGAGTTGATGTTTGAGGCTCACTTCACAAAGTACTCCATTCACTCGGGCAGTACAAAGATGTATTTGGATATGAAGAAATCCTTTTGGTGGCCGGGGCTGAAGCGGGACGTAGCTTTGTATGTGAATCGTTGCCAAACTTGTGCCTTGGTGAAGGCCGAGTGTCAGAAGCCGGGCGGGTTCCTGAAGCCTCTTCCAATCCCTGAGTGGAAATTTGATGACATCTCCATGGATTTTGTACATGGTTTGCCTAGATCGCAGCAGGGCAATGATGCTAATTGGGTGATCGTGGATCGCTTAACCAAAGTGGCTCACTTCATCCCAAATCGGAAGGAGGACATCGTAGAGAAGCTGGTGGAGTTGTATGTTCGCAACATTGTGCGACTGCATGGGGTACTTAGAAGTATAGTCAACGATCGTGACGGGCATTTCACATCCAAGGACTGGAGGTTGGTTCAGAAGAGTTTGGGCACGAAGCTAAAGTTTAGTACGGTGTTCCATCCTCAAACTAACGGGCACGAACCGTGCTATGGAGGATATGCTTAGAATGTGCATTCTTGACTTCGGCAAGAAGTGGGAGGATCACCTCTTCATGGTGTAGTTCGCGTACAATAACAGTTATCAAGCAAGTATAAAGATGACACCTTACAAAGCTTTGTATGGGAGACGGTGTCAAACACCGATGTCTTGGACAGAGGCGAGAGACACCAAAATTTTGGGAAAGGAGGTGGTAGTTGACGCTTGTGAGTTGGTACAGACTATTCAAGAGCGTATGAAGGTGGCGCAAGACCGGCAAGCAAAATACTTTAATGCTCGTCACAGGAAGTTGGAGTTTGCGGTAGGTGATTGGGTTTATTTGAAGATCAAGTCGTTCAAAGGCATCTCACGGATTCGCCGACTCAAGAAGTTGAGTCCAAGGTTTTTGGGACCTTTTGAAGTTGTTGAACGGGTGGGAGAAGCAGTCTATCGGTTGGCGTTGTCCGCGGAGCTGAGTGGATTGCACGACGTCTTCCATGTCTCCGTCTTGAGGAAAGCCTTGATGGAGGCTAGTGTGGTGATCGAGCCGACATTGGTACCGATAGAGGAAGACTTGAGGACGCGGGTCCGTCCAATTTCTATAGAGGATTTGGAGATTCGGCAGTTGCGGAATAAAGAGGTCAAACTCGTGAAATTCCGATGGGACAACTGTGGCCGTGAGGAGCTCTCTTGGGAGCGAGAGCAAACTATGCTGGAGGAGTATCCAGAGTTTTTCCGTTCAGGTACCATTTAAGCTTTTGTTCCCTTTTTGCTTGTAATTTCAGGACGAAATTCTTTTAAGGGGGAGAGAGTTGTAACGCCCCAAATTTTGAAAGAAGGACAAGCAGCGTCGAGAGCCATTTTGGGGCTTGGTGAGGGTCACACGACCAAGGACACAGGCGTGTCCATGGACGTGTCGAACCGGGTTTGTAGAGAGCCTGGGAAGTCGACATTTTTTCGCTCAATTTGTCGACTAGTGGGGGACAAGCCCTCCGACACACCCGTGTCGGAGCCTGTGTCGCAGGCGTGTTCTCTCGAGTGTTGACACAGAAGTGTCGACATGGTAGTGTCGACACAGAGGTGTCGACACAGTTGTGTCGACACAGAGGTGGTGTCGACATAGAGGTGTCGACACGGTGGTGTCGACACAATTGTGTCGACACAGGGGAGGTGTCGATACGGGTAGGGGTACACGGCCTGGTCACGGGCATGTCAGGGTCGTTCGACGATTTCCCTGCGTTCGACGATTTTGCCAGGGATCTACGTTCGACGATTTCCTACATTCGACGATTTTGCCAGGGATCTGCGTTCGACAATTTCCCTGCGTTTGACGATTTTGCCAGGAATCTGCGTTCGACGATTTCCTGCGTTCGACGAATTTTCCAGGGATATGCGTTCGACGATTTCCCTGCGTTCGACGATTTTGCCAAAGTCTCCGTTCGACGATTTGGCAGCGTTCGACGATCTTGGCTCGACGATCGTCGAGCACGGGGCGGATTGTGGCGTGTTTGACTGCCGACGCGGAGTGTCGACATAGGGGGTTTTTGGCGGGATCTTGACTAAATGTCCCGACACAATTGATTGGTCGCGAACGTGTCCTGCTCCGGTTTGGTGAACTGTGCGGTGTTCAGCCCCTTTTGTCCAGGTCAGACCTGGATCATAGCCGTGCTTTTCCCTTTTGTGGGGATCAATGGCTGGTGGTTAATCCGATTGGGATATACCTGTGTATAGGGTTTCAACACCCTTATTTTTCTGCCGCTGGTTCTCTGTCTGAGATCTGGAGAGAAGGGAGAGCGAAGGAGGAAGAAGAGATTTCGGTGCTTTTCATCCGGCTATTTTTCCATGGCTAGGAAGAGGAATCAGAAGGTAACGACACTTCTCCTCTTGGTTTTAGGATGCATGTTTTAGCATCTTTTCTTTTCTAGTTTTTGGGCACCAAACTCTCAAATGAGAGGGGTTTGGGTCGCCAAGGTTCAAGAGGAACCTCTGGGTCGATTGAGTCCGTCCCTGACATGTTTTGCATTAGAGATCCGCTTCGTTAGTGGATTAGGCATGGTGGGTGAAGCCGTAGTCGCGACCGTTAGTACGACTCGGTGATGTTGCATACGAGGTTTAAGGATTTATAGAGATCCGTTGCGGCAAGAGGCAGTTTGTGATGTGTGATGTTTGTGGTGTTCTTCCCGTTATCTTGCGTGAGTACTATGGCCGGTACCGGGCAAGGTTAGCTCCTCATTGGCGGTAGATGGTTTCCTTGGTGGACAAGGTTAGCTTCGCATGGGTGGTAGATGGTTTCCTTAGTGCACGGAAACGCTGCAGTACGAATGAGGGATTAGGGTGGAATTGTCTTGGATTGTGATGTGTCAAGGCATGGCTGTGTCTCCGTGGTCGGCTGGCTATCCCGTGACGTGCAAGTCATGTGTGGAAAGTGTCCCGGCGAGACTAGTCCCCTTTTGTGAGACTGACGAGAACGCCGAGCATGAGGCAAGCCCGGGCAATGAGGCCATGGGCGGGTGGGGTCCAGCAAGGGTTCTTAGAATCAGTCAGTGTGTTGGACGGAATCCTGACATGAGAAGTCAGAGTTTGCCGGCAAGCCCGGGTCTACGACCGTGAGCGGTTGGGGCCTTGGCAAGAGTTCCATGTGGCGGCTTGTATGCTGTTGGGGGATTATGGTTCCCCTTTGTTTGCGGCTTTATGCCAATGGGGAAATGATGAGTACCAAAATGATGTGATGTTGTGCTAGATGCATACGCTATAGGGTGCCTTGGGTGAAGCCCGGGTTGTTGCATACATGCTATATAAGTAAGCCCCTTTTATCATATGCTCAACAATAGAGAACATGTATGTTGATTGAGACATCCAAGCCTGTTTTTTTAGTGCATTACGTGTTTATAAATATATTGCATACGAAGTGCTGACTTGCAGGTTGGAGGGTTCCCCGGGGTCCGTTAGGGGCGGCCGGGAGGAGATGTGTTGGTTACACAGTTTGAGGTCAGCCTTTGCTGACCCACATTACTAATAATTTTTACAGGGCAAGGATCGCAAGCAGGAGCTAGCTCGCCGGCCAGAAAGTCCTAAGCCTCATGAAGTGATACCTTTTTGCTGTAGCTCTACTTTTATGATATTGTATGTTTGATGCTCATGTTGACCGGCTTGCATGCTGATGTAGACTAGGTGTGCTTATGCACTTTTTTGACTGATGTATTATTTGAGTTTAGACTCACTCTGGTTGTAAGGCCATAAGGCCATCTTGTCACTCTTGTTGGCGTGGATAACTTCTAGTCTGCTTGTTGTTTCCGCTGTGTTGTGTTATGAGTTTTGAGTTTGGGTAGTTATATCATCTTATAATACTGAAGCTGTGGCGTCCGTATGTTGTGGGGCCCCGGCCGGACCGATATTATACGGTCATTACAGGGGAGGTGTTACATACAATCCATTAAAACACGGTATAAAATGTTTTACTTAGTATAATAGCGGTCAGATGTGCAAAGAACAAGCTCACTAAGTTTCCCCCATCATTCACTCGATTAAATCTCAAATAGCCGCTATCTGTTAGACACTTATACAAATATTGTATGGGTGTGGAATCATTCAATTCTTCTTGCTGCAACTTATATCTCCCATTATAGGTTGTCTGCATCACTGTATGATTTTCTGGATTTCTTTTTTTAAGCGTGGTTAATATGTTTCTTGGTTTCACATTGGAGGCTATCATGTCATGAACTATTTTTTTCTCCTCACAATCCAATCTTCCCACAGTAGCATGTGCTTCCAAGTTAATCATTTCATGGTTATGCGTCCCACATTTGACTTGAATAGTCCATTCATCTGAGGGTGCATTTTTTTCCCGGTGATAGAAAAAGGACATCCACAACGCTTACTAGTACATTTTCTCAAATTTTGTTTAACCCAACCTTTTTGTATTGCTTCTCACGGTATACACCACCTCTGTCACACCCAAGAAACACACGTGGCCTTGCTCTTCATCCCACTAATTTGTTTGAACCTTTAACAGTGACCGCAAAACTAAGGCTTTTACCAACATTACGAGCCCACTCAATTAAAGATTCCCTTGATGGAAATTGAATTTCAGTTTTAAAGTGTCTACTGACATCCAGATATACACTTTTTTCACTACAAATTAAATTTTTAAAAACAATTCAAATTTCTTATGTCCTATACAACGATAAGAACACCCAATGTTCAAATAATGCATTGATACCTTGTACGGGATGAATGTTGTAGACCAATCTCCATTGAGAGTTAGACGACACCGACGATGGAATGCTGAATTTTGCTTCTGCTAAATTAGATCACCTAGCAAAAATGCAAAGATTGAAAGGAAAAAAATGATCAGGATCTTCTCCACGCCGGCTAAAAAAACCATTTAGAAGAAATCAATATGTCTTATGATTAATCCCAATTAGATTGATCATAGTTAAAGTGCCATAGACCCATGCTAAAAATTTGTCCGTACAAGTTATTGATCGGAAAAATAGAAGGTTAGTATTTGTATTCCTCATTTAAAAGTATTCCATTTTGCCTTTTCCATAATTCAATGTTACCTTTAACTGTTAATAAGGAAGCATTATAAGAAAAAATATACAAACAGGATCATGAAACAAACCCATGTACAAATCTAGAGTTTAGTTAAATGAGAAATCTAGAGTTTAGTTAAATGAGAAATCTAGGATCATGAATGGTTTGCTGGAGCAAGGTTCAATTCCTGTGCAAGTAAGGCCATATACTTCAGCTCAAGAGGAACACTTGCTACAAAAGTACTAATAATGCAAATTTAATGCTCAATTATACCTCCATTTAACAGTAAAGAAAAAATCTATCAATCCAGGCTCATGAACAACCGGGAGTACAACCAAAAATTTGCGGAAAATGAGAAATCCATGTAGAAATTCATGTAAAAATTCATGTAGAAATCTAATAACAGCAAGAAAAATCAAAAATTTGCGGACCTTGGCTTTAGGAGGATCGAAGGAGGCGGAGGCGAGAAGCTGCACGCCGGGGGAAGCCCTTTTGCGGACCTTGACTTTGGGAGGATCAGAGGCGGCGGAGGCGAGACGCTGCACGCCAGCGGAGGCCCTTTGCGGACCTTGGATTTGGGAGGATCGGAGGCGGCGGAGGCGAGACACTGTACGTAGATGGGCTTAACGCCGGCGGAGGCCCTTTGCTCCGGGCGGTGACAAACCTTCCCCACGCCGGCAGAATCGGGGCAGCAGCGGGTGACTACAGCAAAAGAAAAGGTCGGGAGGAAATAAATGAGATTTTAGGTTAGAAATCGGGTTATATAGTAGGTTTGCTAACAACCTTCGTTTTAGGTTGGAAATAAGAGGAAAAACAAGTGAACCGGGTTTATTATGGTATGCTAACAACCAAAATGGGTTTGCTTATAACAACACCCATATATAATAACCTCCATCATGAGCGCGGGTCACGCGTATAACGTATAAATCAGATTGTCAATGTCAATACTTACGCTCTATTTTGCACGAGACGTTCTTGCTGCGGACAAAAAATCCACAGTTAAAGAATGCATGTTTGGCATGACAATGATTATGACTCTTGCAGAAAAGGGCAATGTTATAAGCAGTCATGTAACAACTAAACATAATTCATTCATATTTGTAGTCCAATGAATTTAAGTGATTTTAGGATTACAAATAGACGGTGTTTTTAGTGTTAAAACAAAGTGTACCCAAGCACACTCGCACCATAAGCATCAATTTACTCGCACAAAGAACTTGCATTACTTATCCCCTACATAAAACACCGGCGTGAGGAGGAGAAGCAACGAACTAAAGAGAGGCAGCAGAGAGGGTTTGTGAAATGAATGAATGATGACCTGCATAAAACAACGGAGAATAGCGGCGTGAAAGCGGCGAGGGCTTTTTCGGGAAATCAACCGGCTAATATTCTACTGCCGCTTAACAATTTTAGTATTTTATTACAATTGTCTTTTAATATATGGGCCCACAAACATCATACACGACAACCTATATAAGACTTTCTTGTTGACTTTTCTTCTATTCCTTTCAGCCAGAGCCTTGGAGATTAGATATTTCTAACATTTCCCCTTTGTAAGCTCTAGGGTTGAAACGTGGATGCGCGATCATAAAGCTTCGAATCACACTTGTGTTAGGGCCGGGTTTTGTCATGAGATCGGCTAATTTATCTTTAGATCTGCAATATTTCAAGGAAATTTCATTAGTTTCTACAGTTTGTTAGATGAAATGGTATTTGAGATCGATGTGCTTCGTTCTTTGGTGTTGCACTGGATTGGCAACAATCGATATGACAGATTGATTTTCGCAGTGCAAACAAAGAGGTTCTTTTTCCTCTTGTGATTCACCAACAATTTGCTTTCCTTTCTTTTCTCTCATTCTCATTTTTTCTACATTTGCCGAAGACAGTTCATTAACTGTAAGTTCTTGGAGCATTCGCCAAAGGATGCATGAGCTATTGCGACATATTCGGCTTCAACGGAAGATAATGCCACTGATTTTTGTTGCTTAGTACTCCAAGCTATAAGCTTTGTGTCATTGAAAAAGAGATGGCCACTTGTGCTAGTGCGATCATCTAGACTTCCTCCCCAATCACTATCACAGTATCCTTCAATTGCATTTTATTTTTCTCTAAAATAACAGAGTCCCAACTTGGTAGTCCCTTCAAAATATCAGAAGATACGTTTCACAACAATCACGTGCATTTGTGAGGGATTACTGACAAATCGTGAGACAATGTTTACTGCATTGTGAATATTTGGGCGAGTTGCAGTTAAATATATCAAGGTGTCTACCATTTTACAATATAATGTTGCATCTATAGGTTGAGATGCATCCCTTTCATCAATTTTTCAAGAGTTACCATGGGGGTCTTTACTGGTTTGGCTTCACTCATATTGAAATGATTTAATAGGTCAATTGTATATTTTCTTGATTCAAAAAAATACAAGTTGACCCTTGTACAGCTTACATGCCTAAAAAATACTTCATAATACCTAAATTTGTCATCTCATACTTATGCATCAAATTTTCTTTAAATTTATGAACTATTACCTCATTTATGCCGACATATTTGATGTCCCTGACATAGATGACCAGAAATAGGAGTTGTCCATTTTCATTCTTTTGACAGTAAAGAGCTTGTTCTGAAGGACATTTAATAAAACCTTGTTGTTGTAGATAGTTGTCTATTTGTTCATTTCAGGCTTGTGGGGCATGTTTCAAGCTATATATGGTCTTTTTCAATCTACATACCTTCATTTCTTCATAAGGTTTTGCAAAGCCTTCAGGTTGGGATATATATACTTTTTCAGCAATCTCCCCATTTAAAAATGTTGACTTGATGTCAAGCTGGTTGACTGGTAGCTGATATTGAAGAGCAATTGCAAAGAATAACCACACAGTCTCCATTCTGGTAATATGTGCATATGTTTCAGTATAGTCCATGCCCGAGACCTGTGTATATATTTTTGCTACAATGTGTGCTTTGTACTTTGCTATTTCTCTAACTTCATTATACTTTATTTTATATAGCTACTTTAAGCCAATGATCTCTTTATCAGTTGGCTTATCCACAAGTTCCCAAGTATTGTGTTTTTTTATCATGCTCAATTCTTGTTTCATGGCTTCCACCTAATCTGGATTGTCTTTTGTTTCATCATACGTATGCGGTTTAGTTACCATACAAGCAATGAACTGTTGATTATAAATATCCTCTACTATTTCATACTTCTTTGGGGGAGGTGATGAATCCATGGCAGTAGTTATACGTTGAGAACTGGGAACAGTTACACTACATGGAAGGTGAACTTTCATTGGATGGTAGAGGGTCTTCTGTCTTCTAAGTCTTCTGAAGGTGAAAACCAATCATTCTAGGTTTGATGTCTTGACTTAGACTCTGACAAAAACCTATGACCCTAGACTATACAATGTGGGTCAATTTAAGCAATCCTAATAATGAACCTAGCCCAAATCAACCCTAAAACAGGTGGGGTTCCAACAGTGATGAATCCAGGGCATTAGTTATACGTTAAGAACTGGGAACAGTTACACTGTATGGAAGGTGAACTTTCATTGGATGGTAGAGAGTGTTGATTGTCTTCATTGGAAGAAAAATCATCCTTTACAATTGTGGGTAACCTTGAAGAAGAAGGATTCTGATCCCCTTTAGAATGTCGAGTCCAAGCTCTGTTTTCTTAAAACATCGCATTTCTTGAAATGACGCCTCGCTTGGTGATAGGATTGTATAGTTTATAGGATTTTGATTCTTGACTGTATCCTACCATAATACAAGGTTCACTCTTTGCTTCCAGCTTATCTCTTTTGAAATTTGGAATATACACAAATGCTAATGGTCCAAAAATTCTGAGATGTGCTACAAATGGTTTTCGTTTATACCACGTTTCAAATAGGGTACTATAATTATGAGCCTTTGTTGGAGCTCTATTTAGTAAGTACATAGAACAATTGAAGGCTTCTACTTAAAATTCCTTTGGTAGTTGCTTTGCATTCACCATTATTCATCCTATCTCCACTATTGTTTTCTTTCTTCTCTCTATCACACCATTTTGTTGAGGTGTCATTAAATAAGATATCTGCCAATAGATTCCATGTGAATGCCAATAATAGATAAATTTTTTACTCATAAGCTCTCCACCTCAATCACTTCTTAATGCTTTTATTTGACAGTTACTTTAATTCTCCACTAGGGCTTTGAATTATTTAAGGTAACTGAATACCTCTGCCTTTTGTTTTAAGAAATAAATCTATTGCATGTGTGAGTAGTCATGTACAATAAGTATAAAGTATACATTACTTGAAATTGATGGGGGTATTAGTTGGCCCCCACACATCTAGATGAAGTAACTGTAAATGTTTAGAAGCTCTCCAAGATGTTTGTTTTGGGATTTCTTGTTGTTTGTGTTTGCCATGTATGGACTCTTCACACTTACCAGTATTTGGTGATATTGCTGGTAGACCTCTAACCAGTGAATGCTTACATAATTTATACAAATCTGCCATGTTTAAATAACCATATCTTTGGTGCCAAACACTTGAGGTTTTTAACTCTTCTTTGAATACATAAGACATTCAATGTCTCATTATACATGGAAATACTTTATTATTTGTCATATCAACAGTCATAATAATTTGTTGTGTAGAGGCATCAATTATTTGACAGTAATTATTCTCAAACACTACATTATTCCCAATTTAAGTCAATTGACCAATGCTTAAGATTATGCTGTAACTGAGGCGCATATAACACATTCTTGATTGTTTTGGGAATACCTTAAGAATTGCATAATGTCACATCTCCTTGACCTTCAATTTTCATTGTATTGCCATTGTCAATCATTACTTCTGTCCTATAACTTGTGCTAATATTCTGAAAAATAGCTTGATTGTTGCTTATGTGATTAGAGCAACCACTATCAAGTAGCCACAAGTATTAGCGTCGAGCTTTAGAGGACGACCGTTAAAGTTTTTTTCGTTACCGAATAGTTTGTGTACCGATTTTTGGTACTTATTGTAACGTTTTAGGTCCTTACTATAAGTGCAATTTGTTGTAGTGAATGCATATAAATATAAAAAAACTGAAAGCCAAGTGCAAGTAAAAGAAAACTACTCTACATAGAGTAAAAGGCTCAATACACATAGATGTCTAAGTTGATCAATTAAATAAAGTGGGCCTATATGCAATGCATGATGACTGAGCTCACCAGGGGGATCCCCACAATCTCTAATGTAAACCACATAAATTCCATCAAAATATCATTTCATCAAAATGAGGGTCGTGAAAGTCTGTAAACCTACACCCTAAATCATTTATAGTGTTCAAAACACACTAATTATGATGTAAAGCACATGTACACAATTCATTCAAAGATTGACTATCATGTACTTCATGCTCTATTTAAAACATTTGCTCAGGTGTTCCAGCCTCTGTAATAAAAGATTCAGAAGTCTGGGCTCCTCTATTTTTGTGACAGTAGTCCTTATCAAGATGATTGGCTCGTTTACATATTTTACATCTATAGAAACATGTTTTCATGCCGTGATTTGTTCTTTTACACAAGACATGGTATACATTTTTATGCTATGGATCCGTTACTCCTCTATAATCTTTTCCTTCTCTGTCATCTCCCCTCTACCTGTACTTCTTCTTCTAAATGCTCCGCTACTCCATCTCTGTAGTGACTGAGGCTTCTCAATTTTATTTGAAGAGTAATTCTCCTTTTTAGAAATCCATTTTAACTGTAGGGATTGTTTTGAGGATGTACTTTCAGCACTATTGAATCTTTTTTCATGGGCCAAAAGAGTACCTCTAAGCTCTATTATGGAATAGTGTCTTAAATCCTTAGATTCCTCTATGACAGCTACTATATAATTATATTTTTGCGGTAATCGACCCAAAACTTTGGTGACTATCTTTTGTTCTTCAATAACATAACTGTATAACCCCGTATTTGGCAAGTGGGTCCCTCAGAAGGGGTTAGGACCCAAAAGGGTTGTTTAGGTTATTTTGGGCTAGGGGTGTCGAGTAAGTGGGTGGTTGGGTCTCGCCCCAGCTTGCACGTGGCATCGATAAAAGGCTAGCAAGGGGAGAGTGGGGTGTTTTGACCTACACTCGCCCCAAAGTCAAGTTTGGTGTCGATTGCGTGTCTCCTCGAGCACTCGTCGCCTCAGGCGAGAGGTCAACTCATCCAGCAGTTCTACTCTAGGAGAAGTCCAACTAGGCCTGCTAATAAACTCTCCAAACAACTGAATTACGCTACTGGAAGATCACTTTGGGCTGCGTATAATATAACCTAAAGGCGGGATTCCGCTATGTGTAGGCCATACTTGGAAAACTTTAAATAAACCTTTAAGGGCACGTTTGGAGGGGATCCAATTCTTTGACTTCTTCCTCATCTGATTAACTTTGATTGGCCTCCAGTGCCCTCCAAGGTGTCCAACTCAGCATTGGCTAGGGAGGGGAAGCTCTCTTAGATCTTCTGGGTGCGTGGTGGGACCTCCACGTTGTAGCTCATGGTCTTTTCCTAATTCTAGGTCATCAGTCAGATGTTCTCACTCAGGAGAAGTAGGTGCAGGCTACCCCCCTTTGGGTCCGAACTCTTCTTGGAGCTAATTCTGGTTCCAACAATCACCAGATGATCTTATATCATTTACCATAACATTAGTACGTGAGAAGTAAGATGAGTCATTTTCACCTTACTGCATATGCTTATTCTCAAATCCAGTCCATGCCGCTCGTAATTTGAGAACCATGATTTTTTTCATTGTCTTTGTATTCTGTTTGCAGAGTTTGTCAGGCCTGTTATGTTGTTTTAGCTGCAATGATTCGAAGAAAAATAACTTTACTTACTCCTTGTTGGATGTTAAGGAGTGCTTCAACATCCTTTTTCAAATTTTTTGTATGCATCTTTATGGTTGTAGCCTCCCAAGTAGATATTGGATGCTTCTCAGTTGGTTTTGAATAACCATCTATGACCAGATTCCACAAGCCCTGTGATTGGAAGAGGGTTTTCATTTGGACTTGCCAAAGTCCATAATCATCATCAAAAATAGGAACACCAATTTGAGAATACACAAAATGAGATGAAGAGGAAGATGATGATGTCATATGAGGAAAAAGATAGTTTTGATCTTAAGCTTTATGTTGTGCAGAAGTTTTGAGCTTTATCAACCTCAAATATCTGATGGCTGAATGATCCTCCTTACTCCTTTGATACCAATGTTAAAATAAAGTGTATCCAGGCACACTCATAGCATAAGCACCAATTTACTTAAACCAAGAACTTGCATTATTTATCCCCTACATTATAGTTACAGGATCTATATATATATATATATATATATATATATATATATATATATATATGTGTGTGTGTGTGTCTTACAGTGCACTTGCGGCTAATATTATACCACTACTTAACAACTTTAGCATTTTATTACAATGGGATTTTTATGAAAATTTCTGTGGGAAGCTGAAAATGAGATCGCAGGAACACTCAATCACAACCGAAGACAAGTAAAATTCAGCAGCAACATCAGCACAAGAGTTTCCAATTGAAATTAACTTCTTTACAAGACGAGGTATACATTGCAAGACATGATTAAAATGCAATTAAGGGAAACAAAAAACCACCACAAGAAGTAAACCGTGCAGACAGAATCCTATAACTGCACAAGATGCCTGACCGCTAGTTGTGTCCGCCGAGACCGCCGAAGCCGCTTATCTGCGGCTAAACGTGCAGACTGCTATTATTGAATGTTGAAGGAACACGAATAGAACCCACTGATAGACTGGACTAACTGTTCTGCTTATCCGCAACTCTGAGGAAGAGATCTAGTCCCAGAGACCGCAATTAGCAGCTATCCGTTGACTGCTATCCACGAACTGTTCCACGCCAAGCTTCTACTAGTTGCCTAGCCACCTGATGTTAGCTGCACAGCCTTCATAGAACAACTTCCTTAGTTGCCACAGTTGGAAAATTGTAACCGTAAAAATCAAGCGCGAGCTAGCTCTTAATGTTCACTGGTAAATATGACGAGTCAAAGACTCTTATTTATAGGTGTGGGGAGGAGTGCCGTCACCACCCATAGCGATAGGATAACCGCTCATCAAACCTGTCGGCTAACACCACGTATCCGTACAGTGCGGATATCATCACCAGTCCGCCAAGATCGCATCATCGGCAAGGCTGAATAAACGACCAGTCCGCCAATCCTGCAGACACTGTTTCCAGTCCGTGCAAACCACACTCCGTTTCTTGAACAAAAACTGTGTCTAATCAATCTGCTGAACTCAGCAAATACTTGAAGCAGTCCGCAAACTAGGCGAACTAGGCAACAAGCTGGACTTAGTCCCACAGACTAAGTCCACCATAAGCTCTGGGGTTCAAGTAACTATGCCACCTGATACCAAGACCGGGCCCACTAAACAATACCAGTTCGCCACCTTGCGGACTACTCCATCAGACCATGCGACCTCCAAATAAACTAGTCTGCACATCTATGCCGACCTCCATGATCTAACATCCAGACCGCAAGCACGAAACTAAGCCGGACACCGACGAGCTCTAGAAGAGTCCGCCAGAAACCGCGGTTAGCCAAACCTAACCGCCCGGTTAACCAAGGAAGCTTGCTAACCCAGACTGCAAGAACAACCAGCAACCCGTCCAAGGCTATCCGCCAATGCTGTCTGCCAGGATGCGTCAGACTCTATGGTCTATATGGTTAGACCAGTCTAACCGCCAAGCTCCACTTATACTCCCACTTCAATAATTTTAACACTCTCCTTGAAGTGGGAAGTGGAAACTAGCTCGAGCAATCCTCGCAACCGAATAAACGGTCCCTTGGATAGTGGCTTCGTGAAGATGTCTGCGATGTTGCCCTCACTTTGCACATGCTCAACCATCAGTGACCCCTCTAACCCCTTCTATCGAATAAAGTTATTCTCGATCTCGATGTGCTTCGTTCGCATGTGATAAACCAGATTGTTGACCAGTTTGAGAGCACACTCATTATCGCCGCGAAGCAGAGTAGGACATTGCACCTCCTCATGGATGTCATCCACTAACCTCCTAAGCAAGATGGCTTCCTGAGCTGCCAAGGCCGAAGCCTTGTATTCAGCTTCTATAGTGGAGATAGATATTGAGTCCTGCTTCTTACTATACCAAGAAAAAACCGTCGATCCTATGAAGAAGATGTAACCAGACATCGACTTCTGATCATATGTATCCCCTCCATAATTATCGTCCATATAGTCGTGCAGACTGAAGCTCATGTCGCTCTTATAAAAGAAACTCATCTCTAAGATAGACTTGACATACTTCAGAATTCTTTTAACCGTCACCAAATGAGGTTTTTGTGGCTCCGTCATATACCGACTAACCTGGCCCACCACATAAGCAATATCTGGCCTAGTAATAGTCAGATATATGAGACTCCCCATGAGATCCCGTAACACCAAAGGTTCTATTAGAACCCTTCCCTCATCCTGTCAAAGTTTCTACCCGACCTCTAGAGGAGTAGAACTGCTCTTCTCCTCCCGCTTACCGAACCGCTTGATGGTTCTTTCCATATATCCCTTCTGGAAACGATCACATCGTTCTTCTGCTTCTCCACCTTGAGTCAAGGAAATTGTGGAGCTCATCTAGATCCTCCATCTCGAACCGAATAGTTAGCTTAGCCTGGAGCCTAGCTACTTCCTCCTTCGAGTTCCCTGTGACGATCATATCATCAACGTATAACAGAAGGAGGACCTGAAGCTCCCCTGCTTCTTAACAAATAGATTGGAATCTGAGTCTGAAGTAAAGTAACTGCAGAACTGGAGATATTCTTCAATCTTCCCATACCACACCCGAGGTGCCTGCTCCAGACCATAAAGGGCCTTATTCAGCTTGCATATATGCCCAGGATAATCTTCAAATACATAACCCAGCGGTTGCACCATGAAGATATCCTTGTCAATCACTCTGTAAAGAAAAGTATTCTTCACATCAAGTTGCCAAATCTTCCACCCTTGCCAAGCCACCAAGGCAACCATCACTCGTATTAGTCATCTTGGCCACTAGGCTAAACGTCTCTTCATAATCCTCCTCGTATTATTAAGAGAACCCCTGAGCCACAAGATGAGCCTTGTAGCGCTCGATGCTTCCACCAGCCTTCTTCTTCAGCTTATAAACCCACTTGCACGTCACAGGAGTAATGTCATCAACTTTGGGCACAAGATCCCAAGTCTCATTCTTCATAAGGGTGGTCATCTGCTTATTCATGGCATCCTCCCACTCCTTGACTCCAGTGGCGTTCTCAAAGCAAGAAGGCTCCCGTTCATCCAAGGGACCTGAAAAGAAACATGAGACGAAACTCACCATGTTCCTGTCCTTATACCGAGATGGTGGAACAATTATCCTCTTGGACCTCAGTAGGGCTTGACCCTGATCCACTACTCCCACTGCTTCTTCTGTACAAGCTCTAAATTTGGTCACATCAGGAGCATCTCTCCCCCGGCTTCCAGATCTAGAAGCCTCTGCCCCAGAGCTAGACGACACCAAAGCACCTTGTGACATAGGCAACTCTACCAGAAGATCGCGAACAGCTTCTCCTTGGCCCCTGCCTGACCTGCTCTCCTATAGCTCCACAAATGAGCTCCCCTAGTATGATGTAAGTTTGTCAAAGATAACGTCTCTTGAGATGACAAATTTCTTCATTGTAGGATCCATGCACTTTCATCCCTTCTTTCGCTCATCATACCCAACAAAGACTATCTTCTGTGTTTTTGCATCTAGTTTTGTCATGAGAGCGTCTGGAACGTGCACGTAGCAGGTAGATCTGAACACCCGAAGATGTTTGACACTGGGATTTTGTTTGAACATCAACTCATGAGGGGATTTCATGTTGTCGGATTGAGGGGCATCCTATTGATGATATATACCGCACAAGCCATTTCCTCTACTTAGAAGGCCCTAGGAATGCTTTTGGCATGAAGCCAGCACTTGCAAATTTCCGTCAAATGACAGATCTTCCGTTCTGCAATTCCGTTCTATTATGGAGTGTGATCACAAGTAAGCTCCCTTTGAATGTCGAACTTTCTGCAGATGTTGGAGAACTCATGCGAAATGAACTCTTCGACATTGTCAGTTCTCAACTTTTTTATCCGCAGACCGAGCTGACCTTCCACAAGCTCCTTGAACTCCACGAACATTTCAAACGCCTCTTACATCTCTTTCAAGAAGTATACCCAAGTATACTTGGAAAAGTCATCAACAAGAACAAGCATATACCTGCTACCACCGAGACTGGGAGTGACGACATGTAACACCCCAGTTTTTAGACCTGGAGTCGCTGGAAGCTAACGCCCGGCGGAAGAGATACCGCTGGCGGAAGGTTGTTGAGCTTGGCATTGGATCCAATGCGCACGATCATGGGATCCAGTGCGTGCACACTATTCTCCATTTTTCCGAGTTCTGCCTGGGTCAACCGCACGACCATTAGACTTAGTGCGCACTACCACTGGTTATGCACCACTACTCGTGCGCATTGATTCCAGTTGTTCTAGAGTTTTGCAATTGTGGATCACATGATCATGAGATCCAGTGCGCACGACCACTGGTCGTGCACCACTGATCGTACGGACGGGTCTGGTCCGTCATTTCATTTCATGGTCGTCCGATTTTTCCTTAAATCCGATCCAAGGGTCCAGGATCTTCCGCCCAAATGATCTTATTCGGGCTGAGAGCCCTTTCCCTTCATTTCTTTTCATTTGGAGAGTTGACCAAGGGTTTGGGTGAGAGTGAGGAGGAAGGAGAAGGTCTTCCACCGCCATTGACGAAGCTTCGGAGCTCCGATCGGCATTCCGAGACCGGATCCGTGGAGAGGGCGTGGAGGCGCTTGTGTCAATCCGTTCAATGCAAGGATTCCATGGCTAGGAAGAGAGGTCGTAAGGTAATGATATTTTCTCCTTTCTGTTTCTAGGATGCGTGCATAACATCTCTTTTCTTTCTTGTTTTTCAAGATTTGGGGCACCAAATCTCTCAAAGGAGAGGGGTTTGGGTCGCCATGGTTCAAGAGGAACCATTGGGTCGATTTTGTCTGTCCCCGACATGATTTTGCATTAGAGATCCGCTCCGTTAGTGGATTAGGTATTGTGGTTGAAGTTGTAGTCGCGACCGTTAGTCTGACTCGGTGATGTTGCATAGTGAGCCTTAAGGATTTTGTAGAAATCCGTTGCGGCAAGATGACGTTTGTTATGTATGTGTTTTCCCACTTTTCTTTGAGTAAGTACGTGTAGCTGGAACCAGACAAGGTTAGCTCCGCATAGGCGGTAGATGGTTTCCTTGGTGCGCGGGAACATTGCAATATGAATTATGGATTAGGGTGGGGAAAAGGCTATGAATTGTGATGTGTTAAGGTGAGGCTTTGTCTCCGTGGTTGGCTGGCTATCCTGTGACGTGCAAGTCATGTGGGGAGAGTGTCCCAGCGAGACTAGTTCCCTTTTGTGAGGCTGACGAGGACACCATGCATAGGACAAGCTCGGGCAATGAATCCCACGAGCGGGTGGGGGTCCAGTAACGGTTCTTATAAACGCTCTATGTATGAGACAGAAACCTGACGGGAGAAGTCAGGGTTTGCAGGCAAGCCCGGGTCTAATACCCACGAGCGGGTGGGTCCTTGGCAAGATTTCCGTGTGGCGGCTTGTATGCCGTTAGGGGAAATGCAGTACCCTTTTGTTTGCGGCTTAACGCCGATGGGGAAATTGGAAGTACCTAGTTGATATGTTATGATGATGTGCTAGATGCATACGCGATAGGGTGCCTTGGGTGAAGCCCGGGTTTGCATATATGCTGCATAGTAGGCCCCTTTAATTATATGATCAACATAGAAAACATGTTTGTCGTTTGAGACATCCAAACCTATTTTAAAGCTTTACATGTTTATGTATATGACATACGAAGTGCTGACTTGCAGGTTGGAGGTGTACCCCAGGGTCCTTTAGGGGCGGTCGGGAGGAGATGTGTTGGTTACACAGTAGAGGTCAGTCTTTACTGACCCACGTTACTCCAAATTTTTACAGGGCAAGGACCGTGAGCGGGAGCAAGTGCGCCGGCCAAAAAGGCCTAAGCCTCATGAAGTGATTACCATGCTTACTAGCTTGTTTTCTTCTTAACTATGATGCTCCATGTTTTTGGTATTTCCGGCTTGCATACCGAGGTAGCCTAGGAGTGCTTTTGTACGCTGATGTTTGACCCTGTTGTCATTCAGTTTTCGACTCATTTTGTGTAAGGCCTTAAGGCCATTTTGATACTCATGTTTGGTAGTGGATAACTTCTTATTTTGTTGGTATGTTTCCACTGTTGCTTTATTCTGAGTTTTGAGTTGAGTAGTTAATATCATCTTTTAATGCTAAAGCTATGACATCCGTATGTTGTGGGGCCCCGGCCGGACCCATATTATATGATCATTACATGGGAGGTGTTATAATTTGGTATCAGATCCAGGTTAGTGTCCAAGGTATATCTTCATGGATGAATGTCCTAAACAAATTGTGTATAGAAGTTATCCACATAGGAGCATCGCGGGACCATGAGTGTCCTTATGTTTGAGTCTTGTAATTAAAGACTGATTTCTTGTTACCTTGCTTTTGTTAAGAGTGCAAGCAACAAGACGGGGACGTCGAGGCCAAGAGAAGAGCTTTCGGCGAGCAGTGCTACTGCTCAGGGTCCTTTGGGCATGGGTGTAAACCGGGCCGATTTTTGTCGCATGCTTGCAGAAGCAATGGTGGCAGCCCAAGCTGCAGCGACAACACAAGTTGCAACCCCTGTTGCTCAGATAGCAACTCATGCTACCCCGGATACGGTGACGGCCGTACCAGGCAGAGAAGTCAGGCAAGCAGAACCGTTGGCCGAAAGGGTGGTTGTCGAGCATGGGGACCGACAGATGAAATATTTTCTGAGCTTCCATCCTCCAACATTTAAGGGAGTCGGTACGCCAACTGATGCGGAGGATTGGTGGGCATAGATGCAAGAACTTCTGAGTGTGGCAGAAACGCCGGAGGAAAAGAAATTTGATTTTGCGGCCTTTATGTTGGAGGGAGACGCGAAGTTGTGGTGGGTGAGCCATAGCGTCCGCCAGTTTCCTGGACGCACACCGTCCATGGAAGAGTTTGGGAATGCTTTCCTAAAGAAGTACATTCCTGCTTCGACGAGGTTGGCCCTTCAAAGGCAATTTCTACACTTGGTGCAGCGGGATAAGACGGTGGATGAGTATATACAAGAGTTTACTCGACTGGGTCGTTATGCGGGAATGACTATGACAGACGATGAGGAGAGGGATAACCTCTTCTATCATGGGCTAAGGGAGAATTTGAGACAACCCCTTATCGCCATGAAGAATGTTGGTTTCAACGAGTTGGTTGAGGCAGTCAGAATGCTGGAGAGTGATTTGGAGCGAACCCAACGTCGTAAGGGTTTCACAACCAAGTAAGGGGAAGGGAAGCCTTCTCAATCCCAAGGGAAGTCTGGAGAGAATAGATGGAAGAAAAGCCTCATCCTTTCAAGTCCGATGAGAAAAGCAACTTGATGTCCGGAGGGTCTCGCTTTAAGGGACCACCAACGTGCTTTAATTGTGGCAAGGTGGGCCACATAGCTTGTTTTTGTACTCAAGGGGATGTTAAGCAGGAGCTAAGAGAGGAGCAGTCTGTGCGCTCCGACCCCAGTGCCACAGAGAAAGGAAAGATTGCGGAGTCCAGCGCTTCTCGGTTCCAACCTGTGCAGCTGAGGGCTTATAACCTTGGGCAGCAGGAAGCGATCCGCCAACCCGATGTGGTAACAGGTATGAGAAAGTTTAAATTTAATCTTGTACTTCATACTTTCAAGACCGTTTATGTTTGTTTCCTGTGTTTAGGCTTTGTGTTAGTTTCTGGATACCCTGTAAGGGTATTGTTCGATACGGGTGTGTCGCACTCTTTTCTTGCGGCAAGCTTTATCCGGAGAATTGGAGTTGAGTCTTTCTCGACGGACATAGAACTGAAGGTGCGCATGCCCAATGGGTCATCCATGACCACTGGGGCAAAGGGGCGCCTTTGTTGGAATCTAGGCGGGGTTGACTTCACGGTGATAGCAGCGGTTCTACCGTTGGTGGGGTTCGATGTCATTTTGGGAATGGACTGGCTTGCAGAGCTATGTGCCAGTATTGACTGCCTGTCTAAGGTGGTGACCCTGAGGGGTGAAGAACAGTCAGAAGTTAAGTTTGAAGGCCTTAGTGGAGCGGCCTTTTCCCTGATTTCGGCCATGCAGTTGGTGCGGGCAGTTAACCAGGGGGAGTAGCTCTTGTAGCATTGTTGGAGGTTTTCCTTTCCAAGTTATCACTTGGGGAAGTACCAATAGTGGCAGAGTACGAGGATGTGTTCCCTGAGGAGCTTCCTGGAGCACCTCCTCTACGGGAGATTGATATCTCGATTGAGTTAGTGCCGGAGGCTAGGCCGGTGTCACGTCCTCCTTTTATGATGACACCAAAGGAGTTAGCCAAACTCAAGTACAGTTGCAGGAACTGTTGGATCAAGGGTATATTAGACCCAGTTCTTCACCATGGAGCGCATCAGTGCTATTCGTGAAGAAGAAGGATGGTGGTATGCGGTTGTGCATAGACTACCGAGAGTTGAATAAATTTACTATCAAGAATAAGTATCTGATTCCTCGGATAGACGACCTGTTTGACCAGTTGGTGGGGTTGGTGGTGTATTCCAAGTTAGATCTGAAATCAGGGTACTATCAGTTGTGAATTCGAGACGAGGACATACCCAGTACAACTTTTGGTACGAGGTATGGTCACTTTGAGTTCTCGGTGATGCCATTCGGGTTGACGAACGCGCCATCCGTATTCATGGACTTGATGAATCGAGTATTTCGGGAGTACTTGGACTCTTTTGTAGTGGTCTTCATTGACGATATCTTAGTGTACTCCAAATCGGAGGCCGAGCATGAGACTCACCTGAGAGTGGTCTTGCAAGTGTTGAGAGATAACCAGCTTTATGCAAAGTTCTCGAAGTGCGAGTTCTGGTTGGAGAATGTGGATTTTCTGGGTCATGTGATTAGTGGTGATGGGGTGTAGGTGGATTCGGCGAAAGTTGAAGCCATCAGAGATTGGCCAATTTTGAGAACCGTGGCGGAAGTCCGAAGTTTTCTTGGAATAGCCGGGTACTATAGAAAGGTTTGTGGAAAACTTTTCGCGGATAGCCCTACCACTCGCCTCTCTAACTCGTAAAGACCAGAAGTTTATTTGGACTCCGGAGTGCAGTCAGGCATTTGACACTCTAAATGAGAGGCTAATGGCAGCTCCAATCCTAAGCCTTTCTAAAGGGACTGAAGGATTTCAGATTTTTAGTGACGCATCTGGATGCGGTTTGGGTTGCGTATTGGTGCAACATGGCAGCGTGATAGCTTTTGGATCTAGTCAGCTAAAGCCTCACGAGAGGAATTACCCCGTCCATGATTTGGAGTTGGCGGCGGTAATTTTTGCTTTGAAGTTATGGCGACACTATGTGTATGGTGCGAAAGTGGAGATCTTCACGGATCACAAGAGTTTGAAGTATCTTCTAGATCAGAAGACTTGAATATGCGACAACGCAGATGGGTCGAGTTCCTTGGAGACTATGAAGTAGCGATTCAGTATATGCTAGGCAAAGCCAACGTGGTGGCGGATGCCTTGAGTAGGAAATATTCTGGTCAAGGGTGTTGGATCGAAGCTCATGATGAGCGGTTGATGCGAGGACTGGGAGTCCCTTGGCATGGAGTGTGTACAACAAGAGGCGAGTATAGCGTGGCTCGATTGAACTGGATTGAAATGCAGAGTGACTTGTCCGATCGTATTTGGGAAGCGAACCTGTTTGGATGTGGAGTTCCAGACCATACATGGTGGAGGCTCAAAAGGGCGAGAGTAGCGCCTGTGAGTTGATTGATGGGATTCTGAGGAAGGACAGAAGAATTTGTGTACCGCAGTTCGACAAGCTCCGCAAGGAGTTGATGTTTGAGGCTCACTTCACAAAGTACTCCATTCACCCGGGCAGTACAAAGATGTACTTGGATATGAAGAAATCCTTTTGGTGGCCTGGTTTGAAGCGGGATGTAGCTTTATACGTGAGTCGGTGCCAAAATTATGCCTTAGTGAAGGCTACGTATCAGAAGCCGGGTGGGTTCCTGAAGCCTCTTCCTATTCCCAAGTGGAAATTTGATGACATCTCCATGGACTTTGTACGTGGGTTACCTAGGTCGCAACAAGGTAACGACGCGATTTGGATGATCGTGGATCGCTTGACCAAAGTGGCTCACTTCATCCCAAATCAGAAAGAGGACAGCGTGGAGAAGCTGGTAGAGTTGTATGTTCGCAACATCATGTGACTACATGGAATTACTAAGAGTATAGTTAGTGATCGCGATGGGCGGTTCACGTCCAAGGACTGGAGGCTGGTTCAGAAGAGTCTGGGCACGAAGCTCAAGTTTTGTACCGCTTTCCATCCTCAAACTAATGGGCAAACCGAAAGAACGAACCGTACTATGGAGGATATGCTGAGGATGTGTACTCTTGACTTCGGAAAGAAATGGGAGGATCACCGCTTCATGGTAGAGTTCGCTTATAACAACAGTTACCAAGCAAGTATAAAGATGGCGTCGTACGAAGCTTTGTATGGGAGGCAGTGTCGAACACCGATGTCTTGGAAAGAGGCGGGAGACACCAAACTTTTGGGAAAAGAGGTGGTAGCTGATGCATGCGAGTTGGTGCGAACCATTCAAGAGCGCATGAAGGTTGCTCAAGATCGGCAAGCAAAATATTTTAATGCTCGCCACAGGAAGGTGGAGTTCACGGCAGGCGACTGGGTCTATCTAAAGATCAAGCCATTCAAAGGCGTTTCACGGATTCACCGACTCAAGAAGTTGACTCCAAGGTTTTTGGGACCTTTCAAGGTTATGGAACGGGTGGGAGAAGCAGCGTACTGGTTGGCGTTGTCCACATAGCTGAGTGGATTACACGATGTTTTCCATGTCTCCGTCTTGAGGAAAGCCTTAGTGGAGGCTAGCGTGGTGATCGAATCGGCATCGGTGCCGATAGAAGAGGACTTGAGGACGCGAGTTCGTCCAATTGGTATAGAGGATACGGAAAGTTCGGCAGTTGCGGAACAAAGAAGTTAAGCTCGTGAATGTGTGTTGGGATAACTGCGGGCGTGACGAGTTCTCTTGGGAGCATGAGCAAGCAATGCGCGAGGACTATCCCGAGTTATTTGTGTAATGCTGGTTTGAAACAGTAACCAGTATGTGACAACGGTGTTTTGAGATGTTGTAATAATGTTTTCGGCTGTTTGCCTGATTAGAAATGGTTGTTTTACTTGCTGTAATCATTTTCTTGCTATCTTCTTATATGGAGATTAATTTCGGGGACGAAATTCTTGTAAGGGGGGAGGAGTTGTAATACCCCAGTTTTCAGACCTGGAGTCGCTGGAAGCTAACGCCCGGCGAAAGAGATACCATTGGCAGTAGGTTGTTGAGCTCGACATTGGATCCAATGCGCACGATCATAGGATCCAGTGCACACGACCAGTGGTCATGCGCCATTGATCGTGCGCACTGTTCTCCATTTTTCCGAGTTCTGCCTGGGTCAACTGCACGACCATTGGACTTAGTGCGCACTACCACTGGTCGTGCACCACTGCTCGTGCGCGTTGATTCTGGCAGTTGTTCTAGAGTTCTGCCAGTGTGGATCGCACGATCATGGGGATCGTGCGGACGGGTCTGGTCCGTCATTTCATTTCGTGGCCGTCCGATTTTTCCTTCAAATCTGATCCAAGGGCCCAGGATCTTCTCCCCAAATGATCTTATTAGGGCTGAGAGCCCCTTCCCTTCATTTCTTTTCATTTGGAGAGTTGACCAAGGGTTTCAGTGAGAGTGAGGAGGAGGAAGGAGAAGGTCTTCCACCGCCATTGACGAAGCTTCGGAGCTCCGATCATCATTCCGAGACCGGATCCGTGGAGAGGGCGTGGAGGCACTCGTGTCAATCCGTTCAAAGCAAGGATTCCATGGATATGAAGAGAGGTCGTAAGGTAACGACATTTTCTCCTCTCGGTTTCTAGGATGCGTGCATAACATCTCTTTTCTTTCTTGTTTTTCAAGATTTTGGGCACCAAATCTCTCAAAGGAGAGGGGTTTGGGTCGCCATGGTTCAAGAGGAACCACCGGGTCGATTGTTTCCGTCCCCGGCATGATTTTGCATTAGAGATCTGCTCCGTTAGTGGATTAGGCATTGTGGGTGAAGCCGTAGTCGCGACCGTTAGTCTGACTCGGTGATGTTGCATAGCGAGCCTTAAGGATTTTGTAGAAATCCATGTTGCGGCAAGATGACATTTGTGATGTATGTGTTTTTCCCACTTTTCTTTGAGCAAGTACGTGTAGCCGGAACGGACAAGGTTAGCTCCATGTAGGCGGTAGATGGTTTCCTTGGTGTGCGGGAACGTTGCAGTATGAATGATGGATTATGGTGGGTAAAGGCTATGAATTGTGATGTGTTAAGGTGAGGCTTTGTCTCCGTGGTTGGCTGGTTATCCTGTGACGTTCAAGTCAAGTGGGGAGAGGGTCCCGGCGAGACTAATCCCCTTCTGTGAGGCTGACGAGGACGCCGCGTATCGGACAAGCCCGGGCAATGAAGCCCACGAGCGGGTGGGGTCCAGCAAGGGTTCTTAGAATCGGTCTATGTATGAGACAGAAACCTGATGTGAGAAGTCAGGGTTTGCAGGCAAGCCCGGGTCTAATACCCACGAGTGGGTGGGTCCTCGGCAAGATTTCCGTGTGGCGGCTTGCATACCATTAGGGGAAATGCAGTACACTTTTGTTTGCGGCTTAACGCCGATGGGGAAATTGGAAGTACCCAATTGATATGTTATGATAATGTGTTAGATGCATACGCGATAGGGTGCCTTGGGTGAAGCCCGGGTTTGCATACATGCTGCATAGTAGGCCCCTTTAATTATACGATCAACATAGAAAACATGTTTGTTGTTTGAGACATCCAAACCTATTTTTAAAGCTTTACGTGTTTATGTATATGACATACAAAGTGCTGACTTGCAGGTTGGAGGTCTACCCTGGGGTCCGTTAGGGGCGGTTCGGAAGAGATGTGTTGGTTACACAGTAGAGGTCAGCCTTTGCGGACCCACGTTACTCTAAATGTTTTCAGGTAAAGGACTACAAGAGGGAGCAAGTGCGCCGGCCGAAAAGGCCTAAGCCTCATGAAGTGATTACCATGCTTACTAGCTTGTTTTCTTCTTGACTGTGATGCTCCATATTTTTGATATTTCCAGCTTGCATGCCGAGGTAGCCTAGGAGCGATTTTGCACGTTGATGTTTGACACTGTTGTCATTCAGTTTTGGACTCATTTTGTGTAAGGCCTTAAGGCCATTTTGATACTCCTGTTTGGTAGTGGATAACTTCTTGTTTTGTTGGTATGTTTCCGCTGTTGTTTTATTTTGAGTTTTGAGTTGGGTAGTTAATATCATCTTTTAATGCTAAAGCTGTGGCGTCCGTATGTTGTGGGGCCCCGGCCGGACCCATATTATATGGTCATTACAGGGAGGTGTTACACGGTAGGTCCGTTAGATCACTGTGGATTCATTCTATCGGCTCACTACACCTAGTCTGTGATATGTCAAATGGAAGGCAGTGCGCCTTTCCATACTTACAACCCGCACAAACATGACCATCACCATAAGATAAAAGACTAGGCAGGCCATGTACCAGTCCTCTCACCGCCATAGCCTTCTGCTTGTCCATCCCAACATGCCTAAGTCTTTCATGCCAAATAGCAACACTATCATTATCCCTCATCTTATCAACATATGAACTTGTCGCTAAAATGAACTAGTCCTTAACCCTCCTACCAATATGAGTGATGTCAGCTTTCACAACTGACACGTTCCTGAGAAACTTCACTTCTGTCAGGCCGAACAGAACGTGATATCCAGCGTCCACTGGGTTGGTCACCGAGAAAAGATTTTTCTTCATCCCGAGCACGTAATACACACTCCTCAAAGTGGGTGGCCCATGATCACTGCCTAAAGAAACTGATCCCTCCTTCTCCACCGCATGTACAATATCATCAGCAGTAATAATTGCATCATTACCTTTGTAATCCTGTAGTGAAGAGAATTTGGACTCATCCCCAGTGAGGTGATGACCACACCCGGAGTCCACGATCCAGTCCTCCTGATAGTTGATGGAAGAGAGTGCCCGAACACAAGTGCCCGTCATGAAGGCACTCCTCCATCCTCCTTCCTCAGTCTTGGACTCATCCTCCTCCTTCCCTACAACATGCCACGACTGAAGATTCACCCTGCAATCCCGGAGGATGTGACCAAGCTTATTGCATCTGTAGCACCGAGGTCCGCCCCGCTTCTTCCCGTCATCAACCTTAGGAGGCTTGCTCCTATTCTGCTATGATGAAGAAGACGTACCTTCACTAACAGGTGTCTTCTTCTTCTTATCCCACTTTTTCATCTTGCTAGAGAAGAGAGCCTCACCATCCCCTCCTGAGATTGAAACTCCAGCCATCTGCTTCGCCAAGCTTTCATGTGAAGCTAACAGATTCTCCAGCTCGAGCAGTGATGGCTGATTGGCCCTGCCCTGCACAGATGTCACGAAGGCAACATACTCCTTCCGCAAGCTGCGGATGATGTGCCTCTTCAGCTTCGACTCTGAGATCGGCTCTTCCGGGTCCAATGTTGTAATCTCAGAACAGATGTGTTGAAACCGGAAATCCGGTCTCCCGTGGAGTTCGACCCTTGGGGAAGGGGTGACCGCGCACCTACTACCCTCAAGCGAACGATCTAGGCACAAGACTAGGAACACGAGGGACAGACCCAAGGTCTCAGCGTGGAGGACCCACCGCATACCTGGAAGACTAACTAACTCTTCCCCTCCCAAGCCAAGGGTTGAGCTAAGGCACCTTCGGAGGGCTCTCTTGGCCGACCGGAAAATCCAAGGAGGATCTCGAGATCCACTCCCAAACTAGAGGTGCCACCTCGGGTCTATGTAAAAATCTTCCCTGCCCACCTTACTATTGGCGCCAAACCTCCCAGCAGCCCTACTCTACGCAGCCCCAATTGGGCCGCTAATGGCGGAACTCCGCTACTCTGAAAGGATGACAACGGGCCATCAGGGCTTCCCGGCATCTATACCTCGGGGCCCACACGGGGGGAGCGGTTCACGAACACACCGCTCGCCCAAGACAGGAGGAGTAAACTATAATCGCAGAGCATCACAGATATGAAAAAATATTACAGGAATATAAATTCCATACTCGGCACGCAGGCCGGAAATATAAACAAAAAGGCCTTCGAGGGCCAGCACAAGTTTGGGCTTAAGCCCGCTACTCCCCGCCTGGTACTGCAACACCTGTACGCCAACGTCTCGACGAGCGACGACCAACTAGTCATCGGTCGGCCAACATAAGCGGACCAAACATATTGCGCACACCCCCTTTTTGGGGGCTTGTGGCGCGCATTCCCTGCAAACGGCCAATAAACAACTTCCTCGGAGTCTTCTCCGTGAACCCCAGAACATCACCAATCCGGCTCACACGTCCGGATGGGATTCACACAGCATGCCTAAACCCGTACTCGCGCTTCCGGGTACTAATGCAATTAACTGCGGGGACGTACACGTCAACCCGTCGGGAAGCTCCCTTCCCCCCACCCGTTGGTGGAGAGGGGCTTCCGTGCAAATATGTAAGCTGAGGGCTTCACATGCCCAAGTTGAAACATCATTACCCTTGTCGCGTGCTTGGCGGCGGGGCCGGGAGAGGAGCTCCGAGTCGATCCTACTGCATGCGGCCGCGTCGGCGATCGATCTCCACTCTAGGCTGAGCCTTGCTCCCGGCCGAGCCTCGCTCCAGGCCAAGCCTCGCTCCAGGCCGAGCCTTGCTCCAGGCCGAGCCCCGCTCCAGGCCGAGCCTCGCTCCAGGCCGGGAGAAAAAGAGGATCGGCCGGGTGTGGCTGCTGCTACAGGTCGGGAAGAAAAGAGGGCCGGTCGGGTTGGGGTTGCTTCAGGCCGGGAAAAAGAAGGAGAGGGGAGGCCGGGCTGCTGCCTTGCCGGCGACGGAAGAAAGAGAGCGGGGGGGGCGGTCGTGCCCTAGCTTCGCCGGCGACGGGAGAGAGAGAGAGAGAGAGGGGGGGCGGCCGGGGTTGCCACTACAGGCGGCGGCGGCGAGAGAGAGAGAGGGGGGGCGGCCGGGGTTGCCACTACAGGCGGCGGCGGCGGCGAGAGAGAGAGAGAGGTAAAACCCGCCGTGCCCTAGCTTGGGCGGTGGTCGGAGAGAGATAGAGGGGGTGGCGGCCCCTTGCTGCTCCAAGCCGAGGGTGAGAGAGGGAGGGGGCGGCGGCTGCGCTGTCTTGCCGGCGACGGGAGAGAGCGGGAAATGGGGCGGCGGCGGCGGCGGCCCTGCTTGGCCGAGCCCTAGCGGGAGAAAATCCCCCCGATCTCCTCCTCTCCTTTCTTCCTTTTTTCCTGTAACCCATGCCTCCTCCTTTCCTCTTTTTATTTTCCTTTTTTCCCCTGTTGTATCCCGCCTGATGCCCTCCTCTCCCTCCAATCCCCCCTCCCCTTTTTATCTCATTCTTTTTACATATCTAATATATAATATATTATATATATTATAATATAATTTATAATATATAGTATATATATATATATAATAGATGAACCTATGCGCATAGAACCTCCGCACGCACGCACGCACGAGGACTCGCACGTCCTCGAATGGAGTCGCACCAACTCGTCGCCCCCAACACGCCCCCTAGGCTGACATTTGGGGAGGGTCCCACTCGCCCGGCTACGGGGTTGTACAAGATGTTTTTCATCTTCAAGAAGAAAGAAGAAACTGACAAATCACCTTGGGTGTCCATCGCCAACTCATTCTCCAAAAACTGTAGCCAAGCTACGTTCTTCTTGTTCAGTAGGTCATCCAAGGCCATCCAGATTTCAGGTGCTGACCGACATTCGATGATATGGTCAAACAGCTCTGAAAAAATCGTACGCTTCAAAGCGAATGCAGTGTTTGCATTGGTTCGCTTCCATGCCTTCACCACTGCAGCATTTCCCCCGGCAGCGATCACTTCTTGTCGGTTGTCACCACCGACAACTTCCCAATGATCCTCGTTAATAAGATAACTCTCCATGCACGACCTCCATCGCTTGAAGTTGATCTGCGTCAAGAGCTCAATTCTAATCCCTCTTGCAAAACCAACTTCCATTGTAATCAACTGAATCACTTGATCTTCACAAAGGTATAACAACCTTAGATTGGTGAACTACTACTCTTCAACACCCCTCTGATACCATGTGAAAATTTCTATGGGAAGCTGTAAAACGAGGTCGCAGGAACACTCAACCACAACCGAAGACAAGTAAAATTTAGCAGTAACAACAACACAAGAGTTTCCAATTGAAATTAACTTCTTTACAAGGCGAGGTATACATTGCAAGACATGATTACAATGCAATCAAAGGAAACAAAAAACCTCCGCAAGAAGTAAACCGCGCGGACAGAATCCTATAACCGCACAAGCCGCCTGACCGCCCATTGTGTCCACCGAGACCGCCGAAGCCGCCTATCCGCGGCTAACTGTGTGGACTGCTGTTATTGAATGCTGAAGGAACACGAACAGAACCCGCTGATAGACCGGGAGAACTGCTCTGCTTATCTGCAACTCCGAGGAAGAGATCTAGTCGCAGAGACCGCGACTAGCTGGTATCTGCTGATTGTTATCCACGAACTGTTCCACATTAAGTTTCCACTAGTTGCCTAGTCGCCTGATGTTAGTCGCGCAGCCAACACAGAACAACTTCCTTAGTCGCAGCGGTTAGAAAACCATAACTGTAAAAACCAAGCGCGAGCTAGCTCTTACTGTCCACTGCTAAATATGACGAGTCGAGGACTCCTATTTATAGGTTTGGGGAGGAGTGTCGTCATTACCCATAGCGATAGGATAACCGCTCGTCAGACCTGTCGGCTAACACCACCTATCCTCACAGTGTGGATACCATCACCAGTCCGCCAAGGCCGCATCATCGACAAGACCGGATAGATGACTAGTCCGCCAATCCTGCGGACACTGCGTCCAGTCTGCGCAAACCATAGCCCGTGACTTGAACAAAAAACATGTCCAGTCAATCTGCTGAACTCGGCGAATACCAGAAGCAGTCCGCAAACTAGGTTAACTCGCCGAGCTATGCGACAAGATGGACTTAGTCCCACAGACCAAGTCCACCACAAGCTCCCTGGTCTAAGTAACCGCACCACCTGATACCGAGACTGCACCCACTGAACAATGCCAGTCCGCCATCTTGCGGACTGCCCCATCGGACCACGCGACCTCTTGGTAAACCAGTTCGCGCACCTGTGCCGACCTCCACGATCTAACATCCAAACCGCAAGCACAGAACTAAGTTGGACACCGGTGAGCTCTAGAAGAGTCCGCCATAAACCACGGTTAGCCAAACCTAACCATCCGGTTAACCAAGAATGTTTGCTGACCCAGATCGCGAGAACTACCAGTAACCTGCCAAAGGCTATCCACCAATGTTGTCTGCCAGGCCGCGACGGACTCTACAGTCTGTACGGTTAGACCAGTCTAACCGTACAGCTCCACTTATACTCTCACTTCAACAATTTCTAACACTTTTAATACATGGGCCCACAAACATCATACACAACAACCTATACAAGACTTTCTTGTTGACTTTTTTTCTACTCCTTGCAGCGAGATACCTAGATATTAAATATTTCTAACATTTAGGACAATGAATAGCCGTCATAGGACTGTTAATAACATTACCAAAAAAATGAATTAAGTTTCTTACAAGAGGTACTTTGGACGTTCATGAACAAGGTTCATAACTATCGCGTTCATGACCTCCACCATCACACCAAACTGTGCCTTAATTTGATTGAATCATAATCAACACAAAACATTCATCTTTTAAGTTTACCTCTTATTTATTTCAATTTTTATAATTTTTTATAGTAAGTTAAATTGGGTGCTCTAAAAGGTGTATTTGTATTTATTGAGACAAAATCATCCTACGAGAATATCTAACGTCAGGTATGTGCTATCATGTCATGCACGGCTACTTATATATAAGTATATATACACACGTATATAAATACATAAAAGAAGTATTGAAATTTTTGAAGTGAAAGTGGCGGCCTGGGTAGACTGTTCGCGCGGACTGTTCGGACTGGTGTGGTGACTAGCCAGGTCGGCTGGTGGTTCTGCGTCTGCTTTTCTCAGGTTGTAACCGGGTGGATCGGATGTTTATCCGCGGGAGTTGCGGACTCTTCTGGAGTTCGCCGAGTCCAGCTTATTGCAGACTCTTCTGGAGCTCACGAGATCGGCAGTGTTGTGGCTGTCATGTTCTCTGAGCGGTTGGTGAAGACCGTAGAGTTCGTCGGTTAGTCCGGACTAGTGTTGGAGTTCGCCGGTTAATGCGGACTGGTGTTTGATTCCGCCGGTATGGAGTTCGCACCGTGGACTCTTGGTGGTGTGGACTTTGTCTGGTTTTGTACCAAGTCTGATTGTGCTCAGCCCGGGTGTTCGCCAAGTAGCGCGGACTGCTTCTCTATCCGCCGAGTTCGGCAGCTTTGCTGAGCATAGTTTGTGCTCTAGATGCGTGCTCGGGGTGTTGCGGACTGGTGTTGTATCTGCAGTGTCCGCGGGTGTGACAGACTGGTCCTGGTTCTGGCCTTGCTGTTGAAGGTGGATAGGCTTTATGTCCGTCCTTGTTGGTGCGACCTTGGCGGACTAGCTTGTTCGGACGTCAAGTGCGATCTTGGCGGACAGGCTTTGTGTTCGCACTATGTGGATATGTTTTATTATAGCTGCGAGATGGGTGGTGTTCCTATCGATTTGGGCGGTGACCACACTCCTCTCCGAATCTATAAATAGGACCCCATATCACATCATTACTACGAACGAGTGAATGATAAGTGAGATCGGGTTGTTTGCTGCGGATAGGTTTTTGGATCCACGCAGTTTGAGAAGTTAACCATTTTGTTGTTGATGATTGTGTGGCTAGCGCTGAGAAGCCAGGGACTTGGTTTTGACTTGCGTCAGGGATCAGTGCAGATAGTTGCAGATACAATCGACGGTTAGCAGCAGGTCACGACTTGCGACAAGGTGGTCTTCTCATTGGCAATCTTTCCCAGTTCAATAAGGTTGTCCGCTTCTGGCGGTCTGTATGTTCAGTTCGGTAGCAACTGCTCGTGGTTATTTAGCGGCTAGGCGACCTTGCGGTTAGGTATCTTATAGATTGTAGATAAAGATCTTCAGCTTGGAATAACGGGGTGTCCGCACGGTTAAGTTGCGGTCTGACAACTTGATGGCTTTAGCGGACTCCATAGTTCATCAGAGTAGGCGGTTACTAGTTCTATCCACCCACATAGATTTTGCCGTGTATGTTTTTGCTTCTATTGGTACATTGATGAATCATGTCTCGTCATGTATGCCTCACAGTGTAAAGAATTTTGATAGTGCAAGATTTGCTTGCTCTTCTATTTGCATCTAGTTTATTTGACTTGGTTTTGATTGAGTGTTCCTGCGACCTGGTTTACCTTTTTCCGCATTTCACAAATTTTTACATGGTATCAAAGCGAACAGAAGTTTGAGCAGTGATCAACCTTCAAGCTTGCTTTTTTGCTTCTGGAAGTTAAGTAGACCAGTGTTTGTGCAATGGAAGGAGGGATCACAAGGGGTCTTGGAATTGAACTTTTGACGCCGACCAACTTCAAGAAGTGAAGGTCGTGCATGGAAAGTTATCTTCTTGGCGAGGACCTTTGGGAGGTCGTTTGTGGAGACGAAAGACAAGAGGTTACTGCTGCCACCGACAATGTTGAAGTGGTGAGAGCTTGGAGGAAGACAAACGCTAAGGTGGAGTTTACTCTTAAGCGGGCTATCTCACCGGAGCTCTTTGACCACATCCTTGGATGTCGGTCGGCTGCAGAGATTTGGACTCCCTTTGATGGGTTGTTCAAAAAGAAGAATGTAGCGCGACTACAGTTCTTAGAGAATGAGTTGGCGAGGGTCACTCAGGTAGATTTGTCCATCTTATGTTTTTCCTGAATATGAAGAAAATGTGTGCTGAAATTTCAGCGTTGGACCCTGATGAGCCGATTTCAGAGGCGAAGCTTAAGAGACACATAATCCACGGATTGTGGAAGGAGTATGCGGCTTTCGTTACTTCTTTTCAAGGCTGGGCCACTCAGCCGTCACTGCTTGAACTGGAGAACCTGCTGGCTTTGCAGGAAAGCCTAACAAGATAGATGGATGGAATTACTATTTTTGGAGGAGATAGTGAGGCACTATTCTCTAGGAAGAAGAAGAGGTGGACAAGAAGAAGAAGTTGCCTGCTAGCGATGGTCCTTCTACTTCATAGCAGCAAGAAAGGAGTTATGCTCCTAAGCGAGATTGGAAGAAGAAGAAGAAGAAGGAAGGGACAAGTTTCTAAAGATGCAATCAGCCAGGTCACTTCAAGAAGGATTGCAAATTCAAATTGCAGCCAAGGCACACAACAGGTAAAGAAGAAGTTGGTTCCAGAACTAAGGAGGAAGGATGGGGAAATGCTTTTATGACGAGCACATGTGTCCGTGCTTTATCCGCCATCAACTACCAAGATGACTGGATCGTGGACTCATGGTGTGGTCATCACCTCACCGGGAATGAGTCAAAGTTCTCTTCTCTGTAAGCATACTCAGGTAATGAAGCTATTATTACTGTTGATGATACTGTGCATGCAGTCGAGAATGAGGGTGTCATTTCTTTGGGCAGTGATAAAGGTCCACTCAACTTTAGGAGTGTTTATCACGTGTCTGACATGAATAAGAACCTTTTCTCTATAACCAACACGGTGGATGCGGGCTATCACATTCTGTTCAGCGTGAAAGAAGTGAAGTTTCTTTGTAATGTGTCAGCGGTGAAAGCTGGCGTTGCTCATGTAGGGAGGAGAGTAAAGGACTTGTTTGTGTTATCAATAAGTTCATATATTGATCAGATGAGAGACAACGATAGTGTTGCTATCTGGCATGAACGGTTGGGATATGTCGGGATGGACAAGTTGAAAGTCATGATGGTAAGGAGCCTTGTGAAATGTTTGCTTAGATTGTCATCCTTCAGCGACGGTTATGTTTTTGCAGGATGTTAATATGGAAAGACTCATTGCCTTTTGTTTGACAAGTGACAGAGCAGGATTAAAGCATCATTGGAATGCATCCATGGTGATCTGATGGGACCGACCGTCACCGCCAGCCTTGGAGGCAGCATGTACATGCTTGTCTTGGTTGATGACTATACTAGGTACACCTGGGTGTACTTCATGAAGGAGAAGTCAGACATGTTCCAATTATTCGTGGAGTTCAAGGAGCTAGTGGAGGGCCAGCTTGGCCTGCAGATAAAGAAGTTGAGAAAGGACAACAAAGGTGAGTTCATTTCAAATGAATTCTCCAACTTCTACAGGAAGCACAAAATCCGGAGAGAGTTCACTTGTGCTTATAGTCCATAATAAAATGGAGTAGCAGAGCGTAAGATCCATTATCTGATAACGACCTGCAAGTCTTGACTTCATGCTAAAGGAATTCCTAGGTCCTTATAGATAGAAGAGATGGCCTGTGCGACATACATCATCAATCAAATGTCTCTGAGTCTGATCAATAAGAAGTCTCCTTATGAGCTGATGTTTAAGGAGTTGCCCAGTGTAGAACATCTTCGGGTGTTCGGTTCAACTTGCTACGTGCACGTTCCAGAGTCGCTCAGGACGAAGCTGGATGTGAAAGCAAGGAAGCTAGTCTTCATTGGATATGATGAGCGGAAGAAGGGGTGGAAGTGCATGGATCCAGAGACACATAAGTTTGTTGTCTCCCGGGATGTGGTATTTGATGAGTTAACGTCATACCAGGGCAGCTCATCTATGGATCTATATGAGAGCAAGTCTAACGGCAGACAAGAGGAAGCTGCTAAGGATCTTCTAGTGGAGCTACCTGTGTCAACAGGAGCTCCAGGTATCTCTAGCTCCGGGGCGGAGGCATTTGGTTCAGGAAGCAGGGGGAGCAATGCTCCGAGTATGCCCAAGATCAGAGCGGGTTCAGAAGAAGCAACAGAGTTGGTGAGTCGTGGTCAGGTTCTTTAGAGGTTGAAGTGGACCAACAAATCACCAGCTTGATACAACGAAGGGAACATGGTGAGCTTTGTCTCTTGTTTCTTCGCAAACCCTCTGGATGAGCGAGAGCCTTCTAGCTTTGAAGATGTCACTTGAGTCAAGGAGTGGGATGATGTCATAAATGAGGAGATGGACTTGCCCTCAAAGAAACGAGACTTGGGATCTTTTGCCCAAGGTCGATGTTGTTACTCCTGTGACATGCAAGTGTGTATAAACTGAATGAAAGATATGGTACCTAAACACCTAGAGGGGGGGGGGGGTGAATAGGTGACCTAATCTTTTTCTAACTTTGTTGGCAGCCAAACAGTTATATCACAGATTTCTAAGTAGTCTATTACAGCAATCAGCAATAAATCAAACATACACAGCACATTCACAGCACAGCACACAGTGATTATAGTGGTTCCTCAATCTTTGGGTACATCCACTTTCCCCCTTCGCCTATCTAGCAGTGTACTAGATTCGGCCAAACTTCTCCACTGTCTCAGAACCCAAATAGGTTCATACACCTCAGGCCCAAAAGTTACACCTCAGCTTTCTCCAAAGCCTACACTCAGCCACAAAGGCCTACACTCAGCCTCCCAGGCCTACACTCAGCCAATCAAGACCTACACTCAGAGTTCTTTAACTCCTACACTCAGGCTATCAAGCCCTACCCTCAGCCTTTATAAATTTAGGCTTACAATGCACTCATATCCAAAGATCCTACAAGTTAAAATAGTATTACAACAAATAACTCAACAACTCAGAAAATAAGAGAGGAGTTGAGAGTTTCTTGCTGAGTTCTTGGAAGAACTCAGATAGATCCAAACTGACTTAGCTTCCTTCAAAGCTTCTTGAGTAGAACTGAATAAGTCTGAATCCTCTGCAGTTGTTCCTTGACCTCTGCTTCTTAAGATCCAGATGCTTCTGAATTCTTCTTCTCAGCCTAGTTCCAAAGACTGAATTCTTGATTGGAGCTCTCTCTCTCCAACTTCTTAGATCTGCCGTTGGACAACAAGATCTTTTGTGTTTATTCTCTGTGTACCACTTTACAGATTACTTGAATAATCTGAACAATTACTTTGATTATTCTCACTTCTACTACAACAACTGTTTCTGTAAACTGTGGTGCCTATTTATAGGCTTTCTTCATAGTAACCGACCTGTCCGGTTCATAACTGACTTCTGACATCTCTGACAAGTGCTGTAGACCGGCTGGAACGGCAGCTGTCATGTCATTCAGTCAATTCTTAAAATTTCTAAACTGTCAGATAGTGTCGAGACTTTCTGTTCTTAAGTGTCGACACTTATAGACCAAGTGTCGACACATGTTGTGTAAGTGTCGACACAAGTCTACAAGATGTCGACACATTTCCTTGTATGTCTCGACACAGATTTTCTGCATGTGTCGACACTGAAATTGAGTGTCGACACAAGTACTTGATCTTCTATCTTCAACTGTATTCTTCTAAGTGTCGACACATCTCCTTTGTGTCGACACAACTTCTTGTGTTGAATCTGTCAAGTGTCGACACTACTTCTAGGTGTCGACCCTAGTTTTATGTTGATTCTTGCTGAGTGTCGACACAACTCCTTGTGTCGACACATCTTCTTCTTGTTGAGACTCAGCTGAGTGTCGACACATTCCCTTAGTGTCGACACTGTACTTAGAATAATTTGCTGTTCTTTCTGTTCTTGGCTAAGTGTCGACACAGCTCCTCTGTTGTGTCGACACTTTCTTCAAGTGTTGAGTCTTTAGCTGTGTGTCGACACATTGTTCTGAGTGTCGACACATACTTCATATGTTGACTCTTCTGTTGAGTGTCGACACATTGTGCCGAGTGTCGGCACTTACATCAAATGCTGACTCTTCTGCATAGTGTCGACACATTGTGTTGAGTGTCGACACTTGTACTTAGACTCTGCAGACTTTTGCTGAGTGTCGACACAGCTCCAAGTGTCGACACTTTCTGGTGTAGACACTGCTCCTCTAGGTGTCGACACTTCTGCTAAGTGTCGACACTGCTTCTCTGCATTCTTCTTCACTGAGTGTCGACACAGCTCCTTGTGTCGACACTTTATGTCTGGTGTCGACTTTGCATCCCAGGTGTCGACACATCTTCTTCAAGTATCGACACTGCTTGTCTGGGTGTCGACACAAGCTTTCTCAAGTGTCGACACTTTCCCTCTGGGTGTCGACACATGGACTTAGAAAGTTTTAGCTTCAGTCCAGTGAATACCTAACCTGCACAAGTAACTCAAACATACATCAAATACATTATGATGTATATCATTGAGTTGGGTGAGGCTTCTTCAAATCAGGTACATTTGACCAATGTACCCAACAATCTCCCCCTATTTGGAGAAGTCATAACCCTTAGTCAATGATATACACCATTCATAATTTAAAAATTACAAAATGATATAAAGCAGGTATATTTCAACAGGGTAAACTTAAACATGAATATGTAAAACTTCACACATATACACATTTGCAGAACAAATAAGAAACAGACACATTTCAGAACAATCATACTATATTTATCATATATTGTTCCAATATTGTTCCTTATACATTTTCAATGGTGTACAACAATGTTTTTCACTTAAAAGATTACAATAAGCATCAAGTTTAATTCCTAATCTATTTCTGATCAGGTTCTTTAATAACAATTCCTTTGCCAAATTTGACTTTAGCCTTGACAGCAGCAGCAGTAGGCTCAGCATCAGCAGGCTTCTTGCCTTTTGAGTCCTTCTTCTTTTGTTCTTCAGCCTTGATTTTCTGCCTCTCAAAATAATGATAGGGCTTAGGAAAGTACTTGCTAGGCTCCACTACAGTAGGAGGTAGCTTTCCTAACTTAGCCTTTCTTCTGTACTGGACAATGGCTTCCTGCCTGATTTCATGCTTCCTCCATTCTGCTTCAGAGAACCACTTGTTTCTATCAGTAGTGTTGTCTTTAGCAGCTTTCCAGGCAGTTAGAATGATATTTCTAGAGGTAGGGCTCCATTGTTCAAAATCTGGCTTTAGTTCAGCTTGTTCCCTAAACCTCTTCTTTGACAAACCTTGCCTCTTCTTCTTTGTCCAAAGCCTCTTGCATAGCTGCAGTAATAGGTTGAACAACCTTTTTCCAGAACAACATTAGACTTGCCCTCAGTTGGGCTGTACATTGTCTGCACTTCGGCATGAATCATTTCAAAATCTGGAGGTGGATAAATGACTTGAGCTACTTCTTGTGGCTCACCTCCAAAATATGCAGGGTTCAGTCCAGATTCAGCAACTTCATTGTCATCACACAGGGGAGGATATCCAAGTGTAGCCCTGATTGAATTTGATATCCATTTTGCATGCTCAGAACTTGCCTTGACTAACACTCTCTCCCCCTTTATGACTTCTTGAGCAACATGATCTCTTACATCATCCTTCTGGAATCGGATTTGACCATCCAAGTACCTGATTCCATCTTTAAAGTAAGGTCTAAGCTTTGTAAGTTGTTCAGAGATTGCTTTCTGGGAATCTTGTATAGCAGTTTTGACAGCAGTAATCTCAGCTTGAAAATTTTATCAAAATCAGCCTTTGCAGCAGCATCAGCAGATGTAGATGGTTCAGCAGACTTATTCTTTAATTCAGTGACTATAGCATTGTGGGAGGCAGTTAAATTATCATTCATTCTTAACTGATTTTCCAGCACATACCCTTGCTTTAATGCTATATCATCTACTTGAGTCTTTATCTTCTCCTGGTGAGTTGCCAAATAGACTACTGCATTCCCACCCTTGTGGAAGCAGTCAGTCATTCTTTCTTGTTGAGATTCATCTCAAACCTTATAGATTTTATATCTTGAGCAAGATCAAACTGTAATGATGATCTGTGCCCTGCATCAACATAAGTTCTATGGCTTTCCTTTGTTCATCCATTTTGATCTGTAGTGCAATTAGTAAAGCACTATAGTCAGTAGTTGGAGCTAGCTGAACTATAGGCTGTGGGGCAATGGATTGTAGGGCTTTCTTGTAGCTCTGACTTCTTCTCTTGAATACAAAGAGTTTCTTCTTTTTAGCCCTAGCACTCTCCTCATCTTCAGAGGTAGAGGTGCTTGCAATATCAACTCTATTCTTAGGGCTCTCTGGTTTTTCAGCTTGCACATCAAGTGCTTTCTCAGTTTCTGGCCTTTCAGATTCTTCCAGAATTGTCATGTGCTCCCCCTCAGCAGCAGCACCCTTCTCTTCAGCAGCAGCAACCTTATCCATGTTTAAGTCTTCTTGATCTAGATTAAGAAATAGATCTTCCATGGTGAATTCAACTGGTGACTGTGCAAGAGAAGTACTGGGTTCATCAAGTACTTTATCAGGAATCACTCCTAGTATAACTGATGTGTCTTGAAGAACAACATCTGGTTCTTGGCTAGGCAGCTGAGTTTGCTGATGGACATCAGACAAATCAGAATCTACTACAGAAAAATCGAAAGTATTAAGGTCAACAAGTACCTCTTGGATGAGGATGGTGGCTTGCTCACTCTCCAGTGTAGAGGGTTATTCTACAACTGAAGGCTCCCCCTGGCTTGGATCCCTATGGATGGGGCTAGTGTGAGGCAGCTCCCCCTGAATCTCAGCCACATCTTGAGCAGCAGGGGTCTTGACTACTGTCTCCTCCGCTTGATCATCAGGTGTGAACACCACCTGTTCTTCACTCTCAGAACTGCTTGAGGACTCTTGTGCCACAACAGCAGTTTTCCTTTTCTTCCTGGGAGGAGAATCTTTCTTAGTAACTTGCTTCTCAGGGGTAGGTATATCCTTTGACAGCACCCTTTCCCACCTAGAAAAGATCCTCATATCCATCTTTCTCATGTGGTTGATTTTTGCTACCTGCAGCAGTGCTCATTACCTCTGGTATTGTTCCAGCCAGGTAGAGACTAAGTATTCTGCCCAGATTGGGCTTCTTCAGACTTTCCTTTATCTTCTCATAGATAACCATTGATCAATCTGTTTTTAGGTTGAAGATAATTCTGGTCATGACATTGAACATGGAGGCTGACACCCTGTCATGCCCTCCAGTCTACTGAGAATGACCTTGCCCACTATCTCTGACAGAATTTTTCCTTGACTGTTCATGCCTTTCTGTTAAAGACAGAACCTATCTTCATCTTAGAATCAAGACCACACAAACCAAAGCTTCCCTGGTCTTGGATGTAGAAACTTTCTTCTTCTTGAGTCTTAGGTAGCTGAAGTACCTTTCTCAGACTTTTGGGTGATACCTTGACCTTGGTTCCATGCACTCTGGATTTGATTCTGTATCCAGAGTCATCCACAACTGCTCCAGTAAGGAATTCAAGCACTTCTTTCTTCCATATCTTGGTTGGTTCTGAAACAAGTATTCTAGTCCTGAATCGCTGACTAGGGTAACCACTGACTTGATATCTTGATCTCCATCGTCGAATGCGCACCGCGCACAAGTTCGTAGCCTTCGTTGACGTTTTCCTCGAGCTTGGGAGCCATTAGGGTTTGGAGAATTAGGCTTGAGAAAAGAGAAATGTCGACACAAGAGTTTTGGTCTCGAAACTTTGAAAGCGTGTCGACAATCAAAGACAAAACCCTATTTATACCTGTCTAATTTGAAGACGAACAGGCGGGATGGATAACTAAAAATGTGTCGACACTGTCAATAAGTGTCAACACTGACTTATAATGTCTCGACACACATGTGTCGACACAAGTTTAGTTAACAGATATTATGTGTCGACACATGTTTATGTGTCGACACCACTCTACTCGACGAATAGTCGAGACTTTACTTAGAAAATTCTGAGTAAAACTTAAGTGTCGACACCACATTGGATGTGTCGACACCTACTCGACATGTGTCGACACTATCATTCTGAAGTGTCGACACCAACATCCTAGATGTGTCGACACCTTTTTCCTGAAGTGTCGACACTTTTATTCTGTGTCGACATAGACTTGTCTATGTGTCGACACCTTTTTACTTAGCCAATTTTCTATTCTGTAAACTTAGTCTAAGTTTATCATACCTAGTTCAATTTTGAATCTATTGAACTTAGCTTCTTCTAAGGGCTTAGTAAATATGTCAGCTATCTGATTATCAGTTTTAACATATTCAAGTGCAATATCATTTCTTTCTACATGCTCCCTAAGAAAATGATATTTAATCTCAATATGTTTTGTTCTACTATGAGATACAGGGTTGTTAGCTATTGAAATAGCACTTGTAGAATCACAGTAAAGTGGAGTTCTACTTACCTGAAATCCATAGTCCTCTAGCTGATGTTGAATCCACAGAAGTTGAGCACAGCAACTTCCTGCAGCTACATATTCTGACTCAGCTGTGAGATAGCCACACTAGTCTGCTTTTTGCTGCTCCATGAAATTATTCTTCCACCTAGGAATTGATAGGTTCCAGTTGTGCTCTTCTATCCTCTTTGCATCCTGCAAAGTCTGCATCTGTATAACCTGTTAGATCAAAATCTCCATTCCTAGGGTACCAGAGGCCTAGATAGGGATTGCCCTTTAGATATCTCAAATATTCTTTGACTGCAGTCAAGTGAGACTCTTTAGGGCAGACTTGATACCTTGCACAAACACATGTAGCATACATGATGTCTGGTCTACTAGCAGTCAAGTATAGTAGGGAGCCAACTATCCTCTATACAAGATTTCATCTACAGGTTTCCCTGCATCATACTTGCTAAGAGACATACTTGACCCCATAGGAGTCTTCATGGTGTGGATGAATCCATACCATACTTCCTTATGAGTTCTAGGGTGAACTTGGACTGACAAAGGATAGACCACTTTCAGTCTGTTTAACTTGGAGACCCAAGAAAAACTTCAGCTCTCCCATACTACTCATCTCAAATTGACTTTGCATAAGCTTTGCAAACTTTTTGCAAAGGCTACTTTCAGTAGACCAAATATAATGTCATCTACATATATTTGGACAAGTAGTACTTTGCCTCTAGATTCCCTAAGGAATAGAGTCTTATCTATTTTCCCCCTTGAGAACTTGTTCTCAATGAGGAAACTAGATAGGGTTTCATACCAAGCTCTAGGAGCTTGCTTTAACCCATATAAAGCTTTCCTAAGTCTATAGACATGATGAGGTAAAGTTGGATCAACAAAACCTGATGGCTGCTCCACATAGACTTCTTCTTTCAAATTACCATTTAGGAATGCTGACTTGACATCCATTTGGTATACCTTGAATCCTTGATAGGTTGCATAGGCCAAGAACATCTTATGGCTTCCAGTCTGGCTACTGGAGCAAAGGTTTGATCAAAGTCAATACCTTCTTCTTGCCTATATCCTTTGCAAACAGTCTAGCTTTATTCTTAATGATGACCCTTGTTCATCTAACTTATTCCTGTAGATCCACTTAGTTCCTATAACATTGTGGTCTTTAGGTTTAGGAACCAGTTCCCAAACCTTGCACCTTTTGAACTGATTAAGTTCTTCTTGCATAGCTTCAGTCCACTGTGGATCTTGTATAGCTTCTTCAAATTTCTTAGGTTCTATTTGAGACAAAAAACTAGAATATACTACAGCATTCTGATTTCTGCTCCTTGTCTAAACTCCTTGTCTTGGATCTCCAATAATCAGCTCTACTGGATGATCTCTTAGATGCCTGTTGGCTGGTGGCATCCTAACTTCAGGTTGAACTTCTTCAGCATCTGCATCATGCTGTACTTCTTGTATTTCTTCAGCTATTGGTACATGTAGTTCTCCCCCTGGACAACTGCTATTGCCTTCTACTTGCTGTCTTGCAGCAGACATCTCTTCTATAGTAAGCTTGTCCAATCTCTTTGTCAAACCTGTGGGGCTGCATACATTGCTAGATAACTCATTGTTAATAAGTTTAGTCTCATCAAAAACTACATGCACAGTCTCCTCTACAACTTGTGTAGTCAAGTTGTATACTCTATAAGCCTTACTATTATTGCTGTACCCAACAAAAATTCCCTCTTGGGACTTGGCAGCAAACTTTGTTAAGTAAGACTTCCCATTGTTAAGTATGAAGCATTTACAACCAAAAATCCTAAAATAGGATAGGTTTGGTTTCCTGCCTTTCACAACTTCATAGGGGGTCTTGTTTAGTCTTTTAGTGATGGTAGCCCTATTTATCACATGGCATGCAGTGTTAACTGCTTCAGCCCAGAAATACTCAGGCAGTGATGTATCACTAAGTAGGGTTCTACCAGCCTCTATCAAGGTTCTATTCTTCCTCTCAGCAATGCCATTTGCTGAGGTGTTCTAGGTGAAGAGAATTCTTGAAATATCCCAAAGTCTTCACATAGTTTTGTCATGCTTTCAGATTGAAACTCAGTACCATGGTCACTTCTAATTTTGACCACAGTACTATTTAGTTCATTCTGAATTTGCTTGACAAAGCTGTAGAGGACACTAGGTGTTTCAGATTTCTGCCTTAAGAAGAACACCCAGGAAAACCTTGAGTAGTCATCAACAACTACAAAGGTATAGACCTTCCTACCTAAGCTGTGAACTGGCATTGGACCAAAGAGATCCATATGCAAGAGGAATAAACATCTCACAGCATCTTTGTTATCTATGCTTCTAAAGGTGGATTTAGTCTGCTTGCCCTTTTGACAAGCTGAGCAAATACCATCTTTAACACACTTAACTTGAGGACCATTCCTCACTAACTCTTTGCTAAAGAGTTTGCTAATAGTCTTGTAGTTAAGATGAGCTAGCCTCTTGTGCCACTTGACACCATGAGAGACTGTCTCATCAGCTACAAGACAAACAGGAGAACCATTGTTCTCAATCATAATGTCTAGACAGTAGACATTCCTCTTTCTATATCCTGTCAAAATGATCTCTTGATCACTTGACCTCTTGATATGACAACCATTTTTAACAAATGAGATGTCATACCCTACATCACTTAACTGACTTATACTTATAAGGTTGTGTTTCAACCCTTTAACATAAGCCACTTGAGTAATGGTAACAAGGTTTGAAGAAATGTTACCAAACCCTTTGATGATTCCTTTTTCAGAACCACCAAAGGTCACTTTAGGACCATTTTTGATTGGAATATAGTCCTTCAGTAGTCCCCTTGTTCCAGTCATATGTCTGGAACATCCACTATCCAAGTACCATGTTGGGTATGGCCACTTGGATTCACCTGCAAAACAAATTAATGAACCTTAGAACCCAAAGTAAACTTGGGTCCTTGGTGATTGTTAGTTTGCAACATGACAAGCTACCTACTGGCTTTCCACCAGGTAGCTTGCTACTCCTTTGGCACTTGCATTGTGCCAACAATCCAAGGCAAAGTGGTCCAACCTTGCCACAACACCAACATTCAAACTTATTGTACCTTTGCTTAGGTACAGACTTTGCTGTCTTAACTGCAGCTGACTTATTGAATGTTGGGGCCTGTCCTTGGGCTTGGACTGATCCTGAACAGTCCTGGCAGGTTTAACAAAACCCAGTCCAGCCTTACCTTTGTGATGAGTAAAATCATCAATCAAAGGTAGAACTGATTTAGGCTTTGAAAACTTTACAACCAGTTCTCTCTCTTTCTGAAGATTTGTCTCCAGTTTCTTAATTTGATCATTCTTAAATGTGATAGTACCCATCTGAATCACTGTAATGTGTTTCAGCCTAGCTACCTCATTCAGTTTTTGATCAAATTGCTTCTCAAATTCTGTTGCAGCAGCCTTAAGATCAGCAATCTCCTTTGCCTGACTTTTGGCAAGGGACTTGCTTTTCTTATAAGCCTGTAACAGCACCTTATATTCATCTATGAGCTGATGAATATCATCCTCAGACTCAGAACCACTTCCATCATTTGATGAAGATGATTCTGATTCTGAACTAGAACAAGAAACTGAACTTAGAGTTGGACTTTGTACCTGACTAGGTCCTGGCTGCTCCAGGATCTTGGCACTCTCTGTCAAAGCCATTAGTCCTTGGCAATGACAGTCTTCTTGTTCATGAATTGACTCCAAGATCTGCATAAATTCTTTTTCTTCTTCTTCAGTAAATAGCCCTATGTAGGCTTCAGCATCAGTATCAGTGTCTGAAGAAGAAATATCTGAAAGAGTCTTCTCATTCTTGGCAACAAAAAACTTCTCTTTCTTCCCTTTAAGTGAGTCTTTTTCTGTCACTGGATTCTTTTCTTTTCTCAGGACAATCAGCAATGACATGACCCTGTCTATTGCAGCAGTAGCACACAATCTTTGATCCAGTTGCCTTGCTTGTCTTTGTCTTCTTCCTGTCCTTCTTAGAAGGCTTTTTCTCCTGATACAAGACTTCTTTCCCTTGTAAGTAGATGGTCTGGACCTCCACTGTTTCTTTTTCAGGAATTTCTGAAAGTGTCTAGTGAAGGCAGCAAAGTCTTCATCACTCTCACTGCTTGTAGACTTTGTACTGACAGACCCTTCTGACTCAGATTCAACTACCTCTGGAGGTGGAGTTGATGACTTAGTTCTGCATTTTCTGGGAACTTCTGTCTTGAAGGCAACAGTCCTTTCCTTGTGCTCAGTCCTTGTTGATTTCTCCTCCTCTTTCCTCACTGTCAGCTGCATCTCATATGACAATAACTTGCCAAATAGTGTAGGAGGAGGAATTTCTCCCAACTTTGTCATTTCTCTTATGGCACAGATCTTGGTGTCCCAATCTTTGGTTAGGGACCTTAGGAATTTGTCATTTAGTTCATAGTTGCTGAACTCTCTTCCATAAGACATGAGTTCATTAACTATTCTATAGAACTTCTTGTAGCATTCAGTGATGCTATCTCACTTGCCTTGCCTAAAGCTCTCATACTCTTGATTAAGCAAGGACTTCCTATCTTGCCTAACTCTTCAGAACCTTCCATATAGACAATGAGGGTATCCCACATTTCTTTTGCTGTTTTACAGTGAATTAAGTTCTGAAAAGTTGCATCATCAATGACACTCACTATTATGTTTTGTGCCCTCTTGTCCATAGTGGCTAGGACAATTTCATCATTGGTCATCTCAGAGAAATCCTTTGGAGTCCTCTGATTTGCATCCAATACTGAGATCTTCATTGGCACATAAGGCCCTTCCTTTACTGTGATGTAGATTCTAGGGTCTGAGGCCTCCATGAATAGCCTTACCCTCTCTTTCCAGATCCCAAAAATTCCTTTCTGCAAATAGGTAATTTCATGGAACCCAATTCTTTATGATTTTCAAAGGAACCCATGGTTCTTGATTTTCTTGAAGCTATTTTCTGACTTAGACTGTTTCTGCCCAACAGGATCTCCTTAGACTGTTAGTCCTTGTTTTGAGGAACTTGGCTCTGATACCACTTGAAAGATATGGTACCTAAACACCTAGAGGGGGGTGAATAGGTGACCTAATCCTTTCTAACTTTGTTGGCAGCCAAACAGTTATATCACAGATTTCTAAGTAGTCTATTACAGCAATCAGCAATAATCAAACATACACAGCACATTCACAGCACAGCACACAGTGATTTATAGTGGTTCCCCAATCTTTGGGTACATCCACTTTCCCCCTTCGCCTATCTAGCAGTGTACTAGATTCGGCCAAACTTCTCCACTGTCTCAGAACCCAAATAGGTTCCTACACCTCAGGCCCAAAGCCTTACACCTCAGCTTTCTCCAAAGCCTACACTCAGTCACAAAGGCCTACACTCAGCCTCCCAGGCCTACACTCAGCCAATCAAGGCCTACACTCAGAGTTCTTTAACTCCTACACTCAGGCTATCAAGCCATACCCTCAGCCTTTATAAATTTAGGCTTACAATGCACTCAGATCCAAAGATCCTACAAGTTAAAATAGTATTACAACAAATAACTCAACAACTCAGAAAATAAGAGAGGAGTTGAGAGTTTCTTGCTGAGTTCTTGGAAGAACTCAGATAGATCCAAACTGACTTAGCTTCCTTCAAAGCTTCTTGAGTAGAACTGAATAAGTCTGAATCCTCTGCAGTTGTTCCTTGACCTCTGCTTCTTAAGATCCAGATGCTTCTGAATTCTTCTTCTCAGCCTAGTTCTAGAGACTGAATTCTTGATTGGAGCTCTCTCTCTCCAACTTCTTAGATCTGCCGTTGGACAACAAGATCTTCTTGTGTTTATTCTCTGTGTACCACTTTACAGATTACTTGAATAATCTGAACAATTACTTTGATTATTCTCACTTCTACTACAACAACTGTTTCTGTAAACTGTGGGTGCCTATTTATAGGCTTTCTTCATAGTAACTGGCTGGTCCGGTTCATAACTGACTTCTGACATCTCTGACAAGTGCTGTAGACCGGCTGGAACGGCAGCTGTCATGTCATTCAGTCAATTCTTGAAATTCTCTAACTGTCAGATAGTGTCGAGACTTTCTGTTCTTAAGTGTCGACACTTATAGACCAAGTGTCGACACATGTTGTGTAAGTGTCGACACAAGTCTACAAGATGTCGACACATTTCCTTGTATGTCTCGACACAGATTCTTCTGCATGTGTCGACACTGAAATTGAGTGTCGACACAAGTACTTGATCTTCTATCTTCAACTGTATTCTTCTAAGTGTCGACACATCTCCTTTGTGTCGACACAACTTCTTGTGTTGAATCTGTCAAGTGTCGACACTACTTCTAGGTGTCGACCCATAGTCTTTTATGTTGATTCTTGCTGAGTGTCGACACAGCTCCTTGTGTCGACACATCTTCTTCTTGTTGAGACTTCAGCTGAGTGTCGACACATTCCCTTAGTGTCGACACTTGTACTTAGAATAATTTGTTGTTCTTTCTGTTCTTGCTAAGTGTCGACACAGCTCCTTGTGTCGACACTTTCTTCAAGTGTTGAGTCTTTAGCTGTGTGTCGACACATTGTTCTGAGTGTCGACACATACTTCATATGTTTACTCTTCTGTTGAGTGTCGACACATTGTGCCGAGTGTCGACACTTACATCAAATGCTGACTCTTCTGCATAGTGTCGACACATTGTGTTGAGTGTCGACACTTGTACTTAGACTCTGCAGACTTTTGCTGAGTGTCGACACAGCTCCAAGTGTCGACACTTTCTGGTGTAGACACTGCTCCTCTAGGTGTCGACACTTCTGCTAAGTGTCGACACTGCTTCTCTGCATTCTTCTTCACTGAGTGTCGACACAGCTCCTTGTGTCGACACTTTATGTCTGGTGTCGACTCTGCATCCCAGGTGTCGACACATCTTCTTCAAGTGTCGACACTGCTTGTCTGGGTGTCGACACAAGATTTCTCAAGTGTCAACACTTTCCCTCTGGGTGTCGACACATGGACTTAGAAAGTTTTAGCTTCAGTCCAGTGAATACCTAACCTGCACAAGTAACTCAAACATACATCAAATACATTATGATGTATATCATTGAGTTGGGTGAGGCTTCTTCAAATCAGGTACATTTGACCAATGTACCCAACACTGAATAAGAAGGCAGATGGAAGCATCGAGCAATACAAGGATCGCCTTGTAGCTCGAGGGTTTTCCCAACAGTATGGAGAACAATATGGGGAGATGTTTAGTCATATTGCAAAAATGACTTCAGTGCATGTGGTGATTGCCTTGGCGGCCTGTCAGGGATGGAAGATGTGACAGCTTGACGTAAAGAACGCTTTTCTTTATGAAGAAATTGATAAAGACATCTTCATGGTTCAGACGTTGTGTTACTTGTCTAAAGATCATCCAGGATACGTGTTCAAGCTCCGGAAGGCTCTTTATGGATTGAAGCAAGCACTACGTGCATGGTACGGAAAGATCGCAGAATACCTCCAGTTCTGCGGTTATTTTGCCTATGACTCAAATTGAAGCATGTTTATAAAGAAGAAGAGGGAGCTTCATGTCTTGGTTCTGTTATACGTTGATGACATGATCGTCACGAGAAATTATGAGGAGGAAGTAGCTAGGCTCAGAGCAGAGCTAGCTGTTCGTTTTGAGATGAAGGATTTGTGTGAGCTGCACGACTTCCTTGAACTTGAGCTGGAAAGGAGAAAGACCAGCATACTTGTTTCCCAAAGAGACTATGCAGAATGGATCGTTCAGCGGTTCGACATGCGGGATGGAAAGAGTTTGTTGGAACCTTAGGTTCTGATTTGGGTTAGGATCACTATTAGGATGATTAGTTTGACCCAAAATGTATAGTCTAAGGGTCATAGGGCTTTCCAAGTATTCCTCAGAAAGAATCCCAGAAGAAGTGCAGAAGAATTCCAGAGAAAATCAGTTTTGAAGTTCAGAAATTTTAGCTCACAGAAATAGTCGAACGAAGTTCAACTATTGCAGTCCAGAAATAGTCGAACGGAGTTCAACTATTGCAGTCCAGAAATAGTCTAACAGAGTTCAACTATTGCAGTCCAGAAATAGTCGAACGGAGTTCAACTATTGCAGTCCAGAAATAGTCGAACGGAGTTCAACTATTGCAGTCCAGAAATAGTCGAACGGAGTTCAACTATTGCAGTCCAGAAATAGTCGAACGGAGTTCAACTATTGCAGTCCAGAAATAGTCGAATGGAGTTCAACTATTGCAGTCCAGAAATAGTCAAACGGAGTTCAACTATTGCAGTCCATAAATAGTCGAACGGAGTTCAACTATAGTCGAACGGAGTTCAACTATTTCTGTGTTCAGCTCTAAGAGAACAGATAACTCAGATGCAGGTCAACTATAGTCGAACGGAGTTCAACGATAGTCGAACGGAGTTCAACTATAGTCGAACGCAGATTGGAGAAGCTTTTTAGATTAAATTTTGGTGATTTCCTGTGCAGTTATTGGAGACAGATGGCTAGAGTTATTCAAGGCTTAAGTAAAGGAATTTACAGCTAATATATTTAATGCTAAATATTCTTATGAATATAGCCGTTCGGAGGCTGCATTAAATATGAATCAATTCAGAGGTTTATTGTCAGTTACCTTTCCAAGACAGTTTCCTTTCTTGAAAATGTCTCTGCCGCATCAGACAAGAATTCAAATGACTTTCCTCAGCCCAGTGGATACATATATATATTTTATACAGAAGATAAAAGTCATAGCAAGATAGAAAAGATATATAGCAGAGAGGCTCAGAAATAACAACAAGAGATAGAGAGAGAAAAAGTAGGAAGACTTTTTCTCTCTACAAAAGAAGAACTCTGCAACAAGTTTTTAAACAGAGGAAATCAACTTCATCTTCTTCTTTCTGATCCAGGCTTTCAAGAGACAACATATTCAGATTTGTCTACAGAGCTTGCTGGAGATTTTCATCTAGTTGAAGGCCTACACCCTGAAGCAAAGCTTCCCAGCATTCATGAACTAATACATATTTTCAGGGGGAGCTTTGACACCATCAATCCACATAGTCTTCTCAGCTGTTCTGAGAAAGAGAAGACTTTCATCACTCTCTCATCCCCACCTCTTGTAAAGGGTTATTACTCCCTTCAAAAGTGAACTCCTTGGTGATAGGACACCTGATCAAAAACCTATTGGTTTTTAGGCACCTGATCAAAAGCCTGAAGGGTTTCTAGATCTACCTGAAGCAGATCTTGTGGTGACAGGACACCTGATCAACTCATCCTGAAGTGGATTCCTACCAGGGTGGTAGAAGAGTGGACTACCCAGATTTGGGGAACCACTATAAATTTTCCTTGTGTCGTCTGGTTTGCTTGCTCTGTTTTCTTCCTTATGTGCTGTGAATTTTATTTTGCATTTTATTTTCTAAAAACTCTTAAGCATATCAGATCTATCACCTCACTTTCAATTGGTATCAGAGCCAGGTTGGTTAAACATACCACACCTTGGTGGTTGTACAGGCTAACACCTGAATCAAAAGATCCTTGATAGATCTTATTGTTCTTAAGAGTTTTTCATGGCACAAAATGAAGAATAGTCAAGCACTGGACCTCCTAAGTGCAATCTGGACAAGCTTGTACTATGAAAGGCAAGGATTAGGCTTTTTATGAACTCTATTGATGAAGCCATTTATAATTCTATTTTGTCAGGTCCCTTTACACCATCTGCAGCTACAGAAGCTCAAAAACAGCTTAAGATGGCTGATGCACAAGCAATGAACATTCTTGCAGAATCAATGTCTGATGACATTTTTCAAGAGATTGCTGAATGTTCATCTGCAAAGGAAATTTGGGACTCTCTCACAGTAATGGCTGCTGGATCAGCAAAAGAAAGAACATCAAATGCTGATTCCTGGAGTAACTCTGAAGCTTCATCTTGCACAACTGAGGATGAAGAAGAAGCAAAGAGCAAGAGAATTTTGTCTAATGGCAATAGATGCATCTTGCAAAAGGTATGATGAAGATAAAGAATCTGAATCAGATGATGATGAAGATCAGGTTATCTCTACCCTTGACTTTTCATCAGAAGCACTTAAAACAGATTTTAAATTATTATGTAAAGATCTGATTCAATCTAAGAAGGAAATAAAATTCTTAGAGAGAAAGTAAATAAACTTTCTTCTAAAAACATAAAATTCAATGAAGATTTAGAAATTACTTTAAATCATATAGCCTCATTAAAATCAGTTAAAGATTTTCAGAAAATCTGTGTTCAACATAATTCGTCGACTCAGGTCGACGAACTCTGAATGGAGGTCAACGAAATTGGAATAGAGAAAACAACCTATATTATTCTCTGAACCGAGATCGACGATCTCACTATAACTCGTCGAGCTCAGGTCGACGAAAATATTCTTCGTTGAGCTCAGATTTTCATAGCAAAGATTTTAAATCATTTCATAATCAAAAATTTAAAAATCCTTATACCCAGTGGTTCATCCTTCTAGGAAACTTCATCCACTTGGCTATAAAGATTTCCCTGGATATTACTTCACTTCAAATTATTATTGTGAAAGAAAAATAAGACCAAGGCAAATCTGGGTCCAGAATTCCTAACATCTCCTTTCAGGAAAATTGTTCAGAAGGCTACAACTATAGGGGGAGATTATCAGAATCTCAGAATGAAAATGAACAAAAGTGCAGCTGTCACTTTATTAGATTCTATGCAGCTGCCCCTTAATTTCTGTTTGTATTTCTTTTATTTTGAATCCCTTTTTTAACAAAGCACCCATGTACATCTGCTATTATATTATAATTCAGGCAGATCTTTTTGCTTTGTATTTTGTTTTTTTGTTTTATGTAAATAGTATCCTCACCCAAATAGGGGGAGATTGTTGGAACCTTAGTTCTGATTTGGGTTAGGATCACTATTAGGATGATTAGTTTGACCCAAAATGTATAGTCTAAGGGTCATAGGGCTTTCCAAGTATTCCTCAGAAAGAATCCCAGAAGAAGTGCAGAAGAATTCCAGAGAAAATCAGTTTTGAAGTTCAAAAATTTTAGCTCATAAAAATAGTCGAACGAAGTTCAACTATTGCAGTCCAGAAATAGTCGAACGGAGTTTAACTATTGCAGTCCAGAAATAGTCGAACGGAGTTCAACTATTGCAGTCCAGAAATAGTCGAACGGAGTTCAACTATTGCAGTCCAGAAATAGTCGAACGGAGTTCAACTATTGCAGTCCAGAAATAGTCGAACGGAGTTCAACTATTGCAGTCCAGAAATAGTCGAACGGAGTTCAACTATTGCAGTCCAGAAATAGTCGAACGGAGTTCAACTATTGCAGTCCAGAAATAGTCGAACGAAGTTCAACTATAGTCGAACGGAGTTCAACTATAGTCGAACGGAGTTCAACTATTTCTGTGTTCAGCTCTAAGAGAACAGATAACTCAGATGCAGGTCAACTATAGTCGAACGGAGTTCAACGATAGTCGAACGGAGTTCAACTATAGTCGAACGCAGATTGGAGAAGCTTTTTAGATTAAATTTTGGTGATTTCTTGTGCAGTTATTGGAGACAGATGGCTAGAGTTATTCAAGGCTTAAGTAAAGGAATTTACAGCTAATATATTTAATGCTAAATATTCTTATGAATATATCCGTTGGGAGGCTGCATTAAATATGAATCAATTCAGAGGTTTATTGTCAGTTACCTTTCCAAGACAGTTTCCTTTCTTGAAAATATCTCTGCCGCATCAGACAAGAATTCAAATGACTTTCCTCAGCCTAGTGGATACATATATATGTTTTATACAGAAGATAAAAGTCATAGCAAGATAGAAAAGATATATAGTAGAGAGGCTCAGAAATAACAACAAGAGATAAAGAGAGAAAAAGTAGGAAGACTTTTTCTCTCTACAAAAGAAGAACTCTGCAACAAGTTTTTAAATAGAGGAAATCAACTTCATCTTCTTGTTTCTGATCCAGGCTTTCAAGAGACAACATATTCAGATTTGTCTACAGAGCTTGCTGGAGATTTTCATCTAGTTGAAGGCCTACACCCTGAAGCAAAGCTTCCCAGCATTCATGAACTAATACATATTTTCAGGGGGAGCTTTGACACCATCAATCCACATAGTCTCTCAGCTGTTCTGAGGAAAGAGAAGACTTTCATCACTCTCTCATCCCCACCTCTTGTAAAGGGTTATTACTCCCTTCAAAAGTGAACTCCTTGGTGATAGGGAAGGCACTTGATCAAAAACCTATTGGTTTTTAGGCACCTGATCAAAGCTGAAGGGTTTCTAGATCTACCTGAAGCAGATCTTGTGGTGACAGGACACCTGATCAACTCATCATGAAGTGGATTCCTACCAGGGTGGTAGAAGAGTGGACTACTCAGATTTGGGGAACCACTATAAATTTTCCTTGTGTCGTCTGGTTTGCTTGCTCTGTTTTCTTCCTTATGTGCTGTGAATTTTATTTTGCATTTTATTTTCTAAAAACTCTTAAGCATATCAGATCTATCACCTCACTTTCAGAGTTGTTATACTCCACTAGATGTTGGTCTCAAACTTGTGATGAGGGGAGGGTTCTTCCAGATCACTTGGTGTTCTGGGCTCTGGTGGGGAGCCTTATATACTTGACAATTTCAAGTCCAGACATTGCTTATGATGTAGGCCGAGTAAGTCGTTGTATGGAGAAGTCTCGGAAGCCACATCTGGTAGCGGTCGGGAACATCTTGAAGTACATGAAGACCACTTTTGATATGAGACTCCTTTTTGGGAGTGACACGGGCTTCAATCTATACGGTTACACTGATGTTGATTATGGGGAGACTCAGATTGAAATCGACGCCTGATTATGTATTCACATGTGGATCGGCAGGTATCTCGTGGTGCAAAAAAAGCAAAATTTTGTGTTCATCTCTACTACGGAAGCAGAGTACAAGGCTTAGGCCTTGACAGCTCGGGAAGCCATGTGGCTCAGGAGGCTATTAAAGGACGTCCATGAAGAAGTGTTGGGTCCCACTCTGCTTCGCAGTGACAACGAAAGTGCTCTTAAACTGGTTAACAATCCAGTTTGTCATGCGCGGAACAAATCTTATTGAGATCGAGCATCATTTCATTTGGGAGAAGGTGCTAAAGGGTCTCTTATGGTTGGGTATGTGTGGAGCGAGGACAATATCACGGATATCTTCACAAAGCCACTGTCTAAGGGGCCATTTGAACGATTACAAGGACTATTAGGGCTGGTTTCCACTTCTCACTTCAATGGGGATTGTGGAAATTTTTGATGTGAAAGTGGCGGCCCGGGCAGACTGTTCGTGCGGACTATGCAAACTGGTGCGGCGAATAGCCAAGTCGGCTGGTGGTTCTGCACCTGCTTTTACCGTTGTAACCGGGTAGATAGGATGTTCATCCGTGGGAGTTGCGGACTCTTATGGAGTTCGTCAAGTCTGGCTTGTTGCAGACTCTTCTGGAGCTCGTGAGATCAACAGTATTGTGGCTGTCTTGTTCTCTCGAGCGGTTTGGTGTAGACTGCAGAGTTCGCCAGTTAGTGCAGACTGGTGTTGGAGTTTGTCGGTTAGTGCAGACTGGTGTTTGAGTCCGCCGGTATGGAGTTCGCTCTGTGGACACTTGATGGTGTGTACTTGGTATGGTTTTGTGCCAAGTCTGGTTGAGCTCAGTCCTGGTGTTCGCTAGGTAGGGCAGACTGCTTCTTTATCTGTCGAGTTCGGTAGCTTGGCTATACATGGTTTGTGCTCTAGCAGCGGGCTTGGGGTGTTGCGGACTGCTGCTATATCAACAATGTCCGTAGGTGTGGCGGACTGGTCCTAGTTCTGTCCTTGGTGTTCAAGGCGAATAGGCTTTTTGTCCGGCCTTGTTGGTGCGACCTTGGCGGATTGGCTTGTTCGACCATCATGTGCGACCTTGCCGGACAGGCTTTGTGTTCGCACTGTGTGGATAGGTTTTGTAACAGCTGCGAGATGGGTGGTGTTCCTATCGGTATGGGCAGTGACTACACTCCTCTCTGCATCTGTAAATAGGACCGTCTGTCACATCATTATTATGAACGAGTGAATAGTAAGTGAGCTCAGGTTGTTTGTTGCTGATAGGTTTTTGTATCCGCGCGATTTGAGAAGTTAACCCATTTTGTTATAGCAGATTGTGCGGCTAGTGTTGAGAAGGCAGAGACTTGGTTCTGACTTACGTCAGGGATCAGTGCGGATAGTTGTGGATACAATCGGCGGTTAGCAGCAGGTCGCGGCTTCCGACTAGGCGATCTTCTCATTGACAATCTTTCCCAATTCAATAAGGTTGTCCGCTTCTGGCGGTCTATTTGTTCAGTTCGGCATCAGCTGTTTGCGGTTATCTAGCGGCTAGACGAGCTCGCGGTTAGGCGGCTTGCAGATTACAGACAGAGTTCTTCAGTTTGGAATAACGGGGTGTCCGCGTGGTTAGGTTTTGGTCTGGCGATTTGACGGCTTCAGTAGACTCCTTAGTTTAGTTCGGCAGAGTAGGCAGTTACTAGTTCTATCCGCTCGGATAGATTTTGCCTTGTATATTTTTGCTTCCATCGGGTACATTGATGAAACATGTCTCGCCATGTATGCCTCCCAGTGTAAAGAATTTTGATAGTATAAGATTTCTTTGCTCTTCTATTTGTATATGGTTTATTTGACTTGGTTTTGATTGAGTGTTCATGCGACCTGATTTCCCTTTTTCTGCATTCCACAAATTTTTACAAGTCATGGGGATGAAGACCCATTTAAATCTCAAGGGGGGCATTTAATCACTCCCTCCATAATTTCTTCTATTATGGAGATCATGAGTTTGACCGATCAACCCACTTTTCATGATCTCCACCACAATAGGAGAAATCATGGCGGCCACCCATTCAACAACAACCGCTGCCGCTCGCCACCGTCGCTGCTTGCCACCGCCGCCGGCCGCCGCCGAATGCCGCCGAACACCACGACCGCCAATGTCGTCGTCCGTTTCTCCCGCGGGCCTCCGCCGCCGCTGTCTCCTAATGTCGCGGATGCCGCCACCGTTGTTCGTTTCTCTCGTGGCTGCCGCCGTCGTCTTCAGACGTCGCAGCTGTCGCCACCATTATTTCTAGACTTCACTGCCGCCGTCGCCGCCGTCTTCAAAAGCGCAGAGAAGAGAACTTCTACTTGTCATCAGGATCAAGCACTGATATCTCAGCACATAGGCTCTTCATCTTCAAGAAGATCTTAGAGATAGTCAGGTCTCCTTGAGTTGTCCTAGCCAACTCATTCTCCAAGAATTGTAGCCTCGCTACATTCTTCTTGTTGAACAACTCATCAATAGTTGTCCAAATATCAGCAGCTGACTCACATCCAATGATGTGATCAAACAACTCCGGTGAAACAGCCCTCTTGAGAACAAACTCCGACTTTGCATTTGTTTTTCTCTAGAGGCTCACCTGCTCAGCAGTCCCAAAAATAACAGTAACCTCCTGCTTGTCGTCACCACCGACGACCTCCCATAACTCCTCGCCAAGAAGAAAACTCTTCATACATGACTTCCACTTCTTGAAGTTAGTCGTGGTCAAGAGTTCAATACCCAGACCTCTTGCATAGTTCCCTTCCATTGCAACAAACTTTGGTTAAGCTCCCAGAAGCACAGAGCAACAACAGAGCAAAAACACAAGTTGATCACCGCTCAAGCAACTGAACCTCGCTCTGATAACATGTTTAATTTTCTCAAATTGGTCAGCAAGATAGCCTAAAGCCAAATTAATATTCTCAGAACTATCCAGTTCACATCTTGATCATGCGAAAATCGAAGAGCAAGCTTACACACCAAATGCAACCGGAAGAAACAAGCAGGTCATATATTCATTAACTTCTTTACAGGGTAAGGTATACATGATGAGACATGTTTTCACCAGTACACAAGGAAACAGAAAGAACAATACAAGTCGAGCGGACAGGACTAGAGACCGCCGAGACCGCTCAGTCCGCCAAGGTCGCCGAAGCCGCCCGAATTGTTGTTGTTACAAGCCGAATCGAACACGGAGTCCACCGAGACCGCGAGGTCGCGCAGACACACTGTTATTCGCTGACTGCTGCTGAACTGGAGAACAGACCGCCTACCCGCCTGAGTCCGGCGGACAAGTTATTGGACTTGGAAATGCTGAAGAAGAGAAGAACTGACAAGCCATAGAAGCGACCTGCTGAGACCGCAGAGACTGCAAACTTCACTAATCCTGACCGAAGTCAAAGCCAAACTCCTGGATTCTCAATGCTCGTCGCGCGACCTGCACACAACAAACAATTATCTCTACTCAACCCGCACAGACAGAAAAAACCAGACCGCGGCAATTGACCAAGCCCCACTTATTGTTCACTCAGTTATTGTAGATGTGTCGAGGGGGGGGGGGGAGTCTATTTATAGGCAAGGTGAGTAGTGTGGTCAACACCCTAGTGAATAGAGTCACCGCCCCAGGCCCCGCACTAGCAAAGCCCCGTCCACTGAGTCCGCGAGGACTTAGCCGGATTCCAACAAAACCTCCAGGAGGTAAGACAAGTATGTTCACCACTAGGCCGACTCGCACCAGTCCGCCCACACTATGCGTACAAGGCAATAACCCACACAGCCAGCAAACATCACTACACATAGACATCCACAACCTCTACTGTGACAGTCCGCACACTATACGCAGACACAGAGCCAGTCCGCATAGCTCGAAAACAAAGCCGCAAACCGCCACAAGTCCACGACCAACAGGCAGTCCGCCCGGTCAACAACGGACTCTGCGGATACCGCGGACATGCTGGACTTGTCACAGAATGTGACCAAGTCCAGTAAACCACCAAGGGCCTGGTGCGAGCTCGGCGGACAAGGCCCAGTCTGCCTGCCCCCAAGGCAGATCGCCAACACTCCACCAGAATAAGGCAGAGCCCGCAAGCCCGTACTCGTACAGCTGCAAGACAGCGGCCAACTACCGGACTAGACACCAGTCCGCGCGGTCCTCCATAGAGCAGCTAACGCCCGCTGCAACACCGGAGAAGTCGGCAAGGACCAAAGCCGATCTCCAAGGCCAGTCCGCAATAGCGGACATCGCGGACTCAAACTCCAATCCGCCTGGTTACACAAGAGCTTGCTAATCTGTAAGGCCGCAAATCAAGCTGAGCACTGCCAACAGTCCGCGAACCGCAGTCCGCTCAAGCCGCTCCTCAAAAACAGCCACGCCACTAAGACCAAGCCAAGGTCACCCAGGCCGCAACCAGCAGTCCGTCCAGGCCGCGGACTTAGACGGCTCAGGCCGCCCAGACCGCCCGTCCTGCCCATCACCCACTTTCACTTCACAAATTTCAACATGCCTCGCTCTCTTTACCAGCAAGTGCTCTGCGCACCCTCTTTCATCTAACGCTTCGCGCACCCTCCTCCAGCAAGCGCCTAGCGCGCTCTCCTCCAACAAACTCATAGCGCGCTCTTTGCCAACAAGCGTACCACGCGCTCTAGAACAAGCACTCCATCTACTGACAAGAAAACCAAACCACGCTTCTCCAAAAGACAATCAGAGACAAGAAGTAGAGGGTAAAACGTGCTGAGCGCGCCTCCGAGCCTCAAAGCTCCAGACATCAGAACGTGTATAGCAACCTGCTCCCGCCTCCAGGAATTGTTAGAAGACTCTAGAATACAACGAGCGCATCGCTCCCCACAACACTCAAAAAAATAATTAACCCTGTGAGTGGTGGCCTTTCACCCTCCAGGCTCTCTCTCTCTCCCCAATAATTGTAACGAGATGCGTCCTGTCGCCCTCGAGTTCTTGAAAAAGCCTTGTAACAACACTCAGATCTAGTGGACGTTTGGTCGACACAGATCCGACTACGTGATTTTTCACCTCTTTCCGGGGTTTTCCACGTCAAAAAAATTACCTTGTCAACTTTTTATTTTCATTAACTGTTTGCGTGCTCGACCGTTCCGAGTGCTAAAACGGCCCAAGAATTCCGACCCGACCGGGACGTCGAGTTAGTCCGCAACAACAAGAAATCTTGAACGGGGATCCTTCGCGTACCGCAAAGCGCTATTACATCTTCTGTTCTTAAATTAAGTAAAAAAAATTGTCACGTTAAATACAAAACTCAACATAAATTGAGAAAGGAGTACACATTTTTTAGGAAGTGTATGTGTGTGTATATATACAAAGAGAGTAGTCGTGTTCATAAAGACCCCGGGCCCGGGCCTAAACCGGGCATCCCGGGCTCGGGCTTTTTCGAACTGGGTCCGGGCCCTGATTAGATCCGGGCCGGGCCGGGCATCTGGCTCCTGGAGGGGGCCTGCTAAGGCCCACAGGGCCGGGCCGGGCCGGGCCCGGGCTTAGCCGGGGCCCGATTTTTTTAAGAAAATTAATTTTTTTATAAAAAATTTTAAATATAATCATGGGTGCAACTCTGCTCGACGTTTCGTCTAGCAGACGTCGAGCTCTGCTCGACGATCGTCGAGCTCTGCTCTGCTCTACTCGACGATTTAACTTGTTGAATCCAAAATCCGTATAAATACACTGAAAAAAATACACTGAAGCCAAAATTCGTATTTCAATTCCAATTTCTGAACGGAAGTATACAAAATTATAAATGCACAAAAAAATATTGTGATTGAAAAATCCAAAATTACAAGTGCAATAAAATTACATGCCCGTCCATCTTTAAAAAAATTACAAAATTACAAAAATCCTTCTCACCATCTTTAAGCTTTAATTTAAGTTGATCGCGTCCATCTCATCTTTTATGTCCGACGAGCTATCCTCGATCGATGAAATATGCTGCTTCCTCTTGATCGCATCCAAGTGGTCCTTGTAGCATATGCAGAATTTAAAGCGATTCTTCGCTTAGGCGACTTCTTCGCTCGTTCAACACCCTGCCACTTAAGAGAAAAAACAGATTACGAAGCTACCGTGCTAGCTTGCATCATCAGTAAATCTCGGGTCATATATGACATAATAGGATAGGTATTTACTTTACCTTTCCACCATTTTAAAATATCAAAATTTTCTAGTTTCGTCCGTACTCATAAAATCACAAAATTGGATTTTTTGTGTAGAAGTCTAATTCATTTAAACTACTAGATATGGTGCTCAATTTTTTCCTTGAAAATAACTCTAACATTTTATTTTTAAAACTATCGCGTGTTTTTGGTAGCAACACATCCTCTCGGGGCAGCGATCCGTATAAATTATCATAATAATTGTAACATTCAGTAAAAATAGTATTAAAATTTAAAATACTAAAATTATTCAGATCCGAATCACTGAGATTTACGCCTAAATTATTATTTATTTCTTCTATAAAATTTTCAACGTCATCTACGGCGAAAAGAGGATTCAAAGCGGCGGCGCATGAAAACATGACTGAGATTTCTCTATAATATTTTAAAATTTTGTTCTCCATTATTTCTATTAAAGCACTTCATCCGGCGTGTTGCTTAAAATAGTTTAATTTTTGTGAAATATTAACAATATTTTCAATAACTAGCGGGCTAGTAGGATAATATACGCCAGATAGAGAATTTGTCGTCGTATAAAAAACTTCTAATAAATCCATATAATTTTCTAAAACAGCCCAATCAGACTCTGTTAATTTATGTTTATCTAACATAGTATAATATTCCATTAATAGTGTTTTTTGACGAATCACTCGTTTTAACATTGTAAATGTCGAGTTCCATCTAATTGACATGTCAAATAAAGGTTTCAAAAATTTTTGACCTTGGGCGTTTACGAATTTTTTAAAATTTTGTCGTCGTTGTTTAGAACTATAACTAAATTGTAACATTAAACATATTTTATTAATGTATGTTTTCATATATGTTAAACTATCTTGTACGACCAAATTTAAAGCGTGACAGACGCAACGAGTATGAAAAAAACACCGTTGAACCTAGGTTTTAAATCACGTTTTAACCACTCAATTGTGGTGGTATTATTTGTGGCATTATCGAAATAAATATTCATAATTTTATCTTTTATTTTAAATTCTCGCAAACATTTTAAAATAATTTGATAAATTGCTACACCCGTGTGCGGGACTTCGAAACCTTCAAAACATATTATACGCTTATTTAGATCCCAGGAAAACGGGATCGACCCAGTGACAAGTGATGAAAATATATTATAATCCTAATTTTATACTAGTTATCCAAACGTCGCTCGTTAAACTCACTCGACCCTCAAAATTTTCAAAATAATTAATTAAAGATTGTTTAGCTTCTAAATAATATTTAAGTGCGTCGCGTCTAATGGAAGATCGACTTACTTGATGATATTTGTGTTGTAGCACTTGGTGGATGTACTCGGTTTCTTGCTCGTCATCGTAGTGTCTGAATGACAACCCACGTCTAATGATGTTCTTCACCTGTAGCTCCCGCTGCCGACTTTGATCGTACGCCCATATTTGTCTAGATGCAGATAATTATGCCTGGCTGGACTCCGAAGAAGCTTGTTTGACAATGCAAGACTTAATGTGTCTTGCGAGTGTCGAGTTGCCACTGAGAGTTAGTAATTTTGAGCATTGCTTGCACTTCGCCTTATGCTCAGAGCCGACTTTCACTTTGTCTAAATATTCTCAATCTGGCGTCGTATGCTTGTGCTTCACCACTTCGTGAGCGACCGATGATGATGAAGATGCCATCGTCGATTACATATTCGACGCAAAAAAATAGTGGGGGGATGAGTGTGGACTTGGGAGGGGTGGGAGTGGGAAGTGTGGGAGTGTGGGAGTGGGGGGGGGGGGGGGGGATTTATAGGTTTTAAAAAAAACTTTTAAAGATTTATTTTTTAATATTTTTAAATTAATTATTAAATAATTATTATAATTATTAAATATTAAATAATTAATATATTATTATAGGCTTATCTGCCAGCCCTATTAAATAGGGCTGGCAGCATTAGGATTTAGGAACAACGGCTCTAAGAGCCGTTGATCAAGTTAAAGGGGCCGGGCCCGGCCCCGGGCATAGCTCGGGCCTATAAATCGGGTTTTGCCTGGCCCGGCCCCGGGCTTAGCTCGGGCCTAGGAAACCGGGCTTTGCCCGGGCCCAACCCAGACTTGGCACCGGGCCGGGCAAATGCATATATATAGGCCCTTGTTAGGCCCCATGGCCCGGCCTGGGCCCGAGGAGGGCTTAGCCCGGGCCCGGGCCTAGGCGGGCTTTTACCGGGCCGGTCCCGGTTTTTATGGGTACCCCTAATAGAGAGTGAGAGAGTAGCTACTAGCCTACTACATAGACACAATATTAAACATATATTAGAAATAAATTATAGATACCGAATATATAATACATGGATGGCCGCCGGACATTTACACCCTACATCTTGTACTGTAACGAGTCGCCGACAACACCAGCTGGACCGACGTCGACCCGGCCCAGCACTTTTGCCGGTGACATCTCCTCCCATGCATTTATTAACGACGGTGGAATCTCTCTTCTCTATATCTTCCCGTTTGTGTTGAACGGTGCCAACAGATTCACCAACAACATTTGAGAATTTATTACGCTTAACCCCACCTGGGCCCGCATCCCATGTTTGGGCCTCTGGCCCACTGGAAATTCCGAGTTCATTTACTCTATTGGAAATTCGAGGCCACCGCATCTTCATCGGAATTTACGAGTAGAGTATTTTCCACGAGACTTTTGAGTTAATACATATACATTTCGTCTATTTTTGGTGGGGATAATTCCTAATTCATTTACTCAAAATCTCATTTTCGGATTTTCCCGTAATTCATTTAAGGCTCCGTTTGGGGAACTTATTTTTACCGGTCAAACGGTCACGACCGCATGAACCGGACCTAAATTAAGGTCTGGTTCATGCGATCGTGACCGCTTGACCGGTAAAAATAAGTCCTTCCAAACGGAGCCTAAGTGTCATTTAGGCCACTTTATTGAGTATTCTTGAGAATGACGTCTCAGGTTCATATTGTTGACACAGGTCTATTAAAACGAGCTTTGGTAAATTCTGAGCTTGTTTGCTTAAATTTCACTTTTGGGTTCCACACCCGATCACTAACAAAAATATCCAATCGACTCGTCTCAAATCTCAAGTAAGTCAGCCTAATAATTGCTCTGATAATGAACCTGACTCTGATACCGCTTGTTGGGTCAGATAGCACGCAAGCCCGACCAGAGCACCTATAAATTAGCTCGATCAAGTATCTGCACGATCGTTTTGCGGTATGCCAATACACAACCAAAACACAGTACAAAATAACAGTAATAAAAGTGTCACTATGATTTAACGTGGAAACCCAATAGGATGAAAATCACAGAATGATCAGAATCCAACCTGGAAAATCACAACTAAAAATATATGAAAACAATAAGTAATTACAAGGCTTTCCCTACTCGATCCACACAAGATCTTCATTAACTTCACGTCACACAATATTACAATAAATAGTAACAAAAAGTTCAAGTTACCGACAGTTGAAGACGAGACTGATTACACAAAACTTCTTCAAGATGCCTCCTCAAATCTTGCTAAAATCTGCTCTAGATCCAATCTGTGCGAAGTATTCCTCGTCAACGTTGTAGAACGCCCGTAAGCTCTCCTTAACTAAGACGATTGTCACAAATGACTCTCTAGAAATCTTTAGATGCTTAAATTTGGAGAGAAGTAGATGTCTTACCCTCTCCTCTTACATCCTTATTTATAGGGCCAAAATTAAGAAGGTAGATGACATTGAGATGATGCTTTCATGAAACTTCTCTCGGTCAAAAGAACACGTGTTGGTTTAAAAGTCAACGAAGGCTACTCATATTCACACTTGTCATGAAACAAAAATTGGCCAGCCTCTTTCACATTTAGGAGAAAATTATCTTAGCATCTTGCTTGTCATTTTTGGCACTTTTTTGTCTTTTTGCACACTCGGCCCAACTTCAAGCTTGGACGGTCCTTCTCCGGACCTGAGGAAAACCGAGTGACCTGCAACACTCGTCATAATACTTTTATTCCACCACCGCTACGGCCTCAAACAAAACCTTATTTTTAAAATTTAAAACACTGATTATAATTGTCACGGACTTCACTTCCACTCCAAGATGGTCAAAAAAGGAAGATAAATATAACGGTGCGAGCAACGTACCGTTCTTTAAGGTGCGAGAGAAAATTCGATCCTGTACTCGATCGATCCTGTACTCGTAATCCAACCGTGGATATTCTGTTTGACGGTTTCATTGTCAGCCGATCAGACATCAAAATTCGTGCAGACAGAAGCTATACGGACGGAGTTTAGGCTCTATTTGTTTGGGCGTTTTGCAACTCCGTTTTGGGCAAACGTCGCCGGAAGGAGGGTAAACAGATGAACCTCCGGCGGCGTTTGCTCCGTTTCCACCCGCCCGCCTTGAGAAACGCCCCAAAAAGCTCCGTTTGGAGCAGCCACCTCCCCCCTCCGGTTCGAACTCTCCTTAGGTCTGTCACGTCAGAATTTTTTGTACCCGCGGGTATCTAGAGGATGGTGCACGCGTGCATTGCGAGCCGCCCGATTTGCCAGAACCGCCGTCTGATCAAGATAACTCCTATCGAGTTTTTTAAATTTTTCTGCTCGCTTTAATCGCAGCGATCAAATCTTAAATCCAATGAGCACTATTGTCTTTACACATTCCGCTAGATACCCGCGGGTACCAAAAAAGCTCTCGTGTCACGTGCACTAAAAAAGTTAGTCCAAACAAAAAGAGCCAAATTTGACAAATCGGCAGGCTTCCACTTATGGAACAAATAATTTTGGGGGCCAACAGTTAAACGGACAATCAGTCAATCCAGTGAAGGTACTTCATTTATTTGAGATTTCTGGGCTTTTACACAAATAATAAAAATAGGGGATTGATTTATGCTGAGTTTGATGCGGCATTTTTGCTAAAATATTGAGTTTGGACAAGGGTAATGTCCCCCATCAACGAAAAAAATAATTTAAGATTTCATTTATTTATGCCTTTTAACGTCGGCGTTTGGAGCAAATGACGTCGGACAGTGGCAAAGCAAACGGCTTCAGACAGAGTTTTGCCGCGTCTCCTCCGGCAGTAAAGAGGAAAAGCCTCCCCAAAACATCCATTTCGATCCCGGCATCTCCCCTCCGGTCCCAAATTGACGTCTCCACCCATTGTGGTTGCATCCACCACTTCTGCGCCAAATGAAGTTCCTTAGGCATGATTGGGCATTTACCAACTACAATTCATATCGACCGCGTTCATGAGCGCCAACCAGTGGCGGATCTAGAAAATTGATAATGAGGGTGCACAATTTTTTTAAAATAAAATGAAATAACACAAGCATTTATTATATATTTCTAAATTAAAAAAACTCTTTTTTCAGAAAATCATTGAAGTACCATTATAGTGTGAAATATATCGAACCACGCGATCAATGACGTGAATTGTGCTTGATACACTCAGCTCATGTGTGTCAAGTGCACGATATTTTTTCTTTTGTTCACCCATCATTATAAGAATGTGTCAATGAGTTCTAGAAATTTTAACTAGAGGTGTCACACAATAACTTCCTCCAACAAAAAAATGAACGCTTTCATCTTATCAGAGTTGTTTCTCGCTTATCTGATCACGGTTTTTGACCTGCAAGTAGTCAAAATTCACTGCCTAGACGAGAGAAATCCAAATTCACTAATCATTTTGAAAATAATAGGAGGAGAGGGAGGCAGTGTCCCTCGACCCTCTCCTCCTCTAGATCCGCCCCCTGCCATGAACGCAGTGCCAAACTGACAATATTGAAGTTGGGTTCGAGCAATGTTCGGAGCGCAAATCAGAAAAATAGTGTTCACAACCTTTTTTTTTCACTCTGACAGCGTGCTTAAATTTTAAATTTTTTTAATAAAAAGTGCTCAAGCCTAAGAGGGCTGGCTATTTAATAATAGTAAATTTCGAAAATATCATTTGCTTAATTAAACTATTATTAGAGTCACCAAATAGTTTAAAATCTTATATAATTCAAACATAAAAATTTTTCTGAAACACTTAAATATGATATTATCTTAGGCTCCGTTTGGGGGACTTATTTTCACCAATCAAGCGGTTACGACGGTATGAACCGGACCTTAATTGTAACCGCTTGATCGGTGAAAATAAGTCCTCTCCAACGGAGCATTAGAATCTCCAAACTTGCAAACAAATTGAGGTGTAGACCTCAAAAATCTTCCCTTGATGATCGAGCTTAAAATTTCTGAAACACTACGAGTACGACATTATGTTTGGAGTATTGAGTTCAAACGGATCGCCCGCTGATGGTATCTTGTAGATGTGGAGTATTGAGTGCGGCAGGAGTGATCATGATACTCCAGCCGCACGTCCTGAGATGGTTGTGGTCGGGGTGCGTGCACGATCTTGATGCCACGATATTGCGCGGGACAGGTTCCTCATCCCCCACTAATAACACTACTCATAATGAGTGATGTGCGGCTATTTTGCACCCGTCCCCACCCCATTATGTCAGAGAATCCGCTATTCGCAACCTTATTTCTCCTATTTATTTAGAAGGTACTTATCAAGATCATTATCACGAGGGAAGCAGTAACTATGATTACTTCAAGAAAAAATTATTTATTTTGGATGATTTACTAATAACAACATAAATTGCTAATAATCATTTTCAATTACATGACGTGCTTATAACTTTCTTTATTAGCACATCATCTATTAGCAAAAATTCGTGTCGGGAGAAAAATTTACGTGCGGGCAAAAAAATACTCTCGCGAGAAAAAAAACGAGTCCGGTCGAAAAATTCACCCCCGTGCGAAAAATCGTCCCCGGGCGAAAAATCCACGTCTGGGAGAAAAAATCGCTCCCGGGCAAAAATTCGCGCCCGTACGAAAAATACGCGTCGGGCGAAAAAAACACGCTTGTGCAAAAAAAATCAACTTATGACATTTTTGAAGGAATAAGCACTTATGAGTTATGAGAAGTTATATGCTGCATACGAATAACTTATAAAAAATAAGTTATTTGCTATAAGTTGCACAAACAAACAACGGTAAAGATACGTTTATGATTTGAATAGAAAATAAGCATAAGCTGTCTCAATCAACTCTCAAACAAAGCCTAATAGCAATAAAGAAAGTTATTTGCTGTTAATCTATTTCTTTTTTTTGCTTTTGTTTATCTATTTTAATATTGACAACATCGATTCTGTTGCATCGTTTTTGCGCAAGGCGAGAAGGAAACAAAACATTGCTAAATTTGGAGGGTGTCAGTGGAGCCGAACTGATAGAAAAGACAGAAAATGATTTCAGAGCATCTTTAAAGCGCTTTCTCGGGATTCTCCGCATCAACTTTCGCCTGACAACAATATATGACATTTTTCTGCACCCAGCCCACATAAGTCCAAATCACCGTAACAATCTTGTCAAGCTGCGGCATTAATGCGTTTGGGACTGCGGTGGTGACCGTTGGAGATGAAATTTAACGCCCATCCCCGCTTCCCTTCACCGTAGTTGTGATCTGGCAAGAAAGTTGTGTTGATTCGCGATTTCAAACAGGCAAGAAACATATATATCGCGTTTTGCGAATACGGATTCTATACACATGTGTGTATAGAAAAAGTTACACACACTCCTTTTGACGGTTGGGATAGACAATACACTTGTTTTAGCGATTGAGATCTAAACTAATTATGCACACCCATTTATATATACATCTTATAAATATATATGGTGATATACATTTTATAAATATATATGGTGGATTTAGAGTGGATCCGCCATGTGTCAGCATCCAAAAAAAGTGTGTATAGAAAAAGTTATACACATGTGTGTATAGAAATCCCATTCGCGTTTTGCGGGTAGGACAAAAAACGTGCAGATAAATAGAGTATAAGGCTTTGTTTGACGGAAATTTTTTTGGTAAGTGTAGTGTTCCCTCTTTTATGAACGCCTTTAAATAAATTTTGTGTGGGCCTGATTTATTTTCACTTTCCCGCTAACTGGAAGAAATATGGCTCCTTTTTTCCTTTCAGTGAACTCTTTCTGCGGAAAACTTTTTTTTTCACTCTCCACCAGAATATACTTCTGCCCGCCGCCTCCTCTCCGGTCTTCGTCGCCCGTTCCGACATAAAACTTGCAAATACAGTTGTATATTAAACCTGAAATACAGTTGTATATTACACTATATGCAAATACAGTTGTATATTCTACATGAAATACAGTTAAGCATTACACTATATGCAAATACAGTCGTACATTATACCTCAAAAACAGTTGTAATCACTTGAAATACAGTTGCAACAATAATCACTTGAAATACAGTTGCACAAACAATCACTTGAAATACAGTTCTGAAAAATAGTTCAACATATGCAAAGAGATGAGGCCGTCGTTCGCTTCTTCCTATTGCTGGAAAAATAGTCGTACATGGTTCTTCTTAAACCAGCTGTCGACGAGAAAATGTGCCTGGAAATTTGCTGGAGATCACGAGTGCGCAGAGAGGAGTTGTTTGATGATGACGCTTACATTAACATGTACGACTCGCCGGAGTTCGTCTCGTAAGAAATCTGTCGGAAATCTACTGGAGTTCGCCTCGACTGGACCGGAGATTGCGTCACTTCGGCCGCCTAGGTTAGGGAAGAAGAGTCGACGAAATAGGGAAACGTGAAAAAATAATAGGGCCCACATTTTTTGAAAGTGCTATTTAACCGCGCTTCTAGCACAGGGAACGCTACGCTTACCAAAAAATTTTCCCTGTTTGGCACAGCGGTGGCAGTCATGAACATGAAGGTTAAATTATCATTTGTTAGCGCTGATCTCATTTTAATTCCACCTATTTATATGTTTCTAATCAAAGAAGGTCAAAAGGCGGGTATAAATACTCTTATTGTGTCGACACTGTTGGGATTGTGTCGACACAAACTACTAAAGTCTTGATAGAGAATTACTATTCTATATGTCGACACTAATTGCGATGTGTCGACACAAATAATCTTAAGATCTTACACTAATCTCTGTGTGTCGACACAGACGACTGTATGTGTCGAAACTAACATTGAAGTGTCAGGATAGCTATGTGTCGACACCAAATTCTGAGTGTCGACGCAATCTTCTGGATGTGACGACATAATTTTTCTTATGCGTCGACACCATCTACTAAGTGTCGACACCTTTGTCTTTAAGTATCGACACACATTTACTTAGTCAAATTTGTCATTCTTATTCTAAGTTCAGCATGCCTAATTCAATTTTAAAATAGTTCAATTTAGTTTCATCCAGTGGTTTGGTGAACATGTCAGCAATTTGAAAATTAGTATTGACAAATTCTAAACTTATACCTTCCTTTTCAACACGATCTCTAAGGAAATGAAATCTTATTTCTATGTGCTTAGTTCTGCTATGAGAAACAGGATTTCTAGCAATATAAATGACACTAGTAGAATCACAAAATAATGGAGTTCTACTTACCTAAATTCCATAATCTTCAAGTTGATGTTGAATCCATAATAGTTGAGCACAGCAGCTGCCTGCAGCAACATATTCAAACTCAGTAGTGGAAATATCCACACTTGTTTGTTTCTTGTTGCTCTATGACACCAATCTTCCACCTAAAAACTAACATGTGTCAGTTGTACTTTTCTTGTCTTCTTTACATCATGCAAAGTCTGCATCTGAGTACCCAATTAGTAGAAAATCTCTATTCTTAGGGCATCAAAGGCCAACATTTGGTGTTCCCTTAAAATATCTCAAAATTCTTTTGACAGCAGTATAATGAGATTCTTTAGGGCAGACTTGATACCTAGCACAGACACATGTAGCATACATGATGTCTGGTCTACTAGCAGTTAAGTATAAAAGGGAGCTAATTATCCCTCTATACAAAGACTCATCTACAGGTTTCCCTGTATCATCTTTGCATATAGGCATACTTGACTCCATTGGAGTTCTCATGGTGGAGGCTGAATCCATACCATATTTATTAATCAACTCCTAGGTGAACTTAGACTGGGATATGTACAAGCCATCATCAGCCTGTCTAACTTGGAGTCCCAAGAAAAATTTCAGCTCACCCATACTGCTCATCTCAAACTTCTCTTGCATAAGTTTGGCAAACTTTCTACAAAGGTTGTTTTCTGTTGATCCAAAAATAATGTCATCAACATATATCTGGATTAGGATCATTTTGCCTTTTGATTCCCTAAGGAATAGAGTTTTGTCTATTTTCCCCCTTGAGAATTTGTTCTCAATGAGAAATGTAGACAATGTTTCATACCAAGCCCTAGTGGCTTATTTCAAACCATATAGTGCTTTCTTAAGCCTATACACATAATTAGGATAGAGAGAATCTACAAAACCTGAGGGTTGTTCAACATAAACTTCCTCTTTTAAGTCACCATTCAGAAATGCTGACTTTACATCCATCTGAAAAACTTTGAACCCTTGATAAGCTGCAAAGGCAAGGAATAGCCTTATTGCTTCCAACCTTGCCACCGGGGCAAATGTTTGATCAAAATTTATTCCTTCTTCCTGCCTGTAGCCTTTTGCTACCAGTCTTACTTTGTTTTTGACTATGATGTCATTTTCATCTATCTTGTTCCTATAGATCCACTTAGTCCCTATGATATTGTGATTCTTTGGTTTAGGAACCAGCTTCTAGACTTTACATCTTCTGAATTGATTCAACTCTTCCTGCATGACATCAATCCAATTTGGGTCTTGTATGGCTTCTTCAAATTTCTTGGGTTCCATCTGGGACAGGAAACCTGTGCAAAGAATTGTGTTCAAGTTCTTGCTCCTTGTCTGGACACCATGTCTTGGATCACCAATAATTTGGTGTGCTGGATGATCCTTTAGATGTCTTATTACTGGAGGCAATCTATCTACACCTTAATTTACTTCAGTTTCCCCATCAAGTTGTACTACATTTTCTTCATCATCAACTTGTGAGTCTTGTACTCCCCCTGGACAGCATCCATCATTTTCTTCATCCTGCCTTGCAAGTTGGTCTTCACTAATGGCTAGCTTGTCCAACTTTTCCTTCAGACCTGTAGAGCTACAAGAAATACTAGACAGCTCACAGTTTATTAGTTTAGTTTCATCAAAAACTATATATACAGATTCTTCTATAACTTGAGTAGTCAAGTTGTAGACTCTGTATGCCCTACTGCTGTTGCTATACCCAACAAATATCTCTTCTTGAGATTTGGCAGCAAACTTAGTTAAATAGTGCATACCATTATTAAGAACAAAAGACTTGCTACCAAAGATCATAAAATAGGATATGTTTGGTTTTCTGCCTTACATAATCTTATAGGGTGTCTTTTTGTGGCTTTTAGTGATGGATGCTCTACTGAGAACATGACATGCAGTGTTTACTGCCTCAGCCCAAAAATATTCTGGGAGAGAAGTGTCACTTAGTAGTGTTCTACCTGCCTCAATAAGAGTCATATTCTTTCTTTCAGCAATGTCATTTTGCTGAGGAGTTCTTGATGAGGAGAACTCCTGATGAATCCCTAGTTCTTTACAAAATCTTGTCATGCATTCAGACTGAAATTTAGTTCCATGATCACTTCTGATTTTGACCACAGAACTATTAAGTTCATTCTGAATTTGTATAACAAAATTGTGGAAGACAGTAGGGGTTTCAGATTTCTGGCTCAGGAAGAAAACCCATGTAAATCTAGAATAGTCATCCACAACCACAAATGTGTAGACTTTTCTGCCTAGACTATGAACTGGCATAGGACCAAATAGATCCATATACAGGAGGTACAAACACCTCACTGAGTCCTTAGTATCAAGACTGAAAGATATTGTACCTAATCACCTAGAGGGGGGGGGGGTGAATAGGTGACTAAAATCTTTTTAACTTTTTAGGCTGAATTCAGTTTATATCACAGAATTATAATTACTTGTGCACAGCAATCAGACAGCAATCACAGCAAAACACATACACACAGTGAACACCCAGGTTTATAGTGGTTTCCCAAGGTTTGGGTACATCCACTTTCCCCCTTCGCCTATCTAGTAGTGTACTAGATTCGGCCAAACTCCTCCACTATCTCAGATCCTCAGATCTTACACTCAGAACCCCAAAACAGGTTCCTACAGCTCAGGCCCAAGGCCCTACAACTCAGTCTTCTCCAAAGACCTACACTCAGCTTTTTCACAAAGCCTACACTCAGCCGCAGCAGGCCTACACTCAGCCACAACATGCCTATACTCAGAGATACAAGTCTCCTACACTCAGGCACACAGACCCTACCACTCAGCCTTTATAATTACAGGCTTACAAACTCAGATCCCTAAGTATCCTACAAGATAATATGAATACAAAATGTAAACCCTACAACTCAGAGAAAAGAGAGAAGAGTTGTGAGTTTCTTGATGAGTTTTTGGAAGAACTCAGCTGAGATCAACCTGACTTGGCTTTCTTCAAAGCTTCTTGAATGTAGAACACAATAAGATTGATCTCCTCTGCAGTTGATCCTTGATCTCTGCTACTTAAGATTCAGAATAAAATCTGAACCCTTCTTCTCAGCCTGGTTCCAACGGCTGTCTTCTTGGATGGAGCTCTCTCTCTCTCCAACTACTTAGATCTTCACTTGATTCTTCAAGGAATAGCTAGATCTTCTTATTTGTTTCTCTTGTGAATAATCTTCCATTTCTGTAGACAGTGTAAGCCTATATATAGGCCTTCTTCATGGTAACCGGCTGGTCCGGTTCATAACTGATTTCTGACAACTCTGACAGGTGCAGTAGACCGGTTGGAATGGCAGCTGTCAAGTCATCCAGTCAGTTCTTAAAAAATCTGTAACTGTCTGAAAGTGTCGAGACTGTCTGTCTTTAAGTGTCGACACAAGTTGACTAAGTGTCGACACAAGCCTTCAAGGTGTCGACACAACTCCTTGTGTTGTAGAATTCACTTCTCGACACAGCTTCTTCATCATGTGTCGACATTGATATTGAGTGTCGACACAACTCCTTGTTCTTCAGCACTTAGTTGAATTCTTGTAAGTGTCGACGCAACACCTTTGTGTCGACACATCTTCATGTGTTGAACTTGTTCAGTGTCGACACATCTTCTTGGTGTCGACACATGCCTTCAAGGTTGATACTTGCTGAGTGTCGACACAGCTCCTTGTGTCGACACATTCTTCTTCTATTGAGACTTTGGCTGAGTGTCGACACATCTCCTTTGTGTCGATACTTGTACTTAGAATTTTGTTGAACTTTGCTAAGTGTCGACACAGCTCCTTGTGTCGACACTTTCTTTAAGTGTTGAGTCTTTCACTGAGTGTCGACACATTGTTCATTGTGTCGACACTTTCTTCAAGTGTTAAGTATTCTGCTGAGTGTCGACACATACTTTATTATGTCGACACTTATACTTAGAATCTGCTGACTTTTGCTGAGTGTCGACACAGCCTCCAAGTGTCGACACTTTTTGATGTAGACACAGTTTCACTGGGTGTCGACACAACTGCTAAGTGTCGACACAGCTTCACTGGACTTTTCTTCATTGAGTGTCGACACAGCTCCTTGTGTCGACACTTTCTGTCTGGTGTCGACTCTGCATCCCTGGTGTCGACACAAGTACTCCAAGTGTCGACACTGCTTGCCTGGGTGTCGACACAAGTCTTCTTGAGTGTCGACACTATGCTCCTGGGTGTCGACACATGGACTTAGAAACTTTTTCATCTTTCCTACAAATACTTAACCTGCACAAGTAAACTCAACATACATCAAATACATTTTGATGTATATCATTGAGTAGGGTGAGGCTTCTTCAAATCAGGTACATTAGAACCAATGTACCCAACAATCTCCCCCTATTTGGAGAAGTCATAACCCTTAGTCAATGATATACACCATACAGAATAAAATCATAGCATGATGTAAAGCAGAATTATATAACAGGCCAAACATAAACATGTATTAATCAAAACATGTAAACACAGATATCATCTCAGAACAATTATGAAATAGATTTGTAACACATCACATTGTTCTAACACTTTGTCATATTCATCATACAAAATTTTACAGAGTGTTTTAAAATCAAAATATTACAACTGTAAACTTAAGAGAATGCTATTCTATTTCTGATCAGCATCCTTAATCACTATTCCCTTTCCAGACTGTATCTTGGCTTGCACAGGAGCTTCAGCATCTTCAGTTTCAGCAGGCTTTTTTCCTTTCAGCTCATTTTTCTTTAGCTCTTCAGCTTTAATCTTCTGCCTCTCAAAATAATGATAAGGCTTGGGAAAGTACTTGCTAGGCTCCTGAGCAGTAGGAGCTAGCTTTCCCATCTTTGCCTTTCTTCTATATTGCACTATAGCTTCTTGCCTAGATTCATGCTTCCTCCATTCTAGTTCAGAAAACCATTTGTTTTTATCTTGAATGTTATCTTTGGTAGCCTTCCATGCAGTTAAGATAATGTTTCTTGAAGTGGGGCTCCACTGCTCAAAGTCAGGTCTTTGTTCAGCTTGCTCTCTGAACCTTTTCTTAGACAATCTAGCTTCATATTCTTTCAGCAAAGCTTCTTGCATAGCCTCAGATACTGGCTGAACCACCTTCTCTATAATGACATTTTGCTGACCCTCAGGTGGGCTATACATAGACTATATATCAACTTGTACCATATCAAAATCTGGAGGAGGGTAGATGACTTGAGCCACTTCAGGTTGCTCCCCTCCTAGATATGCAGGATGTATCCCAGATTCTGATATATTGTCATCATCACATAAAGGAGGATAACCAAGAGTTGCTCTGATAGAATTAGAAATCCACTTGGCATGATCAGAGCTGGCTTTGACTAACACCCTCTCCCCCTTTATGACTTCTCTTTCCATGTGATCTCTTAGATCATCCTTTTGAAATCATACTTGGGCATCCAAATAGTTGACTCTATCTTTAAAGAAAGGTTTTAACCTTTGCAGTTTTTCTGAGATCAGCTTCTGAGAATCTTGAATAGCAGATGTAACAGCAGTGATGCTCTCTTGTAAGGCTTTATCAAATTCTTCCATAGCAGTAGCATTAGAAGTAGGCAGTCCAGCAGCTATGTTCTTCATCTCTGTGACAATTGCATTGTGTGAAGCAGTTAAGTTATCATTCATTCTGATCTGGTTCTCAAGAACATACCCTTGCTTCAGTGCAATGTCATCTACTTGAGCTTTTATTTTCTCTTGATGAGTAGCTAAGTAGACTACTGCATTCCCTCCCTTGTGGAAGCCGTCAGTCATCTCTTTCTTATTTAGATTCATTTCAAATCTAATAGACTTAATATCTTGGGCTAGATCAAACTGTAGAGATTTATGCCCCTCATCCACATAGGTTTCTATGGCTTTCCTGTGCTCATCAAGCTTGATTTGCATAGCAACCATCAAAGCACTGTAATCTACAGTTGGTGCTGGCTGTAGTGCAGGCTGTGGTGCTATAGTTTGCAATGCCTTCTTATAAGTCTGGCTCCTTCTCTTGAATACTTGAAATTTCCTTTGCTTTGCTCTGGTAGCTTCCTCATCTTCAGATGCTGATGTACTTGCAATATCTACCCTCTCCCTTGGTAGCTCCTCAACTTCCTTGGGCTTCTCAGGTTCTTGCCTTTCTAGAATTTTCACTGGCTCCCCCTCAACTTGAGAATTCTCCCCCTCAGCAGCAGCACTTTCCTTCTCAAGGTCTGCTTGATCCAGATTAAGGAAGAGATCTTCCATAGTAAATTCTTGTGGAGAATGGGCTGGAGAAACTCTTAGCTCATCTACCACTGGATCAGATACCACTTGAACTGTAACAGATGTGTCCTTCATGACAACATCTGGGGGTTGACTATTAATCTGAGATTGCTGATTAACATCATGTAATGAATCAGACAAAACATTATCCTCTATAGGGAAATCTAAAGCATTAATCTCAGTGATTACCTCAAGGATGATGTGGGTGGCTCTTTCACTTTCAAGAGGAGTTGGCTCTTCCACCACTAGAGGCTCCCCCTGGATTTGATCCTAGTGTATGGGGCTAGCTGGTGGTAGCTCCCCCTGCCTCTCTGCAGCATCTTGTTGAGCTGGAGACTTTCCAGCATTTCCTTCTACATCCTTATCAGGAGTAAAGACAACTTGCTCTTCACTACCAGAGCTGCTAGATGAATCCTGAGCCACTGGGGCTGTCTTCTTCTTCTTCTTTAGTGGTGTTACTTTCTCAGGAGTAGGCATTTTCTTAGTTAAAACTCTGTCCCACCTAGAGAAGATCCTCATGTCCATCTTCCTCATATGGTTGATCTTTGTTCCAGCAGCTTGACTCATAACCTCTGGTATACTATCAGCAAGGTATAAACTTAGTATTCTACCCAAATTGGGTTTCTTCAGACTCTCCTTAATCTTCTCAAATAATACTGCAGACCAATCAGTAGTTAGTTGAAAGATAATCCTTGTCATAATGCTGAACATATAAGCTGAAATCCTGTCATGTCCTCCAGACTTGCACAGGATAACTTTTCCAACAATTTCTGAGAGAAATTTCCCCTGGCTGTTCATGCCTTTCCTATTGAATACAGATCCAATTTTCAGTTTGGAATCCAGTCCACACCAAGTTAAAGCTTCTCTGGTCTTTGAAGCAGTAACTTCATCTTCTTCTTTTGTTCTTGGGAGGTTTAATACCTTTCTCAAACTTTTTGGTGAAACCTTTACCTTTTCACCATGAACCCTAGACTTTATCTTGAATCCAGAATCGTCTACTTTAGCTCCATTCAGGAATTCCAGAACTTCTTTCTTCCAGATCTTGGTTGGCTCTGAAATAAGAAAATCCAACCCCGAGTCTGCAACTAGGGTTACCACATTCTTGATCTCCGGGTCTGCATCATCAAACGCATACCGTACTAGTTCATAGCCTTCATTGATGTTCTCCTCGAGCTTTGGCGCCATTAGGGTTTGAAGAATTTGAATCAAGAGAAGAGAGGTGTCGACACACAAGTTTGGTCTCAAAACTTCAGTGAGCGTGTCGACAGACAATGGAGAAATCCTATTTATACCTTTCTAGGATTGAAGATGAAAGGGCGGGTTAACTAACTCAAATTGTATCGACACTGTTGAAAAGTGTCGACACAGACTTATAAAGTCTCGACACCTATGTGTCGACACAAGTTTAGTCAACAGAATATATGTGTCGACACTTGTTTATGTGTCGACACCACTCAGCTCGACATTTAGTCGAGACCTTACTTAGATAATTCTGAGTAAACTCTAAGTGTCGACACCACCTTGGATGTGTCGACACCTACTTATCATGTGTCGACACTAATTTTCTGAAGTGTCGACACCAACTTCCTAGATGTGTTGACACCTTTTCTCTGAAGTGTCGACACCAATTTTCTGTCTCGACACAGACAACTCTGTGTGTCGACACTATTTTACTTAGTCATTTCTATAAACTTATTCTAAGTTTATCATAACTAGTTCAATTTTAAACTTATTGAACTTAGTTTCTTCTAAAGGCTTAGTATACATATCAGCTAGTTGATTATCAGTATTTACATACTCTAGTGATATATCTTCTTTTTCTACATGTTCCCTTAGAAAATGATATTTTATCTCAATATGTTTAGTTCTACTATGAGAAACAGGATTGTTTGCAATTGATATAGCACTAGTAGAATCACAAAAGAGTGGAGTTCTACTTACCTGAATTCCATAATCCTAAAGCTGATGTTGTATCCATAGAAGTTGAGCACAGCAACTTCCTGCAGCCACATACTCTGATTCTGCTGTGCAGATAGCCACACTTGTTTGCTTTTTGCTACTCCATGAAATCAGTCTTCCACCTAGGAATTGACAGGTTCCAGTTATACTTTTTCTGTCTTCTTTGCATCCTACAAAGTCTGATGGCTGTTCCACATAGACTTCCTCTTTTAGATTACCATTCAGAAAGGCTGACTTTACATCCATTTGGTAAACTTTAAATCCTTGAAAGGTTGCATAGGCCAGGAACATCCTTATGACTTCCATTCTGGCTACTGGAGCAAAGGTTTGATCAAAGTCAATACCTTCTTCCTGCATATATCCTTTAGCAACCAATCTTGCTTTGTTCTTGACAATTACACCATGTTCATCCATCTTGTTCCTAAAGATCCACTTGGTCCCAATTATGTTGTGATATTTTGGTTTAGGAACAAGCTCCCAGACTTTGCACCTCTTGAACTGATTCAGCTCTTCTTGTATTGCCTCAATCCAATGAGGGTCTAGGATGGCTTCTTCAAACTTCTTTGGCTCTACTTGGGATAGAAAACTGGAGTAGAGTGCTGCATTCAGATTTCTGCTTCTTGTTTGTACCCCTTATCTTAGATCACCAATGATTTGATCTACTGGATGATCTCTTAGATGCCTATTAGCTGGAGGCATCTTGGCTCCAGGTTGAACTTCTTCAGTTTCTTCAACTTGTTGCACTCCTTGAAATTCTTCTGCATTAGGTACATGTAGCACTCCCCCTGGATAACAGCCACTATCTTCTACCTGCTGTCTTGCAGTAGGTTTTTCTTCAATAGTGAGCTTGTCCATCTTCTTAGTTATACCTGTGGAGCTGCAAATACTACTAGACAACTCATTATTAATAAGTCTAGTTTCATCAAATACTACATGTACAGACTCTTCTACAACTTGAGAAGACAAGTTGTAGACTCTATAAGCCTTACTATTGTTGTTGTACCCAACAAAGATCCCCTCTTGGGACTTGGCAGCAAACTTAGTCAAGTAAGACTTTCCATTGTTAAGTGTAAAGCACTTACAACCAAAGATCCTGAAATAGGATAGGTTTGGTTTTCTGCCTTTCACAATCTCATAGGGGGTCTTGTTGTGGCTTTTAGTAATGGTATCCCTATTAATTACGTGGCATGCAGTATTAACTGTCTCAGCCCAGAAATATTCTGGTAGTGATGTATCACTTAATAGGGTCCTACCAGCCTCAATCAAGGTTCTATTTTTACTCTCAGCAATGCCATTTTGCTGAGGTGTTCTTGGTGAAGAAAACTCTTGAAATATCCCAAATTCTTCACATAGTTTTGCCATACTATCAGACTGAAATTCAGTACCATGGTCACTTCTTACCTTGACCACTGTACTGTCTAGTTCATTCTGAATTTATTTGATAAAGCTATAGAAGATTCTAGGTATTTCAGATTTCTGTCTAAGGAAGAACACCCAGGAAAACCTTGAGTAATCATCTACAACCATAAAGGTATAGACCTTCCTACCTAGGCTGTGAACTGGCATAGGACCAAAGAGATCCATATGTAAGAGATATAAACACCTCACAACATCTTTGTTTTTAATGCTACTAAAGGTGGATCTAGTCTGCTTGCCCTTTTGACAAGCTGAACATATTCCATCTTTAATACACTTAACTTGAGGACCATTCCTCACTAACTCTTTGCTAAAGAGTTGGCCAATTGTCTTGTAGTTGAGATGAGCTAGCCTCTTGTGCCATTTAACACAATGAGAGACTTTCTCATCAGCTACAAGACACACTAGAGAACCATTGTTCTCAACCATAATGTCTAGGAAATAGACATTCCTTTTTCTATAACCTGTCAAAATGATCTCTTGATCATTTGCCCTCCTGATATGACAACCATCTTTGACAAATGAGATGTCATATCCTACATCACTCAATTGACTTATACTAATAAGGTTATGTTTCAAACCTTTAAAATAAGCCACTTGAGTAATAGTTATATGGGAGTTAGAAATGTTACCAAAACCCTTGATGATTCCTTTTTCAGAACCACCAAAGGTGACTTTAGGACCATCTTTGATTGGAGTGAAATCCTTTAGCAATCCCCTAGTTCCAGTCATGTGTCTGGAACATCCACTGTCCAAGTACCATATTGGGGCATGCCCACTTGGACTTACCTGCAAAACAGATTAGTGAACCTTAAAACCCAAAGAATTCTTGGGTCCTTGGTACTGGTTAGTTTGCTTCCTAACAAAGCTACCTGCAGGTTTTCAAACAGGCAGTTTGCAACTCACTTTGGCACTTACATTGTGCCAACAGTCCATGGCAAAGTGGCCTACCTTGCCACAGCACCAACACTCAAACCTATTGTACCTTTGCTTAGGTACATTCTTAGCTGTTTTATCTACAACTGACTTGTTGAGAGCTGGGGCTTTGCCCTTGGACTTGGACTGAACAGTTCTTGCAGGTTTAGTAAACCTCAGTCCAGCTTTACCTTTTTGATGAACAAATTCATCAATTAAGGGTAGAACTGACTTTGGTTTAGAAAACCTAACAACTAAATCTCTCTCCTTCTGAAGACTAATCTCCAGACTTTTGATTTGATCATTCTTAAAAGTTATAGTTCCCATCTGAATCACAGTTATGTGCTTCAGTCTGGCTATCTCATTAAGTTTTTGATCAAACAACTTCTCAAAATCAGTTGCAGCAACTTTGAGACTAGCAATTTCCTTTGTCTGACTCTTGGCTATGGACTTGCTCTTCTTAAAAGCTTGCAACAGAACTTTATATTCATCTATCAATTGATGAATATCCCCTTCAGACTCAGATGCACTCTCATCACTTGATGATGATGAATCTGATTCTGAACTAGCACAAAAAATTGAACTTAATGAACAATTTTGTACCTTACTAGGTCCAGGCTGCTCCTGGATTTTTGTCACTTTCTGTCAATGCCATCAGTCCTTGGCACTGACTGTCCTCTTGTTCATATATAGAGTTCATGATCTGGATGAACTCTTCTTCCTCTTCCTCAGCAAACAGTCCTATGTATGCTTCAGCATCTGACTCAGTTTCTGATGAAGATATGTCTGACAGGCTCTTATCCTTTTTGGCAACAAAAGATCTTTCCTTCTTGCCCTTGAATTGAGTCTTCTTCTTATCATTATACTCCTTCCTTTTCTCTGGACAGTCTGCAATAACATGTCCTTATCTATTACAATAATATCATACTATTTTTGATAGAGTTGCTTTGCTTGACTTGGTCTTTTTCCTGTCTTTCCTTTATGACTTTTTGTTCTGATAATAGTCATCTTTACCCTGTGAAGTAGATGACTTTGTCCTCCACTGTTTCTTCTTTAAGAACTTCTGAAAGTGTCTTGTGAATGTTGCAAAATCCTCATCACTTTCACTGCTTTCAGACTTTCTACTTGCTGACTCATCTGATTCAGTCTCAGCTACTTTAGGAGGTGGAGTTGGTGACTTACTTCTGTATTTTCTGTGGGCTTCTGTTTTAAATGCCACTGTCCTTTCCTTATGTTCACTTCTTGTAGTCTTCTCCTCTTCTTTCCTCACCATCAATTGCATTTTATAAGATAGCAACTTTCCAAACAAAATTGGAGGAGGAATTTCTGCTAACTTTGTCATTTTCCTTATGACACAGATCTTGGTGTCCCAATCTTTTGTAAGGGACCTTAAGAACTTATCATTTAACTCATAATTATTGAATTCTCTGCCATAGGACATTAGCTCATTCACAATCCTATAGAACTTCTTATAGCATTCAGTTATGCTATCAGTCCTACCTTGCATGAAACTTTCATATTCCTGGTTTAATAAGGACTTTCTGTCCTGCCTCACTTCTTCAGAACCCTCCATGTACACAATAAGAGTATCCCACATCTCCTTAGATGTCTTACAGTGTATCAAATTCTAAAAGGTAGCATCATCTATAGCACTCACAATGATATTCTGAGCCCTCTTGTCCATTGTGGCTAGAATTATCTCATTTTTTATCATTTCAGAGAAATCCTTGAGTGTTCTCTGATTTGCATCCAGGACTGAAACCTTCATGGGCACATATGACCCTTTTTTAACTGTGATGTAAATTCTAGGGTCTGAGGCTTCCATAAATAGTCTCACTCTTTCCTTCCAGATGCCAAATATTTCTTTTCTGCAAATGGGTAGCTTCATAGATCCCAATTCCTTATGATTCTCAGTGGAACCCATGGTTCTTGATTTTCTTGATTCTGCAATTTTACTTAGACTGAATCTGCCAACAGGATCTACTTAGACAGTTATGTCCCTTTTTGAGTAACCTCCCTCTGATACCACTTGAAAGATATTGTACCTAATCACCTAGAGGGGGGGGGGTGAATAGGTGACTAAAATCTTTTTAACTTTTTAGGCTGAATTCAGTTTATATCACAGAATTTTAATTACTTGTGCACAGCAATCAATCAGCAATCACAGCAAAACACATACACACAGTGAACACCCAGGTTTATAGTGGTTCCCCAAGGTTTGGGTACATCCACTTTCCCCCTTCGCCTATCTAGTAGTGTACTAGATTCGGCCAAACTCCTCCACTATCTCAGATCCTCAGATCTTACACTCAGAACCCCAAAACAGGTTCCTACAGCTCAGGCCCAATGCCCTACAACTCAGTCTTCTCCAAAGACCTACACTCAGCTTTTTCACAAAGCCTACACTCAGCCACAACAGGCCTACACTCAGTCACAACAGGCCTACACTCAGAGATACAAATCTCCTACACTCAGGCACACAGGCCCTACCACTCAGCCTTTATAATTACAGGCTTACAAACTCAGATCCCTAAGGATCCTACAAGATAATATGAATACAAAATGTAAACCCTACAACTCAGAGAAAAGAGAGAAGAGTTGTGAGTTTCTTGATGAGTTCTTGGAAGAACTCAGCTGAGATCAACCTGACTTGGCTTTCTTCAAAGCTTCTTGAATGTAGAACACAATAAGATTGATCTCCTCTGCAGTTGATCCTTGATCTCTGCTACTTAAGATTCAGAATAAAATCTGAACCCTTCTTCTCAGTCTGGTTCCAACGGCTGTCTTCTTGGATGGAGCTCTCTCTCTCTCTCCAACTACTTAGATCTTCACTTGATTCTTCAAGGAATAGCTAGATCTTCTTATTTGTTTCTCTTGTGAATAATCTTTCATTTCTGTAGACAGTGTAAGCCTATATATAGGCCTTCTTCATGGTAACCGGCTGGTCCGGTTCATAACTGATTTCTGAGAACTCTGACAGGTGCAGTAGACCGGCTGGAATGACAGCTGTCAAGTCATCCAGTCAGTTCTTGAAAAATCTGTAACTGTTTGAAAGTGTCGAGACTGTCTGTCTTTAAGTGTCGACACTTATAGACTAAGTGTCGACACAAGTTGACTAAGTGTCAACACTTGCCTTCAAGGTGTCGACACAACTCCTTGTGTTGTAGAATTCACTTCTCGACACAGCTTCTTCATCATGTGGCGACACTGATATTGAGTGTCGATACAACTCCTTGTTCTTCAGCACTTAGTTGAATTCTTGTAAGTGTCGACACAACACCTTTGTGTCGACACATCTTCATGTGTTGAACTTGTTCAGTGTCGACACATCTTCTTGGTGTCGACACATGCCTTCAAGGTTGATACTTGCTGAGTGTCGACACAGCTCCTTGTGTCGACACATTTTTCTTTTGTTGAGACTTTGGCTGAGTGTCGACACATCTCCTTTGTGTCGACACTTGTACTTAGAATTTTGTTGAACTTTGCTAAGTGTCGACACAGCTCCTTGTGTCGACACTTTCTTCAAGTGTTGAGTCTTCTACTGAGTGTCGACACATTGTTCATTGTGTCGACACTTTCTTCAAGTGTTAAGTCTTCTGCTGAGTGTCGACACATACTTTATTATGTCGACACTTATACTTAGAATCTGCTAACTTTTGCTGAGTGTCGCCACAGCCTCCAAGTGTCGACACTTTCTGATGTAGACACAGTTTCACTGGGTGTCGACACAACTGCTAAGTGTCGACACAGCTTCACTGGACTTTTCTTCATTGAGTGTCGACACAGCTCCTTGTTTCGACACTTTCTGTCTGGTGTCGACTCTGCATCCCTGGTGTCGACACAAGTACTACAAGTGTCGACACTGCTTTCCTGGGTGTCGACACAAGTCTTCTTGAGTGTCGACACTATGCTCCTGGGTGTCGACACATGGACTTAGAAACTTTTTCATCTTTCCTGCAAATACTTAACCTGCACAAGTAAACTCAACATACATCAAATACATTTTGATGTATATCATTGAGTAGGGTGAGGATTCTTCAAATCAGGTACATTAGAACCAATGTACCCAACAAAGACTATGGAAGGAGGTCTTAGTCTGTTTGCCTTTTTGACAAACTGAACACACACCCTCCTTGATACACTTGACCTGAGATCCATTTCTCACTAACTCTTTACTAAAGAGTTGACCTATAGTCTTATAATTGAGGTGAGCTAGCCTCTTATGCCATTTGACACAATGAGAAGCTCTCTCATCTGCAACAAGACAGATAGGAGAATCTATATTCTCACTCACAAAACTTAGACAATAAACATTTCCTTTTCTATAACCTAACAAGATGACCATTTGATCACTTGTCTTTTTAATCTGACACCCATTCTTAATAAAAGAAGTGTCATAACCAAGATCACTCAGTTGGCTTATACTTATTAGGTTATGTTTCAGATATTTCACATAAGCCACTTGGGTGATAGTGCTTGAGCTATTGGAAATGTTACTAAACCCTTTGATGACCCCTTTTTCAGATCACCAAAGATCACTTTGGGTTCATTCTCTATAGGAGTGTAATCCTTCAACATCCTTCTTATTCCAGTCATGTGCCTGGAACATCCACTGTCCAAGTACCATATTGGGGTATGGCCTCTTGAACTCACCTGCATCAAATAAAATTACTTAACCTTAGAACCCCAATAAGTATTGGGTTCTAGGTTCAGGTTAATCTGAAACTTGACAGATTTGCCTGCAGCCTTTCTGACCGGTAAGCTAGCATTCTTCCTGACAGTAGTGTTGTGTCAACAATCTAGGGCATAATTTCCCACTTTGCCACAACACCAGCACTCATATCTATTGTATCTTTTCTAAGATACAGGCTTAACAACATTGTTGTCAGCAGACCTTAAAACTGTAGGTACAGTAGTCCTTTTCTTGAGTGTTGGGGCTGATGCATCAAACATTAATGATACCTGATGATCATAATGTGTTTGTACATGGGCTACCCTATTGGCAATTACACCCTTGTCATTCAGATTACCAGGCTTTCTGTGACCATTTGTAATGTCATGGTCATACTTGTTAGTGGGCTGCATCACTTTCCTGAAAGCTATAGGGGGTTTGAAGGCTAGTGGCAGAACTGGGACTTTGCCTTTTCTTTTGGAATTAGCTGCCCTAGTTCTTCCCTTGAAACCTAATCCTGTCTTACCCTTTTGGAGAATGAAGTCATCAATTAAGGGTAAGACTGACTTTGGCTTTGAGAACTTAGCCACAAGTTCCTTCTCTTTTTGAAGTCTGACTTCCAGACTCTTGATTTGATCATTTTTGAATGTAATTGTACCCATCTGAATAAAAGTTATATTTTTCAGTTTGGCAACTTCATTCATCTTCAAATCCAGCATTTTTTCTAAATCTGATGCAGCTAGTTTAAGGGATGCAATTTCCTTAGCCTAGTTTTTGATAAGGTTTCTGCTTCTCTTAAGTGCTTGCAACAGATCACCATACTCATCAATAAGTTGATGAACATCCCCTTCATATTCTGAACCATCTGCATCTCCTGATGCAGATGCTTCTGATTCTGATCCAGTATAATAATCAAAAACTGTAGATAGGTTGTTTACCTTGTTGGGACCAGGCTGATCCTGACATTGATCTTCCTCAGTCAAAGTCATCAGCCCTTTGTAGTGATGATCTTCAGTCTCATTCATTGAGTCCAGCATTTGCAAGAACTCAGACTCTATTGAATCCTCTTCAGTAGTAAATAATCTTATATAAGCTTCAGCTTCTGTCTCTTCTCCTGAATCTGATGATGAGAAATCAGTCCAGCTTTTCTGTTTCTTTGCAACCAAAGATCTCTCCTTCTTGCCCTTATTTTGCTACTTCTTTTTATCTTTAGATTCTTTTTTTTATCAGGACAATCAACTATGACATGCCCTGGCCTGTTGCAGCAATAATAAACAATGTTAGAAGAAATTTGTTTACTGGGATTAGAGCCATACCTGTCATCCTTAGATGCTTTCTTTTTCTTGTAATAGTCATCCTTGGAGTAGGATGAAGATGGCTTTGTTCTCCATTTCTTCTTCTTCATGAACCTTTGAAACTGCCTTGTGAAGACAGCAAAGTCTTCATCAGAGTTGTGACTGTCTGAAGTGTTGATGTCAGTATTTTCAGATTCAACTTCAGCCATTTTCCTGGGAGGAGAAGGTGACTTTCTCCTGCCCTTTCTTGTAGCTTCAGCCTTAAAGGCAACTGACTTTTCTCTGTATTCAGACATATTGCTTTTCTCCTCCTCCTTTCTAGTAGTGAGCTGCATCTCATAGGATAACAATTTTCCAAATAAGGTTGGTGGATGTGTATCTGCAAGCTTGGACACCTATCTGATGACACATATTTTAGTATCCCAATCCTTGGTTAGGGATCTGAGAAACTTGTCATTTAATTCATAAGTGCTAAATACTCTTCCATAGGTCATTAGCTCATTAACAATTCTGAAGAATTTCTTATAACATTTAGCTATGCTATCTGTCTTAGCTTGTCTAAAGCTTTCATATTTTTGATTTATCATGAACTTCCTATCCTCTCTCACTTCTTTTGTTCCCACCATGTAGACAATCAAAGTGTCTCACATCTCCTTGGAGGTTTTGCAATGAACCAGATTCTGGAATGTAGAGTCATCTATGGTACTGACAATTATGTTATATGTCCTCTTGTCTAAGGTTGCTAGGATGATCTCTTCCTTAGTCATTTCTGAATAACTTTTAGGAGTCTTGAGATTAGCATCAAGAACTGATATGTTCATAGGAACAAATGGCCCTTCTAGAATTGTGATATAAATTCTTGGATCAGATGCTTCCATGAACAATCTGACCCTCTCTTTCCATATGCCAAAATTTTCTTTCCTACAGATAGGAAGCTTCATGGATCCAAGTTCCTTCTGATTCTCACCTGAACCCATTTTATCTAATTGATGACTGCCTTTTAGATCAACTCAGACTGTTAAGTCTAATCATGAGTAACCTGACTCTGATACCACTTGAAAGAATTGTTTTCAAGATGTCCTAAATACCTATAGGGGGGTGAATAGGTTCAATTCCATTTTATTGTTTAGGCAGACAAATTTATCACTATTAGACCTCTTATGTAACCTGTCACAGCACAGATAAAAGAAAACACAGCCAACACCAACACAGAATACACACAGTTTTATAGTGGTTCCCCAAGTGATGGGTACATCCACTTTCCCCTTCGCCTATCTAGCAGTATACTAGATTCGACCCAACTTCCTTCTTCTTCCTCAGATCCTCAGATCTTACAACTCAGAACCCATAATGGTTCCTACAACTCAGACTTCAGCAAGTCCTATAGCTCAGATCCTCTCAGAGAATCCTACCTCGAAGTGAGTCCACACTCCTACAACTCAGGCAATCAAGTCCTACCTCAACCTCTTTCACCAGGCCTACAACTCAGGCAATCAAGCCCTACCTCAGCCTCTTTCACAAGGATTACAACTCAGAGAGAAAACTCTCCTATCTCAGGCACTCAGCCCTACCTCAGCCTTTATAGATTTAGGCTTATAACTCAGAGAGATAACCCTCCTACACTCAGATCTGTAAAAGATCCTACAGAAAAATTGATAGTAAAAAAGAATAATTCCTTCACCCAAGTAGAGAGAGAATGTGTAGAAGGTTTCTTGGTCAGTTCTTGATAGATCTGACTACTTTAGATAGAACCTGTCTTAGCTTCTTCAAATCTTCTTGAATTTGAATAAAATAAGGTTGATCTTCTTGTGAAGTTGGAGATGATCTTCAATCCAGCTTCCTTCTCCTTTTCAGATGTGACTCTGAATTCTTCTTACAGACTTGTTCAGGATCTGTCAGATACTTTTTGATTTCTGGATGAAGACTTCTCTTCTTCTTCTTAGTTGTTCCTCTCTCTTGGATACTTCCAGCACTGTCTATCTGATGATAGAACATGTCTTTATATAAGCTCCATCCGAGGTTACCGGCTGATCTGGTTCATAACAATCTTCTAACAGCTCTGACAGATGCAACAGCTTTATTGGTTATGACAGCTGTCAAGTCTCCAGTTACTTCATTTTACTTTGTCTCAACAGCAAAATGTCGGGATAATACTTCAAATGTGTCGACACAAATAGATCATGTGTCGACACAACTCTTGATGATGTCGACACAGCTCTCATAATGTCGACACAGCTTCTCTTTAACGTCTTGACACAGCTTCAGTGGCATGTGTCGACACAAGTCCTGTGTGTCGACACAATAACTTCTAGTCTTGACAAAGTTGGTGTCGACAGAATTCTGGTGTGTGTCGACACAAGTCCTGTGTGTCGACACAGTTGTTGTCGACAGAATTCTGGAATGTATTGACACAAATCCTGTGTGTCGACACAGTTGTTGTCGACAGATTTTTTGTGTGTCGACACAAGTCCTATGTGTTGACACAATCTGGCTCCTGGTGTCGACACAACTTTTCCCAAGTGTTGACACATTTCTTCTCAGGTGTCGACACATTTCTTCTCAGGTGTCGACACTTGTACTTAGAAACTTTTTCTGCATTTCCTTAACCTGCACATTCAAACTCAACACAATATCAAATACACCTTGATGAATATCATTGAGTTAGGTGAGTCTTCTCTAAATCTGGTACATATTTTCCAATGTACCAACAAAGATTTTAACTCACTTAGTTAATGCTATCGTTATTTAGGTTAAGTCTATACATTCTATTGATCATATATACACAACAAAAGTAATGTGAATTAACTGTTAAGGTTATTCTACCGTTTTGAGTTGTGAAGGACATTCCAGTCTTATCTAATAGACTTATGGGAATCAGATTTTTTTTGTGATATTTAGAACTAATTTAACATTTCTAAAATAAAATTTTACCTGAAGAGATGACCAATTTTGTTGTTCCAGCATGTAGGGACGGACCCACCTTGGGGCGAGCGTGGGCAATGACCCACCCTCATTTTTTTTTTAAAAAAATTGAGAGTGTTTGCCACTGCTAAAAATTATGGGTAATAGTTCATCATCTTAATAATATTAACGACGACTTTCTTCAAATTATGAAAGCTCGAAGACAAGTCTTGTAAGTAAGGTTATTTACATTTTTCTACCAATGTATGCGTAACTTTAAGACACTGCCAGCATGCATGAGACACCTCAATCTCTCCTTCTTTGCAATTCTCCACCTTCTCATTGACCGTTGTGACCTCAGTTAGAAGACCTCTGTCATTCTTCACATGATAGATAGCACTGATGTCTAGACGTCACTTATAGGATGAACTGTGGTGACTGCTCTCGATCATATCCACAAAAGACTTGAGATCGGATTGATTGACCAACATGTTTGTCGCGTGTTGTGGGTCTTCCTCCTTTTTCTTTAAAGCCTTACTGTTAACGGACTAGTGACATCACTTGTTGCAGTTGCGGCACTTGCCCCTCTTCTTTTTGAAAGAAGGTTTTTAAGGTGCCAACTATGCAGAGGTTTCACCTTTAGGTGTCGATGGCTTCTGGTGAGGCTTGTCAAATCAAGAAATGAAGTTGACATCCTGTGAGGGCTGACCAACTTGCTCCAAATTGTTTCCAACAATATTCTGATCCTCAATATGAATGAATTTTTCAGTTCATCTAATGCGATCTTCTTCTTCAGTCTTTGCATTTTAGTCTTGAAGCTGATCCACTCAGAAGGCAGCTTGCTTAGAATTAGACACACAAATGGACTATCAGACACAGATCGCTGCTGCAGGGATCTGTTCCTTCCAAAACGATGAACTCCTTCATCCTTAGATCTAAAGCAGCAGCCGACACCCAAACCGAGAACCAAATAGGAGCGGCGACGGGATTCACAATCCGCGACGGGGAACACGATCAAAAGAGAAGCGAGCGGGACCTTGTTCCCAGTGGCGATGCAGAGAAGAGAACATGAGTGAAAGACTCCTCCCTCGCGATCTGGTGACGGAAATAGCTGGCGAAAATAGCCAAAACGAAATAACCTTGCAGAAATCGCAAAATCTTCTGAGGAAAAATCCCTAAAAATCACGATCTTCTTGAGCGGTGACAGGAAAGAAAAAAAAAAAGAAAGGAAAAACACTAAATTTGCAATGAGATCTGCTTCCCGATCTGCGACGGGAGAAAACGGCGCAAGAAAATCGTGAAGTTCCATATAGAGGACACATCGCGGACAAGACAAGCTTCCATCACTCGCGATGAGAGTGTCTTCTCTACGCGAGATTGAAGGACACATGCGGGAACGGCGGC